>RCWM02000020.1:2826333-4045167 GCA_003667255.2 Euschistus heros
TTGAGTGCTTTACTCATAACTTCGGAAGCCTTCAATAATATTTTTTTTTTAAATGTCATCAATGTATCTAGTCTTATTCTACAACATAAGTTATGATATTAATAATATATAATTTATTTACAGTACGTGAATTGAGGAAGAAATGGAAATCTGTTCGGGACAATTTCCTCAGAGACATGAAGTCACCAGGGTCTAGGAAGAAGAGATATGTTTATCATGATTTAATGACATTTTTGATCCCTCACTTAGACCCTAGGAGGTGAGTGTTTTCATTCATCCATTCATTTAAATAATTACAGGTTTGTAATTCTAATAATTTTCATTGCATTTATTTGAAGTTGAATGAGGTAATTATGTGTTCAAAGTAAGCTTGGAGTCCGTCTCCAGTCAGCTAGCTTAAACATTTTAAACTAAGGAAAATTTAAAATTAAGATGTTCCCAACGATCAAAATATTCTTAGGAAAATATATTAACAATACATAGTTATTCTGTACTATAATGTTTTGAAGTGTAACCCCACATCAAGGCAAGTGGTAGGGCTTCTTGAAGCTATCGTCAGCTAAATAATTAACTTAATAGACAATCCCTTACGTTTTCCCGATGACTAGTCGGTTTTTCTGCCCTACTGAAAACAAATTTAATAGTAGAGAAATGGTGAGGGATGCAGTCCCGTATAATTAACACATCTCAGTTTTTTGATAAAAAACACGAGTGCCGATGTTTCGAACTGCATTGTAGGTCTTCTTTAGGACCAAAATAACAAAAAATGGATGTGACCAAGATGATAAAAAATATATTATACAAAGTAAATTAATTTACTAAAAAATTAATGATTGTTTACATAATTGAAAAAATATCTGAAGGGTTAATAACAGAATTGAATATGAAATAGTAGCAAGGTCTTGTCGAAAGATACATTGCGTAGTAAAATAATTTTGATTGAATAATACAAATTTTAAATTTTGTAAACTAATTGAATGATACAATTTTATTAACAGATGTTATGTTTAAATAAAAAGGTATTAATATGAATTTAAATAAGTATTAAGAGAATATATGAAAAGGAGAATAGAAAGGTTAGAAAGATAATAAAGTTGGCATAGCAATAAACAGAGGGAGAGGTTGAGGAACAAATCAGATTTAAAATTAAATAAAATTAAAATTAAACTATTGGAAATATAGTATTTATTTTGTTATTTAAAAGAAAATTCGGATCGGTTCTAAATGATTTAAATATTTCTAATGGATCGTTTTTTCTTAAAAGATTTTTTTTTTTTAATGTTTTTTCTAATGATTGTACAACTGCAGAAAAATAAGACAATAAAATAAAAATAAATATTTTATAAAATATTTATCTAGTGTTATTCCTTTCCCTTATCATTCCAATTAATAATAGGAATTAGAATTTAACTTCTAATTCAGTTTTAATATTTTTTAATGTGAAAAGTCCCACAACAAACACCATCATAAGAACATGATTAATGATAAAGAATTAAGAAATTACAAAAAAGAAGTAGGAAATTAAAACTGCTAATGTTACTTTAACTAGTAGATTCCACGGTAGATTCCATCAATTATATATATATATATATATATATATATATATATATATATATATATATATATATATATATATATATATATATATATATATATATATATATATATATATATATATATATATATATATATATATAATATCTGTATAACTAGGCTCCCCTGTCGCGGCTTCACCCGCTCTCATAAGGTAAATTTTTTTTTTTTTTTAATATTCTTTATTGAAAATAAATTTCATAAAGCCAAACTAGGCTAATAAAAGCATAGGTACGTGTTTGGGTACACATCCATCTCACATGAACCAATAAGTTATAATAATAATAGAGGAATCTATAAACAAAAGAATAATGCAAACGAGATAAAACAGTAGGAAAACTTTTAAAAAAACCTACACAGCAAAATAAAAAATCTACTATATATTTGTCAAATACCACTCACTCATTTAACACGAAATCTCAGAAACCACCGAACGGATTGGAATGAAATTCGATATGTAGATTCCTCTAGGGCCGTAGGTGCTCGCTAAGAAAGGAATTTTAAAAAATCGGCCTGGATCGCGGCTAATTCGCGAAAAATACTATTACAATTTTTATTGGATGAATAATAATAATAGATAATAGTCATATGGTTTGGAGATAAGCTAATTTAAAAAATAGGTTAGATGCTTAAGTCGCACACTTTGACCACAAATTAAGTTCCTTATAGTTGTAAACAAACAAAAATACGATCGTTGTCGAAATCCTATTGTATGGTACCTTCTGTGAACTCATGGTGTCTGCAGAGGTGTACCCTTACAAGTTTGAGTTGTTTCGTGACGAGAAGCTATTAAAAGACTTATGTTCTCTGATGATGACATGTAAGGCCAGTTCGATGTTCATATTCCTTACGAGCAACCAACCAACCTTGCTTCACCCCAAATACTCTTCCTTCAGCTTTCCAGTCGCAAGATAATTGTTCTGAACTATAATTGGCCCTTTTCAAATCGGCTTTTCTCAACCAGGACCCAAGTTGTATTTCAAAAAAGTTGAGACTATATTCACTTAAACTGCCATAAGAAAAGCTGATAGTCTGGTATCAGATCTGGGTAAGATGGTAGTGCTGCCTCAAAGCTTCACTGAAGGACTATCAAATATATATATATATATATATATATATATATATATATATATATTTTTTTTTTTTTTTTTAATTATATCTATATATATACATACGTTTCCTGAGTTTTGAGGGTGCTGAGATGGAATTCTAGGGCTAAAAGAATTTTCTATCACATTTTACAGTGTAAAAGCTAAAATTTTTCAAGTGAAGTATATTCAATATAATTTTTTCACAAGAACCGATATCGGATTCGAATTCAGCATTCAAGAGAACCCTTAAATACGAAATTTCATCCAAATAGAAACATAAAAGTTTGTAAGCTTCAAAGTTTGCCTGACCAAATTGGTAGGCAACTTTTGTTTAAATTGATATAAACATGAATTACGCTTATATGGTTTTTAACGTATCAACTTTTTTTTTTTACACAAAATATAGGGTGGTAATACGCTTGAAATGTATTTGGTTTCATCATCCTATCTGGTTTCAAACTCAAGTTAAAAATCAAAATGTTTTTCGGATTTTCCAATTTTTTTAATAGGTTTTTGTTCATCGAATTTTACATTTATATACATCAAAAGAAAGCTGAGACCCTCCTCTTTCCAGCGATACCAACCAGTGAATTGCATGACAAAGTAATGACGATTTAAAGGTATGTAACCAATAATCGGTTTTAAAATTTCATTTTCCTGGAAGAGGGTGAAAAAAATGATATTTTTTGATTTTGTTGAATAACCGTTTTTTAATGTTTTTGATGGTGCTGAATTAGAATTTGACCTCAATTTTTGTGTGAAAAAATCTAGAGGTAGTTTGCTTGAAAAACTAATCATTTTTTTAAAATTTAATTAACCTAAACCAAAATCTATGGAGCGACTGTATTTTTCCTTTAATTCGCCAATCAAAACTAAAAACCTCGGTGCAAGAATCATGTCGATATCATTTTTAAACTCGAGATAAAAAATAAATTAGTTTAATGCTAATTTATCAACCGACTTCAAAAAAGAGGAGGTTCTCAACTCGTCTGTATTTTTTTTTTTTTTTTTTTTGTGTATGTTACGCGATTACTCCGTCAATTCTGAATCAATTTTGATGATTCTTTTTTAGATAAGTAGGGCATACTTCAGAGGTGGTCCCATAAAAAATATTTTGAAATCAACGCAGCACTTTTTAAGAAAAATCTAAAAAACAGTTAATAAAATCACTTTTTAACTGTTTTTTGGATTTTTCTTAAAAAGTGCTAAGTTGATTTCAAAATATTTTTTATGGGACCACCTCTGAAGTATGCCCTACTGATAAAAAAAAGAATCATCAAAATTGATTCAGAATTGACGGAGTAATCGCGTAACATACAAAAAAATAAATTAAAAAAAATACAGATGAGTTGAGAACCTCCGTCAATTCTTAATCAATTTTGATGATTCTTTTTTAGACCGGTAGGGCATACTTCAGAGGTGGTCCCATAAAAAAATATTTTGAAATCAACGGAGCACTTTTTAATAAAAATCAAAAAACCAGTTAATAAAAATCACTGTTATATAACCTTACATTTAAAACACATTTATGATTATGATTATCTAAAATCTCCATGGTAACTAAATCTAAATTATTAACAAAAATAATTTACATATACAGTCAACTCTCGATGTGTTGTACATCGATAAGCCTAATTCTTCAATAAGTCGAACAAAATCTGCGGTCGGAAGTACATTAAACTTCAATGAGACGATTTCAGACAAAGGACGTGAAAAATTGTGTCGAAATAAGTAGAACTGAAAATAGGGCTCAAAAGAGAGGACTTCTATGACAGACCACCTCTATGAAACGAACTTTTAGAAGTCATCACCTTTATAACTCGAACTCAAATTAAAAGAATTTCATGTGTAATTTGTTTTCCTGTTTTCTGTCATTGTTTGTCTTTTCAGTTCATACGAGGGTGAATCAAATATAAACGGTAATTTCCAAATTATATTTATTGAATAATATTATACAGAAACTATACCTTCAACATTTTTCAATGTAGTCTCCTGCATTATCTACACACTTCTGCCACCGATTTGGAAGCTTGAATATTCCCTGTTCATAAAAAGACTGAGGGCGAGTTTTTAACCATTCGCGAACGTGCTTTTCGACGTCTTCATTGTTTTCAAATCGTTTTCCTCCACATCACATCACATGTGATGAGACGTGGGTCCACCATTACTCCCCCGAATCGAAAATGGCAAGTAAGGAGTGGCGAAGGAAGGATGAAGGCTGCCCAGTGAAAACCAAAACTCGTCTCTCAGCCGGAAAAAGTTCTTGCAACAATTTTTTTTTACTCAAGGGGAGTTCTACTCATTGATTTTCTTCACGATCAACGAACAGTGAATGCGGCTTACTACTGCCAGGTGCTACAGTCAGCAAAAACCAGTTACCGGAACAAAAGACGAGGTGTGCCCATTAGAGATGTCATCCTTCTCCATGACAACGCAAGGCCTCACACCGCATTGTCGACAAGGGATAAATTGGAAGAAATGGGCTGGGAAACTCTCGAACACCCTCCTTACAGTCCAGACTTGTCCCCTTGTGACTATTTTTTGTTTGCGCCCCTGAAAGAATCACTTGGAGGAAAAAGATTTGAAAACAATGAAGACGTCGAAAAGCACGTGCGCGAATGGTTAAAAACTCGCCCTCAGTCTTTTTATGAACAGGGAATATTCAAGCTTCCACAGATACCATTAATAAAATCTACTGATTTCTCATGAATTTGTTATTAAGAAAAGCGATGGTAAGTGGATGGCAGTGAAGTTTGAAGATTGAACAATGGTAAGTGGCGATCGCCATTCAACATGAGAGGTTACAAAGGGACAGTGTTATATAGAGATTAACATTGATAATAAAATTTAATTATATTCAATTAAATTATTAAAAAATATTTAAACATGTGCATCGAAGTGAAGTTTGAAAATCGACTGATATGTATTATGCAATAGAGTTTACAATAGTAAAATAACTGACCCTATCTGTACCAAATTTTAACTACATAATTTTTATTGTCTTAGGAAGGTTTAGCAATAATAACAACTTTAATGTACAATGTTGAGTGGCAAAAACGAGATTAGCCACACTGTTATTTACTTTTAAGTTTAGAAATTAAAATCTAACTAACAAGGGGAGGACACACTCAAGTCTCTCACGGATCTTGTTGGCAATTTTTTTGGAGGTTCCTGGTCAAAAAAATATTAGACACGTACTTCGCCGTTCCGACAAATGGGACCTAGAAGCCGAAAAGAAAAAAAATAATTTTACAAATAACATCATGAGTACATCAAGTGATTATTAGTTATGATTGGGCTCAAATGTTTTTTTTAAATCTTGTTATTTAAATAATCAACTGTGATTCTTAATGGTACACAGATTTTTTGTAATTCTTTTTTTGTATATATATATATATATATTTCGTCGCGCCAATTGCCTATATATAAAGGGGAAAAATGAATATACCGTGTATTGACGCACTTATGAATTTCCGGTGCAACTAGCCCTTATCTGCGTTAATCCCTACCAGAATATCCCTCTTTCTTCTATCATCTGTGCTCAAGTACGCACCTACTACAAATTGCCCAAGACCTCATGGTCTTCCATTGGTTTTATAACCCAGTTCTCCCCCTAATGAGTGGTGACCTAAGAGGAGGCGAGCTTAGACAAATATTGTAGCTTAGGAGAAGCATTTGCCAGGCCGTAAAGACTCCAGGGGCCCCCGGACAGACCGTCGGCGGCAGTAATAAGGTAAGAAATTTCTTCTGTATTATTTGTTTATGCTACCTTCTAAATAAAATCTCCCCAAGGGTGCAAAACGTCGATTTCATATTTTCCCATACAGTCCATTTTCTAGAGGCCGAGGCGAGTTTGTCGCATCGGACATTATCACTCTTTTATTATACATTTTTGGTCCGATCCGGGCCGTATATATCATTGTTCAACTTTGAAACGAGTGATTTTGCAGTTTTGGGGCGAGTAATCACCCACTCATTTCTGTGCTTTATTAATATTAAAAATTTTTACGTTAAAACTTGTATAAATTGCAAGGTTTGGCCTATTTTTTGTCCAAGTTTTATAACTTCCAATAATCACACATATAAAACCGAAGTTATAGTCGGCCATCTTCAACCAATTGTCAGCTGTTATCTGACGTCACCACCCCCCACTCTAGTAACGTACTCGTTACTTCGTCTCGTAACTATCTTCGCCATCTTCCTGTACTCTGGCGTCAGTTACAATTACGTAATAATTAGTGTAATCAATTTTGCAACTTTTTCTCCTTTTCTTTTCTCTGCCTAACATATTATAATTTCCTTTTATTGCTGTGTTTATTTATTCTCTATTTTTCACAATGCCTATAGAAACAAAAATATTATTATTTAAGCACAACTATTGGCAAAGAGGGAAACGATATTTGCTGATATAACTAGTAGATACGATGAAATTAAGGGTTCCACTCTTTCGGATATTTTTACTGTCCAAGTGCATTACGAGGATTTACCCTCCCTTCAAGTCAAATTTGAGGGGGTGAATGAAAAATTAAGTGACCTTAATGCTCTCTTATCCAAACAAAATCATGTGGATACTCAAGCCCCTGCAATTGCTTTCAATAGTGTGTTAACCAAAATTAAATCCAAATATTTACAATTGAAAAAAGAAGAGCCTTTTGCAACTTCTACAACGGTTGCCAGCCCTGTTCATTTGGAATGCTAGCCCCATACAACGCTTTCATTATTTAAGATCCAGTTTAAAGGAGAGTGCTCTTTCCGCAATTTCTAATTTTCAACTCAGCCGAAAATTACGACCTTGCTTTTTCAGCTCTAGTACACAGGTTCCAAACCCCAGGAGGATAGCCCAGGCATATCTGAACCAAATCTTACACTTTAAGCCCGTCAGTTCAAATTCATTAAATAACTTAAAAACTTTTCTTGAGGTACATCAAAATTCGGTGCAGGCTATCAAGGCGCTACCAATCGACGATTTAGCAAATTTTATTTTGTTAACCCTCGCATTAAATAATCTTGACCCCCGCACATCTAAGGCTTTCGAGGAGCAAAATTCTGCTAAGTCAGTTCTGCTTTTCGATGACCTGCTAAATTTCATTACCAAGCAAATTAAAACCCTGGAGATTATTTCTCCCCCCATCAATCTACATAGAAACACTAAAGTCAATTCGCTAATTGCTAGCACTAGTCCTGATACTTCACCATCAGATAGAACTCGGGCCGCACCTTCAAATTCTTTTAACCTCAAATGCATTCTTTGTCGTAAGGCGCATTCCTTATCTTCCTGTTTCGAATTTTCTCATCTCACTCGAGATCAAAAAATTGATTTCCTCAAAAGGCATAAACGGTGCTTTAATTGTTTGGGTCCGCACCCTAAGGGCAATTGCAATTCCAAATTTTCGTGTCGTAAGTGTAATTCACCAGATCATCACACACTATTGCATCCCGTCAAAGCAGTAAATTCAAATCTCCCTTTGAATTCCGCGCCTAGTCGCGCATCAGCTCATGCTGATCGCATTTCAAGTGAACCAGCATCCGCTTCCACTGGTCAAACACCAGTTGACGCCTCCTTATCTCTGAGTTGTAGTACTTCCGGAAGTCACGTGACTTCACTCCTAGGAACCTTCCGTGCACGAATCTTTAATTCTCACTTGGGTTACGTTCTAGTCCGTGGGGTCATCGATCCGGGGTCGCAGCTATCATTTATTTCCGAGCGCCTCTTTGACCAATTAGGTCAAAAAATCCAGGATATGCCAATTACCGTTTCAGGTATAGGTGGGCGTGTTTCGAATTCTCTTGGCACAGTTTCGTGCCACATCTTCTCCAGATTTTCCCAGAGGCACGTTCTTGTAAACCCGTCCGTGGTTCCTCAAATCACTAACCATTTGCCTCCCAAGAACCTTACTCCAGAAATTGCTCGCGCCTTTGAACATTTGCGTTTGGCCGATCCTGACTTTCATCAATCAGACAAGATTGACCTTCTCTTAGGTGCAGACGTATACCCGCAATTATTATTGCCTCATCCGTTTATTCCTAGCTCTATCGGTCCAATTGCTATCAGTACTATTTTTGGTTGGGCAATCATAGGCCCTATCCAAACCGTATCGCAAAATCAATCAGCCACTTCGTTAATTTCCGTTTGCCAGATTTCCCAAGATTTCCATGGTTCTTCGAAAACTGAAAATATTGAAAATATTCCATTTGAACAACCCCTGAGTACAGACCATAAACACTCAAATGTTTCTGACATTCCAGAAAACATTGACCCTTCTATTAACATCCATGCATGTAATCACAGATTAAATAATTTTAACGTTCACCAGGAAATACAAATGAATAATCAGGGTGATTATTTAAACTTAAATCAAGTTTCAAAATTTAATCACATCAATAAAACAGGTGGTGCTGATACAAATGTTATTGATTCATCTGATGAAAAGTCTTTTGTTTCCCTTACGGAAGAGGATAATTACATCTCATCCTCAAACAGTCACTATTCTTTAGCCAATCAAGATTGTCCAAAATTCCTTCCTGTTGAAAATAAAAATAATAAAAAACCAGTATGCATACATAGTAAGAGTAACCAAGATAGAGTAACAGGTAAACTTCCTGTCTCGTATTCTATTGAAGCCACCTTTTTAAAACCACCAGTTGTAGACGTCAAAGGGTCTGTACGCTCCAGAATTTCAATATTCGACAAATTCTCCCCAGTAGGGTTTGCTTATGTTTCTTCTTTTGCTAATCATGCCCATATTGACAATAGGGGTCTTACCCGTACTCATTACGCGCAGACCAACAATTTCTGTTTAGGGACTCAAGATCCCTCCTCTTTGACCAATTGCCAGGAGCATTGGCCTCCTCCTTATCGTGACACCGACTTAAGCACCAAGCCATTACCGGATCTTAAGTCTACTCCCATTGCGCTCATCGCCAATGAACCTGACCATACCTTTAAGCATTTTTCTGGGCCTCTTCTAAATATCCGTGCCGATAAGCCAGCAAAGCTGCCTTGTTGGCCGTACTCCTTTCCTCGATAGCCTGGGGGTCCTCAGGGTGGGCGGCATACTTGACAACGCCGTTCCAAATTATAATTCACAACGTTATAAGTGAACTTCAAATTCCAAGCGCCGTTGTCGAACCAAGAAACAGGGCGACGTTGTTGTGAGCAAGGGACTGACCAGCTCCTCACTCTCCCGGCCTTTAGCTCTTATTTCCGAGCTCAAGCCTGATGGTGTTTCACGAGCAGCCACCTTTGAGACTTCTAGCAGCACTCTCACTAGATCTGTGAACAAGCTAATTCCGCTTCCGGAATGACTTCTCTTTGCCTTGTATAATCGTTTTCAGTTATGCTAGTGCATGTTCTTTATTTTGTATGATTGTTGCCCAGTTGGGCTGTTTCCTTTTCTTTACATTGTGCAATTGTGCTCCCATTCATGTTACAATATTTTTATTTTATTTTTTTGTCTTTGTCTTCCTCTTTACTCAAGTTGAGCTTTCGTTTCTTATTTTATTGTATAAATTCTTTGCTGCCTGCCCACCATTTTCATTGTATAACTTTTGGAATAAAATTGGGCAACATCCCAAGTTTGGTGGGCGGTGTGTTCGCGCCAATCGGCGCTATTGTGAGGGGGGGGGGAAAGGGGAAAAACTTGAATATACCGTGTATTGACGCACTCTATGAATTTCCGGTGCAACTAGCCCTTATCTGCGTTAATCCCTACCAGAATATCCCTCTTTCTTCTATCATCTGTGCTCAAGTACGCACCTACTTCAAATTGCCCAAGACCTCATGGTCTTCCATTGGTTTTATAACCCAGTTCTCCCCCTAATGAGTGGTGACCTAAGAAGAGGCGAGCTTAGACAAATATTGCAGCTTAGGAGAAGCATTTGCCAGGCCGTAAAGACTCCAGGGGCCCCCCGGACAGACCGTCGGCGGCAGTAATAAGGTAAGAAATTTCTTCTGTATTATTTGTTTATGCTACCTTCTAAATAAAATCTCCCCAAGGGTGCAAAACCTCGATTTCATATTTTCCCATACAGTCCATTTTCTAGAGGCCGCGGCGAGTTTGTCGCATCGGACATTATCACTTTTTTACTATATATATATATATATATATATATATATATATATATATATATATATATATATATATATATATATATATATATTCCATGTTCTTCCTTTCTGTCCTTTCCTCCAAAAATCGGGAATTGTGAATATCTCTCTGCTGGCTGTGGTGTAAAATTTTCCGTTCCTTATTCATAAATATTTCTTTGCCTTTATCTAATTCCTGATGTCAGCTGGTTTCGTTTATTGCCTGCCTAATCTTATTTTTCCCCGAGGATGAGTGTGTCCTGCCGAGGGTAGTTTTTTCAGTCAAGGGGTGGGACCTTCTGGTATGATGGCTCCTGGCCCACTACCGCTTCTCCACTACATGTTCACATATTTAAACCACTAAACAACGAATTCTTGATAGTTCATACTGTAGTATTTAGATCATTCTATTATTGATAAGGTGAAGTGGGGCAAGTGCGTCATATGGAGTGCAAAGTTCAACTTCAACTTAACATAAAAAATCAGCTATTGATGCTAGGATAATTTTTCTTATTCCATTGCAAACGTTGAACTTTACTCTTTTCAGAAATATAGTTGATTTCCCTGATATCCTAAAAATTATTGTCAGTGCGAAGGAAAAACAATTTTAAGTCCCATTTACGCACTTGCCCCACCTTAACGAGGTAAGTGCATAAATCGCTTGTAAGCTCCTTAGCAGTGAATTGATTCTTTGATGAGTTAAGTGCATAAATAAGCAACTCCCAGCATCATTTTCCTCCTTGAAATTAAAAAAAATAAAGAAAAAGTCACTGAGTTATTGAGTTTTGCATTACCAAAAACATTATTAAATATGTAATTAATTTACAATAAATGGAGAAAATAATTAAAAAACAGTAAATTACTGTATAATTATAGTCATATTAAGATTAAGAGGTAAATGACACATTACTATATAATTGTAGAACTATTGGTATAATGTTATAGATTAATGTGTTTTTAAAAAAAATTAGAAGCCTGATGATGGAACATTGTCTCCGAAACATGTAGCTACAAATGTTAAATAAATAGGAGTTATGCCAAATAAATACTTCTGGATTTAAAGGATTCTATCTTTTTTATATTTATAATTTGTTATTTTCACTTCTCTGACAGAAAGTTCATCAGGAATTAACTTTACTGGTGGTTCAGTAGTATATTAATTGTTGATTAAATTAATATTAATTCAAAATTGATTTAGTGTCTTATATTTCGATATTTCCTTATTTCCACTTTAATATTTCCTTATTTCTCATTTTAATATTAGAAGGTAAACAGAAGTTAATATTACTTTGAACACGGATTTAGTGTTTCGCAGTAAATGTAGGAGAATAACCTTTCCTCTCTAAAAGCAGCGACTAGAACATCGAAATAAATCGGAACAAGGTAAGAATCGATGAAAGGTATTCTGAGCGCGTTTAGGGGTTGGTGTCGCCGATCCGAACAATTACCTTCAAAACTAATATGAAAAGTAGTGTTTGTTGATAAGTGTTGATAGGCGATAGCCTGGAACGATCTCTCCTTACTAAGAAAAATAAATCGCTGTTGTATTTCTGAAGTTTCGAAGTAAAATTGTAATTTATTTTCTCGTTATTATTTATTTTTTGGGAACCTTGGTATCCAGCCAGTTATCTGTTTCACATTTTGGAACAGTAAAACGTCCAATAAATCGAAGCGAAAATAATCGCTGAGCGAATTCGCGGCGGAAAAATTAGCACCTAGGGGGGAGGTGCTTTGTTGCCGAGCTCTACATATACTGGATCTTTCTAAATGTCTATTTTACTGTTTATGTCACATTGTCACTTGGGGGCTGTGAATTCGATTCCCTAGTCCAATATCTTTGCAATAATCCGTTTTCCGGTTTAGGAAAGTTGTACCGTGAGGACCGGTTTTTATACTACGCTGTATCATACACTGTTCTGAACAAACTGAAAACGCGTTCTTCTCGTAACATATAATGATGTCCGAACTGCCATGAAGCAGTCAAGCATCAATATTAAAATTAGTTCGTACCATAAACCATTAACTGTCATATTATTTGAATATCAATATCGCCAGTAGATATTTTGCACTTGTTCCCCGCATTTCATTTTGAGTTTGTTATCATATTTTTAGGTTTCGAGTAACCTTCCCAAACGTAATAACATGTCAACGAGAGATCGTTTGATTGTTCCTATTATTAAATAATTAATTAAAAAATATAATTTAATAAAATATTTAAAATTTTTTTTTGTTTTATATTTAATTATTTAATAATAGGAAGAATCAAACGATCTCTCATTGACCGATTATTACGTTTGGGAAGGTTACTCGTAACCTAAACATATGATAATAAACTCAAAATGAAATGCGGGGAACGAGTGCAAAAGACCCGTAACCTCTTTTGTTAATTATTCTCGGTTTGCCATTGACTTAAAACAGAGCAAAAATATATATGTATACGATGCGTGATTACTGAATGAAATAACATAGAAATAACGATATGAAGCTGTCTTACTCCTAGTACAAGGACTGTGTGCATTCACTACATACACTCCTTTGTTAAAGTCGGATGTCATTTTAAATAGTCTAACCTACTATGGGTGAAAACTTGATTTGTAGACTTTCATATACAAGAAATTAATATGAAAGCCTAAAAATTCTTATATTTTCCTCTTATCAATATTATCGTAGGCATTTCTGTAATCTATGATTAGTTTATATGCACTCCATTACATTCTTCATTGGGATGATATATACCTTTACACGGTACATAATTATTTTATATAATTTATATTTTGGTTCTTATATATATTTTTATAGCTTTATATATTATAGAGAGTTTATTTTCGTATATAATGGTATACAATTCACTTTACCATGTATGTCAGAAAAATTGCACTGCATTATTTTATAACTTTGGCTACAATATGGACAACTTCTCGGTAGAAATTTGCCGCTGTATAATAATTCCATTTATTGAATGTTACAAATACGAGAAACCCCTGGAACACACACAATAAAATAAATAATATAATTAATAATAATATAATTAATAATATAATTATAATAATTAAATCCTCGGCCAGACGGATGCATCTAGACGTGGCGCGGTTGCCGCATCTTCAGTATGCAGCTGTTATAAGCACCTGGCAAACCCGCCCTGATGCACTTTCAATTCCAGTTCAGCAGCTTAATACGGAGATTTGTAAAATAAATAACACAATCTTGATTATTATAGTTATTACATATTTAAATTTTCAAAAGTAGCATCAAATCACTCGGTAAATGTAAACTTCTATTTACAAAATAATACAATAAATATAGAGTTAGAGAAGCGTAGTTAGTCCTCCACCGCGGATTATGATGAGAGATATTTTTGTTACATCTAGTCAACGTTTGGCTTTAGGAGTCAATTGTTTTTTGACATGGATATGTCTTTTGGCTGGGGTCTATAATTTTTCCGGTAACTTATTTTCACCCTCAAAAATGTAAAATTTTGACACGCTAGCTAAATTGGTGTTGCTCGGATCAAATATTCGACAGTCCCCTTATTTAATCGAGAATATTTTTTGTTTTTTAACATTTGTCACTACGAACATCCGTTAAGTGAAAAAACGAAACACGTTAGAAACCGCTATTTTCTCTCAACTTTCTTTATTTCGAATAATCATTTATTGTTAATTTAAGTAATTTGATCCTTTTAATTTTAATACGTAAATTGGGAAAATCGGTGGATTATAGATAGACATCCATAATCTATTGTTTTTCCTATTCAGGAAGAAAATGAGTTTACTCTAGTCTCTGCCACAATGATACAACTGCCATTAATTCTACCTCATATGGAAAACAGTCAGATTTTCCAGTTCCAACAGTCCTGAGCCTAATTCTTAGAACATTAGAAATTACTGATATTCTCTGTTGTACTTTAATTTTTAAAGACATTAAAAACTCATTTTAAATCCTGCTTAAGTTTTCTTTATTCATGAATAACTATATTATATCATAAGAGACTATTCATTATAGTAAAAGGCAAACATAAACAAAATATTATTCATTCATTAATTTTTGTTTTCATAAAAATGATGACTTAAGCCCTTTTGCCCAAACACCAGCGATATATAAATATAATTATTCTTCGGTTTGTCTCGTTTTTAATTATTTGTGAACATTTTGAATATTCCAGTATAAATTATTTGACAATATTAATAATATGAATAATTAACTTTTGATAATTTGGTAAAAAATATTTGATTGGCTTTCTTATTATTTATTATCGAATATAGGAATTATGAGTGATAAAAGTATATTTTACATTTTTACTGAAAAACTGATTCAGAAAATGCACGTAGTGCTTACATGCTTAAAATCGTCCCTTTTTCTCAATTTCAAGATTCCCTCATCACTATATTTGTTGTGTGGTTTGAATTATGGATTGTGTGTTGAATTGTATTTATTTTTTTCATTCTATTTCTTGTCAGGGTTAGTATTTCAATACTTTATGAGCTGTTTTAGAACAATCTATAAACCAAAGTTAGCATAATTTCTACTGCTTTGGTCTTTATTTATTATAATAAATACAGATATGGCAATGATATCACCTGCTAATGGCTGAGAGATTTATACTACAATAACTGCATCAGCTATAAGAATCAGATACATGTTTATTATCTAAGAAATATATTCCATTTTAAGCCCTTATACATGATACATTCTTTTTAAGATGTTCTTTTAGTTAAAACATGTATCTAAGATTGCTCCCTCGAAGATTATCAAAGATTATTATGGAGTTGGATTTATATAGAAAGACCAGGGATGAGATGGAAGGGTTTAGTGTATGAGAGCCTGATGAACCTTCCATCAGAGTAGTGTAAGCCATTCATCATGAAGACTAGAGGAGAATTCCAAACCTTACTTGTGTTAAGGAATGCCGCAAAGATGTAAAATTTCTGTAAACAAGTAAAAAAAAAAAATTAATTTATACAGTTTTATAAATGAACGTTATCTGACCCGTTGCTGTTTATCAGGGAGAAATTTACATCAGCCCTTAAAAATAAACTTGATATGAGAAAAAAATATTTAGGACTAAGAAGAAACCCTCAGAGTTTTATAACTATGACTCTTTAATTCAACAATATTTATTAAACATGTACATTGAAAGGTGTCTAGTAGTCCCAGTAGACGGAAAAAGTTTATAAAAAGAATGTTTAATCATAATTTCAGAGGAAGAACTGCTATGATATGTTAAAAAATATATAATGTAATGTTATAAAGTATAACAAAAACAGATGTAGGATAAGACAAGGAAGTGTGTATTATTAGCAGTAGGATTTAATGTGCTACTACTATTTTAAATGGTACCTATCTATAAGAAAAATGATAATATGAATTTATTAACAATAGGAAAATAAGTGATAGGTTATTCCAGTATTTCAACTTTAACTATAAACAAAAACTCCAATATTGAGATTGATATATTCATCTAGTTTATAAGAAAAAGGAAAAAATATTCTTTTGTAAAGTTTTACTATTATTTATTTTTATCAAATATTTTACCCTCTGTGGAATGAAAGCCATAGTTCAATATAGCTTTTTTTTTAGTCGTTTTGTTTTTTTGTTGTTGTTTTTTTCAATATTTAAATTTCAATTTCATCACAACTCTTTTATTCCACACCATAGCTATATCTAGCCACAAAAATATAATTTCTGATATATAAGATCCATTGAAATGCTTAATTAAATAACATACCATTCTTTGTTATGGAAATAGTTCACACATTATTTTTGCTCAATTATTTTTTCTCATGATAATATACTGTTGCAATACTCAAATTGTCCTTTGATAAAGGACATTCTGCCATTTACAAATCAAACTGATTCTTTTAGCTGATTATATATTTAATGTTTCACCTGAATGTTTGCAATCTTTCCAAAAATATTAGATGAGAAAATATTTAATATAAAAATATATATCTAGCCTAGTAGTTATATCATTGGGATGGTGTGATATGGAATATGCAAAAAGGTTTGTAATTAAAAGACTAAGAAAACAATGAGGTTTAATTTAACAATGTTTAATTTCATTAATTTCAGGATCATTATCCTCTGGTTATTTCTATTACCGAAATAATTATGCTAACAGCTGTCTTTAAAATATAGGTGAATTACTCTGCTTTAATACTTTTAAAATAACTATAGTATTTTGATGTTACATTATTGTAGTCTAAGAACAATTATCTATCATAGAAGATTATGTTAATTATTTTTAGATTTATGTTTTTCTATAATTTAGTTATATTAATTCTCATGAAATAAACTTCAATTTTTCCATTCAATGGTCAAGTTCATAATTAGTACGATTTATAATATGAAGTTGGATAGATATACCATTGATAAAGAAGGACAATGAATGTTCTTAAGGATTACTAAAACATTTTTGTTAATAGAATCATACAATACAGCTCAATTTATTTTACATTATTAACATATTGAAAACAATCATGTAAAGATCATTTGATACATCAAGTTTAATTCTTTGGTAACATCTTTTATTCCATTTAGATTCTTATTTTAAAACACCCGCTCGCCAAACTCTGCCATGCAGATCATGTCGGCAAGGATAGACCTTGTACCCCCTCCACTTCCCCCACTCACATTCCTTCCTGTTTAAGGGCTCAGTGAAGTTTTAGAGCTGGTTTGATATTTAGCTGTGTTGAGTCGCATATTGTTCGTTAGTTAAAGTTAATATGTTTCTGGATAGTTATCCTAGGGTGAGTCATTTTATTATAAATAATCTATCAACATATAATTGGTCGTTAAGGCATATTTTTGTTTCTTTGTCATTTTTAAAATTGCATAGCTACGGAAAAATTCCATATTGCATCCAATTGTTTTTTTTTTCTGATAGATCTCATGTAAAGTAATCTACTATAATTTTGCTTTGACTGTTTTAGAAAGTGACTATAAAATCCCATATTGTTATTAATTTTTTTACTGCGTCTTTTATTGTTATTGAACACCCATGGTGTGGCTTATAATAAATCGTGAGGATCCTGTTTTTCAAGTATAAATTTTTACGATAAATTTAATTTATTATTGTCTCAAATGTTGGATTGTCAAGATGCTGGACTTGTAATTAAGTAACTATCATGGAGAACGATTAACATTCTCAAAGCATTTAAAAGCCACTCGCAGCTCAGTGTAATCATATTATAGTCGATTAAAATAAAACTATTTGTTATAGGAAGAAAATTAGTATTTTTATTTTCTCTTTTATTCATGTCACAAGTTTCCCACAGAATCTTAGGTATACTATCATCTCATAAACAAAAAAAATTAGTGTAGGTTCGGTCATATTCTAACTCTGTAATTTATAAACAAGTATATACTGATAATATATACTTAAATCTTTCAAAGATCTGATTGTTTTTGTTGCTTTAATTTCTTAAAAAAATTAAGTTATAATCTACTTATTTTCTCAAAACTTTTGGCTTTTATTTTCATTAAAACTTGATTTGAAAAAGAAAAAAAGAATGTAATAATATCCCACGTCGACTCGGAAATCAACAGATGACTTTAGATTCATCGGTATATCTTTCCTATATAACATTCCCGTTGGAAATTGTTGCTTGTTTTAATACAAAATTAGGTTTTAATTTTCCAATGCTACACTTCAAACACCAACCAACTTATGTTATATGAAACATTTAAAAGTGTTTATCGTTTTGACATTAAACTTTGTGTTTTTTTTCTCCCGAGCCTTATTCACGTTAACGCTCGCATATCTGCTTAGTACTTAATTTTTTTTTCTATCTGCTGACCACAAAATAATACTTAATAAAATTACTTATAAAAACACTAAATAGAAATGCTAATATTAAAATGTAATATAGAATAATTTAGGTAGAAATTGTTGTATTAAATATTGTGGTTATGTTTTATATCTTGTTCAGAAATGATAAATAGCATGATCATCGTTGTATCTTAAAAATAGTAAAAAAATTACAAGACATGAGCGTAATAATTCTGTGATGGTTTATTGTATATTTCTTGCTCGATAACGAAGAGAATATAAACTTAAACTGCTTAACTAGATAATTATATTATGTATGATTTTATGTTTATTAAATATTTTGTATGGTTTTATATCTATGTTTATGCATATTGATAAAGCAAACTTATAAAATCTTAATTCTTATTTGACCTTAAATGATTTGACGCATTTAGTTATTTTACTTTGATTTTTATTTATTACAGGATTTTGCTACAAAATGGCTTACTGTGAATTTTTTATAGTTTATTTTTAATCAATTCTTTTCTTTTTATTGTTTGTATTAGATCTGTTTTGTATACTGATTTCAATTAACGATTACTTTGATACTTTCCAGTTTAAAACTTTTTAAAACAAATTAGTTTTTTAAAACATCTAATTAATTCTTTTTTGTTTTCTCATATTTTTTTCTGGCTAATAGCATTTTTAAAAAATATTAATCGACGTGCGTTAATCAATAATAAATAATAGTAACTACAATATAAAACTGTTAAAACTTTAGAACTAATGTTCAGGCATGGAATTAAAATATTTGATTTTGTCATTATCAACCGTCTTAGGTTTTTAAAGAAGTAGCCTAAAATAAAATAGGAGTGAGTACATTCTCCCACCACTTCACTTCCCCCGCCCCCGTATATAAGCGTATTTAACACGTTCCACTTGTTAAATATTCTGGTTTTCTTTTATTTTTTTAAAATTACTTCATAACATATGTATCTGCTTATTATATGTTTATAATTATATGTAACTTGATTATGTTTGCTATTGAGAATACTTCGAATTATCCAACCAATTCAGAGATGCTGGGAGGGGATATCGAGCGTTGTGGTGGGGCAAAGTGGTGGGGATAAGGCATGCAGCCTCGTGTTGCTGACGGGGGTCAGTATCTTTCTGGTGTTGCTTGACTTTTGTTGACGGTTGTATGTATAAGTAAATTACTTAATTGCGCAGTGTCTAAGTGTTGTGTATTAATTTACTATATGTAGTGTCCTAGCGAGTCACTGATTTTATTACCATGGATGATCCGGTTATCTTGGAGCGTGATCCTCTCGCCTTGGACGATCCCGTCGTTACTGAAGAAAACCTCTACTGTTGCCAAATATGCAATCTTCAATTGATGGGATTATCTCACTATTCAGAAAAGGAAAAAGCTGATATTATTAAAGCTGGCCGACCTCAACCTACTCTGGAATCCTTGACAGTAACAAGCAAAAGATGCACACGGCGTTTCAATCCACAATCATACCAATGTTATGAATGGTTGACAGGATGTGAAAGGCGTTCCAAAGTGTTTTGTTGGGCTTGCCTTTTATTCTCAGACAAATCTTCACAGTGGAGATCAAGTGGTCTATCTGACTTAAACAATTTGCATTGTGCAATGAAGCGACATGCATCATGTCAGGGTCACATAGAGGCCTTCCTGAAACTGAAAACCTTCGGGAAAATTGGACAAAATGTGGGCAAGTCACATTCTATAGAAACTGTAAATATGAACAAAGAGGAACAAGTTTTTATTAATAGAGAAATAATGAAAAATCTGATCCGAATGGTTTGCTTTCTTGGCAACCACCCCTCTCGCAGCTTAGAGGACTTTGATCATGCAGATCCTATTGGCAGAAATAAGTTCCTTGATTTCTTTGACTTTATGACTGAATTTGATGATACTTTGAAGAGAAGTGTAAATAATAAGATGCTGTTTTTAGGCCCCGATGTTCGAAACAATTTAATAGCATCTACTTCCAACATGCTTTTTGAAAGGATTAAGGAAGAAATAAGATCTTCCCATTTTCTATCAATTATGTTGGATGAAGTTGCAGACCTGGGTGAAACAATATTAATATCTGTCATTGTTAGGTTTATCACTGGAAAAGCAGTTAGTGAAAGATTTTTTGGTTTTCATGAAGTTCCTTCCTCTAGACTGGCAGAACCTCTTCTGGACGTTCTTACTGGTGTTGTTAGCAGCACAGACAGTGCCTTAAAGGTTGTATCCTATAGCTATGATGGTGGTGTTGTCCTTACAGATTATCTGCCTCAATTTCAGTCTAAAGTGGATGAACTGTGCCCAAATGCTCTGAACTTGCATTTTATTGAACATCAGTTGAGTTATATTTTAGCTCAGTCCCTGTCATCCATAAAGGAATGTAAGCACTTTTTCTCTTCAATAAACAACCTTTCATCAATTTTTTTTAAATCGAAGAAGCTTCGTGAAGAATTAAATTTATTATTACATAGGAGAAAACCTAATATTTCAGATTTCGATTGGACTGTCAATGGATCTTTAATTAAGAATGTGCTCAAAATAAGGCAGGAATTAATAGAACTTTTTGAGTACATTTCAAGATCTGAAGGTGAATGGGATTTTGAAACAGTTTTCTTTACTGCTGGTTACCTGAATACACTCAAGATTGATATCTCATTCAATCTACTTTTATTGCTTTTAAGTGAAGTATTTGTATTGGCAGATGATCTCTCCGATGTTTTGAAAGTTACAGTCGATGATGTTACAGTATGTTCGCAAAAGGTAAAAGAGTTTATTGACTTTTTGCAAATTAAAAGAGACTCTTTCTACCCTTTGTATCAAGATACGATTTGTTTACTTAGTGATGGTGTGCCACCATTAAAGATGATCAAGTTAGAAGAAAACGCTTTTGAAAGCCTTATAAGGTCAACTGACACTTTCAAAATACTTTATGAAAGTGTTTTATGGAATATGATTTCTCACCTTAATTGTAGATTTAGAGATTTGCCCAAACTTCAATTTATGTCTTTCAAGCTTTTGAAACTTATAAAAAAAGGAAAGGGTGTTTCAGTGGATGGTTTATCAAACTTTCTCCCATCTTTTTTTGCCATGCCAACACTAAGTACAGAATTAAATGTGCTAGCCAAGTATCAGCCTATAAATGAATCAAATCCCAAGACTTTGTTGAAGTACCTTAGATATATGGATCTAGAATCAACTTTTCCACAGATAGTAAATTTCTGTGAAATGATTCTTACTCTTCCTGTTTGGAAGAGTGCTGCAGTTTTCAACTCTATTAAGAGTTACATCAAAAGGTCGTCTATCACTCATCAATTATCTAATTTAGCTATTCTTTCCATTGAAAGGGAACTAGTTGGCAAATTACTGAGACAATCAAAGTTCTATGATGAAGTTATTGCAGAATTCATAAAAAAAGAACCTGCTGTGCCAATTGCTTTAACTGTTTAATGTATTGTATAACTTTACCAATACTATTATCTTGAAGATTATAATTATTGATCTATCGAAGTAATGTGTTTAATAATGTTACATTGTCTCTGTGAAGCATTATGAGAAGATTGAAGAGCTATCTACAATTAACATTGTTAGTTAATTGGTTGTAAGTTGTATTAGTGTAAAAAAATAAAGAAATATAATTAGAAATAATTTATAAACAGAAACATCATGTAAATAAATTATTATTATAAAGAAAAGCATCTCCTCAAAATTTTTCCTATTAATAAACTTTAATAAAAAAAATTGCTATAATAATTGCTCTGGTTTTTGTATTTTACCACTGTTTATGATTCTTAAAGATATTAGTAACTAATCGAAAATCATAAATGGAATGACATTTCAGCTGATGAAAATGCGAGTATTTAGGCATAATATAAAAGCATGTTTATATTATTTTAAACTTCTCTTCTAAATAATTTATAAAAACTGGATTGATGATGATTTCTACAGAAATACCTTTTTTTAATTAGTGGGTCAAATTTATATTTATGTTAGTTGTCAATGTTTGGTTCCTTACTAATTATTCTTTTCTCTAAGGTTTCTTGACTTGCTTTGGTGCTGTTATTTCTTTATGTTTATTTTACATTAAAGTTTATAAACTGTTATAATACATAGTTGAGTGTGGTTTCAAATTTTGTTTAATTACTCATTTCTACTTATCGTATTCTAACATCAGTAATTTTGCATTAAGTATTATTTTCACAGAAAAAATATGTAAACATAAGATATAAGTGATGTTTTTTATTTGGGCTTTGTGTATATCCACATCTGCCAATATAAGAGATGTTATAACTCAGGAAATCACTTGAATTTAAAATAAATAATAAGATATGAAAAATTAAAGTTTACATCGGAATGAACCTTCTTTTCTAAAATACATTTTTTCAATTTTATTCCCATTTAAGAATTCAGAGAACTGTTATACTGGTTCCAGTAACTTTCCAAATAAATTATACCTTCCAGCTAGATTATATTCTACAAAACTCTAGATTATAACCTTCCTATTGACTATAACCTTTCTGTTAGATTCTAACTTTCCTGATAGATATTTTTAGTTAATAAAATCTTCCTGAAGCATCACATCATAATTTTAAATTCACTAATATTTATTAGTATATATCAGTTACAATTTACTATTTTTATGAGGTGCACCACTCACTGCTCAGAATACCGTTTTATCAAGTTTAACGTTGTTCCGATTTATTTCGATGTTTTAGTCGCTACTTTTCGACGGAAATAAATAATGTTCATTTTTAGTGGCTGAAATATAAATAGGAAATTATATATAGTTATGAGAAATGATGGAACTAATAGTTAAACTTTGAATCTGTGAATCACAGGCCTAGGCCTATGTTTAGGTAATTACCATATAATTCTACCATATGATTCACTAGTAATTGGGCTGAAGTTATTAAACCCCTCACAATAAGGATTTACTCTAACCTGAATTATATTTTCCTAATATAAAATGGGGTTTGGAAAACAAAAACAAAAGGAGCACTCTTATTCTGCTTGTAACTATGTATAGAGGCAAACTTTTGTCATGCTCTGAAAACATATAACCATGAAAAAGTTCATTATTGTATTGTGTCTAGGAGTCTGTGCAAAATATAAAAATACAACTTTGAGCTTAAATCAAGATGAGTTTTAATTATAAACCCTAAAACAATTACAGGTTATACTCCTTCATTTACACACAAACTCTAAATCCCTGTTCAAACTAATATTAACTTCTGTTTTATCTCCTCATATAAAAAATAGAAAACACTAAAGCAATGTTGAATTTATATTATAGTATATCAGAATTTAGAAGTTATGCTGTTAACTGCATGTATATTTTATTTATTTATTTTTTTTTTTGATTTAAGTGTTCTTTTGAAGAATTATAGGATCTCTTATAAAATATGATTAGAATGTAATTCATACTTACCTCACACATATACATGTATTTACTCAGTAAAATGGCAACTTTTTTAAATGAATTAAATAATCATTTTAATTAAAATTATCTAAAATTGGCAACATTTAAAAAATATCAGAATAACTATAATGAGGTGAATTTATAGTTATTTTGCAGGCTTAAATAACTAACAAACTATAAACTTGTTTTTTGAGGGATGAGTTAATTGATAATTTATACATTTGATAAATTGGCGGATATATTTTATTTTTTAATTGACCTATCCCCTATACATAGGGACCCTATAGGAAGTTAATCATAAATTCTGTTATGTAGTAGGATTGATCTCTTTTGATAGTACAGCAATAAAACACAAAGTTTTAAAAAATAAATGTTAAATTCAAGCAATTTCATTTATTGTATTTATGAAAGAATATATTTAACAGTTAAGAGACGGACTCAGATTTTGTCCTTCCTTTTTCTATTCTTTGGCTTTTGCTTCAAATGTTTATAGAATGTGTAGCCTATTGAAAGCAATTTCTTAGAATTTAGTTTAAAATATAGCTAATAAAGAGATTCCTATTCATATATAATATGTTAATTAATCATTACAAAGAATTTAACGTGTCTCCGTGAAATAAAGTCTGTCACCTTTGGTAAGTCTAGGGTTGTATGCAGTACATCAGTTTTTGTCCTCTGTAATGTTGTACCCTGCACTATCCTTCTCAGTACTCCGTTCTGAAACTGTTGGAGTCTCTTTGCTGTTGTGTGAATTAATCATTAGTGGTTCAATGAATCATTTTATATCTATCTAGTCCAGTCTTGCACATGATTTGATTAATTTAACCATTTTTAATTAGTTATCTTATGACATAAATAGGTACGTCATATGTAGTAGTGAAGTGTTTTGTAGGGCTTGTGTTAAAATTTAAAGAAATTTAAGAAAATATCTGGGTTCTTGCTTCTGGATATAATGTTGGAAAAATAAAAGTTGCCCATACTTTGTACACATATACGACTGTACGAAATAAAATAAATACAAACTCTTCTTACTGCGGTACCAACTTAATTTTATTGCGATTTTGAATTTCAACTCCCTTTTTATTTATTTTTCATTTAAAATGTTTTAGATTTTGCTCAGATTAGTTTTACAAAAATATTTTACTAAATGTTTTTAATTTTTCTTCAGGTGGCATTCTGGAGAAGAAGATGGGTCCGATGGAGATTACAGACCAATAAAAAGAAAGCAACCTATCGATTCTGGAAACAGAGAGTTCTTGATGAGTCTTGCGCCTCTGCTGGATGATATGACACAAGATGATGTGGCTAGAGTGCGTCAAGAAGTGATTTGGACTGTTGAAGCTATTACTCAGGCTGGCAGGGAACGAAGGGTCATTAATGCAATGGCAGATGCACCAGATCTCTGGGATAGTACTTCTGCGGATGACCCTGCACTTTGGTTACATCTTGCTCATGAAGCCAAAATGTCAGGTATGTGAAACCTTTGTCTAGTATTTTTGTTAAATATGTTATATAGTATTATATTTATATAGTGTTATATTTTAGTAAAATATGTTATGGCATTCTTAAAATAGTTTTAATCTTAACTCTTTAAAGTAACAGTTACAACTTACAGAATAGATATAGTTCTAAACCATATATCATATACAAATTAACATATATATATTGTTAATTATTGTTATATTTCAGTTGAAGAATGTAAAAAGATATGGTCCGAATTGATAACTGATTTTAAGAGCCACCTTGAGCAGGGCAATCCAAGAGATAAGTGGAAGTATGAAGATGAGATGTCTTTTATCATCCCTTACATATCAGAGTTAGTTTCTTGCTTTTGTCAGATTGATTAATTTTTTTAAATGAGTCTAAAGAATAAAAGTATCTATTTATTTTAGGGAAGACAATAGTAAAATTACAAACATACTTCCTAAGATGAAAATGGAAACAAATGAAGATGAGGAATATGAAGATGATGCTAAACTACCAGTGGAACTTTGCCAAGTAGAATGCCCTCCTTCACCTTCAGGTATTACTCCTGGTGACACTCTCACAGAGTTTTTCATCAACATGGCAAAGACGGTGGCAACTTTTCCCCCTAGACTGCAGGCTCAAGTCAAATCAGATGTCTTCCGAGCAGTCAACAGTGCTGAGCTGACTCTTCATTCTGGTGACCCTGGCTACAGACTTCCACCTTCCAGCAGTGGGTGAGTTAAGCAGTGTTAAGAAAGATATATTCAGCCAGAATGGACATTCACCTGAAGTATGTGTTGTGGCCATATCTACTTATTTTCATGAGTTCTTATTGGAGAACTGCAATATCACTAAGAACTTTTTTTTAAAAAAATAGTTGGCTGTGAGTGCCCTAGTCCTTGAATTTAATTTTATTTGGATAAAATGTCTAATAATTTAGAAACGGTAAAGATTTCCTCAGTTCTAAAAATTCCATGCTTATTTACCGTTGACTGTTATTGAGAAAAAAATGTATTGATAAATATTATTTGATGTTAAGATTGATTATTTATAATCAGGGGTAAAATGAATTGTTTATTTATTGTTTGGTGCCTTAGTGATTTATTATGATTTTTAAAATAACGGTACAAATGATTGTCTTTATTAAATTATTCTCTATAGTTTCAATCAAATTTTATAGAGTATTCATACCATTAATATGTCCACATTGATCAGAAAATTTGGATTAGAATTGTTTAGAATCTGATCAATACAGTTCAATCACCTCAAGACAATATTTGCCTGTTAATAATTTAT
Source organism: Euschistus heros (assembly GCA_003667255.2). Taxonomy (NCBI): domain Eukaryota; kingdom Metazoa; phylum Arthropoda; class Insecta; order Hemiptera; family Pentatomidae; genus Euschistus; species Euschistus heros. The sequence goes on from RCWM02000020.1 coordinate 2,853,070, forward strand.
TTTATCAAATTCATTTACAATTAGAGAAAAGGACAGTAGTTCCTGTGATTATTTCTGTAGATTTTTTAAAATTTGTTTGAAAGTATTTGAATTATTAGGTTTCAACAAAGAAAAAATAAATCAGTATGTTCACAAACTGCATTTTTTATTATACAAATATTTTTGTTTAAAACTTAATGAAGGATAAATGTTATAATAGAAGCCATGTCTAAACTTTAATTTTATTTTTGAATCAAATTGGCTGTTCCAGATATTATTCAATGATGTATTTTTTGTAACTTTATTTCCATATTTTCAAATCCACCACTGTTTACTAATGATAGTATTTATTATTTATATTTAATACATTTAAGATATTGAAAAACAACCTGCCGATCTCTAAATTGATTTTGTGAAATGGTTGAACTACATCTTGACTAAGATTTGTGCTAATTAATACAAAATTACAGGAAAACTGGTTCTTTGTGATAAAAATATTTCATTTATGAATGAAAATATATCTTAATCTTAAATATTTCATGGAAGCATTGGAATATAAGAATATTGGTTTCCAACTTGCACCCATTTTATTCAGTTTTATTTTTCTTTTCTTTTCTTTTTTTTAATACCATTATCAGAATATTTACCAGCTTAATTTTTAAAACTATTAATAAAATATGTTTAGATTATAGAAGAAAACTATCTACAAACTTAGATAGTTAGTTCATCCTACTTCAATTTGATTTTCTCCCTGCATGTTATTATCATTACTACAACAAATCTTAGAAATGACCACGCCTTGTCTTGCTCTTTTTAGCCACTCCTTTTTCTTAAAATTCTGATAAATGAATCCCCTTTTTACAGATCATCAAGTCCTGTTGGTATGCTCCCAATTTTCATGAAAAACTATAATTGGTGTCCTGGAACTATATACAATTTTTCTTGAACAAACAAAAAAGGGTTACATTAACCCTCCTGTGGTCGCGTATGGGTTGATTAGTAGTAAGGTCGCGTGGGTGACGATCCATGAAGTTATCCATTTTTTAAACAATGCAACCTCTTTTTTAGTCACTTTAATCTTTTGTAATTACATTATAGAGGATAAAAAATTAATTATACCATTTATACATTTTTTTAAAAAATTAATTAAGTATAGGAAATAGAAATGTAATATATAGAGGTAGAAACTTAAAAAATAACAATTTCTTCAATATTTACATTTTTTTACACTATATCGTAGTATAGAATGACAGGTTCAGTGCGCCAGAACACGGTCATTCTAGTTATCGTACTAGGATAGTTCTTACATAAGTTTGAGATATTTTAAGGATAGTTCTTAGTTAGAAACGCGTGCAAACTCGGAATGCGTGAACTGGTATATTCTGCCCGATGGTAGAGTTACATAATAATGCTATGACGTAGTTTTTGAATGCAAGTTTTCTCATTTAAGCCCAACCATTTAACATATAATTTTTTTCCTTTCTTTTTTAATACTTTTTCTACTAAATAAACGTTAGGGTGTTTTGTTTTGTTAATTTATGGTTTGTAAAAGGATCCTAAAATAGGTTGGACTTTCATGTCTTCAAGGATGTACACTCAGTAAAAAAAGTCTCTGACCACCTTCAGTGAAATATCGGGTTAAATTTACTAACACAAAATCTTGTAACTATAAACTTTAATAAACAAGAAAAACCAAATAACATGTAATAATATACAAAAGGCAGAAATTAAACAACAAAAACTGATTTGCTTAATATTTTTTTACTTAAACTTTACATAAATTTAACTCAGTATTCCCTAGGCCCTACTTTTTATTACTGCTAATATTCGGGCTTTCATTGATTGAACAAGTTTTTTCACTTCTGGGGATGTATTAGTCCATTCCAGCAAAATTTCTTCTTTTAGATGGTTTTTGTTTTTAATGTGTACTCCTAGGAGTATATGTGTGGTGGCCTATTTCATTTACCGCCCAGAATTTTTTTTTAAATTAAAAAATATCATTTGATTTCAGCGTAATATTGACCTAAATTCAGCAAAAATAATAAAAAAAATCACCAATATTTTCTCTATGGTGAAAATGGATGATGCCATATGGCATCAATGGGAGGTTTCACCTACTGGCTTTTTTTTATTTAGATTTTTAAAGAAGTCCATTACATAAATTATATTAGATACAAAATACAGTCAAGTCCAAAATATTAATGAATAATACAAAATAGATAACAGTCCAAAAATCTTAAATTGAATCCTTCAATAATATTATACATTAAAATAATGAAAAAAAGTTTTAAAATGCATGGTAATTACACATTTTCAAAACAATAGGAACATTTAGAATAGAATATATGGAATACTTAATTGTACATGGAATTCATAATGTAAACATTACTTAGTGTGATAATCCCAGAAGCAATAAACACACAATCGGACATTACATGTGATGGGCATTGTTCCTATTTGAGATGGGCATATTTCAAATCACATCGCCATCTAGCATTGTTTCGAGTTTTGCAGGCAAAATGTCCAATGTTATCAAATCGTATGCCAGCAGGCACCCGTTCTGAAAGTAGGCGAGGTCTTGAAGGGCCAGGTTGAACCCTAAGGCGGGTTTTCCCCGCGGCAGAATAGATACCCCGCGTTGAACGTAGGGCAGCCTATTGCGTCGGCAGGAACGTATAACCGAAGTACCCCGCGCATGTCTGTTTTCCTACAAATAGAAATCGTGTGCATATAACTCTTTAATTTGAGCCATTCGGAAAAAGTGTTTAGTTCATGCCTAACTTCATGAACCGCCTGGGATTCGTCAAGAAACATGATGTTGAGGTAAATCCTGAAGGATAGATCAATTTGAATACTCTGATTAATGATAGGAGGATGTTTTATTTTCATGTAAATTAAAATTTGAATATGAAACACTGCCGTGCGTTGGTGGGATTTGCCTACTCGCCTAAATTAAGGGCGCTTAGCTCCGTTTTTATAAATCAGAATCCCTGAAGGGAGATTATCTAATAAATTTATAACTTCCATTTGATCAAAATGCTGCCTCATTGGGCCCCAATCACAATAATCACCAAAGTAACCATTACCATTTCCAGCTATATCTTCTGGTTGCAAATTGTATGTAGCTCTTCCAAAGACAAAATTGTAATTGTAATCAGTAACATATTGCAAATCAAAATTATAACTAGTAACGAGATGAGGATTAGACTCAGCCTGTCAAATAACATAATTATATACACCTTCTATTTTATTCTCAAGTCTATTATCAGATCCTAAATATTTAATATGGTAATTAAGTGAAAATACAATCCAATAATAATAACTAAGAGGTAATCTATTTATAACAAAGAACTGAACTTGTAACAATCTAACAAGGTATTTTCTAGGACTTTCACAAAATTATAGTTTTGATTTAGATATACAGCAACAGACTGAGCCTCAGCTTTCAGGAAGAGAAGGTCATGTTGGGTATGAAAGAAATCCATAAACTGCAAAATTATTCAACATTGAGATTGTTACTTCCACAAAATTTAAACTTATAATAAACAACAGGATCATAAAATACTACATGAAATTTACACAAATTACTATACTTAAAAATATATTGATATGGACCTATCATTATCCGACCATATTGCAAATTAGGATAATTATATGCATGATGGTAATCCAACCATTTCTTAAAATTATCATTACTATATGTATCTTTAAAAAATAATTGTTAATCTAAATAACATTCTGATTTTGGAAAATTATATTGCTTTAATACAGTGTGTTTATTCAAATGTTTAACTTTAACAGGCCCATCTCCAACAGTATAACCAACATATACATCAATTATATTTTGGTCTCTAAAAACAGTATGATTTCTATGAACTAAGGCAATAGGCATAGAATTAACATATTGAAAATGTATATCAAATTTACTAAAATCTGACACATATTCCTCTGGATTCATCTTGCCCTCCTGAGTATCAAATATAAAAGCTAGGTATTCCTGACACTTCATTTTATCATCATCAGTAACATTAGGATGCTTAGCTCTAACGATAAGTTCTAAACACTTAAAATTCTTTAAATACATTATTACACCAACTAATTTATATTTAGTATATCTTTGTAATAAATTTGCCAATTCCTCGGATGATTGGAAATATCCTCCTGCCGAACTATATTTTTTAATAGGGGCATGATAGGGTGGAAAGATCGTTTGAAATTGACCATGATGAAATGGTAACCCTTGGGATCATTTGAAATCTTCTTTCCCTTTTTAAGAAGTTTCGCTGAATCTTACGATAATTCCTCTTCCGATGAAAACGCCTCCGAAAATACATTATTAATGTCTTCTTCTATAATAACGGAAGATTCTTCTACGGTTATACAAGGGAATCCTGCAAAGGGTAATTAGTATTAAATTATAACTACTCTATTTCTAAAATGATCAGAAGCAGGAGGTTCATAATTTGAAATAAATATAATAGGATATAAACAGCGATAAACTCTTTCAGCTACATATTTCTGATTGCAATAAAACTCAGCGCCTTCAAGACATTTATTAACAACAGTCATCTCATACTTAGATGACCTAAACTCTTCAAAAACAATAGCTCTATTAATATTAGACTTATAACCAACAAAAGGATATTGATCAGCAGCCATATATACCCTATTACCAAGATCACGTTACAAAAATTCAACAGCTAAAAACTTACATTTTGGCTTCCATTATGAGATGAGGAGGAAATTTTTTCATAGTCAATGCCATCATTTTGGAAACCCTATCTACATCATCATCATCATCATTTGATGGCTTTGAAAGTTCTTCAAAGAACTTTTGGAAGTTATTTCTTTAAGTATCGGAGAAGTGACGAATTTTCTTTCGTTTCTTAGACGGCGCACAGTGGGGCCATTCGTGAATCTAGCGGGACAAAAGTCTGAAAGCGATCGTATCGATAATTTAATATTTTTTTATCATCCAGAACAACCTGAAATGATTAACACAAGGTTATCGAAAGGTTGATAAAACATTTAAAAGTTTATTTGTGACTTGTTGTTTTATTAAGAAAAAAAAACCTTCACAAAACCATTTATTGATTTATCGATGATTATATAAATTGAATTTTTAAAAAATGAATATACCTACTTTATGATAATAATGTCAATATTATGACTGGAAAAACACCTCTGTAACAACTAACAATTTCTCTGAAGTTTTGTTCAGTAATAATCAATAGAATTTATAATATATATAAATTAGGACAATGTGTTATCAAACTATAAGCTTTAACACTTTAATACTTAATTTCTATCTTAAAACGTGCAGAACTCAAACACATTATATTGTTTTAAACTGAAAAGAAAATTATAGTCTATAATGATTTGTCATCTTTGATCGAGATTATCAGTATCATCACTATGTTGTTCACTAAGTAAGGGCACCATACTCGTATCTGCGTCTGATATTACAAGCAAATTGAGAACGGTAAAGTCGTATTTTTCTCTGGTAGTAGTCCGTATCAGGTAATTAAAGGATCAGACGAAATAAACAAATTATTCATTATGTCGGTATTGGTCACTGTGCGAGACATTTTCCGAGGAAAATGTTCCCTGTATCTTTTTATCTCGTTGTGTTGGCTTTTTTTTTCTTCCTGGGAATTATTAAAACTGAAACCTCCAGCCCGTAACGCTTCAGCCAATTCCAATCGCGCAACTGAGAGTACTCCGCCTGAAACACAATTTTTGGTGCTACTGATAAACGGGCAGCCAAATACAATATATTCACTAAAATTAAATGTCCCCAAACACACAGAACCATAATTTAAGACCTACCTTCACCTACCTAAAAATTTTTTAATTGATTAATTTTTTACTTGTGGACTTTTTAATTGACCGTCTGAGTATCTAAAACGCCGTAAAATTAAAAATAAAATGTACTAATACTGAGTATTATGAATACAGTTCATCGTAAAATGTAAAAAAATAAGAAAACTTATTACGATGTTCACTGTCGAGAGCTTGAAAGAATACTAACTTAATTCTTAAATCGTACGGAATTAAAGTGGTATTAGTTTGTTATTTATTAAATCGCTTTATTGACATTTTCTCAGCCTGATTCACTTCGTTTCATGTTTTCCAACATTTAGCCTGTTAGATCAACCACTTTCTGCATCAAAAAATCAAACTTCATTTTTAGACTTTTGTCCCGCTAGATTCACGAATGACCACACTGTGCGGCGGTTGGGTTTGAGGTCGAGGGGAAGGTATTTCACGTTTTTTCGTTGGTGCAGTGTATTCTTCCACGCTTTCAATAATTTCCTTCGATGGTTGTTGGGGATCCAGTTTCCTTATTTCCTTTGGAAAAACTTTCCCTTTCGTCTTCCACAGAATCCAAAAACCGTAGCCTGTCCCAGTAGCTAGCTCTCTTCTTTTTTGCAGCAGATGCTGTAGAAACTTTTTCTTCTTTTCTCTGCCTCTTGTTGTGTTCACGAGTACTTTTCCAGCAGTCGGAACGACCTTGGGTGAAACGAAACGAGAGATGCAATCTACACCAAGGGAACGAAACGGGAATTCTTTTGGCGTTGGTTTTCTTTCCAGCTAGAACGAAAAACTTGGGTAATTAGTTTCGTTCCAAACCGGTTCAAAGCTGGAATGATCCATCACTAACCAGGGAACAAGAATCATTGAAAAATTCATTGATGGATGATTTATAGTTTTCATAAGTAGTTATTTGTTTTGTTGATTTTTTCTCCGATTGTAGTCCAAATCAAGTCTTTGTTCAATACATTCTTGAAATCGAATCTCTTCATGTCCCACACACAGCTTTTGCAACATACAGCTTCAATTGATGTTTCATCCTCCTCTACATTGAAGCGAGATGGCATTTTTATTGGAAAATAGACAAATTAAAATAAACAATATTTCGCAAAAAAACTGGCTTATATAAAATCCAATAATAGTATGACAAAAGTAATCTATTCATTACAAAAAACTGACACTGGAAAAATCTCATCAAGTAATTTCTTGGTGAATAACAAAACAACGAATCTTTATAATATGATGGCCATTCTCCAAAACTGCAATTTCTTTTTTAATACTGAGCTGCAGACTGGGCCTCAGTTTTCAGGAAAAGGTAATTGTCATAGGTTGATAAAAAATCCATACACTGAAATCATTGAACATAAAATTATTTATTAAAATTATTAACAACCAAGAATTATTTAATAAAATTATTTATTCCGGCAAATTTAAATCTGTAATAGCTGTTTATCCAATTGTTGTTGGTGGTTGTCCATTCAATAGGTAACACGTGCCAGGTGCTACTTCTAGTCTTTCGCGGCGGTAGGCAAAATAGTACGCCTTGTTCATCGTGGTGGCATCGCCAGCTGCGTTAGACACCATACGATAGGTCTCCTCCCGCACAATAGGAGTGACGTCGGCGTCATACCCGCTGATATTAGTAACCAGTCGCGCCATCGACGGTTTTGGCATTCCAAATCCAGGAGTGATCCTAAAGGCGGTATTCCGATCGTTCCCTTTGCGACGTAACTCAAGCGAAACGTCTGCCATGAGTTCGGCACTGTGACGTATTCTTCCAAGTATGGTGTCGCGAGTCTTCGTGCATCGGTGGAATTCATAGGTACGTAACCTTTCAGCAGTCTCCTTGTGCAGTCTCGTACCGGGATAGTAACCTAACATATTTTTATTCACCACATATTCAGCTGGTAGTTGTGGGAATGGTCTCCAAGCTCCGGCTTCTTTTTTTGAGTCTGTCACGTCAATGAGCTGCTGAATGAGATTTCGAGTGACGTACGGTGATATATAGTACTCATAAGCATTGTGGTTTCCAGTTGTTGGTATACCAAACGAACCAGATTCCACTGCCGCCACAGCATCAGTGGCCGTCCTCGTATCTGTGGCAGTTGTAGCAGGTATTTCGGGTATATATATCTGAGGTATGGCTGCTGCCGGTAAATTAGCATAGACTTTATCACCTGTTACAGTATGATTTGTGGAAATTACCGCTAGATAGTCGCGTACCACATCAGGGATATATAAGTCGTTTGCCCTGATTAACTCGGCTGGATTTCCAAAAGCAGTAAATCGATCGTCCTCATTTTGATTTATTGAGTTACTGATTGTGTATGCCCTGTATAACTCATTGCAATAGTGCAAATACGAAGCGAACGGGACCTTTCTCGCAAAAGCGGTATCATTAGCTGACAGCTCGGTGTACGTGGCCTCAATTAACGTAACAAATCCGGCATGGTCATTGTTAGATGCATACACATTTCTTACAGGCTTTGTCCCTAAGCATGGACCGGTGTAAATTGGCTCGTCCATGGGTGGCGTTTCCTTGGTTAATTTGCTCACCTTGACAGTTTGTTTGGCTGCTTGAGCCTTCTGAGACTTGCGATCGAATTCAGCCTCAATCTTTTCTGTCATCTCAGCTTGTTCGCCCCGGTTATCAATTTTATCGATCTTTGTTTGTGAGAACTCCTTTATCCTGCGAGCATCGCGTTTTGATCCTCGGCGCCTTGGATTTCCAGGCTGCTTCGGAGCAGCTGATGCCGCCTCCTTCTCCTGCGCGTTAACTTTACTCTTCTGAGCATCTGCCATTACGTCGCTATATGATATAAAATCAGATAGATTTGGAAAACAACTTGTATCGACTAATCTAGAAGTCTAATGACAAATGTTATGTAATGGTGCCTCTAGCCCGAGTTGTTGTACACGGCACCTAAAACAGTAATCAAATAAATAAATAAATCTGTAATAAGTTATCTTATCACAAAACATAACATGAAATGTAAATATATTTGCATCTTCCATAGCATATTGTCCAGGTCCCATCATAAGGAGTGCATAAGCTAATGAAGGATAATTAGTTACATGCATTGAATCCTACCAGTTTTTGAAAGAACCTGTATCATAACTGTTTTTAAAGAAATCACCACTATCTAAATAACACTTTGCTTTAGGAAAGTGATATTGTTTTAATACACTATGCTTAGTTAAGTGTTTAACCTTCATTGGTGCATCACCTGCTCCAATTCCAACATTATTTATAATTATAGAACTATCTCCTCTAACAGAATGATTGCGGTATACAATTTCAATTGGCATAGTATCTACATTCTGAAATGTTAAATCAAATTTATCTGCATCTATAACAAAGTTATAAATTAACCAAAGTTAAATTTCATTATTAATTCGTTGCCTTTTCGAGATTTCATTTTAGTTTCGTTGGAGGTAAACTTTTATGGTCAATATCATTGGGATGACACCGAAATTGATTTAATAAAAACAACAAAATTTTCTAGTAAATTCGCTCAAAAAGGTGGGCATTTACTTTTTCCTGTCCCTTTCGAAGCTTCTTCCTTGTTCTTCTCCCTCCTGAAGGAAGCCAGCAAGGAAGTAATCTTCCTTTTAACGGTGTCGGACAACATTGTCAGCTGAGCGGCAACAGCAAGAGCTTCTCATGTGTCATTTTTTTTTGTTTTGTTAAAATAAAAATTATTTTCTGGCTGCCACAGATCTGGGTTCCCCTCATACAGCGAAATTAACAAGAGGCACTTTTCATTGTCCCACTCCATCAGTCAAACACTAAAAATCACTCCACAGAATAGTTGTGAAATAAGAAAAAATAAACAATCCATTGGGAAATCACTCTGAAACCATAATTTTATTGTAATTCTAAATTAATTGAGTAGAGTTTAGTTATTCAGCAATTTCCTTGAAGGGAAAAAAACGTCGTTAATGCCTCAATGACATGTTTTACCGCAATGTTGGTTTGTTATATACTGGAATTGTTCTTCTTTCATCTTTTTCGTCCTTTATAAGTTTGTTATACTTTTTTATTTTCGTGTTGGGGAATTTACTTACAATTATGTTTTGAAAACTTTTATATATTATTTGTAGTATTTCATCTTCTAATTTTGAATCGGGATTTGAACAATGTACACCGTAAGTTTTATTGGGCTCCAAATATTCTATACAGGTTTTTTCTAAGTCGTTTTCGTATGGCCATCCGTATACCATATAAATCTTTTCTTTGTGCCGCGAAACATAGTTTTTAATTCATTATTTTCACTATTACCTCGTTTTAATATTATTTGTAATTTTTTCACCTTAATTGTTCTATGTGGGTCATCTACAATATGGTTTTGACTTTTAGAGCTAATTTGCGAGTGTACAGTCATACTATCATTGTCTGGGTCTGGAATTTCTATATTAAGATTCCGGGCTAATTCTTCTATATCGTCTGTTTCCATTGGTGGGTTGTGTTCAGATTCTAAAAAAATGTCAATTACAACGGAAGGTGTGGGTTCCGAACTTTCGCTTAAAGCATTTAGTTCTTGTTTCGGATTTCTAGATAATGCGTCAGCAACGAAATTTGTTTTACCATTGACATTTTTAATATCGAAGTTATAATCTGATAATTGACATTTCCATTTTAATATTTTAGAATTAGGTTCTTTCATGTTATAAAGATATTGAAGGGGTTTGTGGTCGGTTTGTATCAAGAATTTTCGTCCATAAACATAGGGTCTGAAGTGTTTACAGGACCACACTATCGCTAGCAACTCCTTCTCGATAGTGCTTAGGTTTTCTACATGTTTATTTAGGGTCCTTGATGCGTAAGCAATCCGTAGATCTTTACCGCCGGTTATCTGGGACAGGAATGCTCCGATAGCATAATTTGATGAGTCAGTTGTTAAAATGAAAGGTTTACTAAAATCTGGCATCTGAAGTATGGGGCTGTTTTGTAAAATATTATAATATTTTCCATGTATACTAAGGTGTTTGGAATATTAGCAAATGTTAAATTCATGGCTCTTTGGAAAGTAGGGGGAGTATTTTTTAGTCCAAAAGGCATTCGTAATGTCCGTTTTCTGTACTGAAGTTTTTTGTATGGAGTCGGGATCCATTTCAATTTGATGAAATCCTGATGATAAGTCTAAAGCACTAAAGGATGCAGCTCGTCCTAATTTTTTCGGAACAATCCAAATGGGCTAATTATATGGGGAGTTAGAAGCTTGAATAATTTTTTCTTTTAATAATTTATCGATTTCAATTTCAACACACTATGGTCATAGAAAAGATAGAAGTACCTACAGCTCATGATATACCAGAACGATTGTGGGGACATCGTTTATTCGATGATAAATTCGATGGGTCTATACCTGCATGTGTAGGTATATCTAGAGCCCTACCTTACTATCTAAGTATTTTGATGCCGTATAGCAGGGGTGCTCAAACTTGAACTGCTGGCGATCTACCTCAATATTTTTAGACTACTTACGATCGACTCTGAGACTGCAAGTGTGTGTGATGCAGGGTTGTCGTACATACACGATACACCCTACCTACCTAGGTAGGGTGTACCGTAGCATATATAGATATTAGCTTTCTGCACAATATAGGTACATTATTTTAGTCAAGGTTTGGGTTAGGTTTAGTTAGGTTCTTCTCTACAATATCAATGAAAAAACTCATAGTTATTCAAAATTGCGAGTTTATTTGTTGTTACAAAACAAAAGAGTTACATATGGTGTTAAACTTAACTAAGGAGTGGCTTTGGATGTTGAAGCGTGGCACTGCATGTCCTCAGCATACTTTTCATAAGATGGTACGTAACCACTGAGTGCTAATCTCAAGCATGATGACATATGATCGTCAGTTAGTCGATTGCGATATTTTGACTTAATTATCTTCATTTCAGAAAATGCAGACTCGCACAAGTAAGTTGACCCGAAAAATGCCGTCAGTTGAAGGGCGATTTGCCTTACATTCGGATATTTATCTTCAGATATAAAACACCAGAAATTTGTATCAGATGCTGTAGCTTTGAGATGTATATCTGATATAATCTGCACCAACTCATTTTCAACAGAACATGAGTTCATATTAAACTGACTTGCTATTTCAGTAGCTAATTCCTCAATGTTTTTACATGAAAAAGGATAACTCATAAATGATGCTATATTTTCCAATTTACTGCAATCATAAAAACGCATTTCGAATTGTCCCAAAATATTTGATAATTCAGCCTCATACGTATCATAATTCAACTGAGGAATCCTTGCTTTCAAAGACGGAAAATGTTTCAGATCCTTTCTTTTCAGTTGATCTATCATAAGTTGCAATTTACTTTTGAATGCGTTTACTGCGCTAATCATCTCAATAATAGTTTTTCCTTTACCTTGAAGCTCCAAGTTAACGGTGTTTAAGTGCATTGTGATGTCAGTCAAAAATGCCAAATCATTTAGCCATTTTTCGTTTTTCAAAATCTGAGTGTCATCACCTCTTTCGTCTAGAAAAGCTGTTATTTCGGGCAATAATTCTTGAAACCTTTCTAGGAATTTTCCGCGACTCAACCACCTGACGTCCGTGTGAAGAACTAAATCAGTGTGTTCAGCTGACTCCCTATCTTCCAACTGCAACTGAAAGAGCCGCCGTTGCAAGCTACGTGCACGGATGGAATTCACAATTTTTGTTGCAATGCCCATAATTTCCTCCGTGTTTAAAACTTTTGAACACAAAACTTGTTGATGTATAATGCAATGGAATGAAAAAAAATGAAGGGAATTCTTCATTAGCTCGACACAATGCCACAAAACCGTTTTTGTTTCCAGTCATTGCTGGTGCTCCATCGGTTGTAATGCACACTAATTTATATATTGGTAGCTCGTAGTTTTTTACAAAATTGAAGAAAACGTCATATATATCTTCGCCACGGGCCTTCCCCTTCAGAGGAATGATTGTCAAAAATTCTTCCTTAGCCAACATGTCATTGAATACCATCCGAATAAAAATACACAGCTGGGCAGTGTCTGTCATATCGATGGATTCGTCGAACTGTAAAGAAAAGTATGTACATTCCATGATATCATGTTTTAGTTTATCTGCGATGTCCTGACTCATGACTTCAATACGCCTTGTGACAGTCGGACGAGATAACTGAAGTTCTCTAATAGCAGACATGATTTCTGTTTTATTTTTAAAATCTCCAAATAAAGTCTCACCCGCTTCAATAAATGCTTCCTTCACCACCGATCCATCTTCAAATGGTTTCTTGTGTTTCGCCAAAATATGAGATATTTTAAATGACGCGATCGTAGCAGCTTTTGATTGTTTGGCTGGTCTTGTGAACATGGATTGTTCTTTTTTCAAACAAGATATCAAATCACTTACTTTTCGTTTTCTTAATTCACTCGGTAGCGGAAAATCCTTTTCATAGTTTTTATGAACCGTTTTATGATGCCTCTCTAAGTTACCACGCTTAGGTATTGCAACTGACGCACGACAAATAACACAAATGCACTTACCCTTCACCATACAAAAGAAAAATTCTTCCTCCCAATCCTTATTAAAATGATACGTTTTAGATTTCTTCACTGCACTCATTTTCCACTATTTAATAATAAACTTTGTATCGACGTAGGATCGCCATCAAGTTACAATTCAGAATGACTCCAATTCCTGCAGGCGCAACATTTATATCGGCGTGAACGAAAGTCTCGAATGTTCCCGTCAAACGCGCCGCCCGAAACTAGACTGTACTGTCTCTCGTCTAGAAACAACACGGCTTTTCTTTGACAAGTGCCGCGCGTTCCTTTGATAAAGCCACCTTTTGCCGCAAGCAGTGTTATTTTATTACGTAATACATTTTTGTAGTTTAGTTACCTACCTACTTATTAAAATTTTTTTTCTTCTCGAGATCTACCCAAAAAGCACTCGCGATCGACCGTTTGAGCACCCCTGCCGTATAGACATAACGATGAACAAAAAAAAAAATGATACCCGGATGACCGGATATAATGAAGATGACAAAGTCGTTTAATATGCTGGACCATATCGAACAACCTGCTGTACATTATAAATATCAAGTAAAAACCAATGTACTCCAGCCGAAAGATGCTATAACTATACAGGATTCCTTGGTACAGCACAAGGCATTAATGGGCGGGGAGGATATTCGAGTAACCGCAGGTGAACTTACTAAAGACGGTTTTACCATCAGTAGACCTAGCTTGTTAAAAACGATTATATAAAAGAAAACATAGAATATTGCCATTCTGTTACTATACCATACCTCTACTAATTCGGGAAATGCTCAACCAAGTTTGCATATAGGTGTATTACCTATACAAACTAACCAGCCGGATAAAGAAATACAGGATTATGTATCTTGTTGTGCCACTTGGGAAGTAAAAACAAAAATTACATTGAGTATTACTTGTTTATAAACAAGTACATGCATGTCATGAAGTACCATTTGGAGTAAGGAATATAGGTATTAATGGATTATTTAACAACACTGTATTTGGTTTTACACCAGTTAATTAATGTATATTTACAATAAAAGAATATGTACAATATTGTGTTTTGTTTATCCCTATTTATAGGATTAACGATTGAATGCTTCTAGAGATGCTGGCGCTGTCTTTGTGTTGTCAATCTCGAAGTTGGCCGCTATTGTTGCGTAGGATTCCTGATATAACATATCATAGTTGTCCGTGTCGTAAAGAAATGGCGTAGGAGGCAGCTCTGCTTGACTGTGCTCTAGTAGTAGTTTATACAACCCCTCTGTGTGTATCTGTTTGTCTAAATTACTAATAAAATGATGGGCATTAACAGTCCATTTGTGACGTTTTATCCTAGTGTAAAATTCGTCATTTTTGGGGAAAGGATCGTGATTACAAGTAACAATAGTCGGTGTTTTGTTTATCAGATTTTTATATTCGTATTTGATATTAGCGGGTAGTGGTGTTACGGCGAACAATTGTGTAAAGTGTTCTAAACTTGCAGGCTCAACGTTAGGCTCGTCGAAAATCAAAAGATTACGTCGTGGACAATCCTGGAAAGGAAACTGTGAATATCGATTCGAATTGGCTATATACCCCGTATTGATCTTTAGTTTTCCGAAAATGTTAGTAAACCAACCGAAGCAGGTCCTAATATAAGCAAACAGTTCATTTTTAACGATTTATGATTTAGGAGGTGCATTAGGAATTTAATATACCCATATTTTTCTAAATCAGACATTTGTAGCGATATGTGTGAGAATGTTATAAGATTCCGTTACCGAATATATGTCTTGTGACGGCTTATAATATATTAATTTGGCGCCCTTTATACGTATATGATAATACAGTTCGTCTATTCGTCTACGGGAATTTAGATAACACAGATCTGCGCATCTTTAAAGCAGATTTAATACATACAGTCCTGTGAAAAAATATAAACTCAAGACAAAAAAAACTTCTTCAAGTCATTTTAAGTCTTTAATTTTGGAATCTGAGTAACAAAATATATGATTTAATGTATACAGTGAATGATTAATTACAATTTTGATAAATGATTTCATCATATGGCTAAAATTAGGTACAACTGGGGCAAAATAACAAAATACACCTGTGAAAAAGTATAAACTCAAAACTTTAATGTCTCTTAAATGAGTAAATTCGTTTCAATAATGAGAACTTCCACCATGTTTTTTATTCACCTCCAACAGTCTTTTAGGAACACTTCTTACCAAATTAAGTAAAGTGCTCTCTGGTATGTTTTCCCAAACATTACAATGATTGTATAGGTGATAAATAATTCTTGGAACGGTAGCTCTGTTAACATGACCCACTCATATCCTTTTCCTAGAAATTCTCGCTGGTTGGGCTCATCCATTTCCTAGAGAACCACTTCTACTGTTTGTTATTGAATTATGAGTTCTAAAAATGGATTTTCTGATTTTCATAAATAAAACTTTTAAGCCAAGATATCGCAAATGAATGAATTCTTTAATAAGAATTTTATTATTGAACCTAAAAATACAAAAAGACTTGAGTTTGCTAAAATTTATGTTAAAAAGGACCTGGAATTCTGGAAAGATGTTATTTTTTCAGACGAAAGCAAATTTAATATTTTCGGTTCTGATAGCCGCAAGTACGTTTGGCGAAGACCTAATACTGAGTTTCAAGCGCGACATGTGAGGCCCACTGTAAAACATGGAGGTGGAAGTGTTCTAGTTTGGGGATGCATGCCATGGAATGGTGTAGGTAATTTCACCTTCATTGACGGTATTATGAATGCAGAAAAATATGTTGACATTTTGCGCCATAATTTAAAAAGTAGTGCCGAAAAGCTGGGATCAAGGATACATTTTTGTTTCAACAAGATACGACCCCAAGCACACAGCAAATAAAACAAAAGAATGGATGCTGTACAACGTGCCCAGGCCATTGAAAACGCCTCCACAGTCTCCTCTCCGGATATAAATCCGATAGAACATTTTCTATGGTATTTGTTGGACCTGAAAGTAAGAAAAAATAAACACAACAAAATAAACGTTCTGAGACTGAAAAAACCTGACTATTGCGTAGCGTGAAATAAAATAGACTCCTCTCCAAGCAGTCGGTCTAAAACGTTGAGCGCATCACGTCGGCATGGAACGTGTTGCGCTCTTTAGGAAAACAGTCCTATTGAATCCCTATGGAGGAGTAGGTGACGTATTAAGCTGAGCGTAACATGCGACGCGAAAAATGCGTCGCTAGGAAAACACGGCTTAACGCCTAAAGGTAGGTTTTCCTAGCGACGTGTTTTTTGCGCAGCAGGAACCGGGTTCGTCCCAATTGCGTCGGCAGGGGCATGAAACTTATCACGCGGCGTTTTAATGTTTTCCTAGCAAAGCGTGTTCAGTTGACGTACTGACGGACAACGGACAGTGTCTCGTGTGTTTCATTATGGAACGAATCCAAAGAAGAAAGAAACTTATTGCAATGTTTATTCTGAAACAAATGAAAAATGATGAAGAGGACCATATTTTCTTGAAACACGCGAAATTTAGAAAAGAAATAAGTGAGAGAACCATAGAGAACCACTTCTACTGTTTGTTATTGAATTATGAGTTCTAAAAATGGATTTTCTGATTTTCATAAATAAAACTTTTAAGCCAAGATATCGCAAATGAATGAATTCTTTAATAAGAATTTTATAATTGAACCAAAAAATATATTCCATGAGAAGAATTGAAGAGGGAGTAGAACCCAATTTGCTATATTTCGTTTTAAAAAATCTCATTTGTTTCTAAGTGAATTACAATTTTGTTGTTTCAAAAATAAGAAAATAAATAAACTCACCTTCTCTATTAAGGACTTTTCCGGCTTGATTCCAGATCAGATCTTTCTTCACGTTGTTTTTAAATTGGTCTTTTAAATCATATAAATTTGTGGGTGTTGAAAAACTCTATCAGAAGTTCGTCTTCATCAGCCGAAAAAACGCAGTTTTTGCACATTTGCCGTTTTTTTTTTCCCCATTTCAGTCAAATCACAAACACTACACACAACAAAATAATCGTTCTGAGACAGACAAAACCTGACTATTGCGTAGCGTGAAATAAAATAGACTCCTCTCCAAGCAGTCGGTCTAAAACGTTGAGCGCATCACGTCGGCATGGAACGTGTTCCGCTCTTTAGGAAAACAGTCCTATTGAATCCCTATGGAGGAGTAGGGGACGTATTAAGCTGAGCGTAACACGTCGCATGCGACGCGAAAAATGCGTCGCTAGGAAAACACGGCTTAAGGGTGCTTACAGACTGGAGCTGCGATAAGAACGAAGAAGGAGAGCAAAGATAAGAGCGAAGAGAGCTGAGAGTTGGCATTTCAGAGTGAAGCGAAGAGTCAGTGCGATTCAAATCCTTCTTGAGTATGGACGACGACTACTACTTCTTTGCGGAAAACTCGTCATTGAAATTGTGGTTCTTACTTGGGGGGCGAAAAGTAGAAGGGATTCACGAAATAAATCAATCGCGACATGAACACGGTGAATTCCACCATTTATATGAAGAACTTCGAAGTGATTCTATGAAATTTTATGAATATTTCCGCATGGATATCAAGACATTCGACTACTTGCTCAGTAAAGTACAACGCAGATTGCTGAAGAGGTGGCCGAACTGCATTTTAAATCCAATTTTACCTGTTGAACGTCTTGCAGTTACTTTAAGGTAAGTACAAATTTTTATTACAGGTTCGTACCGTAAAAGTTTTATTAATGAAGGTTTAATATTAATAACGTAATTATTTACTAAAAATTAACTTCAACGTTAAAGCAGACAAGGTAGGTTTATACAGGAATATTTACATATATATATTTTTTTTTTCAAAGTAATATCGCAAACAAGTTTGCCTTTTTATTTATTTAAAATGCAATTACAAATAAAAATAAAACAAAAATAAAATAATACAATAAAATACAGGAATATATAAAACACGAAAATGCATAACATAATTAAGGAGGGGAAGATATAAATGGTTCTTCGCCAGAATAATTGCTGAAATACGATGCAACAGAAGAAGGATTTGATAGTTCATGATCCGGATTATGTGGACGAGAAAATTGTTCATTTGAAGTGCGTGCGACATGAGCATAATGGATTGGCTGCATTTCACAGTTACCGCGAGCATTGGTTGGTCTTTTTGTGATAAAGTCGTACACAAGTTGCTGAATTTTAATTCTCAGTAGTAGCTTATCAGCCTGAGGAAGGGGTTTGACATGTGGAAGTAGACTTTCGAAAAAAGCCATGTCCTCATCAGTTTTTTTTTTGAACTTTTACTTCTTAATTGAAACAATTCCAGTTTTCTTTGTTCAAGTTCGATTAATGCACGCCCAACTTCATCACTTGGTCTTTTACGTTTTCTTTGGGATGAACCTGGTGTTTCACTGCGATCAGATGGACAATGTTCAGCACCTACTTCTTCACAATTGGAGACAGTAGGATATTCGGTAGGCTCTGTGTCCAATGAATCGGTAGGAACTTCAGGTTCGGGCAAATTCCCACCAGCTGTGCGAACAGTGAATTGATCTTGCAGGAAAAGCAGGTTGTCAAAATGTTTCCACGGCGATTTCCAGTCTGCTTGTGACCCACCACCGTCACCAGAACGTGGCACTGGCTTCTTCTGAAATTCTTGACGAAACTTGTCAAGTTTCCAGAAGTTTCCGGCCTT
This sequence comes from Euschistus heros, assembly GCA_003667255.2. Classification (NCBI taxonomy): domain Eukaryota; kingdom Metazoa; phylum Arthropoda; class Insecta; order Hemiptera; family Pentatomidae; genus Euschistus; species Euschistus heros. The sequence continues at coordinate 2,872,051 of RCWM02000020.1, forward strand.
CCATTTACCTCTCACTGCCTGTCCTGAAATGATAAACAAAATTATTTAATATTATATAAAGTAACGAAAACTGAGATTTAATTCAATTGAAATCAAACTATTATTTTTTTCACATTTGTGTAATACCTACCTAAAATAGTTAAATAGTTTAATATAGTTAAAAAAATCGAATTAATATTTTTTTAAATTTAAGTTCAATTTGTTTCAGGTATCTTGCTACTGGAGCGTCTTTCAAAAGTCTTGCTTTTACCTTTCGTATGGGCACAAGCACTGTCTCAAAGATCGTAGACGAAACCGCGGGAGCTATTTGGGACGTACTTCAACCTATTCACATACAAGTACCAACCGAAACGATGTTCAAGGACATTTCTCAACAATTCTTCGATAAATGGAATTTTCCCCTCTGCCTCGGTGCCATAGATGGCAAACACATCCGTGTCAAATGCCCACCAAATTCAGGGACTATGTTTTATAATTATAAACACTTTTTTTCCATAGTTTTGCAAGCTGTGGCCGATGCGAATTGTAAATTCATTGCTATTGAAGTAGGTGGGTACTGAAAACAAAGCGATGGAGGGACATTTCGCAATTCATCCCTTTTCCACTTGATGGAATCAGGGCGTTTAAATATCCCTTGTGATAACGTCCTACCTACAACAAGCATTGTAGCCCCGTACGTTTTTCTAGGAGGCGACGCCTATCCACTTCTGAGAAAGCTGTTGAATTCTTACAAACCTCCCCGAGGAGGTCGTTTGACGTCAGAAGAAGAATATTTCAACATGCGGCTTTCTCGTGCGAGGCGAGTTGTTGAGTGTGCATTTGGTATTATGACTGCCAAATTTCGTATTTTGTTGAAACCTATTGAAACTTCTTTGGATTTGGCGGACAAAATCGTTAAATGCGTCTGTGTCTTGCATAACATGATAATTGACTTGGAAGGTAGCAACAGCACACAGATTGACGAAGTCCCATATTTATCAAGTGCTTTCACTAGTGGAAGAGAAAATAACAGACCTACCGAAACAGCTACTCACGTCAGAGATGTTTTCAAGACTTTTGTTTGTGCCAACAGATTACCTACTTCAGAGTGATAAAAATTGGAAATAATATGTACCTCGAGAAAATTTTATTTTGGATTACCTATATAGATATACCTATTTGTACTTTCTACGGAAAAATATATAGGTAGGAAACGAAATAAAAATAAATATTAGAAAATATGTAAATAAAACTTACTTGTTGAATTCATTGAACTGGCTACTTCATCCCACAACTTGTCAAGAATGTACCGGTTATGGTGCATCGGATCCCTCTTATCCCTTAAAGGTTTTTTCATAAAAACTATGCCAATCAAATCATCAACATTCATGATGTTGATGATGAATGTTGGATTCTAGCGCGATGTGGAACAACGATAAGAGCGAAGAAAACTAACTGACTTGATTTCTCCGCTCTTAGCGCAGCTCTCATCTTTGCTTGACCTTGAAGCGCTGCCCCACTATGAACGCCTCCCTCTACCTACACACGTTTGTTTTCTTTGCTCTCCTTCTTCGCTCTTATCGCAGCTCCAGTCTGTAAGCACCCTAAGCCTATTGGCGTTTCTAACGTCTCGAGAACGTGGTTGTGGCGGTTGCTGGTTACCGCGACGGAGATCCGGTCGCATATGGTTGTTACTAGCATCTGCCATTTATATATAAAACATAAGCTAATCTTTCGATAAAAAATGGTTCTGGTTTTGTTCCAATAATTCAATTCGTTCTTGTAACATTTTTATTAGTTTATCATTTTCCTCCTCTATTGCGTGAACTCTATTAGATACCGTTCTCATTGACACCGTATTTGAATCTATTTGGGATTGTTGACAATTATTTTGTCTAAAATTTCTAATGGGTGGTTTGTTGAAAAATCGATGTTGCGATTGAGGATCCCACGGTTGATTATAAAATTGGGGTTGTTGTTGTTGCTCGCGATGATATTGATGGGGTCGGTAATTTTGGTAGTCATGATGGTTATTGAAATTTGGTCTGTATTCCCGATTTTTAGTTTCGAAATTTTTCTTTGTTTTGCGCTGAGCTATTTTTATATTGTTTTTTTATCTCCGTATGGTCTGTGTACGATGTGAGCCGCTGTGTACGATGTATTGTTAGTATTTCCTCGAGGTCTTCTAAACTGTCGAATTATATATGGCAAATAAAATCTGTTAATGCCGGGTGTAGACTATGAACCGCGTGGTGTGATATTTGTTTATCGTATCTGTACATTTCGTCTTGTTTGTCAATTATTTCATTGTCGGAATAAATGCGTGCGTATAGGTCACATCTTTTCTGGCCCAGTCGATCTAAGAAATCGAGTGGGTTCTCGTTATGATAAGCACGGGTGTTTAAAATTTCAGAAATTAATTGTTCCCGAGTTCTTGTGTCGTGGTATTTTCTTTTTAAGAATTTTATTATTTCTTTAACGGTACTAAATTCTTTGTCATAAACGGCGACTTTGGCTTTTCCTGTTAATTTGTTTAAGATAGATAAAACTAATTTAGCCTGATTGGTATTTTTATGAGTGTTATCTTCTTTGCAATATAGGCTATACAAAAATTCGCTAATCCTAATGAAATCTGGTTGGTAAATGGTACCCGGCTTTTTTTTAAATATCTTAGCCCCACTTAACCTATCTAGAATGTCCTCGAATCTGGGGATAGAGTATTTCTCGTCCCGGGTGTTCTCGTTAAGTTTCCGGCAGTCAATAGTTATGAAGACTGATACAGGGGTCGCTTTTTTAAAAAAGGAATTTATTTAAAAAGTTACAAACTGTACTAAAATAGCAAGTAAATAATGCATCTAATGACTACAGACTGGGAGTGACGCCATCTTGCTCCTGACAGGGGTTCTTATAGGCTCCAGGGCGCTGACGCCATGTGAAAAGGGATGTGCGTAGTTTACCAGGCCACAACGGCTCCCTCCTGAAGATCTTTGCTGTCCTCAGCAAAGAGTTGTTGACTGATGAGGCGGTGAAGTCCTTTGTTGACGGTTTTCAGTTGGTAAACAATAGTTAGTAAACAACAGGTGGCGATAATGAAAGGATAACAGAAAGATAACTAATAATAGACCTGATAGAAAAAATAAAAAAAAATAAAAAATAATACAGTATGCGTCTCTTGAGGAAGTTCATCTAATGTTAACAATGGTTGAAAATTTATATTAGCAGAGTGAATTTGTTTGAAAGTAAAATTAGTAATATGTTTAGGTATCATAGAATTTTGAGGGGATACAGATACATAGCTTTCTAGATATATAAGAGGTTTTAGATAATTTAACAATGTTTCGTTTTCGTGTAAATACAATAGTTGAGTTAATTTAGGATGAATAGAGACATTATAGTGAATATTGGTAATAACTAACTGGTTAGTATCATATATTAAATACATATTAATGATTGGAATATATTTTACAAAAGAGGTGGCATTTCTTAAAACTAAGCTTTTACAATCAAGTAAATCCTTATCATCTAATATTTGATTAATACATTTATTTACAATTTTTGTGACATTTTTACAATAATAATTATTGTTTAATAATAAACATTGTCCAGTAAAGGTCTCATCATACCTCAGTATCAGGGATGGATGTTCATGAATAGTTAATATTTCATTATTTTTCCGTATAGGAAAGGAAAGGAGAAAAATTGTTTCATACAATACAGATTTTAAAGGAAATTGTATAAAATAAGATAGGAAATTATCATGTAAAGAACAATGTACAGATGCCAGTTGCCATAATACAATATATTAGTGTTGTTAGAGATTAGGAGTACCTTCGATTGTTTAATTATATATTCTATCTCCTTGTACGTCAATATACTTGAATGTAATATATTTAATTTGCAGATTTAAATAACAACCAATGGTTTGTGTCCCTCTCTCTAACGTTTTCGTTACAATATAGGGCATACAGTTCTTCACACGTCTTGACAAAATGGTACAATTTGAAGGAAGTACCTTCATATTTGGGAATGAGTTTGCAATATTCTGGAGTTAATATTTTTGAAACTTCGTTAGGCATCTTAACTATTCTATTGTTTACAATATTATAATTAACAAAATTAAATATTTTCCCTTATAATTAATTGAGGTATGTGAGTACTCACTATGATGCTGTAGTCTTCTGGTCGCTGGACCTGGCAGTCTTCTGCTTCTTTTCTTCTGTACTGTGAATGAGGAGTTGGAACTCCAGTTCCTTGCGGGACAAATGGTCACGCAAAATGCTTGTTGAGTTTGGGGCAATAGGTCACAAACTTCAACTGGAACCTTTGCAGTCCCTGTTCGGGCGCCGATAGGCTCCAGGGCGCTGACGCCGTGTGAAAAGGGATGTGCGTAGTTTACAAGGCCACAACGAATGACTACCCTGTACTTCTCCTTCCCGGGGGCACTCTTCTTCCTCACGGCCCAGAGCGGACTATTGTAGGGGGAAGTACTATCGGCCACGATCCCTTGTCGTTTTAGGTCCTCGATCTCCTCCCGGATATGCCTACGAAGCGCCTATGAATATCTCCTTTCCTTGAGGTATGTGACCCGTTCTTCCTTCAACGGTATCTCATGCTCCGCCCTACCCGTGACGCCCAGTTAATCGCCCTCCTTGAAAAAGATGTTTTCATCTTTTGAAAAATTCCCTCAGGATTTTCCAGTCCCACTTTGCCCTTTGTCCTCTTTTAATATCGAGAAACACTTCTTTTTCCCGATCCTAATGTTCCATCTTTCCTTTTTATTACTCACTCTGGCCCCTACCTTCTCCAGCAAGTCACACCCTATAATGCCATTGTATGCCTTAGGCATTTCCCCCGTAACATGACAGACTAGTTTTTCCCCTCTATCTGCCCACTTCGCTAAATTGATCTCTGCCTATCTCCCAAAGGTACAAGGGCCACCCAGAGTAATCAAGTTACAAGAACATGCCCTTACCTGGAGTACTCCGTTGCACTCGCTGAACCGCTCGGCCGCTTGCCAGCTCAGAATGGTGCTGGAGCTTCCGGTATCCACCAGGCACCTTACCCCTCGCTCCACTCGGATGATAGGCAGACCGCCGCTCCTCGCCCTCACGTTGTACACCTCTAATATGCGGTCGCCTCTCCTCTGACACCCTCCTCAGGGCGCCACATGGAATGGATGCCTCCGATGATCTAGGAGACTCTGACCTTGGGTTTTGTCTCCTCCAGACCCCTGTTGACTTCCATGGGCTCATCCCGTGAATGTTCTCTCGGCTTAAACATGTAGGGGCATTGTCTCGCAATGTTCCATTCGTTCCCGCATTCGAAGCACTTCGTGCGGGGACATGTTGCAACTAAATGCCCAAGCTTGCTACACCCATGGCCCCGCTGGTCTTCTCTTCTGTTGGCAGTGGCTGGACTTTTTGGCCCCGGCTTTCTGCGATCGGTTCTCCTCGGCTCTCGTTCGGCTTCTCTATTCTTCCACGATGAGCCTCGAAATCTTCGGTGCACCCCCTCGCTCCAGCTCCTTTCTTCTTCCCGTCCAGGTCGGCTCTCTACTTCACCGGCGCCCATGTCCATCAATTCTTGTGCGCACTCCACGAACCCTTTGTCTCTCGAAAAGTTCTCCTTCTTCCCCGTTTCGCGGGCCAACTGCACTTTGAGGATGGTCGTAACCATCCTAGCCTCTACTTCCGGTGCGCTCGCCGTCTCTCTCATCTTATCTTTACTCTCCCTACTAAGATTGGAAAGCGGTCCTCTTCGGGCGTCCATCTTCCTCGTCCGTAAGCCTTCTTCAACCGCTCCTTGATGACCTTCCAGGGTGTCTCTTCATCCTATCCTAGGGAGTCTCTATTAGGATTAAGCCTAATACTAGCTTGTTTCGGACCTTGACTTATGTGTATATATATATATATATATATATATATATATATATATATATATATATATATATATATATATATATATATAGCTAAATAAAAGGATCGCGGGACTGAGTTTTTAAAAAGAGGCTTTATTCTGAATTACATACATTGATAAAAAAAAAACACAATTTAAAACTTAATACAATAACTTCGTGTTGAACACCTGTACATCCTAACGCATGGCGGCAGAGTGTCGCCGAGGCCAGGTGGAGGTGGTCTTTTTATAGGGTTATCTAGGAGAGGGGATATCGTACATATTTTTATTATCCCTAATACCATTGGGTTTCCATAACTTCTCCCCCCCCCCCCCCCCCGCCGAGTTCCAAGGTCTCCGATGGAACAAATATCTTAGTGTAAATAGGTTAGATTCTATACAATTGAAATAAAAGGTTTGAACCTTATACACTTCTTAATACCTTTTACACTAAGTCATAACATTCTGTGAAGGAAGGGGATTGGACCTTATTCTCTATGTTTATACAAGCATAAAAAGGATTAGACCTTGTTTACTAAATTAGAATTTGTACATTTGAAAACAAAAAGATTAAACTCTGTACTGAAATACCATTATCAATTTCCTACAAACAAAAGGATTAGACTTTGAATTTCCTGTTTACTAAGTCAGGATTTGTTCACTTGAAAAATAAAAAGATTAACCCTTCTCCATTTCTTAATATTAACAATAAGCTTAATAAATAAAATGTTTATACATTACAAAATTCCTTACATGCTAAAGTACAATTTTCCTAATAACTAAAAGATAACAGAATATTTGTTAATACTAAACAATTTATATCTATACATTATTGAAACAAAAGGAAAAATAAAATAAGAGTCTTTGAATTACTTTCTTCTATTACGAATAGTACTTCCAAATTAAAAATTACTCAATTAAAACTACAATATTTTAAATCAAAATAATAATTCAAATACTCCTATTACAATTAATAATGATTTCAAATAAAATATACTTTTCTCAATGATCAATCAAAATAATATTTCAAGACAAAATAATAGTATCCTAATATTTATGATAGTGACTTCAAAATATTAATTACAAAATAAATCGAACAGAATATTATTTTGAAATAAAATAATAATTTGAATGATCTTTTACATTATTAACATTGAATATAATATTTTACAGCAAAATACAGAAGTCCGTCTTTATTAAAATAACTACACCATTGTCAATTTAATACAGATAATTCTTTCAATATAACATAAACATCTTTCCCTAATACCATTATATTTATAACGTTTTATTAAAATAAAAGATTTTTTAAAACATTTTAATATTGTTTAAATAAAATTAAATATTTTAAATATATCATAACCATTATCTGAATCATAGTTATCCGAGGCATCCGAAATATTTACGCGAATGGATTCATTATCGTCGTCCGAAATAAATTCTTTTTTTTTTTTTTTTTCCTAGTGGGCCTTTTAATATTGTCAATATGAGTTTTAATTGGTCTTTTGTCTTTCACTAGCACATTTACATTTTTAAATTTGTCCCTACTTTTTATTTTTGCTTGGGTATTTTTCATATATTCTATATCTCCTAATTGTTTCTGAATATCTAAAGGGTCCTCTCTATTTTTATTTAATTTTTCAGTCCTTGTTTCTTTTTCATCATTTATTTTAGATCTAATTAGTTTATGTAATAGTTGTTGGTCCTTATGATATTTCAATACGTATTGTTCTGTCAGGTCGATGTTTTCGTTCGATTCTAATCTGGAGGTTCCGAATGTAATTTCATTAGGCGTTAATTTTAATCTGTTGTTTAATGTGTTATTGTATGCTATTATTGCTAATCTCAATTTTTGCTGCATCGAACATTTATCTTTTTCTTTCCCTATTATTCTTAATAATTCGTTTAAGGTAGAGTGGACTCTGTTCAATAATCCCAAATAGTTTGAGTGGCTAGCTGAAGTATAATGTAAAATAATATGATTTTCTTCACAAAACTGTTTTACCAAATTATTTTTCATTTCCGTCCCTTGATCTAATGATATTTGTAGAGGTGTGGGAAAGTACGTCATATAGTTAGTCAGTGCATTACAGATATTAATTGCGTTTTTCGATTGTAACGTTTGGGCAAATAAATGTTTTGAGAATGTGTCTACCGCTGTGAAAATGATTGCGTTGTTGAAATTAAAAATGTCAATCATTAATTCCTGAAACGGTTTTTCTGGTGTAGGTGTAATTTGAAATTTGGTCTTTATAGGTTTACGGTCATAAATTATAGATTGTAAAACTTTTATTTATTATTTTTTTTTTTTTTAGTCTACATTCAATAACTCGCTGACTTTTCTTTTTTTTGTTTTCTCACTAGCTTGTTCAAAACATTTTTTAGGGCGTCCTGAGCGTTGACAAGTAGGTTGGATAACTGAAATACTAAAATCCAAGTTATCTGAATCAAGCCAACTAGAGTATTTTTTGAAAAAAATTTCTAGTTTCTGTGACATTTGTCCCACCTTTCCGAAATTTTGTCGGAAATACGCGAAATTTTAACTTTTAAAGGCTCAATTCGACATCTTCTTGATTGTTAATATGAGCGGAAGTTATAATAAATTTCAGCAAGAGGTCTAGACGGTTTTTTTTGGGAAACTTAACCCACTCTTCAAAAAATTTCCTTCTCGTGACTCGGTGTGTTTTGCCTGAAAAAAATTATGTATCACCCAAAACGCAAAAAATCGCAAAAATTCTTTGCAAAATTTAAATACCAGAAGGATTGGTGAAACTAACCCTACAAACGAATCCTTGGGGTAACTTGGGGGTTATATAGTTTTTCGTTATTGAATAGGAGCATACATTTACAAATTGCTAAATTAACTCTACAGGAAGATTCCAATGTATATTCAATAACGAATGTGGAAATAAGTTTGCGCATACCCTGCATCACCTAATAAAAATCCATCTAAATCTCCCTCTTCCAATCTTAGTTTAACAGCGCTGTTGTCAAAAATGCGACTGTCATGTGCTGATCCTGGCCATCGAATCACAATATCGAAAATTTCACAATTTGGCCCTCCCACAACTTGAACATTCAGAGACATCCAACCTTTTCTGTTACGAAAATTCTGTGCATTGGGACCTCCAGGACTTTTTATTGGAATGTGTGTGCAGTCGATGCAGCCAATTACATTTGGGAATCTTCCGATTTGATAAAATCTCTTCTTTAGTTGACGAAATCTTGTGTCATCCTCAGGAAATTTTATAAACTTTGGAAATTGTTGGGCTATTTGTTTTGCGGTTCTGTTGACAATTCTGCACACAGTTGACTGGTGAAGATCTTGAAGATCCCCACATACAATCTATTAAAAAAATAAAACATAAGTAATTTGTTTAGCAGTTGTAGAACAAGCTAGTTCAATGAATATTGCCACATTACCTGGAAGCTACTTGTAGCAAAAGCGCAGAGTTGTACACATTTGTATAACCATTGGAACTGGTAGCCCCCTATTTGATTGGCTGTTATTACTTAGAAAAGGCATCCACATACTCAAAACAATATTTTTGGAAAACCTAAACCTTTTACAGAATTCCATGTCAGAGTATTTCTCTAATGGGTTTTCCAAATCGCGTATGTATCTTTTAGATACACTTCCCAACTCATTTTCTCTACTTAAATAGTCCATAAATTGAATCAAATCATCATACAAAAAGAAAGCCATTTTGTTTTTCAAGTTATTTTATTAAAGAATGAGGAAACTGCACAATTATAAATGAAATAATATCGAACTTGGTACTCCTATCTTTAAAAATATAAACTAACAGGTTATACTTATATAACTCCCCAGTGAAGATGACAACAAATTTGGAAATAGAAATATTAAAAAAACAAATACAATTTAAAAAAATTGTATTTATCAAAAAAAAAATCTATCTCCCAATTAATTGTTTTCTTTAATTTTTTAAATGTTTTTTATTTTTATTCAATAAATTTTTTCAAGTAAAATGTCTATTAATAAATGATTGCTTTATGGCTTTTCCTCCGTAAGTTATTTGTGGATAGCAGATTACAATTGTATCTGTTTCGCTTTATTTCTCTTAAATAGTTCATAAATTCAATCATATCATTATTAAAAAACAAAGCCATTTTGTTTTTTACGTAATTTAATAAAGAAATTTGTGATAATATGAAGAAACTGCACAATAATAAGTGAAATATTATCGAACTCGTTTGCTCCTATCTTTTAAAATATTAACAAACAGTTTATAAGAGTGAGGTTGGTTTAAGGAAGCTAGGGGGGTACTTTTAACCGCCCTTACTACTAAAATATCGATCTCCCGATTTATTGTTTTCTTTAATTTTTTAAATATTTTTTATTTTTATTCAATAAATTTTTTCAAGTAAAATGTCTTTAAATAAATGATTGCATTATGGCTTGTCCTTCGTAAGTTATTTGTGGATATCAGATCACACAATTGTTGTATCTGTTTCGCTTTATTTCTCTTAAATAGTTCATAAATTCAATCATATCATCATTAAAAAAAGAAAGCCATTTTGTTTTTTACGTAATTTAATAAAGAAATTTGTGATAATATGAAGAAACTGCACAATAATAAGTTAAATATTATCGAACTCGTTAGCTCCTATCTTCTAAAATATAAACAAACAGGTTATACTAAGAGTTAAAGAAGGTTAAAAGGAAAGGAAGTTTTAAGGAATGACTATGCAGTTACAATTTTTGAGTTACAATTTTTTTTTATTTCAATTGTTTTTTTAACATTTCTATTTCTAATTTTCCTTTGATCTCCGCTGTTCTTGTTAGGATTTGAGATCTCCTCAAATCTTCTAATGCAATTTTTTTGCGAATGTTCAGCTCATCCTTCCTCAGCTGATGCAGCTCCTCCTCGTGAGAAAACATAACTGTCTGCCTCTTCAGCCTACTTTGCAACTCTAGGTCAATGGCATCTTCCCGCCCTAGTTTTTTTCTTTTTTTTCCTAACAAAATTTAAACAATTATTAAATGAAAATAGTAATTAACATGTTTTAACAAAATATCTAAAGTCTTCTGTTGGGCCATACCGAGTTTAGGAGTCTGATGTGAGGTGGCAGCTTTCTCATCTTCCCATGTCACCTCTTGAGTTGTTCCTTGTTCCTCTGTAAATTTATTACATAAAATTTTATTTATTTTTTTTATTTTTCTATTTAATCATTCATTTCAATTTCCAATAGCAATATGTCTGTTAAACCTATTCCTTCATTTGAAAATACACTTCTTTCTTGAAGCAAAACAAGGATTTCTGAAGGAATGAACTAACTGAGATTTCTTTATTAGAAATTTTAATTGAAGTGAGAGGAGTTCTCTCACTATATTATTCAACAAAATTAAACAAATGAAATTAATTATTTCTAAATACCTGTGATATCTTCAGAAACTTGGCACAAATGGCCAATTTCTTCATCTTCATTTATATCAATTTCCCCTAAAATAAATGTTAACAAATATTAGTCAAATAGTAGTTTTGTATTATAAAATAAACAAAATATAAGAAATATTTGTTCCCATCCAGATCTTTATTTTGTTCAAAGTTTAAACAATAGACTTTGATAATCCAACTTTTCCTAAGGGAATATCTTTCATCTTCAAGGAGCTTGTTATTTCATGGGTTCCACAAAATCATTACTATAACAATAATATCCACATTAAAAAAAAAGTAACTTGAATTAATATAAAGTGCACAGGAATACCTATCTATAGTTGGGGTTTGAATCAGCTTATTATAATTGTCAACAGTTAATTTGAAATGATAAAAATTGTCCAGAGTAAACATATAAATAATTACTCTGGAAATTTTTTGTTAAAGAGAAATAGAAATTGTAAAGGAAGCACATGAAAAAAACATCCCTGAAGAAGAAAAGGATTCTCCTTGGTAAAACTTTGGATTTGTTTAGTTTATTGGCCAAATTTCGCACAAAATAAACAAATCATGTAATACCTGTAGTCATGTGCTGAATACCAGATGGCCTAGAGTTACCATGTCTGGTAAAGAGGCAGGTTTGACTTCAACCAATGTGCCTATTAAAAATAGAAATCAAAATAGTGATAATTTGTTTTGAAAATCACTAGAAATTTGACTAATATTTAAATTAATTCTTTACAAAGTACCTGAGCTTTCATCAAGTAAATATAGCTTGTCCTTTCCTGCTCTTGCTTGAGCAATTGTGTCGCTATCCACACCCTTGGATAGCTCAATATCAGTCAGTTGTATAACTTGGTCTATTAGGCTATCTTTTGGATGGGATTTGTAGGGTCCTCCTCCTGTGGCCATTCTCTGTTTTTTTTTCTGCCACTAAACTTTTCTTTCTTTTGGTTTTTATGTTGTCCCAGCATTTTTGAAGCTGGTACAGGGTTCTCTACAAACAAAATTAAGATGACGTTAATTAATTAATGATATCTTTAACACAGTTATATTATAAATACTCAAAAGTCAAAATACATACCTGGCTATGATCTCCAATTGCATTAAATTAAGCAAGGACATCATCCCAAGCCCTTTTTCTGGCTGCTAAAGAAACAGTATCTGTTTCTTTGTTTTCTAGCACTGTCTTTCTTTCAAGAACTTGATTAGTGAGGAAATGGGTGTAGTTCCGTAGACGCCCCCATTTTCAAATGCCTATTTCTTCCATGTCACTCCACCAAAATATAAATACAATTAGTGCTATTTAATCTACATTTAACCAATTTTCATTTAATATTAAATTCTTTGAAGTTTTTTAAATTATCGTGTAGTAGAAAACATTGTGTTAAAAAAGTTGGGGGCGTCTGCGGAACTATTTACCTAGGGAAAAAAAGTTCCGTAGACGCCCCCATTTTCAAATGCCTATTTCTTCCATGTCACTCCACCAAAATATAAATACAATTAGTGCTATTTAATCTACATTTAACCAATTTTCATTTAATATTAAACTCTTTGCAGTTTTTTAAATTATCGTGTAGAAAACATTGTGTTAAAAAAGTTGGGGGCGTCTGCGGAACTATTTACCTAGGGAAAAAGTTCCGTAGACGACCCCAGGGAAAAAATATTATTTACAAGTTTGGATTATATACATGTACAATTAAATCCAATAATTCATCGAATACATCTTTATTAGGATCTCTAATAGTTCGTCTCCAAAGATATTCACACAAGTGTGCATATAAATTTTGAGAATGGTTACCGCCCGCATGTATTCCTCCCTTCACTGATCTCCATGCTGATTCAATATTTTGAGTGTGGGATAATGTATGAGGATCTATGAAATTTAAGCTATGGTTCACTGTCTGGTGGGTGTGTCCCAAATTCGCAAGTTCTGTGTAGCTTCTCCATTTATCTGTAATTATAGTGCTTCCCGGTTTTACATTTTTTATAATCAGAGGTAGTAGAGTCGCAGCGTCACACTTATTGTGGGGGCAAATTTCTATCCGGAACTTCTTTTGCCCATCCCGTTCAATCATCCCCAGAATCCAACTCCCGTCCACAATTCTTCCTCGGTTATATTTTCTTTTACCTATTTTGGTTTCATCTATTTCGACTATAATTCCAGGCCCACCTATCATGTCATTTTGTTGTTCGGCCCACACAATACAAAGTTCTCGGAAATAAGATAGCCAGTCTGAAATGGTTTCTCTTGAAGTGGAATATCCGTCGAAAGAGGTCTCATGCTGAATGAAATCATAATTAGTTATATTGTGTGAAAATAAATAGGTCATTATTAAAACCTTGTAGTAAGGCCACTTGTGTTGTCCAAAAAACGAATTTTTAAAGACGGTAATAGATTTATCATGAGGAAACTGTCCTCTTTTGCGGCATCTATATTCCCGACATCCCGATCTTATTCTTAATTATTCTTTCATTGCATTCGGGACAGTGCGGAATATTCATAATAAGTCCTTTATTTTGTAGCCAGACGAGAGTAGATTCTTCATCTTCTAATAATTTAAATAGCTCTTTAAATACATAATGCCACTACGTTTATTCACAAATAAAAATAAACAAGTCAACTATTTACTGCACTATAAACAACAAAAAAAAAACTTTATATTGTTATTATACTCGTATTATCACCTAACAACCAGTAAAAATTTCTTATTAACGGGGGTAATTCACCTTATAACGTTACAATATTAAGAGTTACAATGATTATTTTCACTCAAAGGATTATTTTGTTGATATAGCAGGTTTGAGATTAAGCATTACGTCAGTGAAGCAATAAACAACAAACAAATATGTATTTAAATTGTAGTTGTAACCTACGATAATATTTTAACATCATTTTACGTAATAAAGGGCTGGGGGCGTCTACGGAACTTTTTCCCTTGGTAAATAGTTCCGCAGACGCCCCCAACTTTTTTAAATTAATATTTTCAACATAACAATTGTATACACTTTAAATAATTAAGTATGAGAAGAAAATTGGTTAAATGTAGATTAAATAGCACTAATTGTATTTATATTTTGGTGGAGTGACATGGAAGAAATAGGCATTTGAAAATGGGGGCGTCTACGGAACTACACCCTTCTAAATTATTACACTTATTATACTAATTATATCTAAATTACAAAATTACTTAAAAATAAAAATAAAATAAATTAATTATACTTTTTCTTGATACAGCGATGTCTTCGATGTCTTCTCGATGACGCTCCCTTTAGCTCCTTCCCGTCGATTCTTTAGCAAGAGGTTGTAGGTCCTTTTGGTCAAGGTATTGGAATACCAAAGCGCTCCCAAAGACTTGAAGATCTGCTGATGTACTAATACTCAGCTCCCAATCTTCTCATGCCAGTGGAAAGAGGTCTCGCTGTTCTGTACCTGAAATAAGATAGAACTGCCGCGAAGTTACGTTAACGCTTCCAAAAGTCCCTCCGTTCGGGCGCCAGCTAAATAAAAGGTTCGCGGGACTAAGTTTTTAAAAAGAGGCTTTATTCTGAATTACATACATTATATCAAGAAAAAACACAATTTATAACTTAATACAAAAACTTTGTGTTGAACACCTGTACGTCGTATCGCATGACTGCAGAGTGTCACCGAGGCCAGGTGGAGGTGGCCTTTTTATAGGGTTATCTAGGAGAGGGGATATCTTACATTTGTTTATTATCCCTAATACCATTGGGTTTCCATAACTATACATATATATATATATATATATATATATATATACATATATATATAGCTAAATAATAAAAGGTTCGCGGGACTGAGTTTTTAAAAAGAGCGTTTTTATTGACAGACATACATTATACAAGAAAAAGCACAACTTATAGCCTAATACAAGGACTTCGTGTTGAACATCTGGCGTCACAACGCACACTGGGGCCATATATAGGGCGCTCGCGCTCAAAACTCCAAAAAGCGGTTTTTTCGTTTTATAAATTGATTTTATATAATAAAATAAAAGATAAAGTTATAATTGAATTAAAAAAGGCATATTTTTTTATTAATAATAGGTTTTAATTTAATAAAATGCATTACTTTTAATAATGTACTTATATTATAAATTTAATATAAAACTTTCTTTGGCAGAATTATCTTAATGATAAACAAAATGTGTAGAACTACAAATTGAACAATTTAATAAAACATAAAAATAATAAAATTTACATAATATGTACCTGTAGTATAAAAATAATAAAATGTTGTAGGTACAAATATTTCGCACAATATCTACAGATAAAACAATAAAATATGTTTATAAACAAATAACATTTAACATATTTTAAGTATCAATCAAATTTTTGGGATTATAATTAATGAATAACTATGTAATGTTTTTTTACATGATGTCTTTAAATTAGTTACCTATTTAATATTCACGTAAATTTTGAAGGATCATTTCAAATTTTAATATTAAATCAATGTTAGTTTTACCTGATGCCCTAAAAAAAGTTTATTATGGGTCTAATCAGAATTATCGGAATCCGTAAAATATAGCTAGATGTAATGTGACATGCAATGTTGTTTAAGGTAGATGGTCCAATTGTTAACATGCCACAAACATCGGGGTCGAATTAATATTAATTAATTTTGTTTTTTATGTTGGCATTTTTCTGAGGTTAGTTATCAATTATCAGATATTAGATTAGACTAGTTATTAGATAATAGCAGCCGATTAAAACCGTCATTAATTTTATGAAGTCTAGAAGTCTTCCTAGTAAATTGTTCACCATAAGCCTTAAAATCTTTGTTACGGGCCTTTCACTAAATTCAAAATTTTCAATATCTTGATGTTGCGCGAAGGAATTACCCTTTCGCTTTCACATTTATTTATACAAGAGCTTCTATTATCATATTATAATGACAGTTTTGCAATTCCCGAGCGCTAAATTGAATTAATCAAATTCAAAGATTTAGGCTTCAAATTTTAAAATTTAAAGATTTATTTTCAATTTCGTTCTAGTATGACTTGAAATATAAAACTTTAAAAGAAAAAAAAATTAGCGTATTGAAATGGTTTGCACTTTACAATCGACTGAATTATGCATCCGCGACATAAAACGGTAAAACATTGAAAGGAAACAAACAGAAGTGAGTGTTGTTTACTAATTGATTTGCCGGGTAAAAATAACCAAAAATCATCGAGTTTTGAGCGGGGGTGGCCCCAGTTTTATAGGTGGGGGTGGCCCAATTATCTAGGAGAGGGGATAGTGTAAATTTATTTATTATCCCTTAATACCATTGGGTTTCTATAACTTCTCTCCCCCCCCCCCCCAAGTTCCGAGGTCTCCGACGGAACAAATATCTTAGTGTAAATAGGTTAGATTCTATACAATAAAAATAAAAGGTTTGAACCTTATACATTTCTCAATACCTTTTACACTAAGTCATAACATTACAGTAGATAACATTCTATAAAAAAAAAGGGATTGGACCTTATAATTTAAGTTTATACAAAAATAAAAGGATTATAACTTGTGTACTAAGTTTAGGATTTGTACTATCTATAGTTTTAAATAAAAAGATTAAACTCTGTACTGAAATACAACTATCAGCTTCCTATAAACAAAAGGATTAGACTTGAACTTCCTGTTTATGAAGTCAGGATCTGTACACTTGCAAAATAAAAGGATTAAACCTTGCCCATCTCTTAATATTAACAATAAGCTTAAACTATAAAATGTTTATACATTACAAAATTCCTTACATGCTAAAGTACAATTTTCCTTATAACTAAAAGATAACAGGATATTTCTTAATACTAAACAATTCATATCTATACATTATTTAAACAAAAGACAAATAAAATAAGAGTCTTTGAATTAGTTTCCTCTATTACAAATAATACTTTTAGCTTCAAAATTACTCAATTAAAATAATAATATTTTAAATCAAAATAATAATTCAAACACTCCTTTACAATAATTACAATTAATAATAATTTCAAAATAAAATACATACTTTTTCAATGATCAATCAAAATAATATTTCAAGACAAAATAATAGTATGATAGTGACTTCAAAATATTAATTACAAAATAAATCGGACAGAATATTACTGTGAAATAAAATAATAATTTGAATGATCTTTTACATTATTAACATTGAATATAATATTTTACAACAAAATACAAAAGTCCGACTTTATTAAAATAACTACAGCATTGTCAATTTAATACAGATAATTCCTTCAATATAACATAAATGTTACTCCTAATACCATTGCATTTATTATATTTAAAATAAAAGATTTTTAAAACATTTTAATATTGTTTAAATAAAATTAAATATTTTTAATCAGAACCACTGTCTGAATCGTAATTATCCGAAATGTTTACACGAAGAGATTCGCTGTCGTCGTCTGAAATAGATTGTTTCTTTTTTTTTTTCCTTTTTTTTTTTTTCCTAGTGGGCCTTCTAATATTGTCAATATGAGTTTTAATTGGTCTTTTGTCTTTTACTAATACATTTACTTTTTTAAATTTGTCTCTACTTTTTATTTTCGCTTGGGTATTTTTCAAATATTCTGTATCTCCTAATTGTCTCTGAATATCTAAAGGGTCTTCTCTATTTTTATTTAATTTTTCAGTCCTTGTTTCTTTTTCGTCATTTATTTTTGATCTAATTAATTTATGTAATAATTGTTGGTCCTTATGGTATTTTAATACATATTGTTCTGTCAGGTCGATGTTTTCGTTCGATTCTAATCTGGAGGTTCCGAATGTAATTTCATTAGGCGTTAATTTTAATTTATTGTTCAAGGTATTATTATACGCTATTACCGCTAATCTTAATTTTTGTTGCATTAAACATTTATCTTTTTCTTTTCCTATTATTCTTAATAATTCGTTTAGGGTAGAGTGGACTCTGTTCAATAATCCCAAAGAGTTTGAGTGGCTGGCTGAGGTATAATGTAAGATAATATTATTTTCTTCACAAAACTGTTTTACCAATTATTTTTCATTTCCGTCCCTTGGTCTAATGATATTTGTAGAGGTGTGGGAAAGTATGTCATATAGTTAGTCAGTGCGTTACAAATATTAATTGCGTTCTTTGATTGTAAGGTTTGAGCAAATAAATGTTTCGAAAATGTGTCTACTGCTGTGAAAATTATGGCATTGTTAAAATTAAAAATGTCAATCATTAATTCCTGAAACGGTCTTTCTGGTGTAGGTGTAATTTGAAATTTGGTCTTTATAGGTTTTCGGTCATATTTCGTAACTTTACAAGTTTCGCATTTATTAATATACTCCGCTATTTTATTTTGCATCCCTGGAAAATAATATTCTCTTTTAAGTTTTTCGAATGTTTCGTTTATACCCCTATGCTTTGTTTTGCCTAAATGATAATTATCTATAATTTCTATTTGTTCATTAGGATTTTCGACGTCATTTACAATTTGTTTGTATTTTTTCAATTTAACCGATGGATATTCCGTTTCTATTATTTGCTGTATTATTCTAAAATAATCGTCATATAAATTTTCGGTTATTTCGTTAGGTGATTTACAAATTATCCCGTATGTTTTATTAGGTTCGAGTATTTGTTCTAATAATGAAGCGATATCTGATTTAGCATAAATGTTTAATTCGTATCGGCGTTTTCCAAATGGTTTAGTGAAATTAATTTTTGTATTTCCCCTTTTTATAATTATTTGATTTTTTTCTATGTTTATACATTTTTCGGGTTCACAAATTCGTACTTGTTCGTTACTAGATTCCTGGGAATGGATTGTCTCTAAATCATCTTCCGGCGGTACTTCTAAGTCCTCTATTATCGCGTCATACTCGAAATTGTTTTCGTCCGCTATTTCCTGATTTAATAATTCTTTGACGTCCATTTCCTCCACGTCGCTATTATGATTCAATTCGTCGCTTCCCCTGGAAAGTGCATCGGCCACGTAATTTGTTTTCCCCTGAATGTGTTTAACTTCGAATTCAAATTCTTGTAATTTCCAAACCCACTTCATTATGCGCGTTACCATTTTTCATTGAAAAAATCCACGTTAAAGGTTTATGGTCCGTGCATAAAAGAAATTTTGAAATTTTTGTTTACCGTATAAATAAGGCTTAAAGTGTTGGGTTGCCCATACTACCGCTAGTAATTCTTTCTCTATTAAACTATAATTTAATTCCGCATTTTGTAATACTCGGGACGCGAATGCTACTGGGTGTTCTATTTCATTTTCGTCTTTTTTTGAGAGCACGGCTCCGATGGCTTTATTACTGGCGTCTGTAGTTAATATAAATGGTCGTTCCCAATCCGGATAATTTAAAATTGGTGTGTTACTCATCATTTCCGTTAGGGTTTGACATGCTTCTTTAATTTCCTTTGTGCCATAAATTTTTGTTTTTAATGAATTAGAAATCGGTCTGGTAATTTTTGCGTAATTTTTAATAAACTTTCTATAGTATCCCGTCATGCCCAAAAATTGTCTCGTCGTCTTTTCATTACGCGGAATGGGGAAATTTAAAATTGCTTCTATCTTTTTCTCGTCTGTTTTTAATCCGTCTGGGGTTACGATGTAGCCTAAAAAGTTTAATTCTGTTTTAAAAAATTCCGTTTTATCTAATTTTATTGATAGGTTATGTTCTTTTAGGGCTTCAAATACTCTTTTTAAATCTTTTAAATGTTCTTTTTCGTTTTTCGAGTAAACTATTATATCGTCGATATAAATCATAGAATTGGGGATATTTTGTATCATCATCGTCATAGCTCTCTGAAAGGTTGGGGGTGCATTACACAAGCCAAAAGGCATACGTAAAAATTCAAAATGTCCATTTTCGGTGGAAAACGCGGTTTTAGCTATTGAATCTTTATCCATTTCAATTTGGTGAAATCCCGACGCGAGGTCTATGGTAGAAAATATTTTCGATCCCTTTAGTCTATTTAATAAATCTTCAATATTTGGTAGGGGAAATTTGTCTTTTACTGTAGCCTGATTTAATTTCCTATAGTCTATCACCATTCTAATTTTTTTCTGTCCCGACGCGTCTGATTTTTTCGGTACGATCCAAAGCGGAGAATTATACGGCGATTTGCTAGGTCTTATGATATTACTTTTTTAATAGTTTTTGAACCTCATCATTAATTTGTTTTTTAAATTGTTCCGGGTAACGGTAATTACGCGTATAAATTGGATTTTCATTCGTTGTTATTATTTTATGTTTTATTAATCCTGTTGATTTTAAATTCTCGTCGTCCCTTTTTAATACTTCGCCATGTTGGCTAATAATTTCGATTAATTCTTCCTTTATTTCCGGACTAATATGTTCGTGGCGAATTAAGTTTTTAATTTCGTTTTTATCATTAATAAAAAATAAGTCATTCTCTAATTTGAATTTTTCTTTTTAAATTTCAATTCATTTTTTTCTAAATTGATTTTCAATTTTAATTTTTTCATTGTCTCGTAGCCCAATAAAATATTAAATCTTTCGCTAAACGGAAATATTAAAAATTTGACTTTTTGATTAATTCCTATCAGGGGCATTAGGTCAATTATCACGCTTTGTGATCCTTCCGCCGTTCCCGTAGGTGTTCGAATCGCAAAATCCTCTTTAGAAATTTCCGAGAAACGTGGAATGTGATCGGGGTGTATATAATTTTTCGTGACACCCGTATCAATTAGCCATTTATTTCCCATACTGTCAATTAAGTTCGGTAAGTCGTTGTTTAAGTTCAAGTCATGAATTTCTATTCGTTTATCCTGGTTATCTGTTTGTTTATCTGGTTTAGAATTTAAATTGTTTATATCCGGTCCGGAGGTCTGCTTGTGCTCGGGCCTAATTCTAAAAAATAATCCTGCCTTTTTTCCAAAGATTCAATCCGCTCTAACAATAATTTAATTTTTTCGTCTTTTTCTTCTCCAATTGTATGTACCCTATTAGAAACAGTTCTCATCGAAACGGTGTTAGAATCTATTTGAGGTTGCTGGTAATTTTGCCTAATATTTCTAGAGGGTGGTTTATTAAAAAATCTATGTTGCGACTGGGGGTCCCACGGTTGGTTATAAATCGGAGTCGTATATTCAATAGCTCGCTGTTGTGGCCGGAAGTTATGTTGGTTGTTATTGTTATAAGAATTAAAGGTTGGACCTTGCTCATACTGATACTGTTGCTGTCGGTAATGTTGGGGATTATTATACGACGTATATTGCTCGCGGTGGTACTGATGGGGTCGGTAATTTTGATAATCATAGTGGTTGTTAAAATTTGGTCGGTACTCTTTATTTTTATAATTATTTTCAAAATTTTTCTTTTTGTAATTATTTTGAACTGGTTTTTTTTTTGGTGTTTTTTATCGCCATAAATTCTATGTACGATGTGAGCCGCGCTGTTTCTTAGTATTTCTTCTAGGTCTTCTAATGAGTCAAATTTTATATGGTAAATGAAGTCCGTTAGTGCTGGGTGTTAACTATGTACTGCGTGGTGGGAAATCTGCTTGTCATACCTATACATTTCGTCCTGTTTGTCTAAGATCTCATTGTCTGAGTAAATTCGCGCATATAAATCGCATCTTTTTTGGCCCAGTCGTTCTAAGAAAATCGAGTGGGTTTTCATTATGGTAAGTCCGCGTATTTAAAATTTCCGAAATTAATTGTTCCCTAGTTCTCGTGTCCTGGTACTTTTTCTTTAAGAATTTTATTATTTCTTTTACTGTATTGAATTCCTTATCGTATACGGCGACTTTAGCTTTTCCAGTTAGTTTATTTAAGATTGTTAAAACAAGTTTAGCTTGGTTTGTATTTTTATCGGTATTATCATCTTTACAGTATAAATTATATAAAAATTCGCTATTTCTAATAAAATCAACTAGTTGTAACGGATTTCCGTCATATTCCGGGATTAATGCTAAATCATGATTTTTAATTTCTAGAGCCATATTATTTTTCTTTTTTAATTAACGTTGAACCTGTTATTTTTAAGTTACTTAATTTTTCTTCCAAACCATTCATAAAGATAAATGCTAAATTTAAATTATTATACTTATTACTAACTTATATTTAAATTACAAAATTACTTAAAAATAAAAATAAAAATAAAATTAATTATACTTTTTCTTGATACAACGTTGTCTTCGATGTCTTCTTGATGACGCTCCCTTTAGCTCCTTCCCGTCGATTCTTTAGCAAGAGGTTGAAGGTCCTTTTGGTCAAGGTATTGGAATACCAAAGCGCTCCCAAAGACTTGAAGATCTGCTGATGTACTAATACTCAGCTCCCAATCTTCTCATGCCAGTGGAAAGAGGTCTCGCTGTTCTGTACCTGAAATAAGATAGAACTGCCGCGAAGTTACGTTAACGCTTCCAAAAGTCCCTCCGTTCGGGTGCCAGCTAAATAAAAGGTTCGCGGGACTAAGTTTTTAAAAAGAGGTTTTATTCTGAATTACATACAAGAAAAAACACAATTTATAACTTAATACAAAAACTTCGTGTTGAACACCTGTACGTCCTATCGCATAACTGCAGAGTGTCACCGAGGCCAGGTGGAGGTGGCCTTTTTATAGGGTTATCTAGGAGAGGGGATATCTTACATTTGTTTATTATCCCTAATACCATTGGGTTTCCATAACTATATAGATATACGAAAGAAAGTTTTGAAAGGAATAAATGACCTGTGGCAAATAGATCTCGTAGAAATGTTACCTTATTCACCAGATAATAAAGGGCACAGATATTTATTAATAGTTATAGACTGCTTTTCCAAATATGCTTGGGGCGTGCCCCTGAAACAAAAATCAGCGAACAATGTGACTAAGGCGATGGAGAGTGTTATTCATTCGAATAAACAACCTCCAAGAAATATTCAAAGTGACCAAGGAAAAGAATTGTACAATTCAAAATTCAATTCGCTGATGATGCAGTACGGTATGAATCACTATTCAACTTTTTCCACTATGAAAGCTTCCGTTGTAGAAAGGTTTAATAGAACATTAAAAGTGAAAATGTGGAAGAAATTCAGTTTGCGAGGAAATTACAAATGTTTAGACATATTACCTCAAATCCTGCAGGAGTATAATTCATCGTTTCATACAACTATCGTATGAGACCTATCGAAGCTCATCATAAAAAATCCGAAAAGTATTTGCTTAATAATGTATATTCTTCTATCCGCTCTAAATCAAAGGTACAAAAGCAAAAGTTTGAAGAGGATGATTTCGTAAGGATATCTAAACAAAAAACAATATTTTCAAAAGGCTATAAACCAAATTGGACTAGTGAAATATTTAAAGTAGTCAAGGTTCAGAAGACTGATCCATGTACATATTTACTCCAGGATCTGAAAGGTCAACCCATCGGTGGCTCATTTTATGAGGAAGAGCTTCGTAAAGTAAAACATCCAGATGTTTACCCCATCGAGAAGATTTTGAAAAGAAAAGGAAATAAATTTTATGTAAAGTGGCTTGGATTGGATGAACGCAGTTGGATTGACAGGAAAGATATTGCATAGTATAGAGAAAAAACGACAACTTACTCTTATAATGTACATTTATTAATTAATCTGTTACAGCAAACTGTGTACACACACACACACACACACACACACACACACACACACATATATATATATATATATATATATATATATATATATATATATATATAAAACATTATTAAAACGTAAACATTTTTTGTTTATTGCTACTTTTTTATTTTGTGTAAAATAAAATGTGTAAAATAAAACTAAGCCTTATCATCTATTAAATTAATTAATTGATAAAAAACAAAAACCGACTTCTAGATTAAACCTACATCTACTAATTTGAACTAAAAAGTAAAAAATAACATATTTACATAAACATTAAGTCGTATGAGCAGGATACCAACCGAGCAAGTTGACAGTAGGCATATCTGATGTCACTTCCGGTTCAGGCGCTTGAACAGGTGGAGCTGCAACTCCTTCAACCTGAACAACTGTGGCTTCGGACCCTTCAAGTGGCTGTGGTGGTGGCGGAGATGGTGCTCGCGCAACAGCAGTCCTGGCCCTGGCCTCAGCCGGTCGGATATTCCGTATCTCCCAGATTGGGTTATCGAGCACACGTTCAGTGTACTCCATGTCTTTTTGGACACGAGATAACGCAACGAGGGGCGCTGGATAAGCTTCGTAGACGTTGTGGGTATCTGCAGTGATCTTGCCAAAGTGCCCGTTCTTATTTGGGACAGCATGCAATTTTAGGATGTGCTTAATACCGTTTGTGTCAATGAAATCCCCAATGCATCGTAAATATCCGTTGATTGGTTCAGTTACTGGAAATGAATCATGTTCAAAGCGTTCCAGAAATCTGGTTTCTTCAAGTGACAACTGTTTTCGGTGTCGCATGATAGCGAAGACACGAGCCCACAGGTGCATAACATTATAGTAGGCGTAGACAGAAGGCGGAACTACTTTACCGAAAGGTCGGTTAGCTGCTACAATATTGTAGTAATCCGCATGAACCTAAAGGTAGGAATGAGTCAAAACTTGGAGAAAAAGTTTTTGGTTGTGGCGATTGCACAAACCCTCGATCTCCCTCGACGACCAACGAGTCCAAATACATTGGATCGTTTTTATACGGCGCACAGTGGGCCAAATATTTTCGTTTTGAGAGCCCTAAGTCTAAAAATAAGGCCAAAGTTTCTTCAGGCGAAAATTGATCAGGAGCTTGAGTTTTATTGAACATCAGTTATAAATGTCATCAATTTCGTCTTTAGTAGCTTTCAATGCTGCATCGATAATTTTAGCTCTCTTTATTTCGTGATCTTGTTTTAAATTAAATGTCAACATTTCAGAGACGCTCATTTCTAATGAAGATATATTGGCCCTAATGACACTTCTTTTTCGACGTTTTGTTCTTTCGGAACATTCACTATAAGCTTTTGTTGGACGTCCGTGACTGCGATCGCTAAGGTCACTTTGACTGGAAGTAGACGAACCTGCTGGTATATCATCATCGTTCGCTGTCAAATAAAAAGTATTTTCTAGCCAATCCGAATGTTTTTTAATGAAACACACTTTATTATAATTGCTGGATACATACCTGGATTTTAATTGACCGAGAATACCTTTAAGATTTATTGAAAGTTTTTCAGGTTCTAATCCCAACTGCTCCGATACTCTCTGACGAAACTGAATATAATCCGCTTTAGTATCATCGAAGAAACAATCACTCAATTCTCTATAACTCCACATTATAAAAAGAACTTACTAGCACTGTTAGATAAAACCGAGTTGATTGACGGTAGCAGAGAAGTAATAGCATATGTATTGAGATCCTCCAAAAGGCTTATATTTTGTTAAGTGTAAGCAGATACAATTTGCGAAAATGTACATCCAACCAGAACCTTTTTTTAAAGTTCGTCTTGTTCAACCAACATTTTTTCAAAAGTTGTTTTAACATATTTTCAAGGTTTGTAGAAACATCTATGGTATTAATTTTCGTTTTAAAATTAAAATCCAATCTTTCACTAACAGTGTTTCCATTTTTTTTTAATATATGTACATTCTAACATTATATTTAGTTTTTAAGTTTTCCATTCATTAACATAGGAATTTAGTAAATTTACTAAAATTTCTTTTTTATTGTTTATAAATTCGGTAGCTAATAATTTGTTATTCTTGTTAGGAATGTAAATGTCCTCAACCGCATTTCCCATAGAAGCTCGAATGATACCGTTTTCCTGGACAATCGCCTTCTCCCGCATCTCTCTACTGAACATGTTATATTTTCTTTTTTTACTCGGTATCTCCATTGTGCTCGCGTTAGCCATATTGTTTCTACTGTTCCCACCCCACTAATAACTTGACAGTTTAATTTATGTCGTTCAAAATTATACTTTCTATTAAATTCTTTCCTACAGCCATGACAATAAAAAAACAACCATTTACATCTATGTCGCTTATTGGGAACCAATAACCCACATTGCTCACACAAAAAATTGTTTTTATTATTCATTTTTTTCCTTAAATTAAATTAAATGTAATAACTAAGCCTTACCATCTACAAAATTAATTAATAGATAAAAAACAAAAACCGACTTCAAGATTAAACCTACATCTACTAATGTTGAACTAAAAAGTAAAAAATAACATATTTACATAAACATTAAGTCGTATGAGCAGGATACCAACCGAGCAAGTTGACAGTAGGCATATCTGATGTCACTTCCGGTTCAGGCGCTTGAACAGGTGGAGCTGCAATTCCTTCAACCTGAACAACTGTGGCTTCGGACCCTTCAAGTGGCTGTGGTGGTGGCGGAATTGGTGCTCGCGCAACAGCAGTCCTGGCCCTGGCCTCAGCCGGTCGGATATTCCGTATCTCCCAGATTGGGTTATCGAGCACACGTTCAGTGTACTCCATGTCTTTTTGGACACGAGATAACGCAACGAGGGGCGCTGGATAAGCTTCGTAGACGTTGTGGGTATCTGCAGTGATCTTGCCAAAGTGCCCGTTCTTATTTGGGACAGCATGCAATTTTAGGATGTGCTTAATACCGTTTGTGTCAATGAAATCCCCAATGCATCGTAAATATCCGTTGATTGGTTCAGTTACTGGAAATGAATCATGTTCAAAGCGTTCCAGAAATCTGGTTTCTTCAAGTGACAACTGTTTTCGGTGTCGCATGATAGCGAAGACACGAGCCCACAGGTGCATAACATTATAGTAGGCGTAGACAGAAGGCGGAACTACTTTACCGAAAGGTCGGTTAGCTGCTACAAATATTGTAGTAATCCGCATGAACTAAAGGTAGGAATGAGTCAAAACTTGGAGAAAAAGTTTTTGGTTGTGGCGATTGCACAAACCCTCGATCTCCCTCGACGACCAACGAGTCCAAATACATTGGATCGTTTTTATACGGCGCACAGTGGGCAAAAAATCCATTTCGGTGGCCAAAATTATTTTATTGCAGAAATATGTTTTGAATGACGTCCGATATACGGGAAAAATATTTAAAAAATTTTCATGAAAGTGGAAGTGTTCATAATAAATTACTGAATTGTCGACCTAAAATGCAAGGAGTACGGTTAAATGAGATGGCTGTAAAGCCTCACTTGTTAGTGATATTTCTTGGTTTTTTACCTCTTCTGCGTGAATTTTGGGATAACGATAAAGTTTAGACGTAATGGGTGTTTCATTCGTTGTCGGTATTTGATGTTTAAGAGTGTTGGTATGAGTTAGTGTGTCATTGGGGAGATAAAATACGTCGTTAAATTTATGACATATATCAAGTAGTAAGTCAGTTTTGTCTTGTGATAGATGTGTGGTTCTTATGTTTTCGTGTAAAATTTCAATTCTCGGGGGATTTCTAATGTGATTTATTAGTTCTTGTTCCATTTGAGTACCGAAAGTGCGCGTGTTTAACGGTTGTGAAAAATGAAAGGGAAATGATTCATTATGAATTTGAATAATCTTTGATTGATATCGGATGGAAAAATTTTCTGTAGTCATGATGTCGTTACCGATAATGCCATCGTAAGGGGAGCCTAAATTCTCTGGGTCAGTTACCTGAAAATTTGCGTTTAAAGTCATATTTCCGATTTTAAGATCAATTTTTGTTTCTCCTTGGGTTGCGCGGGGAATTTTTGCTATACCGTTTATGAAAATTGCTTTTGTCGGATCGATTTTTACATAAATTTTCTTTAGAACGTGACTTTTTAGGACCGAAATTGTAGAACCGGAGTCAATTAAGAGTTTAAGTTTTTGTTCTGGACGGATTGAGTAACTGGAACGAAATTCTAACGCGATGTATTGGTTATCATCTATTGTGAAGATGCCTCTGTTATCGGGGATCTCTCTGACGGACGGGCATCTGTGTTCGTCAGATCGTGGGGGTTTAAATGGTTGATTTTAGGATTTTCCCGTTGTGAATCATTGTACATTTTTTTTCCGACATTCTGAAATTATATGTCCATTTCTTTTGCAGTAGTTACAAAATTTATTATGGTATTTATCATTAAAATTTCGATCATTATATTTGTTTTGGTGATTATAATTATTACTATACTTATTTTGACTATTTTGATATGTGTTTGGATATTGTCTGTAGTTGTTTTGATTTTTGGTTTATTTTGGTGATGTGATAAATTTTTCCTACATTCTTTTGTATTGTGATTATTCATTTTACAATTTGAGCAATATTTTAATGATTTTTTATCTTTATTCATATAATTTAGTACTTTCTCTTCGTTTAATGCAATAGAAAAGGCCTCGTTTAAAGTATTAATTTCGCGTGCTCTTAACATTTGAGATATTTCGGGACGGCAATGTAAAATAAACCGACGAAGTGCGGTTCTTTGAATTGAAGATTTTATTCCGATGAGTTCGTTATTGTCATTACTAGCGTTAGTTTCTGCGCTGATGCAGTCATTTTTTATTTTTTCTAAACGTTTGTAAAAATCTAAAATATTTTCGCTAGGGTATTGCCTTACCGTTTCTAATTCTTCATGTAATTGAGTCAGATCTTTGATTTGCCCGTAATATTGTTTAAGATTTGATTTAAGTTCTTCCCAACTAGAAATTTCATTGATATTTAATTCATTTATAACGTTACTAGACAATTGACTTACAACATAGAGGAAGAGTTGATCTATTTGATTTTGTTGGGCTAATAGGAATGCGCTATAACAGTTTGCTATAAATGTGCTTAAGTCTGTTCTGTTCCCATTATAGGGCTTAATGAATTTAAAAAGGAGAGGTAGAGGAACATGGTTAGAGTTAAGAGTAGAGTTAGAATTACATTGAAAGGTTGGAGGAGGACTATTAGCGAGGAATTCATTGGAAGATGGGGATTCAATGTTTAAAGGACGGTTTGGAGAGGAAGTCATCTTGATGAAAAAGAAAAAAAAAGGTCGGGTACTTACTCGGTGGGTTGACGCAGGATGCAGGAGTTCTTGCTTCTTGAAGTGTGATCACAACCAGCTGATGTCGAGACTCTCTTCAAGGTTGCGACAAGTCTACCAGACTTATGGAACTCAGGGAACCAGCTGATATCGAGACTGTCCCAAGAAAAGGAGTCTACCAGACTTACGGCAGAAACCTATCCCACTTCTGACACCAGTTTTATGACGTGTCTACAATGTGTAGGCACAACTGGGATCAATTAATTAATTTCTGACACCAGGGCAATAGATAAGGTCTATTCCGAACCTTTATTGGAATGTACAAAAGTACAAAGTCTCAAATTATTACAGAGCAATAATAAGAGTAACCCAGCACACAAGGTAAGTTAACCCTTAAAGATGACAAAAAAGGGGGAAAAGCTAATAGGGAGATTCTGGTGTGGAAATGAAATCGGAGGTTTGCAATCCATCATTGGTCCTTCAGATCAGAGTATTTTCATACGAAAATGTGAAGCACACAGACAAGAAGCAATGGTGGTGCAAGTCGAAGGAGAATTTCGAAATAGGGATAAACAAACTAAGAACGATTGCACAAAAGTGCAGCTGATAGTAATAAGTTTTCACCTGCTTGATATTAATTAGTCCGCAATGTTGAATATCGTTGTGTTATTAGTATGACTGAAATATCGTGGTCTTCCAAAACCTGCAAAAATTCATTACAATAAATTCTAACTACACGATTACAAAATGCTTCATCATCAGGAGGCGGAACATTAAATACAAATATAACAGGTGTCTCATTATTATACCATTTATCATCAAAATACTTCCTAGATATAGAGAACTGGCGAAAGATTCGTGATCAAACAATAGTGAAATTTTCTCCATTTTGTAATTATTACAATTAGCGGTTAATCTCATGAGCAATTTGCCTCTAGGTCGTCCCAGCTCTCCCTAAGTCCATTATTCGTTGCTGCTCAATTTCCGTGAGTTGTGACCCCCGCGGCATTATTAAAAAAAAATTAATTACTAAATGATGCTTTATGGTATCAAAGATGAACACTCTTTAACAGCAGGAATAAAACTCAAGTGATATTTTAATCCTTAATACTCCAGTCAATAGAAAACAAACATTGAGTTTATACTTATTCACAACATAAATAAGATTTGTTTACAAAATCTGTTGATTGTAAATTATCAAATAGATCAATGTCCACTTAAGCTTCACACCAATCTAATAAGATAAATACAAGTCTAAAAACATAATTGTGTAATGCATTTACTTTTAAATTTTATAAATACATTATTTTTATAAGTTGAGTTTATATTTTTTCACAGGACTGTATGTACATACTAGGCTATTTTATTATATAGTACAACTACAAATTTCTGATAACCGCATAGTTAGGGTCATTTTTCTCCCCTGATGGGCCGCTGTGAGGGAAGGATGGGGTCAAGGTCAACGTGCTTGTTGGAATGGATGCTGTAGTGATGTAAGGAGTAGGAGATGGGAATGGGGTAGTATACTGAAGACAGGGGGAAGACAAACTGACTGATATTCATTCTGTTGGGGGTAAGTATATTGGGGGATAGGTTGAGAACTGGGGAATCCAAAAGAAGTCGAAGGGAGGTGGCTTTGCAGGTTTTCTAAATTAAAAAAAAAAAAACTGTAGGCAGTGAAACTGAAAATCTAGTTTATGTGGCTCACTTAATTTGGCCATTTTTGGATGAAGGGACAGGATGAACTTGCAATCAGCATCCTCATCTTGTCGCTGTGGAGCAGAAACTTTCTCCAGAAAAATACTCTGGAACTCTGACATCCGTGAAGCACCCTCTTTTCTTCTACTAGAAGGTACAGGTGAAGGGCAAGGGGTTGCAAGCATAGAGGCAGCAGGAGAATCCCCAATTCCTTCACGCAATTCTACCGACTCCTCCCCCTCTTCCTCTGTGGATCTTACAGTAGCTATTGACTCTTCATCTTCGAAATTACTGGAAGTCCTGAAATGTTGAAAAAAGGGACTGATTAATTCCAACGGATCATACTCATAGGAGGTATTTTCTAAGTGTGTATCTTTGAGATTCTTACTTTCTTTTCTAGTGAATTCTTCAGGAAAGTCAAAGCATCTGCTTAGACATATTTTTTCTTTTCGGAGCTGGATCAGCAGGTTTCGGGGGTCGATTGGGCTTCATGAAAGCCTCTCTAATGTGCTTCCACTTTTTTTCACTTCCGCGGCTCTTTGACGCTCTCCAGCGTCACCACATTGTGTTATCTAATACAAATTACCCGGAATGGCCCTTCATACCTACAAATCTCTTTACCTCGGTTGGTACTCTATTTCCTCAACTCTGGCCCATACCCTTTCCAATAGGTCTCATCCTATAATGGCATTGTATGATTTGGACATTTCCCCTATTACATGACACACTAGTTTTTCCCCTCTGTCCGACCATTTTTCTAAATCTATCTCAAATCTCCCCCTCAATGGTACCCAGAGTAATTAAGGAAAATGCCCTTACCTGGAGTGCTCTGTTGCAGCCACTGAACTGCTCCGCCGCTCGCCGACTCAGGATGGTGCTGGAGCTCCCGCTATCCACCAGGCACCTTACCCCTCGCTCCACTCGGATGATAGGCAGACCGCCGTTTCTCGACCTCACGTTGATACATCTAAGATGCGGTCGCCGCTCCTCAGACACCCTCTCAGGCCTCCACACGTCCAGGGTGTGCCGCTCTCCTCCGGCCGCTCCGCTCCCGTCAGCCAGTTCCTTCGTCTCCGCTGCTCCCTGCCACTGGGTCCTATCTCTCAGTATACGACACCTCGGATGTCTCTGATGATCTAGGAGACTCTGGCCGTGGTCTCTGTCTCCTCCAGACCTATGGACCTCCATGGGCTCACCCCGTGGATGTTCCTTTCGCCAGAACATGTAGGGGCATTGCCTCGCAATGTGTCCTTCGTTCCCACATTCGAAGCACTTTGTGCGAGGACATTGTGCAACCAAATGGACAATGGCTAAGCTTGCCAAACCCGTGGCACTGCCGGTCCTCTCTCTTATTACCAGCAGCTGGTCTTCTTGGCACCTGCTTCCTATGGTCAGCTCTCCTTGGTTCCCGTTCGGCTTCTCTACTTCTCCATGGTGGGTGGGCCTCGAGGTCTTTGATGCACCACCTCGGTCCAGCTTATTTCCTCTTCCCGTTCAGACCGGCTATCTTCTTCGCGGTCGACTATATCCATGAGTTCTTGGGCGCACTCCACAAATCCCTTGTCCCTGTGAAAGCTCTCCTTCTTCCCCGTTTCGCGGGCCAACTGCACCTTAAGGATGGTTGCAAGTAATTCCATCCTTGCTTCCACCTCCGGTGCGCTCTCTGTCTCTCTCATTTTGTCCGTTACTTTATTAAACTTCATGAGGAGCTCACCTGCATAGCGCCCGCTGCTCTGGCGTGGATGCCTGCTCTCTCTAAAGAGTTGAAAGAGGTCTTCTTCTGGCGTCCACCTTCCTCCGCCGTAAGCCTTCTTCAACCTTTCCTTGATGATATCCTAGGGCGTCTCTTCATCCGCCTGGATGTGGTTAAGGACGCTCCTCTTTATGCGGCATACTAGATCCGCCCTCAGGGATTCCGCGTCGTGCGCGTCCAGGAGTGCTTCTGCTCTCTTAACTTCAATTCTTGTCATCATGCGATCCACACTCTTCAAAAAGTGGTTCAGTTCACCTATTTCTCTTGTGAACCGCTCGATGTCCGACACCGCCTTCCGGAGATCTTGAGCCATGGCTGCTCTCACCTTCAGCCAGACCAGGGTGTTTGCGTGTGCTTCAGCCATGGTTTCTCTTGGTATCGCAGGTTCGGTATTGATTTGAAGCACGGCTGGCTTCAAAAAGTTCTCCATCAATACCACTCAGTTTTGACCAAAAGGAAAAAGAAAGGAAAAACGTTTCCTACCTTTGGTCTTCTCTCCCCGTCGTCCCGGGTTTCGGCACCAATTAAGTAGACTGAAGAAGTGAAACTTAAAAAAAAGAAATAAAAGGGCAAAGAATATTGCACAATGACTGTTGGAATACAACTGAACTTTTTTGCTCTGAGGCAGCCTTTATATACAGTTATATATTGTTTGTTATGTCTGCTTCGGACCTTGACTTATATATATAAAGGTATCGCGGAATGAAGTTTTTAAAAAGTTTTATTTTGAATAACATACATTGACATCAAGTACAAGTATAAAAATTATAACCTAACAGCAAGAGACTAACGGGCATAGTATGTCTGTACGTCACAACGGACGCGTATAGCATGTCCAAGCTTGGTGGGGACAGGTTTATATAGGGCAGGAAGGATTAAGATACAATAGTTTATTTATATTTCTGATACCATTTAGGCATACTTAACTCTTCCCCCCCCCCCCCGAGTTCCAAGGTCGCCGATGGAACAAGTATTAACAGATATCTTAGTTTTGTCTAGTTGTATTGAAAGATTATGAGAAGGTTACGTCGTGGACAGTCCTGGAAGGGAAACTGCGAGTAACGATTAGAATTACCGATATAACCGGTGTTTATCATGAATTTCCGTACTATAGATGCGAACCACGTTTTACCCACCGATATGGATGATGAGCAGACAATTTGTTTTACCCGATCTATGATTTAGGAGGTCTCCCAGAAAACGCAAAAATTCGTTTCGTTCATACGTGTTCTTTCGTATCGTTAACACGGTTTTAATAAGGTGATAGGAAGCAGCCGGATTTATTACGTCAGTACCATCGGGATAGTATTGTATCCTCGCCGAGGATGTGAAGTCACGTAATTTGTCAAGGGGAAGTTTTGATAGAATAGTTCTACGAGTTTTGAGATCGTTCTGGAAATTCATATCACGGTCTGTTATGTAGCGGAAGTACGGATGTTTGAGCCATATGTCGGAGTGTGTAGTGTCGTGGTCTGGAACTATTATGTTCTTTTCCAAGGAATCGACGAACGGGACAGTCGCGTGTTGTCGACGAGGTCTTGACCCGCTCTCGTTATGTCGAAGAAATCGTTCATCGTATACTGCGATTTTTGCTTTTCCCGTTAATTTATTCAATGTTGTTAAATCTAATTTCGGCTGATTCGTATTTTTATGGATATTGTCTTATTTACAATATAAATCATATAAAAATTTACTATTTCTTATAAAATCAACTAATTGCAGGGGATTCCCGTCGTATTCTGGAATTAGTGCTAAATCGTGGTTTTTAATTTCCAAAGCCATTTTACTATTTTTATCATTTAATATTGAACTCGTTATTTTTAAATTACTTAATTTTTCCTCTAAATTATTCATAAAGTTAAATCTATATTAATATTAAATGTACCAAATTAATATTCTAAATTACAAAATTAAAAATAAATTAATATATTTGTTCTTGATTAACAACGTTGTCTTCAGTGAACGCAACTTCCTTCAGCTCCTTCCCTTCGATTCTTAGCAAGAGGTTGTAGGTTCCTTTGGTACTGAAATACCAATGTGCTTCCAAAGACTCGAAGATCTGCTGATATATTCTGCTAATATTCAGCTCCCAATTTTCTCATGCCAGTGGAAAAGGTCTCGCTGTTCTATACTTGTATGACTGATAGAACTCCTGCGAATTTACATTAACACTTCCAAAAGTACCTCCGTTCGGCCGCCAACTAAATAAAGGTATCGTGGAATGAAGTTTTTAAAAAGTTTTATTTTGAATAACATACATTGACATCAAGTACAAGTATAAAAATTATAACCTAACAGCAAGACTAACGGGCATAGTATGTCTATACGTCACAACGGACGCGGTTAGCATGACTTTTCAGAAAATGATTTAGTTCACCTGCCTCTCCGAGTAATCACTTTATATACAACACTGCTTTTCTGAAGCCCTGCGCTGTTGTCATCCTCACCATCAACCACGCGAGAGTGTTTGCATGTTCTTCGGCCATTATTTCTCTTAGCATAGCTGGTAACACGTTTTGTACTAGGAGGATTTTCGTTCTCAAAATATTCTCAGGCATCTACTTCACACTTCGGTCCGAAAGGAAGAAAAGAAAGAAAAAAAATCCCTACTTTGGTCTTCCTCTGGGTTTGGGTACCAGTAACGCTAGATATACAATAAAACTTTTTCAAAAATGTAAAAGGAGTAAGGAACTACTTTATAACTGTAAAGACTAAGGCCGGCTACACACTCTTCATGTATACCCTGTGAGTTCACCATGGATTCTCCAGAAGATGATCTGCTGTTTCTCTCCTTATTTTGTGTAATTCTTCAATTTATTCACTAATTTTCTGTATGCAGCATCTCTCTTGTCTATTGCGGTAGTCATTGTCTTTCACTTTCCGCAAGGTTCACTTTTATAAATTTCAATTAAATTACCAACAACTTCATTATTTCGTTTCGACATTTTTCAATTTTTGGCTTGTTTGTTGATTCTTTCATTAGGTATAGAACAAATCTAAAAAAACAAACAGTTAACGAACCACATCAGGACTGTAGAAACTGAGACCTGTTTTAGGTTTCCGCTACACACAAATCAAGTCTAATCCTCTGTCAGGTAGAACTTATCGAATTTTTATCAGTTGTCAGGTCGCCTTAGAGGCTAGTTATTCCGCCACCCACTATCAGGTATACCTAAACAGGCGGACTGTTCAGGCGTACCTGATTGTGTGTAGCCGGCCTAAGATTTTTTTTTTTCTATGACGTTTCTGACTGTTCTATCTATAACTCGTATCCACTTTTCTCCTATTTGGCGGTCTTTCCACCTTTTTCGGGTCCGAATCTTAATATTTCCGTAGTGCCTCTTGAAGTTGTCGGATTAGTTGCGCAATCATCTTGTGATTCCTCTCGTTCAGTACAAATTGAGTCGCGAACATTCGTGATTTCCACCACTGGTTCTTTTGTTCCTTGTATATCCGATATCTACATTTGTAGTACATACGTACCGTTCCGTCGAGGAACCTCTAAGGTAGATGATATGTCCCGGGTATTCACCAAGATAAAAGAGGACGATGAACGATACCACTTGAGAAGTCCCTGGTGTAAAAAGATCTGCATGCCCTATTCGAGTAAGAAGAATCGTGGAGAAGATGGACGTGGTCCCATCTGGGACTGAAATGGATTGAGACAAGGATGTTGTCTGGACTGGGGGTGGAACGTATTCCTTGCAACATTTTTGTAATAGTTCCTTCGCCTTGTTGAATATAGTGGAGGGGCACGATTTGATGCAAGATATTTGTCGGTACAGGACTTTCTTCGTTTTCAGTCTCAAAGAATAATCCTTGGCCATACGTCTCCTCATATTTGAGAGGCATTTGATCAATCTCCACCTCATTATCAACAAACAAAGATCCACCAGATAAGGACATAGTAACGTTCTATTAGAAAATCAGAAAGCAACTGATCGAACCTCGAAAGGTACCTGCTTATTTACAGGTTTGAAACATGTTCCCGCCAATCATTTCCCGCGCTTCAGAATAAAATAAAATAAATAAAACAAAAGTGATGCTACGTCAACGGGAATACCAGGGTATGGCCTGATCCACGAATTCGCTATTTCTGGGGATATGCTCGTGCTGGGCGCGCCCAAGCCGCATGCCAATGATACATGAACATATACCTTAACTTAGTCCCTGAGAATGTAACTTCATTACGCGGTTTCTGGTTTTTACAGAGAATTGTTTGGTTTTATGCATTTTTTAATGGAACGAATTAAGTGAGAAATAATTCTAGACTCAGGCATTATAATTTATTTTTGAATACCAGGGACTTATCTCTGGACAATTGTGCCAATAATTTTTTGACCTTCGATTTTACTTCTTTTTTTTCTTCTTTATTGTAACATTAATTTTTAAGCTTTCCATTGCCTTCAACTTTAGTTCTAATTTTGCCTTAATATTTAAACTTAAAAATAATGGACAGTATTACTAAACAAAATTTTAAAAACAGGGTGCGCCAATGCTTTTTTGCTGTACTGTACATCACATAATAATTGAAAACCTTATTTTTGTACTATTCTGTGAGATCATTTTTATTCAATAAATTTTAAATTTTTATTTATGTATAATATTTACACTATGTATGTATGTATGAATATATAAATACTAAAATAATTGTTTAATAAAAAACAGTGGTGGAGATGAAATAGATGTTTTCTTTCGAGAATAATTGATACCTATGTTATGATGTAATTTATATAAGTATTTTTTTATTTTATTTTAATAAATTACCTTTTAAGAAGCTTTGAAAATCGTTTTCGACCATATATATGTTGTCAGACTAAGCTAAAATTACCCATGGTGTTTAGTGATAATTTAGTTTGGTTCTATGATGCAATCCTATTTTTTACTTATATTTTCTATACAAAAATACAATAAAATTTTCAATATATTGATGTTATGTTTATTTTCTCCATTTTCCCATTATATGACTTTATATTTAATAGTATTATTAATAAATATAAATGAGGCCCAGACTACGACGGACGGACTGCGTGGCTGGTGATGCAGGATCCCTCGGCATCAGAAACTGGATGGTGGTAGCGCAGGACAGAGACGCATGCCGCTTATTATTAATATCTATTAATTAAGAATGAAGTTTATTTTATCTATTTTCATTCATCTAATAGTAAAACTAATGTAATTCTAAATAATGGAAGGTAAATTGTTAGGGAGTTCAAAGTAAAGCAAGGACTGTTGAGAAAAAGAAGAAGAATAAAGTGTTAATTATAATATTAAAATTGTAATCAGTATAAAAAAATGGAACTCAAATAATACATAACATAGAACTATATACTGTTTGTAATTTATAAACTAATGACTACATGGAAAGGATGAATGTGTGCGAAAAAACTCCTTTTTTTTTTGTTTGACCACTTACACTTTTCTTCAAGATCTGGTTGGTTCAGATTTTCTTTACTATTTTGTTAATTACTAATTAATCTACTTGTTTAGTTTAAATGTTTTATAGTATGCACAAGGGGTACTACAATAGGCCACCTATTTTTCTTGGTTTTTGGAGCCCCATTTTTTAGGGATGATATCATTATTTGTAGATTATTCCATCGTCATTGTAGATCATCCCAACGTGTCATTTGTAGATCATCCTAAGAAAGCTTTGGGGTCGCCCAATTCAGAGGTGTTTTTGAAGATAGTAATGACTGAAAACAGAACCAAGAAAATTTCCCAGTATGAGGAAACAATACGGAATCAACCGAAATTCCCTCGCTCTGAAGTTGAAATAACATGACAAAATTCTATCAGCGCCTAGTCGAAAACCAGGTTGACAATCGATTATTTCTCTGGAAGAAGAGGAGATGATTTCTGCTCACCTCATAGTTCTTACAACCTATGGATTTCCCGTGAGGAAGTTAGAATTACGCTTAATTATGAAAGCTTATTTAGCTAGGTTTAGACGCACTATTCGTATTTTTAAGGACAACTTACCAGGCGTGGGCCATGTCGATTCTTAGTAGACATTGAGAGTTTTTTTTATATCAATTTATGAAATTTACTGTACAACATATCTACATCAAGTAAATGTGTTTATAACTGCTTATGACAATAACATATCAAAACCTGAAAAGAACTACTCATCAGTAGCACTTCAATGAAAATTCTCCACTAGAAAGTCTCAGGGCCATCTTCTTTTCAGACTCTTCGGAGGATTATCGGGAATCGTGTGGGAAGCAAGTTGAGAAATTGGAGGATTTGAGTAATGGAGCTTACCATGAAAAGATAGGTATCTGGTTTGGGCTAAATCAGCAACATATGAAACATTAAAATCTTTATGGATAAGTTTATCGGTGACAAAGCAAGGAGGATTTTGGAAACGAGAAAAATTGGGTGGTTTAGTGAACCCCAAAGCTCAACTCCGTACGTCCAAATAGGTCTAATTACTGTCATGTAAATCAGTCTTTTGTAATTAATTGGGAGCTTTGATCGTTTGTCTAGAAAATGTTGAAGTCTGCAAGGACGGGCAGTTTCTTGTCGGTTTTATGTGGTTTGTATGTGGATTCCAAGTAAGACTCTTGTGCAAGTGGAATCTTAGGTAGCGGATCTGTTCAACAGGAATTAGTGGAATGGCATTAAAGGATACTGCAGGACAGGAAGTAGTTGGTTTACGACGAATTACATTGAGAGTTAAGCATGAGAATGTCTCAAAGCCTATCACGTTTTAGAACTGGCGTCTACTCTGCCGTCTTTGGGGAATTTTTCGGTAACCGGGAAGTGTAGTTTGCTGGAATCCTTCCAGAAAGGATATGGAATTATGACGAGTCTAACCTGACGGATGGCCCAGGGGCTAAAATGGTGGTAGTCAGAAGAGGTTGTAATTTGATATTTTGAAAAAGGATTTATTTTGAAGAGCCTTAGAATGTGTGTTCATTTTTCAATTTTTTTTTATCTTGTTTAAAGCTGGTCAGTCCTATATAGTTCCTGAGACCTATGTATAGGTACTTACCTAGTCTTAAGTTTTTCATATTTTTTTTCTAGTTTTCAAATGTTTCTAAGCCAAAAATTAGATATTAAAGATCGTTACAATTACAATTTTGAATTTTATTAATAACTCGTGATTTCAAGTGGATTAAAATAAGGTGGCCCATAGTTGTAAACCATAGGGTCATGCTGGGTGGGAGACATTAAGTAACAAATAATCTAAAATAATGTTAGGATGAGATAGGGATGGTTACTGGTCTCCCTCTTGTTTTACGTATCTTATTTATTACAGCACATTCACTGATTTATTTGAAGGCAGGAGGGAATTAAAAAAAAATTAAAAACAAAATAAATTTTATAAGGTTTTAATAGATATAATTTACATTTCAGTTATAAAACATTATCAATTGGATAAATAAAATGATAGTTTGAATGATAACATTAATAATACTAGGAAAAGGCAAACTACTTACTCAAATAAAATTTAAAAAAAAAATTGTTTGTGTTTATCATTGTACATGTCTTATGACTTCTGAGGAACACCCCCAGATTACCTCAGTTGAGATCAAGGATCAAAGCAAGGATACATGGTTTTTCGAGTAGGTATATATTTACATTAGTATGTACAATAACTTAATAATAATAATATATAACCATCAATAATAATATTAATTCACATTAGACTCTACTGTGACCTCGAAGCGGAAATGTATTACATTACATATAATAAAATAATCATATAATAGTAAAACATATAAAACACTGTTACAGGAACATATAACCTAAATTATTGCTCTATCCAAGCATTATTACTGACTCATATTTTAAGGCAACTAACCCATTTTTTTCCTTTTTCTTATTTTACTTAGAATAAATAATTCTCATGAACTTAACACACATCTTATAAAAAAAAAATATACACAAATTGACCAACTATTTTTGTGTGTATACATATAAATTATATAAATATACATTATACAAAAATAGAAAGAAAACTTAAAGTGAACAGTGACTTTTAAATAATTGAAAATGTTTAAAATTCACAGTAAAGGAGGTAAATTATTGATTGTAATGTGAAATTGTAGAATTAATTAAATGATATTTATGTAGTGTGTACAGTTTTAGAATCTTTAAGATGGGAATAAAATTCCAAAACATGTAGAATAATAATCAAAATAAATGAGGAGTTAAGTGACTAAATTAAATTCATATACGAATCAACTTCTACAATAATTCAAATAAAAATATAAAGAAAACTTTCTTCAGGGACTAATAAAGTCCCTTAAGAATAACATTACAAACCACAAAGTAAAATCATATAGCATAGGCCTAGATATTTAAGATAAATAAAAGTGAATACTGATTTAGATTAGAAAAAAACAATAAATAGGAAAACTATAGATAGGAAAAAAGAAAAGTGGTCAGTGTAGGAATGAATACTGTAAACAAAATTGTGGAGAGAACTGAAAAAATTATAATAAAAAATTATCTATACAAAAACTTAAAACATAAATATGCAATATGCATAAGTATAAAAAGATTGTGTAAATATATTTGAATAAATACACAAACATTTATGACTTTATTATTTATACTTACTTATCAATTTGACTATACTACAAAGGGATGTATAAAAGAAATATGGCGGTTCTGTCAAGGAATAAAAATAATATTATTAATAACAATACATTCGTGTTAATGATTAAGTAAGACTTTTTATATTAATTTGACCCCTGGAACACAGTGTATTGGATGCAGTGGAACTAGAAAGATTATGGTTTCTTAAGAAACAATTATGATCATAAGGTTCTGAAGGAAAAATAACATACACTAGAAATTTTCAACCTAAAGAATGAAACACTGGATTAGTTTAATAAAAATCAGCTTTGGAGATCAGTTCTTGAAATGGAAGGTCTCAAACGGCCATCAGTGATATTGATTAGGTTCTGCAGCAAACTAAAGAATCTTATCCATGATCAGCTACGATCACTCGTGTACTTCCTTGGAAGTGTAATGTGTTGAAGGATACCGTTTGACGCCATCTTCAAAGTTGAACAAACTTCTTGGTAACAAATTTATACAGCTGACGTTGGAGCGCTACGGGCAACGTTCTTCTTTCATTTCCTCATACTGTCTTTTAGCGTGTAAAAGTCCCGATATATGAGTTCTACCTTATGATCATCAAGTCTTCAAGTTATTTTCCTTCTTATCTTGTTCGAGTCACTCTTTCATTTTATGACATTCTTCGCCGACACCGCCTTTTGTCCATAGGCGTTTTCTGGTTTCACGATCCTTATGCATTTCTATACCATATCCGATCCATTTTAACTGTTTCTTTTCTAATGTTTCTACTAGTGGTTCTGCTCTTATTGTATCGTTATTGATTTGATCACGTCTTGTAATTCCAACTAATCCCCTTTGATGCTTTATTTTAGCAGGGTTCATTCTGTTTTTTTGTTTTTTTAATATTAATTTTCTAATGTATTAAAAGAATAAAAATAATTATATTTTTTTAACAGCCGCCATTTTTTTTTTATACACCCATTTATAGACATATAAACGCATAAGCCTTTGGAAGTCTCATATATATATATATATATATAATCAACGATAATTTCAATAATTCTAAAATAATTATTTTTATAGTTATACTCAACATTAAATTAAAACAAAATAAGATAATGACAAAAGAGTTTTACTCAAGATATATATATATATATATATTTTTTTTTCTTCTTTTCCTTATATGGTATCCCCATATAAGGACCGTTTATTTGTATATCAACATGTCGTTTTTACAACGAAAAAGAAGCTGAAGAATGACTGGCAAACAATCCCGCGGACAATCGCGAAGACAAACGGACGATATATATATATATATATATATATATATATATATATATATATATATATATATATATATATATATATATATATATATATCCTGATGAAGCAGAACAGTGATAATAAATAATTAATCAACACAATTAAAAAGTTACTCAGAAAATGATTCAAACAATATGCTAACATGACATATTTAAAAAATTAATTAAATTTATTCAGTCACAATCTTCCGAATTTTAATCAAAGGTTTACTAACATATATGTTGTCATATCAACTATAAAGCCCTCCTGTTCTTCATGCCTTATTTTTATTTTTTTTAGCAGGTTCGTTGACTATCTCCACTATGGAGACAGTTGGGAATCAATAAAGAAAAACAGTTGTAAAGTACAGAATGTATAAAACCTTTACTTTTCACTTCGTTCGGAAACATATTCAAACTTTTATTATTTTTTCCCTCGTATCTATTATTCACCATCTTTCTACCAATTGCCCTGAAGCATCTATATGGCGAATATGATAACAAAAATAATCACATCGTGTTCAAGACCCCTCTGAGTAAAGCTTCAAACTCCATTCTTAGGGTAAGAAATCGAATTAAAAGAATGCTATCTAATTATGAATTTCCTTTTTACATTTTACTTATTATATAAATTGAAACATTTAGTACTATAGTATCTATGGCACTTGAGAATAGTTTATTAAGTGCGAAAATCTTATTTTAGGAAGAGTCCTATTTTTCCACAACTATCCTCAAATGAATATTCATCTCTGTAATAACATAAATACATTAGATAGAAATAAGGAGGGGAAAAATAG
Source organism: Euschistus heros (assembly GCA_003667255.2). NCBI lineage: Eukaryota > Metazoa > Arthropoda > Insecta > Hemiptera > Pentatomidae > Euschistus > Euschistus heros. The sequence continues at coordinate 2,915,281 of RCWM02000020.1, forward strand.
CTTTCTGGCAATATCAATAACCTGAAATTCTCAAATACACTTATGGGACTATTTACAAGTGACACATACATATAATGATAAGTAGTCGTAATAATCAGTAAACATTATTTCAAAAAATGAATAAATGCATCATCTCAGCGAATATGTATGTATAAATTGCAATATTTCACTATATAATCCGCTTCCCTTGAGCTTGGTGAATCCGCACCACCACGCAGAAGCATCACCATAACTATAAAAAATGTTTTTATATTTTACATTTTACAGTACCTATATCATACATCCATTGGATGAGGATTCTGAGCTGTAAAGCTATTATTTTCGTTACGTTTCATATTCTCTTCCTCGTATGAAGCAACTTTCTCCCTCATGAGCATCTGGAAGATGCTGTTTTCCGCAGCGAACCTCCTCTCAGGAGAGAGACGCAGAAGGCAGGCTGCGACGTATTTACCGAACATATCGCACTCTTTTTCTAAATCACTGTTATTTTTCTGCATCTGTATTGACGGGATTGAAGCGTCAACTATCATGCTACTGCTTGGCGATTCCTGGCAAATATCTTCTTCCTCCTGGATATCAATCTCTGGGCTGCTCCTGTTTGTATTTTGGTCAATGATGAAGACGGGTTCTTGTTTAATGACCATAGCTGGAGATTTCGGGTCCTGAAACATACCAGAGAAACTAGATTGAATTCCAATAAATTTTATGTCATAAATAAGACCCAACTACATTACATGCCGAAAGTATGGATACACTTGCCCACATTGAATGCACTTATATTCAACTAGATTTTATTTATTTCTGATAAAGTTTTTTTTTGTTTTACTAGCTAATATTCATAAAATACTATATATCTGCAGTGGAAATATTTATATAAATGTTAAAAAAATTAATATAAACGGCCCTAGTAGAAAGCGTAATGTTATATAGTTCAGAAACATGGCCCCTAGAAAAATCACAAGGCAAAAGACTCCTGGATCACAAACGAAATGGTTAGATAAAGGATAGAAGAAGAAAGGAATATCATGGAGGGAAGGGGATTGAGATGGTACAGGCATGTTAAAAGGATGGAAAATAGAAGAATCCACAAAATAATATTTGAATGGAAAGCAGAGGGTAAGAGAAGGAAAGTTAGGCCTTGCGTAAGGTGTACAGATGTGACTGAAAGTATGGCTGGCCGAAGACCAACGGAGGAGGAAGCGATGGACAGAGAATTGTGGAGGAACCTACTGAGGGCGAAGGAAATCCTTACAACGAAGAAGAAGACTCTATATAAATGAAACATAGATTTATTTGTCCGAGTTTAAAAAAAAAAAATTATATTATTGATAAAATAGCAAATGCATTTACACCCGAATAGTCCAACAAAATAGTTCTGAGGTCGATAAGATACAATCCTTTTTACTTTCTGTTATATCTAGGTGGAGTTAGAATTTAGAAAAAGAGAGTTTTGTTACCATATATATATTTTTTTAAATGTATCCAAACTTTTGGCTTGCAGTTTATATATAAATAATATAAATATAACAGTTTTATGAAAGAGTTTCAAATTCCAACAAGACATAAACAGAAATCAGCATAAGGTAGATTTATTTTAGCCTGGTACTTTTTGTACCTTACATATGTATGTAAGTAATCTGTGCCATCTATATTTTAATGTGTTCATTGTGTATAATACCGAATAATTTTATTACCATTATTGACATATTTCTATGACTTAGAACTGATGCGTGGAAAGGAGAATAAAAAGGAGGTGCAAAGGAGAGACGAGAGCCTGATAGGGAATGGGCAGAGAAATAGAAATTGGAGAGATTGTAGGCACAGTAAGGAAGATGGTTATACATATATAATATTATAATATATACTATTATATAAAAATACAAGCCATTTTTCGTTTGTGATAGTAACTGCGAAAACTACTGAACCAATTTCAATCACATCATAATGATTGTTCAAGGAAGTTTTAGCAATAATAAAATTTAAAGATTTTCAGTGATAATCGACCGATAGGTGGGGAGCATCATTCGAGAGAGGTTGCAAAGGTACGATGCTATAGATGATAAAATTTACTTATTTTCAATTCAATTGTTTTTAATAAAGCTATAAATATATAGAGTGACATGTGGATCCCTGTGCAGTTTAAAAATCGACCGATATGTGGCCATTCTGCAACAGAGTTTGCAATGGTAAAATTATTAAACCCAACTATACCCAATTTTAACTACAACATCTTCATAGTTCTAGAAAGGTTTAGCAATAAAAAAGTTTTATATAATAATAATTAGATATTAATTAGGAATTAAAGTCCAACCAGATGGATGGATAAACTTATTTCTGCCAGATTGGATGTCTTATTATGCTTTTACGTCCTCTTTAAACTCAATTAATGCAATTTTAACCAGGTTAAAAATTACTGCCAGGCGTGAAAATATCATTGAAGAAATACAGCTAAATTCCATTTGTTACAATAATCTAAGTTCTTTTTTATGAGAGCGGAAGAGAGTGACGGGGTATGCTAGTATTAAATATAATATTAAGGCTAAATATCCCGAACTTTAGTGCAATGTTTTTTCAAGAGATGGACATATTTAATTTGCGCATTTATTTGTAAACGGAATCATCAATATTCGATCTGGAAACGGATTTGTTATTTAAAAAACCTCATTAAATTCATACTACATCTTCGAATTTTTGTTTCAATTATTTCAGAATTTAAAAAAAAATATCTGGTGAATTATTGAATTATTAAGTCAGCAACACAATGTAATATCTCTGTAAGCATTATATTGTCGTTTATTAGGGTTTTAAAGTCCTTATATACTCCATCATGATATTTGTAATAATAGAGGTAATGAATGTGAAAGTGTTAAACGGTCGTTCACCGCCTCAGAAATTATTTTTTTCTCTACGAGTTATAAATAACACATGTATATATTCAAGGTTACCAACGAGAAACTAACATCGGAATGGAATTTTGTTGTATTATATGTCAGAAGCTGCTTTAAATAAGTACATAAATATATATATATATATATATATATATATATATATATATATATATATATATATATATATATATATACACACATATACACATATATATTTTATCTACTAAGCGAAGATATATATTATTTATGAACTAATAAATTACAAACAATAAAAAAAATAATAGTTCATCTAACCTATTTATCATATTTTCAATGTTTACAACATATGACAATGGCTATTAAAATATCAAATTGTGTTAGTTTAAGGAAGTTTTCCAATATCATATAACTATATGAAAATCGAGATGATCGATTCAGAATCAGTAGAATCATTCGACAACTCAGAATCCGTTTCAAGATTAGATATACATTCACTCCTGCTAAAGAGGTCATCTGAGATCACTGTTAATGAGGAGAGCCTCAAGCGAGAAATGGCAGATATCTTAGCCATGATGGCGAGTTACATGAAAGATATCGAGGCCGCTGCGAGGGTAAGGCGTATCAAACGGACAAACCATATTACAGGGGACTACAAGGATTTTTGTAAGGAGGAGAAGAGGTTTCTCATGAGACTAGAATATGGAAAAGGTATCATGAACGCCATCATGGAATCACTAAAAGTTGTACCGGATACAAAATCTGGTGGAAAACTTGCAGCGCCGGATTTATATGGCCGCATTAATGATTTCGTTGGAAACAGCAATGGCTCTACGGCTGACAACATTAAAGAGATGTCCTTCTACCTCAGCGAGATCATGATTCGCTTTGCAAGAATTTGTGAAACGGAGGGGTTTCGACATGGGCTTCCTATTAAAGCATACCCAGCTCCTATCATCAACAAAGAAAAGAATTTTATCTATAGGAGAAAAGTGAATAAAATTTTACGGGAAAAAGAAGATACAGATGAAGAAACTGATATTATATATGATGAACCGAGTGTTCAAGATATCCCCCAAAATCGCTTATCATCAGAAGGAATGAACCTGTGTGACACGGGTACACATGCAAAAGGACTTCATTGAAGCGGTATTTGTCTTAAAATAAGTCAAATTAAAACCAATATTAAAAAGGCTGTCTGATTTGATTTTTGAGCTTTAATTATATGTGGACACCTTTATTTAATTTAATAAATTCGAATTTAAAGACGTCACAGAGTTGATTCTTCTTTTAGATTTACCCTTTACTTTTTATTTTGAACAATTACAAGCTGCCTGACTCAATGACAATGAGTAAAATGGATGTCAAACACTCATTCATACAATATGTACAATGATATAAAACAAGGAAAAGAAATAAAGTGAGAAAATTAAAATAAACAGCCTCAAAATATACATAAAATAAAATAAAAAGTAATAAATGAGAATATAAAATAGGTAATCATTGTTGAAACTAATAAATAAAATTGAGGAACAAAAGAAAAGAATCTTGAAAACAATCCTACTCTATGTATATTCAATATTTGCAAGCATTTCCCGATCCAAGCCTGTCCTCCAATTGAAAGGGTAAGCCGGGCACAGAGAGTTCCCAGCGCTGTTCTATCATCTGCGTCACTAGCGGAATCCAGTGGAGGCTGAAAGAGAGCACTAAGGCGCTGTCGCACAGGACTTTAATAAGGAAGCTGGCCATAGCCAGAACTCCAATAATAAATATTTACCCTAATGCTATAGCCGTTTTAATCTGCGAGGTGGGTTATACGGTTGTGTGGAACTGGATAATGATAATGAGAACCCAAGCCAGAGATTTTGATGGAATTTGGAAAATTTAAGGGGTATAAGATCAAGGGGAAAAGGTATACTGAGAACATTATGTAGAGTTCTTTTAAAATAAATAACAATGCAATATTTGGAACTCCTACTACTATTTTTCCAGGAAACCTTTTTTATTTTTTTTTATTTTTTTTTTTCGACGTCGATTATGGTCAGGAATAAAAATGTACACTATGATGGCTAAAAACATTTTGGGTACTGCCTTTGTGTGGGGTTTAGGTCGAAAGGATCTTGAGGTTTCTGTTAAACAAATTAGAGGTTTCTGTTAAACAAATTATTCCTCACACTGGTTCCTAGCTCACAACTACATACATACATGATCACTCAATGAATCTATTCTTTGGGACTTATAAAAATTATAAAAATTATTGGAAAATATCGAATGAAGTAATATGCTCTAACATAAATAACAGTAAATAATAGTTGTTATTTGATAATACTTCAAAAAGGTGTTAAAGAAAAGGAAAGATTTGCAGAGATAGCCTGTAGCCAGTGTTAAGGCGTTTTCAACAACATTTATAATAACACTTCCCGAAAACATAAGTCATCTAACATAGACCCTAATTTTTAACTAAATTATAATTGAAAGTTTTTAACAATTAGGGCTCAATGGCCGAACGAGATGGGGCGAGGGTCTCAGCGCGCTCGGTGCGAAAGGTCGTGGTTTCGAATCCCAACTGGGTGGATTGAAATTTATTTCGTGGCGGATCCACGAAATGAATCTTGTACTTCCCACCATGGATGGAATGGGTTGGTAACTTGTAGAATGACCCGCCCTTCCTGCCCTAGTTGGAGTACATAAGTACGTTAAGCACAATAAAAACAATTAATATAATTCTTAACTTGATGTATGTGTGTGAGGGGGGAGGGGAGTTGAATTTTGTTTTTCAAAGGGAATAAGCGGATTTCCATACAACTTTTTTTTCAAGTTCCTTAGATGCTTATTAACACTTAAAATGATCCAAAATCACTTACAATTTTTAGGGGTGAAGTATTTGGGTAGTAGGTACTTTAGAAGGACTCGGTGGATTTATATTACTGTAACCAACTCTACACTGATAAATTTTGTCTTAATATAATTTTTTTTTTTTTTTTTTTTTTTTTTTTTTTTTTTTTTTTTTTTTTTTTTCCCCCGCCTCACAATTGAGGTGGTTAATTATTTTAGGGAGATGTACAACGACACGACAATTCTTCTAAACTAAAACTCTCTACTCTTGGAACTTAAAAGCATGTACATTAAATCAGCTATTGAATACAATGGAATCTATATTTACCGGTCTCGTAATATTCATGCTCCGATGAACCCGTGAATTCTTAATTTCCGTTCAAAGAAATTATTTCATAAAAGAGCAAAAAAAAAGACGTTATTATAACACATTATACATACTACCCAAGCATCCACCGCTGCACAGTGGGGAGGGTCAAACGCGAAAAAAAAATATAGAAATAATTATTTGTCAATATAATTTAACTTTTATTTTAAGATATACTTTTATACTCGTTCTTGTACATTTAAGTGAAAAGTATTTTATAACATTTGTTTACATGTATAGAAGTTAACATATATTATACTAGCCGCCGAATATAACATTATAAAACAAAAAACCTAATAAACTGAGTAAAAATGTTGAAGGAATATTATAAAACAAGCTTTAACCCACGTTAAGATGGTGTTTATTGCAATTATACCGGGATATATCGGATAAAATATCTCTACATATTCATCTGCATATTCTTGCATACTCGACGTTTATTGTGATTTTTGTGAAAAGTTCCACCTGAAAGTTCAAACTGTTAAGCTACATCAAAGTTTTATTATGAAAGTAATTATTCGCGATGGAATGTTTTGGTGAAATTTTATTTCGCAAAAGAAGTTGTCAATCTCATAAAATTTATGAATTATATATTTATTATTAAATCTGGAAAGTAATCCAGCTTTGGGCTACACACTAGTCATGTCAGTCGACATGAGACCCTCCAGGAATAGCGAAGAAGACAAGACAAATGCCGAAAGGTAAAACAAGACCCTTGACAAGTGACTTATTCCTTTATCTTTGTTTGATTTTAAATAAAGTCGGAGATTTGAAAAAAAAAAAATTAAGCAAATTGGACATCCTATTTTTTATTCTAATGCATGAGTAGGTTATCCAGAATGACAGAGACAATTGAGAAACATTATCAGTAGTCACAACTAAAGGCCCTTGAATCGTATTTTTACACACCATATCAAAAAGCAATATGTAATATTTTTTATTTGGGAGAAATAATTTTATTTTATTTTTTCATCTGATTGAATTTCAATTTCTAGCCATAAAAGTATATGACAGAAACCTCGCCTCAGCTACTTAACATTCTAAATTTAAATATGCATTACTCTAATTTTTTTCATTGCTAAACTTTCCTAGAACTATGAATATGTAGTTAAAATTTTATACAGATCGGTAAAGTAGTTTTACAATAGCAAATTCTTTCAGGGTGACTAGACATGGCCACACATCAGTCGATTTTCAAACTTCACTAGGGTCTACTTGTCACACCACATGTTTAAATATTTTTTTAAATAATTTAATCTATCTACACTATTATATAAAAGGACAAGCTGTTTTTCGTTTGTGATCACTAACTACAAAAACTACTGAACCAATCTGTACCAATTTTTAACTACATCTTCATAGTTCAAGGAAGGTTTAGCAATAAAAAAAATTCAACATATTTTCAATTAAATTGTTCAAGATCCATTCAAGAGAAGTTACAGGGATAAGGTGTTGTATAGAGCTAGAAATTGATTTAAATTGAATAAAATAATTAAATCATTAAAAATAACTTAAATATGTGATGCGGCTTATGGAAGTTTGAATATATATATTTGGTTAATATTCCGCAATATAGTCGACAATGGTGAAACTGTTTAACCCATCCGTTACAATTTTTAACTATATCATATTCATAGTCCTAGGAAATCATAATTTAAATAATATAAAATCATATTTAAATAATCTATAATCATAATTTAAATGCACAATATTGAAATTGCCCCACTGTTATATAATTTTCTAGTTAGAAATTAGAACCTAACCAGATGAAATCACTAAAATTATTTCTGCCAAATCAGATTATAGCCAATACAAAATGTCGTTTTTTTTTCTTTTTGATATTGTGTGTAAAAATATGATGGGCCTTTAGATGCAAGTATTGATGATTAGGTCCTTTTTTCGCATGTTTCTTAATAGTCTCTGTTCATCTGGATTACCAACTCTTGCTTTAATATTAAAAATTAGATGCCAAATTATGCTTTTACGTTATATTATGCTTTTATTTATGCATGAACCTATCATTGAGGAAATAATGCTCAATCGCATACTTCAATACAAGATTTTTAACGATTAACAAATAAAAATTCAATTATTAGTTAAAATTATCTTTCATAAGTTCTTTACTTATGAGAGCCGGCGAAGGGGGATACTAGTTGAAAAGTAAATTTTATTATCAATTTCCAGCTCTATATAACACAGTAACTTAGTAACATCTCATGTAGAATGCCGTTCGCCACTTATCGGTCAATTTTCAAAATTCACTGTTAGTCAAATATTGTCGGTTTCTAAATAACAAATTAATTCAATAGCAGAATATTTAATTATAACTAAACCTTCCTGGAACCATAAATAGCATGTGGTTAAAATTTGGTACAGATTGGTTCAGTAGTTTCGTGGTTTTTAGTGATCACAAATAAAAAATTGTTTGTCTTTTCATATATGTATGTAATAGTATAGATGTAATGAGCATTACAACATTAAAAATATCTATTTATAAACTGAAAACACATCATTGCTTGAAAACAGTTAGTGTTCCTGTTTTTATTAACTTTCAAATGTTTTGCGACGTTGTCTCTCCGATTTAGTATGTTTATCACGTTCAACGCTGTTTAATCTTGCTGTAGCTGAACATTAATGCTGTCCTCGCAATTTTAATCACCCTTACAGGCGATAACGAACATTTAATCTCTGAAAAAAATCGTCATTCTGTAGCTTGATTTTCAAATTTATCATGTTAATATTTTTAATTGATTACCACTCCAATCCACTCAACTTGCTTCCTACACTATTCCAGATAACCTCGAGACCACTATAGAGCATTTATTACAATGCCACGAATGGGTGGTTGCTTTAGAAGTCATTGTTACTTGAGGTACGCCTGATGGTATAGAAGGGTAAATACAATGAGGATTGATGAATTAATGGACAATTCTATCGGAATTATTTTATTTGAAAACTAGTTTCGAATGTTAAACATTCATCAATTCTAAAGCTTACACAATTTTGAAAACATCGTTGTTGGCATTCTTACATGAAACAATACATTTAAAAACACAAAAAATGAAACATTGTTTCATATATTTTATATATATTAGAGTATAAATTTAATATATACGATCTATGAAACAAAGTGCTGATGTTTATGAAAATTTCGTATCCTTTAGAACTGTTGAATGTTTAAATTCGAAACTAGTTTTCTAATAAAATTTAAGTTATTGTCACATTAGTGTATTCATTTTCCCATACATTTACTTGATCTATATATTTTATACAGTTGTTAATATTGATAAAAAATATGAGAAAAAAATGTTTTATTACATTTATCCTTTTTTTAAACAAATCTATTTAGATTTTAGATGTTTAAAGAAGAAAATAAGTGCGAATGTGCGTGTGCTTGCGTGCGTGAGTACATACATAGATTATGGTAAAATGCCTTACCTCAGGAGAAGACTTCATCCGTGCCACATCCTTCATGACGGTGTGCAGTTCATCATACCAGATGACAGAAGGCTTATACTCGCATCGCCGCCCTTTCGTAGAATCAGTAACCTTCTTTAGCTCCTGGTAGTAAGTGGACCTCAAGTTCTTTATTTTGGTCTTTACCTCGGCAACCGTGAGACCTGGGTCACCCATTTTATCTATGATATTTTTGTACGCTTTTTCTCGTGTGAAATTGTTCCTGTAGAGATGGTGGCTGACATCCCAAAGGGACTGCTCCTGGCGGTAGATCTGGACGAACTTGAGTGTCTTCGCCTCGCCCCAACGATGCGACATAACTTCCAATATGTCGGGAATAAAGAACTGGCAACGACCTCGACTCGCACCAGTGGCTAGCAGCCAGCGCGCATGCTCTGTTTCATTGACTCGCCCCCTGCTGCCCTGCTTCCCTTGCTATCACTTTACCCGTTAAACTTGCCTGGTGATCATTTAGAATAGTCCAGTCTCAAATACGTTCAAGTTTACTGAAACATATAAAAAATAAATAAGATTTTAATTTATGTATTATATTATCTTCCCTAGTAATTAAGCTATAAAAAATAGCCATTATCAATATAACTCAATTAGTAATAAACAAAATGTCAACATGACTGTACGTCAGTACACAACTTTGGATTGCCACATTAAGTTAATATACATACTAATTATAGTTTCTCAAATGTAAGGTCTTGTTTAGAACAGCCCCGCCAGTGATTTTATCTAGTAACAGTAACCTAGTGATAAATTATTTATTTATTTAACAAGCATCTACCCTAAAGGGTATAGTGATAAAATAAAATATGTGAATTAGAGAAATATATGTTTTTATTTAATTTAAATTTCATATAACAAAATTAAATTACTTTCGGTAAAATTACTCTTTCATCCGAAAAAAAAACTCTACTCGTTCCTCTTCATCGCATTATTCATACACTTTAAAAAGATCATATCTTTAGTAAGTCAATCTACTTTTAATATTAACTATATTATGCTCTCTTCAAAAATTTAAAATTTAAAGTTATGTTTTTATGATATAGTATTGCATTAATAGGACGAATTAATGTATTTTTCTTTTAAAAATAACTCTTTACTCCTTCCTCTTCATTGCATAATTCGAACATTTAAAAAAGATTCATCTTGGTTGCTGTATTAATCCCAATTAATCTAACAGTCATACATTAAAATTAAATTAAAGAATGTGTATAATTCGTGTATCAATGGAATCAAATTACTTAGCAACCGTTAAGTTGCCAAATATCATTATAAAATCACTGGCGGGGGTATTCTAAACAAGACCCTCATACATTTTGAGAAACTGTAATTAGTATATTAATTTAATGTGGCAATCCAAAGTTGAGTATAATTTGTGTATCAATGGAACCAAATTACTTAGCAACCGTTAATAATTATAATTATAAAATCACTAGCACATATTTTTGATACTTGATAACGAACAGATCCCGCCTTAGTTGTAGTAAATAAGAACGTCAAGCCCTTATAGCAATAATAATAACTTATATTACTAACTTATAATAACAATAACTTTGTATAAAAACAATAAATAACCAAAAAAGGGGGGATCATAAAATAAACAACGTATCTCAATTACGGAAGGCAAAAAGAAATGAACCAATTGGTTCGTTAGAAATATAGATGATAAGATTGTGTTATAATTTTATATTTTTACTTTAACTACGATTATTAAATGCTATAATTTTCTAAGTATAATTTTTGAGCTAAAATTTAGCTATTTTATTTTTCTGCGTATTTACACATAATAATGATTTCGCTAGTTTCTTACCTCACCCCCCCCCTCCAAAAAAAAATCTTACCCCCTAAAAAAAGTTTCACCCTGTCTAGGAAAAACAATAGATCATGGATATGTCTATCAATAATCTATTTGGTTGTCACACATGAAATGTCCGATTTTTCTTTATTGAGGATCAAAGCGTTGCCTGTTTATTCCTAGCAAAATATTTACTATCTATAATAACCACTTGTTAATCCTCTATTTACAAATTTTGTTTGTTTTTTTTCCCAAGTAGGCATACAGATTTTAGTATAATTTTACCCGTGGCCATGGAAACACGTAATTTCCGAACGATTTTTTTTTATGAGTACAAACTCATGCCCAGGCAGCAAGAAATAATAATCATGCGTTTGGTGGAGGAAGTGCTAATGAAAGAACCATCCATCGTTGGTTTACAAAATTTTCCTCAGGAGATGCGACATTAGAAAATCTGCCCCGTGGCCGGGAAAAACAATTGATTCAACATCATACTGCCAAGAAATTGACCAAATGCATCAAAATTTGATCAAACAACAGCCGGTACTGGTAAACAGGAAAGGACCTATCCTTTTTCATGATAACGCCCGACCTCATGTTTCAAGACAGACAGCGAATAAACTAAAGGGGTTGGGCTATGAAGTCTTACCATACCCCCTATATTCCCCTGATCTATCCCCTACAGACTACCACTTTTTTCGGAGTTTGGACAACTTTTTGCGAGGAAAATTGCTAACAATGATTTAGACATTGAAAATGCATTTTCTGAATTCCTTTCATCACGGGACTCAACGATTATCAAATCTGGGATAGAAAACTTGGTAAGTCGTTGGCAGAAGTGTATCGAAAATGATGGTAAATACTTTGAATAAAAAATATGTTAGATTTGTCTAAAATATGTTCTCAAATTTTTATTTTCTTCCTGGTTCTAAAGACGGTCATTTCATGTGTGACAACCCAATACGTTCATATATTGCCAATAGGTTCGTCTGCAGAACTTAAGAACCCTTGTCTTTGTATCACACCCAAATCAACTACATTTCAAAATCGTTCTTAACATTTTCCATTCCTTGATCAATTTACATTTTAGAATTAAAAGGATCAAACTACTTAAAATAATAATAAAAGTTAATTAAGAACTAGTGATTGTTCAAAATATAAAAAGGTTAAGAGATTAGGGTTTTGAACATGATTTTTTTCATCTACATCAATATAGCTGCTGAACGGTAGGTTCTAGCAACAAATGTTATAAAACAAAAAAGATTCTGCATTGGATTTCTAATCTTTATTTATTCATAGATTACATATTTTAAACTATTTTTTCTCTAGTTTACGGCTTTTTTAATGCATAAAGGCGTGTATCAGAAATAAGAACAATGATAACTTATAAGAATGAAAAGAGAAAGATCTCATTACAGCCAGCCAAGAAACTTTGTTATCGGACAAACAAAATAAACAAGTTTTTTTTTTTTCTATGATAATATAAAGATAAGTGTTTTTCATTTTTGTATGAGAAAATCTTTAAGGAAGTTTTAATCGACGATTTGAAATAGTCTTATAACCACAAAATAATAATTTTTTAATATTTATATTTTTATCTTGATTTACTCTGAAATATGAATGTTTTGGTAAAAGAGCCATATTAAAATCATTGGCAAAACTTGATATGTATAAATAAAATAAACCTTCGACATGTTTTCGCCGTAGAGCCGATGGATTGGAACAGAAGAAAAAAATGGATATAGATTTGTTCTTTTAGATATAGAATTACCAATAATATTGAATTAAAATCAGATCATATTTTTATCATACTTTTAATGAAATAAATACTTTTTGGTTATACGTTTTTGTTTTTTTTTGCAAGATAAACCTGTTTTACCTAGTAAGTCATATTTGCTAATAGGAACTGCTATGTATTAGTTAAATTTGTAGCAACTTGGTAATTAAATCAACTGATACAAACTGCTCAAGATAAATGAATCTGTTATTTTATCAACGCTCTAATTTTAGACGGAGCTTTATCAAAGCAAACATTTTAGATAAATGAAAGTAATGATGTATCTCCTACAGCGAACAAACCAAATAAAACTCTGTATGCTTTAATTTTCTAAACTCTAAACGATTTCAATTGCTGCTCCAAAAATATTGAAAAAAAAACCCCTCATTTATATAATGATGAATCAACCTAAATTGAATAATCGATGTATCTAAATTGTGAAAAGGAAACCGATATCCATGATTTATATAACAGAACAGTTCTACCTACGGTTAATTCATATCAGGAAATTTAATATTGCAAAAGGTAAATGATATAGATGAAGTCGTTTTCCAAACTGACATCTCATCAGCGAAAGATCAAAAACAAATAAGATAAGTTTTGGTGTGATACATATTCGATTGTTTTAGCTTAAAAATCCATAGCCATTAATTATAAAATTAATGTTAACAAAACATAATTTGGCGTATGGCAAACCAGACAGGTATTGAAACTCTATCTTAAAAAATAGAAAAACAAAACAATATTTAGTAAAAAAAAATTCATAAAATTTCTTTTAAATCCTGCAAAGCAACTATGTAAAAAGTACTTTCAGTTATGCCCGTATTTTAAAAGATATCCATAGGATGTCAATAAATGATTTTACATTATTTTTTATGATTACCTTGTAAAAGAAAATCCAGTAATAATGTTTGGAGTGAACTTTCTTGTTTAGTTCAAAGTATAGTAATTAAGGGACAATAACTGTAAATTTCAACTTTATTGAACTATTCGTTCTATAATTATAGAATATGAATATTTCCTTAAGAGTGTCAAAAACTGTCTGTTTTACCATACAGTCAATAAATAAAAATATAATTTTGATTCTTGTTATTGTGTTAAGCACAAAAGGGGTATATTAGAGTATTGTGACCTAACTTAATAAAAAGTATTTAGTTTTTTTTTTTTTTTTAATTTGTAACTGCATATTTTTTTTAATTTTTACTAAGACGAGCTGAAATTAATAAACTGTAGCACATTACTTCATTTGTGCTTAGCTCGGTAATACAGCCTTTAATTGAGGTGTTGAGTTCCTAAACTTCATGATATTTAGTCAATTTTTCATGATTTTAATTTTAATTTTTTATTTTAATTTTTTATCTTAACCAAATTTTATCGACGTAAAATAAATTCCAATAAATCTTCCATCGTACTAAACAACAAAAGAACTGTGGCAATGCAGCTGTCCTCTTAGTACTGCATCTGGCCGCTTGAAGTGCTGTGGTCTATAATCACACTTTTATTAAAAGCCATTCTCTTGTAAATTTGAAATATCATCCACTCCCCCCTCCCAAAATTAAAAAAAAAAAAAAAAAATATTAATTAACAATATGGTTTCTTCGACAGCAAAAATATTAACGCGGCTAACCAACTTTAATATTACATATAGGAGTGTAAACAACCCAATTCTTTGTTTATGTAAATACTTATTATTATTATTACATTGTCCTTTTTAACTTCCTTAAAAAAATAATAAAATTGTTAATAATAACAGGTTTTTATTCGTTTATTTATTTTATGCAGTTTTTAAAATTTTCAATTTTATTATTTGAGCATAATTATGTTTTAATATAATAGGTTTTACTCATAAATGTGTCTTTATTCGAAAAAACAAATGTTGATGTTTAACATTTGAGGGAATACATTTTTTTTTTCTTTTATTCTCTTTATTTTTTGAATACTTATTCATGTAGACAAAATTCAAAATAATAGATAAATGCTATGACAAAAATAATATAATTTTCAATGAAACACTACATGTTCTAAAATCATCCACAAAAATTTTTTGGGAGCTTAAAAAGTTCCATTTTTGTCTCAAATATACAGAACCTTTTTTTAAACAAAATGAAAAGATAAAAAAATAAATAAATAAAAAAGGTACGTTCCAATAAATGAATAGATTATTTAAAAATCTTTTTTGTAAATTTTCATAAGCATCTACAAAAACTTTTTCAGAAAAGATATAGCAGATTTCGGAACTGAACACTTCAATTAAAAAATTTACTTATTAGTACGTGTGACAACTATGAAGCATACTATAGATACCAGGTCTTACGGTTTTATAACCGCGACAAATAAAACCTTTACATATATGTTTAATTGCTAAACGGAAATGAGATGCACAAACAAGAAAATTTACTTACATTGAAACCAGAAATGGCGTTGCATGAGAAGAATAAAGTATCCTGAAGGAATTGTAGATCCATAGCCGAACAGATCAGTTGCTGGCTTGCCAGTAGACAGAACATTAGCTAGTTGAATAGCGAGGGATGAAGTGCGCATGCGTGTAGAGCCCCACCCTAATAAACATGAGTGGGGCTCTGTCTGCTCGCAAGCTAAATACTAGCAAATGTATGTTCATTGTGACAGTTGCCAGTGCATTTTAGGCTTTTTCACAACTCCTTGCCCTAGTAAACACATCAAACAAATAAATTAAAATACTTTTTTTTAATTTCTTTAAAAACATACTTTATACGATACACAAATTTAAAAACATCTTAAGGCCTATTTAGTTGTTATTTGCCTTTAGCAATGTATAAAGAAACTATTCTTGTCAACATAGTTATAATTATTATACGCTGTATATGGCTGAAGGAGTGGGATAATTACGCTTGAATCCTAATTAAAATAGTTTTAATCTCGGAATACTCACAATCAGAAAGTTATTGGGCCACGTATTAGATGGATTGGTAGTTGATAACTTGTAATTGATATTACTATAGAACTAATGAGCATAGCTTATTTCTAAAAATATATATATATATTAAAAACTTTAAGAAAAATATCTAAATAGGACTTACCTTTATTGGAATTTCAGTGTATGCCAATGTGTTGTCCTCATGATGAAGAGAACCACGGAGAGGCGGAGATGTAAACTCCATAGTCGATGGCAAACTCCAAACAAGAAACTTGCCTATAACCTAAAACTGACTGTAATATATCAATAAAATATAAACTCTTGGATAGGATTGAACAATTACATCACTTTTCCTCCAGATCTAATTTTCCATTTCTGATATATCCATTTGACCAACATATTTGGCCGTTCCAATGACAATACAAAAATTGCACAACTTTTTTCTAATGTTATGAAATGAAAAAATAAACTTTATTCTGGGACTTACTGCCCCTAATAATAAAAAATAATGCACCGTTAAAAGTACAATTGTCTGGCATATTATTTACAAATTAGATGCTTCAGTAATTTTAGCACACATTTTTTACAGGAAAAAAAATTAAATTAAATTAAAAAAAAAATAGAGATAAATAAATGTAAGAAATAATAATTATAAAATAAAATACAATCGTATATATATGAACACATAAAAGAAAGAAAGAGAAAAAAAAAAAAAAAAAAAAAAAAAAAAAAAAAAAAAAAAAGTAATTCTAAGTATTCATTTGATTATTGACATATTTGCGGAAGATTGATTGTCTTAAAGGTACAGGAATAAATTATTTTTAAAGGAAGTTATGGAAGCTGCTTTGCGAATAGAAGTTACCACTTAATCTAGTTATAAAAATAATGTTATCACATAGTCTAGTTAAATTGCCCCCAAAAGGGGGGAGGGTTTTGCCTTGCAAAAGGTGAAGAAGTAGGTTTTACATTTTTCTATGATTCAGATGGGTCCTAAGAATAAATTATCAAAAACGAAAATTTATTTGATAAAGGGAAAATGTTTCGGGGGCAAAAAACCTCAAACTTTTTGAACTCCTTTCAGATTTCGGGGAAAAAAAAACATATAGAAAAATGCTTTTAATCGTAAAATGTTTTATTTACAAAATTAAAGTTTATTAAATTGTGCGTCTAAACAAAGCTGAATTTGATTCAGGCGTTAAGCCACTTAATGACAATCGATTGTCAAACATTGAAGAATTTAGCCAACTTTAAAAAGTTAGTTTTGGTCATGTTTAATAGTGTATTACGTAGAAATGGCTAATTCAATAAAAAAAATATTATATACTATAAGTTGTAGATAATTGAATTTTGTGCAAGATAGGATTTTTAAAGTAAAATTTTTCCCATTCCTACTCCGAGATATGTCAAAAAAACAAAAATTTCTGGTTGATTTTGGATAAATTGTGTTAAAAATGCAAATCACGAATAGTACAGGGAAATTAGCTTGCAACCTTGAACTCAAAAAATTAAAAGGTCTGACTGCTGCAAATTGTTCTCCACACTTAGCCTTTTAGTTAGGTTTGCTATAAAATTGTGTTTTTCTACTTTTTTTAACTATAATTTTTTTTTTTAAGTAATACACTAATCGCACCAGGTTTTCTGGGTTCCAAACTTGGATATCGACAACTCTAAATCGACTGGACTAAGAGAGGAATCCAGCCGGTGGAGGTCGGACATTCCCCCACGCCTCGACTTACTGCGCAGCACTCACATGATGTTGCATGAGCTCACGGTCTCCCAGTACTCTCCCGCTCGTCGAGTTGGGATCTCTTCGTTCCCACTTCGCTATGAACGAAACCTTGATAGAACTTGTGAGGCAGCACGACGTCCTATTTAACGTCAACAGCCCAGACTACAGGAACCAGGTGACGAGGCAGGAAGCTTGGGAAAACATCGCCAGGGACCTCAATGTAGACCGTGAGTCATTTAATTATTTTTAAAACCTAGAATTAGCCTCAAGCGTTAAAAATAAACTTGGTTAAGAAAAAAACAACACTTATCGAGATATGCATTTTCTATGAATACCTTCTGTCCTTGTATTCAAAAATGATTACGTTCTTAATGAAATGAGTGCACTAAGCGATTGGCGAGATGCCACAAATGCATCCCTTCAATGCTGATAACCAAAAATATAATGTTAATTTATTTTAATATATCGTCCCAACAACTGCAAAGTATCGAATGTGAAAATACGCGGTTTTCGCATATGATCTTTTGCGATTTGTTACATTGATTTGGCATAATCAAATAGTTTTTATAATCGACCCTTTGACAGGGTTATTCCTGAGAGAGTGAATTCAGATTTGAGAATTATTTATATCAGTCCTAAAGCAATTGATGAAGTAATACAAAAAATATATTTTTTTCACATTCGATATTTTGCAGTTGTAGGGACGATTTTTATTACAAGGTTTTCGATTTGATTGGTATCTAGAAACTGTATACCAGAGCCGGGCAAAATCGTGATTAATTATTTGACAATTTCCTAAAATCAATCATCTAATTTAATCTTGATTAAATCTTTCAGTTCTATAAAAAAATATATATGTTCTAGAATTTTTCATGTTGGTTTGCGAATCGACAAAGAGAATGTAATTTTTGAAGAACAAAAAATTATTATTCTTTCATATTTTTTTCTTTTATAACACAATCTCTCCTTTAACATTTAAAACATTTGGCATCTCTTTGTTGAGAAAGAGTGAATTGTGTTATTCTTAAAATAAATATAAATAGTGACTTTGACTATCTTCTTGATGAACAACATAATAAGATGCTTATTTGCTGTAATAATGAATATTCTTGATTATTGCTGAGTTGGCGGCTGCTTTCGAAGCCGTTAGATAAAGTCTCAAAGCAGGCTTTTTGATACTGACAAACAAATAAAACTGTTTATTTTCACAAATTACTAAGAGCGAACCTATTGAAAAAAAAAAAAAAAAAAAAAGTTTTGATGAGACAGAATCATATCGTGATAAACAATAATCGGCTATTTCAATTAAAGAAAGCTTATCTGGTGAAGATAACTCGATTATTCAGGCGACTTAAGTTTCAATTAGTAAGAAAGATTTCAAGTTGCCGAAGCTTGCATTAGAGAAATGTACGAGTTTCTTATCTTTAAGAACATTCATGAAATGTCACCTCGAGAACTGGTTGACAGTTTACCTCCCTCCCCTGGTAATTGTAAAAAAACGATTGAACAGCTAAAGGTTTTGGGCGTGTGGGACTTTTAATCCGATTGAGTGTACGTGAATTTATTAGGCTTGATTCTGATTCAAACAGTAAAGAAAATATTTAGTTTACCTCATTATCTGATAAATTAGAATCTCAGTTGAGATCTTTTGACCTACTTGGAGCGACGACTGATAAAGGAGCTGCACTTACTGCTATATCAAAAAATTCACTGCCTGATAAATCTTAATTTGAAAAGTCTCCCTGTGAAAATATACACCCCTTTGGGTAAATATTTATGTAATTGCAAGTTGCTAAAATCAAGTCCAAAAATGGTGAAGATGGGTTGAGAGACCTAGCACTCAGATTCAACTCTATTTTATTTTTAAAATTGGAATAAATTATATATATATATATATATATATATATATATATATATATATAATATATATATATATATTTATAATACACATAAAATTTCTTTTTTTTAATTAAAGCTAAAATGTTTTTATAATAATTCTAAAATTATACTTTAAGTTACTTGCTAAACAGAAGTGCTATCATTGGTTATTTTTTTTACAAGTCATTGTCGCGCTATTAAATTCAGGATGAAACTAACACCCTGTACCCAGTGCAGCAGAAGGTAACTTCAATACGGAAAAAAGTACACATATCTATATATATAAAAATGAATGTGTGTGTGTCTGTCTGTACTCGATAGATTCAAAAACCATACATCCAATCGCCGTGAAAATTTGGGAAGTTATTAAGTATACCCCCGGGAAGGTTTTTGTAAATTTTTATTTAAATCAGAGTTGGGGTTCAAGAAATATCCCAAAAATATCAAAATAATATTTATTTTTTATAAATACTACTTTAGTGCAGGTGTTTTTAAACAATTACCAATAAAACATATGTTCTAAATTAATCTATATCTCCTTAGTTTCTTATGAAGGTTTTAAGAAGTATAAAATTCCGTAAAACGATTTCAAATTCATTTTGATGTTTAAGGTTTATATGTAGGAATGTTCTTAAAATAACATTTAATTAGTAAAGTGATAAGAATCAGTAAGTTCTATCAAGCGTATGATTCAGTATCGTCTCATGTTCTGCGATGGAGAAGATGGGTACTGTATTAACATCCCTCAGCGTGACCCAAACACCAATACACCACTTAAGAAAGCTGTGCCTGCAGTTGATTTTTACGCCTAAATGTTAGTGGAGCGAGGAGGTGAAGAACCTTATTTACTTTAATTTCGTAATCTCCTATACCAATTTATGCTTGATATGTACGCAAAAATAGAAACAGATAGACTAAACTTTATTCAAAAAAATCGAAGAAGTTGAGAAGTTGAGACTATATTCACTTAAAGTATTCCATAAGAAAAGCTGATGGTCTGGTATCAGAGCTGGGTAAGATGGTAGTTCTACCTCGAAGCTTCACTGGAGGACTATCAAAATAATATAAAATTAACTTTTGCAAATTGTCAAATTTACTTATTGAAATTATTCTAATAATGGAATTCTTTAGGTTTATTTAAGTAATAATAATTATCAACTTTAAGCTTAGCTTTTATTGATCGGAGCAGGGTACTTTCAGCTAGTATAGATATAAAGAACAACAAATCTAGTTATTTCAGTCACTAATTCACTGTTCTCCAGTCTAGCTACTAAAAATATGTTTCTTTGATTTCGTTTATTATAAGTACTCAATATAGTGTATTTTTAATTTGTATTTTATTAAAATGAAGCGCATCTTTCCAACTGAACTTCACGGAAGTAAATAGATTAAATTAATTGAAATGGTGTAAATTTGGTTTGAATTTGAATAATCAATCTGAGACGTTAAGAAACAAAATAATAATATCTAATAATAACTTCTTAATATTCTTTTGTAATTATAAAATTTTGGGCACTATTGTAGATCCCATACTATTTTTATTTTTTATTTTTTTAATAGTATGACTTGATGCTATAAGCACGTATTGTAAACATAAGTTAATGAACATACGGTTTTTTATCCCTTTACCTAGCCGATAAGGGGTCCGTTGCAACATTTTTTTGATAAAGCTTTTATTCCATAAATATTGCAATCTGCCTCGCTTAAGTGCAATGTTTAATTTGGGTACCACAAATATTTTTAAAAAATACACATATCGCTCATTTGCTGCAACGACATAACTCAAAAACTTTAATTTTGCAGGACAGTCTTGTGAATAAAGTACAGAGCGATCTGCAGACATACAATGGTGTCATATCCTGATCTCTCTTTGTGAATAGTTGAAGCTCAAATATAACGTTCCACCGACTAAAACTACTTAGGTGAATGGTTCATTATACAGTCAAAAGCACGGCATTACTCAAAATCTTGTTTTTGAGTTATGTCGTTGTTTCAGCAAATGAGCGATATGTCAAGAATAAAAGATATGATTATTTTTCAAAATTACCTATGAGCTAATCGAATTTGAGAAAAAGAGTTATGTACTTTTAAAATTCATAAAGAAATTAATTGAAAAGTCAACGGACATAGTTTTCTTAACTATAATTGAAAATAAGTAGTATTGATATGTAATACTGAAATTTCAATGATTTTAACAAGTTTTGAATTGCTGTTTCTTTTTAAAAATATTTCTATTCGAAAAGCCGTAATTAACAATTTTGTGATTATATAACGTTTTAAAACTCAAGAGTTACACAATCTCTTGCTTACTCATTTAGTTATGGGAACCATCATAATCATTTTGGTATGGACATAACTATTAGTGCTCCTTTGAAGATGGAGTTCCAATCAGTGAAAAGATGATAAAGAACACGTTTATTGTGTCAATGACTTGCGAAATTACAACTTGGTGTTACCTAGTCTTGAAAATCTTGTCCCGTATCTTACAGTTTACAGTGCGCCTCAAAAGTTCCTGCTGCCAGTGTTTGACATGAATTGCTTGTCGTCGGATTATAGGATTTTCAGAAGTGTGCGACAGGAGAAATATTGTTTCGTAAAGAATTATCATTATCTTCTTATTGAAGAACTCTGATTCAGATCATCGCCTCTTCTTCGGTGCGTTGAACCCTACGAAGTTCTTTTTCTCGGTTCTGACTCTTCCGCTGATTCAGGCAAAGGCCCTCCGCACCTTTTAACTACCTAAGTTTTATAATAGATTTTATTTGCGTTGAACAGTTCTACTGAACGAGATGATAACATAAAAATAATGATGTATAATGTAACTAAGCTGTTTGGAGCGTAAATAGTGAGACTTTTCAACGCTGAGTGGAGTCCATTAGTTACGGTAGATTTTTATTTTCGGTCAGAATCCTGCTATAGTGTATTATTTCTAAATCTATATATTCTCAAATCATTTTACATTTATACATGTTTTGTTGGTATATGCAGTACCTCTTTTAATTTATTATGCTTTTAAAAGTCACTCCTAGAAACGCAAACTCAAAGTGATTTTCACTGAAGAAACATTTGCATTGGTGGACACAGGTTTCATTGATTTCAACATCTATGAGAATATTTTGCAATGCAGATTTCAATCCGCCGCAGAAGTCTATCACGGCAGAAAGGAGTCGTGAACGATACCACCACTCCTACCCTGGGTTCAGTGCAGGCCCTAAGAGGTGGACTACTAGAAGAATATTGCGATAGTCTTTCGACGGGGTCCGGTGGAAGAACCTTGGAATCCTCTGAACAGTTGCAAAGAACATTGGGCAAGCTCCTATTTTACTAAAGTACCGGTCGAGTATTAAATTGCTGAGAGAATGTGAATTATTCACTAGGGCATTAGTGGCTTTCATTTCTAATTCGTCCTAAATATTTTTCACGTGCTCATCTGCAACGGCGAGGCTACCATGGGCGAATGATACCAGCTTAGACTCGTAATCAGTCCCCTCCATGGCTTCCTCTATGACATTCATCACATATTATGCACTCATGCGTGAAACCGTGTTTTGGCGTCCATGGAAACATTCTACTAGCTGACCCCATCCTCTCAGGTAGCTTACAGTCATGAAGAACTAGGCGGTCTGTCCGATATCGGTTATGTCGGCTATTGGTAATACCAAGACGTTTGCAGTAATCACCTCTTCTTGAATACAATGATGAAGGTATTGAAATGTGCATCCCATTAACTCGAAATGTGCAGTCTTCATCCTTTCTATTGTCAGGATCTGTCTTATTTTATTGAATTGCATATGTGTTTCCGGTGGACTGGGGGAAATAGCAATACAAGTATCTTGTGAAAATTTACAATGTTTACGTTGTTTACAGGAACTTTAATTCTATTCAGTTAGAGCAAAGCTTCGATAGCTGGATGTATAATGTGCCTGTTCAGGTGGACTGTTCTGTTGTGATCCGAGGTTTGTATGTCGACAATTTTTTTTCGGGTCCTGAAACTTTATACTTTTAAAAGAACATCTCTTCTTGTTTTTTATTTGGACTGTCCTTTAGTAGTTTATTGTAATAACTTTGTCAAAAGCAGGTAAAAATATTATTGATCATTATTGTGTTAATTTTAGCGGAAACTGCCAAGAACGGTTGGGACAGGCTTAGAAGGTGTTACATAAATGCACTTCATAGACGGCGTAACAATAAAAATGGACAACCCGCAATAAAAAAAACGAGATGGAAATACGAGAAGCAGATGTCTTTTCTTCTCCCATTCACGGAGCATTACCGCAAGTAAGTTCCAAGTTCATCTTGTACTGAAATGAATTATGTTTGTAACCTAGATATTGAAAAACAGTTTATTAACAAGTACCAATTTTTTGATGAAAGACAAAAATTAAAAATATTTGCTTTACTTTTAAACACCAGTCTTTTTAATTAATAGTTTATTATCTACTTGCTTTCTATTTTTTCCAGGACACCTGCCCAAACCGATGAGGAGAACAAGATAATCGGACGATCTTTTGAAGGACCGGCTACCAATAAAACAAATAATAATCCGGAAGCCGAAATTAATAGCCGTCCTAATAGTGAAGCTGACCGCATAGTGTTGGCAAAGAAAGAGTCTTCCGTTCAAACGAACAAGAATGTAAATTCTGAAGAGAGGAACAGTACAGTATCGGATGAGACAGACATGTTTTTCTTGAGTATGTCCAAGATGACGAAAGCCCTACCCCCTCTTGAGCAGGCAAAGATCAAACTGGCTGTTAGTAATTCAGTCTTGCGTTCACAAATGAAATTTTATGAACGCAACACAAATGGATCGTCTCCACAGACGATCATCGACATGGAATGTGATGTTGACTTCGAGCCTAACCTGATATAATAGCATAAATTGAATGAAATGTTAGACTATAATTTAATCTCATATTCAGTAATAAAATAATCTCCATAGTCCAATGACATGTTTATGACTTGAAAATCCTATAACCATCATACATCCTCAATGTTTATAAGAGAATTTCTTATCAACCATATAAAATGTAAGTTTTTGTAATAGATCTAATTTAGTTCAATTCATAAACATGAACTAAAATTATATTTTTCTTCTTTGATACACGCTAATGACACATCTAATCTGATGGGTGATAGTCGGTAGTTCCATAGCTATGAATAGGTAAATAAGATAACTTGTTGAACTCTTCTAGAAGCTTCTGCCTTTCATTTAAAAAAATAGTTTTATTCAATCAGTATTTTAATAATTGCACAGAATCTTACATAACAATTATAAAAAGTACAAAACTTTGAGTTGTTTTACATGGATGGCAGTTGGTTATTCTTCCCGTTTAACTTTCAACCTTAGATTGAAGAGGCTATCAAATTGAAATTTCGATATTTTTGTTTACCTTATATATTATAATAATATTCGATGAAATCAATAAAAAAGATTATCATGTAGCAAAAAGGATTGATGGGCACATTAATAATTCGTTGATAAGAGTTAAAGTTGAATCAATACCTGGCAGATGCATTGGGTGGGGGGATATGATCTGCGAGCGTTGCCAGGCGACGCCCCCTCCCGACCAGGTCCTGCCCCAGTTCCCTTCGGCTATTTAGTGAGGACGGTATTGCCATGTCTTGCCCTGTCGTTGACCTGGTTTGTAATCTCTTGGAAACTCCTTTCGTCGACTGGAAAAATGAGGACAAACATGATCTTCTGTCTATGGATTTGCAACCAAGACCCGATTTCTTCAACAATAGACCCACCGATTCTGACCAATCTACCTCCGGATTTCAAAGTACCTGGTACCTGCAGTACAATTGGCTATGTGGTAGTCATTACAAAGAAAGGCTTTTCTGTTGGCCATGCCTTCTTTTCGACATCGAAAAGAATGAATGGAACTATACGGGCTTCAGTGAATTTAGCCCAGTCGAAAACGATCTTAGACAACACAGTGTTTCGGAGCGTCATATTGAGTGTGAAACTTACTTTAAGAAAATTACCGGAACAGCTGAAGACCCGAAAAAAACTGCCGATGTACAGATCTCGGAACACAACAAGACAGTCCAACTAAATAGGCACATTATACGTCTAGCTATCGACGCATTGCTCTACCTCAATAGAATGAAAGTTCCTGGATACAAAGAGAACTTTGTACATTTTCACAAAATGTTTGTTATGTTAGTCTCCAACAGTCCACCAGAGATACAAATGCAATACAGTAAAATAAGACACATCCTGACAACAGAAAGGATGAAAACTGCACATATTGAGATAATGGATTGTATAGCCCAACACCTTCATCATCATATTCAAGAAGAGATCATTGCTGCTAACTTCTTGGCTTTACAAATAGACGACATAACCGATATAAGGCAGACGTCCGAGTTCGTTATGACTGTAAGGTACGTGAGAGAGTGCGGTCAGCTAGTAGAATGGTTCCATGGCATCCAAAGCACGGTCCCACGCATGAGTGCTGAAGACATTATGAACGTCATAGAGGAAGCCATGGAGGGCACCGATTACGAGTCTAAGCTGATATCCTTCGCCCATGACAGCCTCGCCGTTACAGATGAACACGTGGAAAATATTCAGCACGAATTAAAAAAGAAAGCCACTAATGCCTTAGTAAATAATTCACATTCTCTTAGCACTTTAATACTCCAGCGGTGCTTTAGTAAGATAAGAGCTTGCCGAATGTTCTTTGCAACTGTGCAGATGATTCCAGAGTTCTTCAAGCGAACCCCGTCTAAAGACTATCTCAATATTCTTCCAGTAGTCCATCTCTTAGGGACTGAATTGGATCCAGGGTCGGAGTGGTGGTATCATTCACGACTCTTTTCTGCCATAATAGACTCCTGGGACGAATTGAAATCTGCATTTCAAAATATTCTTATAGATCCAGAAATCAATGAATCCTGTATACACGAATCCAAATGTTTCTTAGGAGAGATGAATGACTTTGAGTTTGCGTTTCTTAGTGTGACTTTTAAAAGCATATTTGGTATAACAGATAAACTATACTACCATCTTCGTTGTAAATCATATGATATTTATTTTTGTCATCACGAAATTGAAACCCAACTCAAAATATTAGAATGTCTGAGGTCAGAAGAAAATTTCATATCCATTTTTGAACTAGCTAGTAGTAAAGCAGGATTCTGGAAAAAATATAACTGTCCAAATGTTGATGATGTAACTGCAGAATTCAAAGCACTGTTAGATGAGATAGTTGGTTCTATATTATCCGAGCTCACCATTAAGTTCAAAGACTTGGGCAAGCTCAGTTTTTTTTGTTTATCAGACTCCACTAAATTTCAAAGCTATACAATGAGATTTCCAGAAGAAGAAGTTAACAAAATCCTCCAGCTCTATCCGCTCATTTTCACTCAACCTCAACACCTCAAAAACGAACTTAAGGTCTTTTTCAGCGATCCACTCTTCTGGAACTTGCCTCCATATGAAATTCCTCAAATCATCCGAGAAAAAAACTTACATCAAAGTGTATTTGCAGAAACTTACAAACTGTTCCTCCTAGTTTTGACTAACCACTTTTCGATAGCCCTTGGTACCAGTTCTAAGAACCTTCAAAAACTAAAGGTCTATAAAAATAGCAACATCCCAACGGACAATTTCCAATCCCTCGCGTATATGACCCTCAATTCGGATCTTTTGAACCACTTCATCCAAACTAAACAATTTCATGATGAGATTGTTGATCTATTTTATAACTACACTGAGAATGATAAGGAACTGTGCCTTATATTTACGCCTTAAGACATTGGCAGGAAGCTTCTTTGTTTGATAAGGTCGGGATCAAAAATGATTAGAAATAATAAAATTGTTGCTAATCCATATAATCCAAATGCAATTTTTTTTTTTATAGGTATTATTGTGCCATGTTTTGACTGCCATCCATGTTTGATGTCGAGATAATCGAAGCGATTTCCATTGAAGATGGAAGTAGACGTAAAAGAAATGGAATGTTTGTAATGTCTTAGTTGACACTTGAAAAATATCACAATTTCGACTCATCTTCCACAAGGTATTCATTCAATGTCAACATATATTTAATAAATTAAAACAATTTATATAATCACAATTTTGTTAATTACTTACTCTTAACTGGTGCAGTATTCTGAACATCAAACCTTCCTAATTGGAAAGGAAACTTTTACTGTAAAGTCAATAACATTTTTTAAACAAAACAAAGAAAAATAGATAAGCTATAATTATTTATGTTGCAATGGCCCTCAATTCGGATCTTTTGAATCACTTCATTTAATCTAAGCAATTTCACGAAGAGATTGTTGATCTATTTTATAATTACACTCAGAATGATAAGGGAATGTTCCTTATATTTACCCCTTGTTTTTTTAAAGATAATCGAAGTGATTCCCAGTGAAAATGAATATGGACGTAGAAGAAATGGAATGGTTGAAATGTCTTAGTTGACACTTGAAATATGAAATATGAAAAGTATCACAATTCAACTCATCTTCCACAAGGTATTTATTCAATGTCAACATATATTTATAAAATTAAAACCATTTAAATTTACTTACTCTTAACTTGAGCAGTATTTTTAACGTCAAACCTTCCTTATTAGAAATAAAAACTTTACTGTAATATCAATAATTTTATATTTTTCAAATAAATATATAATTAAATCTCATTATTCATTTTTTTTTTTAACGAATCATAGAAAAAAATATAAGTTATATATTTAAATTTAAAGGCGTAAAGAGGCTATAACTAAAAATTAAGAAACGATACAAAAAATATATGTTACTTTGATATCATATTAAGTATTAAACCTTCTGATAGTCGCGCCTCGTAGACCAAGGACTGGCGGGCTTATATAACGGAAACCACTTAATAAGCATATCTTTTTAATCGCCATATCTATATTTTATACATGTGTAAAAAGGCAGATATGTTAATTGGTATAGTTTAGTTGGTGTAGCTCATGGGTTTATAAAACAATATATATAAAAAAACAATTTAAAAATAAACATTTTCATTTTTCACAGCTTCTTAAGGGGCCCAGAAAAAACAGCAATATTGCTTTAGCTAAACGACAAGCTATATAAAAACTATTTCTATGAAAACCGCGAAATTGTACCAAAGATAAAATAGAATCATTGCAAAAATTTTTGTATGCAAACAAATAAACTGCCTACATATCTCACAATAGAAACGGGTAATTCTCTTCTTCTTTTTTTTCGTAAACATGACCTATTGTGACTAACACAAAAT
This sequence comes from Euschistus heros, assembly GCA_003667255.2. NCBI lineage: Eukaryota > Metazoa > Arthropoda > Insecta > Hemiptera > Pentatomidae > Euschistus > Euschistus heros. The sequence continues at coordinate 2,944,134 of RCWM02000020.1, forward strand.
AAATACGTATATGAAATAAAAAAAGTGAACAGATAAAATGATACAATCATGTCAGAGGAGTATCTTACACATACAAGTCCGTTCAATTTCAGTGTTCGTTTGAATCAAGTGTAGATTCAATTTGTGTGTTAATTTAAGTTACCAATAAATTACAAATATTACAAAGAATAATTTAAAATAAACTATTTAAAAAATTGGGTGCGTATTCCTGAGATACAAAACACGTTTTTCTACCTTGTTGTTTACCGTAGGAATCCTCGTTTAATGTTTGGGTAAAACGGGAAAAACCCAAGACGGTATAGGATCAAAGAACATTAAACAAACTTTTACCCTGCGTATCTGGTAGATACTCGCGCCTATCAGCAGGTTAATGCACTATTAAATACATTATCTAAAAACTAGCGCAGCGCACACTATAAAGAAAAACGAATGACGTATTCGAATGAGAAACTTACAATGTCAATGGTGCTGAAATTTTCATTTTTATTCAGTTTTACCTGAACAAATGGCACGAATGTCCCGAAATTCTCTGCTGTTTCACTTATTAATACAACCTTCTTCAGATATTCTACTTTATATTTTAATATTTCGAAGCTTCGTACTCCTTTTAGCGTAAGCGTATATTTTTCACTAGTTAAAAAACTATCGGAAGGATAGTTGTATAGTTTTAATAACTGAGTAACTTTGTGATTAAGAAACATCAAGCGATCTCTGCTTTGAATTTTTTTCTTGAATATCTTTAACTAGATAAGTTAGCATCATGATCCGTGTTCAAGTCAAACTTAATCCCTGTACATATATGCCACCAAAATTTTCTTGTTGCAAAACATATCTACATTTATATATGATAAATAATATTGATAAATGAATTGTGATTTTTCTTTAAAAATTATCCTGACATGTTAAGTTAGTTGTAAGATTTTATTCATCTCCAAAACACATTACTTTTATTGATGATGTGTTTATTGACTGTTGAACTGATGAAGATATAGGTGGTTGGAGAGTGAAGTCGAGGAAACACAATTAAAATATAAATTTTAATTTATTTTGCCTACGTTTCGGCTGACACTGTAAGCCTTCACCAGGGCTAGAAGAATAAAAAAATAAAAAGATATGACAAAAAAAAAGGGATTAAATTTGTGAAAAGACAAGAACAGAAAACGGTATGAGAATAGAAAAAAAAGATTAAAAAAAAAATTGGTAGCAACCACGGCTTTTTAATTCAACAATAATTTTCTGAGGCGTATTGAAAACGCAATTCGAAAAATAACTGTTCACTTTTGAACTAGCTAGAAGTGACTCGTGATTTCGGGGAAAAGAATATTTGAAGAGATAATTGTCACTACCTTTTTGATATCATAATCCTTCTAATTTCCTTTTTCCTATGACCCGAACTTTAATAATGCTATCCAAAAGCAAACGTTTCTTCAGTGAAATGAATAACTTTGAGTTTTCAGTATAATTTATGATTTTTGAACGCATATTTAAAATTACATTTGCAAATGATATAGTGCATCGTGAAATGACAGCTAATCCCTCCGCCATAAAAGTGAAACGTACATGAAATAATAAGTTTTAAATCGGTTCGAAATTTCATATTCGCTTTTTAAAAAGCAAGTGGTATGGCAGGATATTGTTCATTTTCTGCTAAAGTACTATCATAAATGCATGTGTTCGAAAGCAAATGTCTCTACCTGAAAACAAATTTTCAATGGCACTGAGTTTTCATTTGCAAGTACAAATTCTACGAGAGAGGAATGAAATCCTAGTTATTATTACGTCTGGATCATCACGACGCTTAATTATAGGTAAGGTATCTCTGCGAAAGGTAAATGATGGATTAAAACGACGGAATATGATTAAGACTTTTTCTCACCTAAATGATGAGTATATCCTAACTGAATGTACCACTTTAAAAAAAAAAAACAATCTCCCATCATTTACAATCTCCCATCATTCTTCAGTTTCAGCTCCTAATACCACGTTTATATATGAGGTCAGACATAGGTATACTCCAGCTAAACACAAATAGAATGGTGAAGAGTTAAGGCAGTTGGCTAAAGGTTGGTTGTTGTTTAAAAAGTCGTCCAGCCCTTAATAAAAACTATTCCTGATTTTTCCTCGCAATTTTTCGTGGTTTTCTTGGACGAAATCTCATCAAAAGGAGAAAATAGACAAAGTTTTAACCCTTTAACAGGAGATGTATCCTGGAGGATACATATATTTAATGCCTTTTGCTCAATAAATGACGTAATATCCGACGCATTATCTTACTCATTATTGTCTAATATCCTTTATGTAACCTTAAATTTCTTGATGCAAGAGTGGGGGTTAGCGTGGCCACAGTCATTCAAAGAGAGAGAAAAAAAAAGAAGAAATTTATTCAAAAATTCCTGGCCTGCCCGTTAAAGGGTTAAGAGAATGTCGAAAGAGTAAGAGTTTTTTTTTTAAAAATACCAAACAGCAAATTGAACATACACTGCCGGACAAAATTAAAGGATCACTTACAAATATTTATATTATTATTACATAAGAGATAAAAATAGGAATTCCTTTGTCCCAGACTGGACTTTGTGTTGTATCTTATCAAGTTAATCCTCTACCTGTTTATATTCCCACCCGTTTATAGAGAAAAGGGTCAGTTAATCCTCTTCTTTTCTTTCTTCCTATCAGTAAATGGTTAGATGTTAGCAAAGATTCATCTTATTGAAGATTTTCTAACATTTAAGAGACTTTAGTTTTTACTTGTGAGTTTAGTAAGAACGTTGTGATGGCCAACAGAAGAGCATTGACCGTCATCATCATCGGTGGCTCTACATCCCGTCACCGAGACTGGGCCTTCTCCACACCTCGAGCCTGACATTGTCATTTTCACAAGCCGTACCAGCTTGGCTGGGACGTTCATATCTAACAGGGCCTGATAGAGTTCTGGCCGAGTTACACTATCGTAAGCGGCTTTAAAATCAAAAAAGAGGTGGTGGGTAACTATTCTGTACTCTTTGCATTTCTCTAGCATCAGCCTCAGTGAGAATAGTTGGTCCAACGTGGATCTCCCTCGTCTAAACCCCGCTTGATATTTCCCTATCTCCCTCTCGGCATGAGGAACTAGTCTCTCAGGAGCACAGAGCCTCTGTAGTTGTCGCAGTCCGACTGGTCCCCTTTCTTGTGCAGTGGGTAGATAATTCCCCTTTTCCACTCATCAGGCATCTTCTCCTCTTCCCATATCTTCAAAATGAGATTATGGAGCTCCTTTCTCACTTCTATTCCTCCATAGCGTATCAGCTCCGCTTGAATTCCATCCAGTCCCGGAGCCTTGTAGTTTTTCAGTTTCGCTATGGCCGTCTTCATGTCTTCATCATCCGGTGGCTCGGCATCGTTAGAGAAGTCGTCCTCCTCTCTGGCCATTTCTATTTCAAGGTTCTCTATTTGAAGTGCTCCGCTGAAGTGCCTTGCCCATCTCTTCAGGATTTCCCCTCTCTCCGTCAGCAGGTTTCCATCCTCATTCTTGCACATAATTACTTTAGGTTTGAAGGCTTTACGGCCCTCATTTACTTTCTGATAGAAGAGGCGAGTGTCACGAGATGTCCTGCGGTCTTCTACGTCCTTCATCCTGCAATTCTCCCAAGCTCTCTTCTTTCTCCTGTGCAATCTCTTTTCCTCCCTTCTTTTATTTCGATATGTCTCCTGTGTTGAACGTATATGGCGTTGGATGGCCTTCTTATAAGCTTCATTTTTCTTATTTGTTGCCTCGATGCATTCACCATCAAACCAAGGGGACCTCCTGCTTCTTATCTGCAATCCAAGGATTTCCTCTGCAGTAGCTTTTAGCGCTTTAGCAATACCCGACCACTGGTCATCCACTGTGTCATTCCTATCCCTTAGTTCCTCCCCCAGCTTAATATGAAGATGTTGCTGATAGGTTTCACACACTTCTGGATCCTTTAGCTTATGAACATTGAATTTCTTCATCACAGCTTCTCCAATATCCGAGTTCCGTGGTAATCCGGGCGCGTATACGGGCAATACTGAGGTAGTGATCCGAATCCACGTTTGCTCCTCTGTATGTCCTTACTCCAATCAAATTGAACCTGTGACGGGCGCTGATTAAAATTTGGTCAATCTGGTTGGTAAAGGCTCCATTGGGTGATCTCCAGGTAGCTTTGTGAATATGTTTTCCTGAGAACATGGTACTTCCGACCACCAGGCTGTGAGTGTTCGCAAAATCAATCAGTCTTTGGCCATTGGCATTTGTGTTTTGATGAAGACTGAAGGTTCCAATTGTTGGTAGATGTATTCTTTCCGTGCCTATCTGGGCGTTCAAGTCTCCTAGAACTATTTTAACATCATAAGCTGGACAAATCTTGAAGGCTTTAGAGAGATCTTCGTAAAACGTGTCCTTCTCTTCTTCAGATGACATTTCAGTTGGTGCATGACAGTTAATTATCGAAATGTTGGAGAATTTTCCCTTAAGACGTAGGTAGCATAATCTAGGGGATATGGGGATAAACTTAGTTACCAATTGCCGGGCTCTTTTTCTGATGATAAATCCGGTTCCATATATATGGTTGGTTTCATGGCCGCTGAAGTATATGGTATGGTACTTCTTTTCATGAGTGCCACTTCCAAGCCAGCGGACTTCCTGGACCGCTGCGATGTCGATGCGATAGTTGTCAATTTGCTCGAGGAGCGTCCGTAGGGCTCCGATCTATATAATGATAAAATGTTCCAATAGGCGATTCTTAAATCCTTCAAACATTTCCTGGTTTTGTTCCGTAAAGACAGTCCGGCTATTTCTGGTTGTAGAGGATTCGTATTAAAGAGTGTTTAAGGGGAGTGGGTTATTAGCCCACTGCCCCCGAGTCAGGTGAAGGGGCTGCCTCCTCGGAGCCTCCTGACCGGCTCATAGCGAGTTGTCATGACATTGACCGAAGAGGAATCAATTCGTGCTGTTGCTTTGAGTGAAGAAGGGTTTTCTCAAAGGCATATTGCGCAACGGCTCCAGCGGTCACAATTCGTAGTGTCCAGGGTGCTTAATAGGCACCGTCAAACTGGAGGGCATACAAGAAGAGTCGGACAAGGCCGTCCGAGGTCAACTTCCCACCGTGACGAGAGATTTTTGCAACTGCATGCTCTTCGGGATCGCCGATCAACTGGTAACAGTCTGCGTGGTCTCCTCCAGAGGTTCAGGAATGTGCAAATTTCAGAGCGAACCGTGAGAAGACGACTCAACGATTATGGATTGACCTCCCATCCTTCAGCTACTGGACCTCTTCTCTCCAGGGAACACCGGGTTGAGCGCTTGAGGTTTGCTCGGGAGCACCTAAACTGGACTCAGGAAGATTGGAGCCTCGTATTATTCAGCGATGAGTCAAGATTCTGTCTCCGATCTCCAGATGGACGGGAAAAGGTATGGAGAAGGCGGGGGAGAGAGGTATGCTCCATGCACTTTTTCTCCAAGGGTTGCGTTTGGTGGTGGGTCAGTGATGGTGTGGGGGGGGGGCATAAATTTAAACTCCCGTACAGAGTTGGTTCTTGTGAACCGTGGCTCTATAACTGCTGACAGGTACATTACGGAGGTACTTGAGCCACATGTAATACCTTTCGCCAGAAATATCGCAGGTAACTTTATTTTTATGCACGATAATGCCCGACCTCACGTTGCTCGATCAGTGCAAAATTTCCTCAGACAAGAAGAAATTGACGTTATGGTTTGGCCACCCAGAAGTCCAGATATGAACGCAATAGAGCATGTATGGGACATTCTTGGAAGACGTGTCCGCGCCCGAGACCCACAAAATTTGGCAGATTTAAGGGAAATGTTAGTGGAAGAGTGGAACAACATCCCAGAACAACATGTAAGAGCCCTGGTCGCTGGAATGGGCAGGAGAATGGAAGCAATTATCAGAGCTAGAGGTGGGAATACCAATTATTGATCGTTTTCCTCGAATTCTTCCTTTTTATTCAGTTTTGTTATTTCATTTCATTTCATTTACTTTTTTATTTTGAGACTGTAGGATATTTTTATTTTTTGATTTGTTTTCCTATTAAAAATTTCTAAAAATTTTTTTTTATTTTTTATTACCCTTATAATAATGTGTGACTTCCAAAGAAAAAAGAATATTTTCAAAAAATACCCTATGCAGTTCAGTAATTTCAAAATATTGAAGTGATCCTTTAATTTTGTCCGGCAGTGTAGTAATCAAAAATTTTCAAATGCTTAGACTCGTATTTAAGAGTTTCCAGGTTGCTGAATGGTAACTTATTTTCTGAATTCTAAACTGTTCAAGCAATATTATCCAAAATATATTCACAAAACGTTTGTTTATTTTCATTAAAACAGATTGATATGTGGTCTATTTATAACCGAATTGTTCCTCGAACTCATTGATCGGAGATAGGTGGGAAGAAAAACTGACTGGACAGAGCTGCTGCGTTGCGCAGGACGCGACTGCCGCGTCCCACCCTGGTTAGATAACCCGTCCTTCCAGCTCTAGTTTGAGTGCACATAAGGACGTTAAAAAAAAAAAAAAAAAAAAAAAAAAAAAAAAAAAAAAAAAAAAAAAAAAAAAAAAAAAATCGATACGACATATCATTTATCAATCACATAAACTGATTCAGTCGCCTATGTCTGCCATAAAAATAATCCTTGAAATTTCCTCAACTTGCAGCAATCCACACAAACTCTCAAAACCTATGTTTTCACACAAATAAATTCTAATCAGGAGGAGTTATATTTTGTTTCGATTTAGTTTTTGCATGTATTAATAAAATAAAGTTATATTTTAATGACAGAGGATTTTATGTGGCTGTTATTCACAAACACTGTTTAAAATGCCCACACCTTGTGATTTAGAAACGCTTTTGCCGAAAGTGTTCGTTTAATGGAAAAATTAAATAGTGGATGGACAAAATACCATGTATTTTTTTTACCAAATGTATTTTTTTTTAAATTTTTGAATAGGGTCAAGTGCTGAACAGTAACAAGAGGAGCAGTGTGACATAGTGATTAGCTCCGTCCTTTTTTAATATGACTATGGTGTCTGTTTGTTTGTCAATTTCTTAAGCCGTCATGTTAAACACCTGTCATTGGACGTCAAATTCCAGTATAAACGGAAGAATAATCGAATTTATGTTCGGTTTTTTTTGGGGTTTTTTTTTATTTGTGAGCATTTTTTTCTGGTATGCATATGTTCCCTTTTATCTTCAATTAATTGGTTTTTGAATAGAAAACAAAGTTTATTTTAATTGCTAACCAATCTAATTTTAACGGTTTCTTGTTATATGCTTTATTTGGATAACCAAAAATTTCTTATGAAACGTAATTGAGGTTAAACGATTTCTATTTTTCATAATTTATTTAGTTTAGTCTATCGTTATAAAGTACCCAATTTTGTTATAATGTACCACTATGGCTGTTACACTATACTCTGGGTCACAAATTGTGATTTCAGATAACTAAGAAAATAAGGAGCTTCTAAGTATAATTTTGATATTATTTCAAGCTTAATATGAAAGTTAAAGACCGCTGATTTTATGATAAAAAATTAGAAGACGATTTTTTAAACTTTTTTTTTTCTAAAAATAAAAATGACTTTTTTGTTACAATTTTACCCACTTGACCTTATCTAATTTTTATAAAAAACATTAAACCATCTTATATACAAAATAATGTTCATGTAACGTGCTTTATAGTTTATTTCTTGCAGGTTTGAAGTAAGAAGAAAAATTACATTTAATGCCTGAGAAGTACCAAACCCCCCTGTTGCTTCATACTACCAAGAAAACATGTTTCAGGAGACCTGAGTGGTTGGTTCTGCCCTTGTAAAGTTGTGTCTATTGTCTAACAAGAATGGTCCAGGCAAACTTCAAGGGGCAGGGGTTTCATTGATTTGAGTAGTCGAAACTCCTTTATCCTAACCTCTTTCTCGAAATAAAAGTATAAATATAAAACTTTGTAACATTAGATTTAATTAATATAAATCTCAACAAAAAAAATTAATATCACTCTCTCAAAAAAAAATATTTTCTTATATTTATATTTTTTTTATATTTATATATATTTTTTTTTATTCTTAACCCCGCTAAGTGAAGAGTATGATTACATTAGAAAAAAAATCCTAATTTCTTTCCATTAAACTGTAAAATAATTTCAAAGAGCTATTCGTTTTTGTTTAAATTTAATTTGTTAAATTCAGTTGCTAAGAAAGTAATCAAAGGAGAGAGTCAAGATGAAGTTAAACCTTTTTTTTTTTCAGGGATCAGATCAGAATTACTCACTCAGTACAATTAACTAAGTTTTTCATGACTCAGCAATTATTTATAACCTTAGGATAGCCTTGGGGTAACCTCTGAGGTTGAAAAGGAGCTGGATGAGATATCTATAATAAAAGCAAATGTAAATTAAAAATAAAATGAAGTGGTTACTTCAGTATTACATGCGAATACACAGTTTCTCTCAACTTCCTCAAGTATTCTGATGTTTTGTTTTTTTCTTTTAAAAATAGCGGATGAACCAAATATATCAGTGTAAACTAAAAAATGAATAATTCAAATTTCATCTTGAAATTCATCGAAGTATATAGTTAGATGTATTTTCAAGAAAATGTTTTTCTCAATTACCTTATGATATTAATGGCAATTCTATTAGAGATATTCGTTTCTTATTATCAAAATTAAAATTAATTTTTAAAAAATGTTTATAATATATTTTTCTATTATTATTTTTTTTTTTTATTACAGCTTTTTTTTTTTTTTTTTATTTTTTTTTTTTTTTTTTTTTTTTTGTAGACGTCTATTATTATTTTTTTTTTTTTTTTTTATTTTTTTTTTTTTTTTTTTTTTTGTAGACGTCCACGGCCAAACGCCTCAGAGATTACCTGAAATCAAAGGAGCCGTTCAAGAAGAGATTTAAGGTTGAGGTAACCGCCGCAGACCTTTTTAAGGTAGTCATAGAACAGCTCTTGGATTGATAACTCCGAGAAGAGATATGGTGAATATGGCGATGATTAATATAGTTCAATGGATTCTAACGAAGATTCTAAGAAAAAAATAGTAGAAGAAAACAAGAAAATTTGTTTGAAAAGGTTCGCAAGATGTACGAAAAATAGGTTGGTAGGCTGACAGCTCAGCCGTTAGGCCAGCAGCTAAGGGACTTCTTCATACTTTTGATGAATAAGAGAATCTACAACTTGGTTATTAAAACTACTAACGCTTGCATCTCCCATATCGTCGAAACTACAGATATTGCGAAAATTATTTCCTGGAGGCATGTGAATGCAGATGGTAAAACATTTTTTGGGTTTATTGTTTTTGATGGGATTCATCAAACTTGCGGAAATCGATTTATGTTGAAGCGAATTCTATTCAATTTCTCTTCATTTAAGCAATTGATGCCGAAGTTTCCGATTCAGCGGACCCATTAATAAAGATAAGACCTCTTGTGGACTTTTTCAGAATACTAATGAAATCTACATACAAATCTCAAAAACAGTTAATTATGAACTATCCAATATAGATTGGCTAACGCGTAAAGGTATTTACTTTATATGAACCTTCTGGTATGGTTCTGAAATATCTTGGCCAAGGAAGAACTAAAGGAGAACCGGTAAAGGATAGCCAGAGGAAATATTCTGTGGCTAAAGAGCTAGCTAGCTAGCCACGACAACCTGCGACAACTAACCTAGCTTCTGCCTAGGTCAGTGCTTCTTCTAGTACCATAAGTACGACTTATAAATGTGATATCAAACTTATTGAAACGAGTATTCGGTATTCGACTTTTTTATAAATTTATATTTGACGAAAGTGATAGTTATTAAATACGTTGTTATTTACAAAAATGTTATTTCTTATTAAATGATAATCTATTTTAATTAAAAAAAATATATACTGTGTAATCCTGTTAATTAAATGTCTAGTATTCTTATTCTGTCAATTTTTTTTTAAACAACAAATTTGGTATAACTTCTTAAACTTTGAGAGCGAAGCTTCAATTCTGACGTTATATCATATACACATACAAATATTTTCTTAGAGTAAATCGCGGAGCATGTAACAGAAACGATGTAACGAAAAATCAAATAAAAAAGCGTTGCCAGCTGGATTCAATACTGGTTAAAAGTTTATATACTAAATTTGAAGGTTAAATACGTTATCGACAATTATTTTAAATAATATCATCTGCAATTGTTTTAAATCGAGTTCTGTGGATATGGATTACCCAAGCTGCGAACGTAATAAACCAAAAACAGATGATACACCAACTAATCAGTAAGTACTTTTTTTATATATTATCATGAACTTTATTGTATAAAACAACAGGCAATGAGTGTATTCAATATTTTACGGTATTTACTTCCGAAAAGCACTGCAAACACAATACTCCTCAAAACACTATAGAATATTTTTCTTTCATTTACAAAAAGTGTTTAAAGATTTTTCATTCATTTGTAGTGAATTTTAGGGCATATCATTTTTATTAAATTGTATACTTTCAGGCACAAAAACCTTATTTATCAAATATATTTTTAATGAATAAAATATTGAACTAGGAAAAATATAAAAACTGAAATAGTAAAATGCAGCTGAATGTTTTAGTTCTTTAAAACTAACTTCCCTTCTACTGGCGGTTCCATTGACCGGTAATATATTTTCTTTTAATGAAACTAGCTATAATTAAATTAGTATATGCTGTGTAAAAACATATACAACATTGGAAAAGTCTCACATATTTTAGTTGTTGAACAAATGAAGTCCTCAAGATACCTTTGTCCGAATAGATCATTCTCTATCCACATATATAATTTCCACACTTACTGAAAATTTTCCCTCTTCTTCCAGAACGAAAAAAACACTCATAGCGGGCGTAAACCTGAAACAAAAAAATAATTAAATGATTTCATATTTACCAAATAGAGTATTTAAAAATATTCATAAAAAATATTTATCATTATCTATATAATAAAAAAACTTATTCCTATAATAAGAATATTTTTATCCAAATAATATATATATCATCTTCCTTAATTTTTTTTTTTTAAAACAACTAACACAATTATAACTAAAAATAAGAAAACGGAACTTAAACCGTAACTTAAGGGGCTACTTGGGGGTAACTTCGATCCATACAAAAACTGAAAATCAGGACCTAAGGAACGTCATGTACTCGCTCTTCCCGTTATCTTCCAACTTTGAGATAAAAATACTTAATCTTTTTGCCATAATAATTTTCAATTTCACTTTACGAATGCAGTCATACCTTCGGGAGGTATGTATTTAAATTTCTAATACATTCTTAAATATGAAAAGTGAATCACGTAGGAAAATTGAGGAACTTGCAATAATAAGGGCCCAACTCCAAATTAAAATTTTTTTGGAAATTGAAAAAGAAACACTTCGAAATTTCATTCTTATGCTTGTTCTGAACATATTTCCTCACTATAAGTATAAGTAAGTGTTTTAGTTTTTTGGGCCTACTACAGAGTACTGCTTTCTCCAATACGGAGAACGATATGTTTTGTAATAAATGGATCACGAAAAATATATCTGACTTGAGTGGAGCTACGCACCACTTGCTGCAAGCCCAATCAGAAATAATCACTAATGTTCTTATAAATTAAAAGCATGTTTGCTACAGATACTCAACTTGAAGACGCAGAATGTTACATTATCTGAAATGGTAAAGAAATAAAAATATAATAAAGAAATCTATCATAAAGGCATAGGAATATCCGTATTGGCGTATCCGTAAATTTGTACCAGATAAATCCAAATTGGTTTGAATCAGTGATGTGTCGGTACCAAAAAATCGATTCTCGATCCTCGATACCGAAAGGTCGGATAAAAATGCCTCTTCTATGAGAGTTAAAAAAGCAAATCAAACACATATAGGTAACAAAACAGTAATTATTCAAGAAACTAATAAGTAAAGCTAGTGATATTTGATATCTACATTATGTACTATAGGAGTTAATTACTATTCAGACAATGAACACTAAATAATTCATTTTATGAATACTCATTTAAAAAAATTAATATTACAAAAGTTATGGGTTTTATTTATTACTCAAGGAACCGCAGATGCAACTAAAACCTTCAATAAAATTTTAAAAATGGAGTTTTTTTTAAATAATGTATTAGGGCTCCAAAGAATTTATAGATATGCAATGGAATGAAAAATAATCTTTATTTTAAGATAACGAAAATTCCCTAAGTATTTAAATAAACTGGTAGTGATTTCTGGCTGTATTTATTTCGTTAGTTGATGTATTGTAGTTTGACTTTGCAACCCTTAAGTATCATCACCAACTTGACTCTTGGCAAGTAGTTGAAATTTCTTGAAAACTGTTTAGAATTCTGTACCAAGCTGTGTTGATATAGTACCGTAACGTGGAGTAACTTTGTACCAGTTTTGCACATTTTGCAAGGCACCGAGATCGTTTTTTTTGGATATTTTAAATTTTCTTGGACCAAATGATAGCTACACAACTGTTTCAAAATCTCTATGAGCGAATGAGCTACCTTCAATATGATGGAGTAGAGAGTAATTTTTCTGTTGTTCAATGTAGTCTCTCAATTAGGGCCTACTTTGAACAAGGCTGATTTTCGCCTCGAAAACGCTTCTCTCGCAGTAGTCTTAAAATTTAATCTTTTTAATTATCAAATCTAAATTAAAAAAAAATGTTTTTAGACTTTTTCTACTCATGTTTTGAAATATGAAAATAACTTTTCAGCAAAATGCTTTTTTAAATCCGCCTACTGGGTTCACTTCATCAGATATGTTGATGAAACATGAATAATAAAAACACAAATATTTTCAACAATGTTGATAGCTTTTATAAAAATATAGCTATCAAATTAACAACTTACAAAATATCTATTAACATAAACTTGATTTAGTTTACAATCACATTGGTCCTTAGCAAACAAAACATTCCGTTTTGTTTATCATCAAACTCAATTTATTATAACATAAAGGCATAGGTCTAAAATAGTTTTAATTGTAAATATGAATGAAACTAATAGTTCACCAAATAACAAAACAGACGATAACACAATGTTTAAAGTAACACCGCCTTCTAAAAGATGTCAAAATATTTGTTCAAAATATCCCTCCATGCTGTCTTTTTTTGTCTGATAAAAGAAATGAATTATCGACTTTTGGAATCGACACATCTCTAGTTTGAATATATAAGTATAAGTGTGCAAATTTGTTTTGGAAGTCTTTTTTTTTCGTGTAAAACTGAAACTCAAGTGAGTCAGTACAAAATAAATATAACCTATACCTAAAAATAAAAACAAGTTAGTCCTTGAATTGATTGTTGGTGTAGCGAAATGAATATCTTATTACATAAACCAGAGTTCATTGTTGTGAAAAATAATAAGATAAACAATGAGTTGTATTCGTTTTTTTTTTAGATTGATTGATAGCATCGGTATTTATTAAAGCTGATCCTATATCAAATTGTAAACAATACAATATTCATCATTGAATTGAGTTTATTTAATTTACAGTTATAACTATGATTTCTAAATTACTAGTATAAAATACATATTTTTAATTAATTAATTAATTAATTAATATATTCCAAAAAAATAAGATTATTTCTTAGCCGAAAACCTCCAGTAGGTAACACATTCTTCATCCAATAGGAAACAGTAAAAAATGCAATTCTCTGTTTCTGTTTCGTTATTATATTTACCGAAACAAGTTTAAAATCACGCGATATTTTAACAAACTACTCAATAGCTACCGAGCAGAACTACGACGGAAGTATTTTAAGTTTCTGTAAGTTTCCTCAAGTATTTAATTTTTTTTCTTCTTATTTTTGGAGATGAGTGGTTGAGACAAGAGAAAAATACAACTGCTGTTGATTTTAGTTCAGCATCCTTATCTTATCCAACAATGGCATCTAGTCTATTCTACAGTTGGATAAGATAAGCCTATCCTATAAATACCAATAGATTGGTATATACATATATCCAGAGTCTGATTTGAGACCAGTGGGACAAAAAAAGTCAATATAACTTAAATAATAGTTTTGTTTTAATAATTAAAAATTATTGTTAAGCAGTAATTAATAATTAATAGATGAACTTCAATAGGTATTTTATCTAGGAAACAAAAAAATTCAGGGTAAAAATGTAAAAAAAATAAATAAAATAAAATTAATAGATCAGCTAATCACTACGCACTAAAAAAATATTTATTATTTGAGAACTAAGAATAAATGAAGCGTAGAATTCCAAAACCGGCTAAGCCATTTTTTAATTTTTTTTTTACAGCTGTTTGATAAAGGTAAAGGTCACACTGGATTATTATGGAAGCAATTATTTTTTGTATGGCCGTTTTATATGTGATTTAACTAATTTTTTTAGAAAACCTTTCACCGGAAGATAGAAAAACTATTCAATAAAAAAAAAATATATATATGAAAATTTGATTTAGCTGGCTTTGGAATTCCATGCCTCAAATCTAATAAATTAATTAATTACAAACTAAAAAGCTTGGTCATTCCAAAAAAAAAAAAAAAAAATAAATAAATAAAATAAGAGAAACTAGAAGTGAAATCAAAATCGATCTGCCAGTATTATACGGGTTTGACAAATACGAGGGAACAGTGGTTCGATGTAGTTATATATATATATATATATATATATATATATATATATATATATATATATATATATATATATATATTTATAACATTTGTGTTTGTAATCGCTACTGCATTGAGGCATTACAGAAGAAAGGGAGGCGGAGATATCCGAAGATCCACCAACTTACTAGCCTGCCTTCAGAGAACAAGAAATTCGGTTGTTTTATTCTGGAGTGCAACATCAACTACACAAATGATGTTTCTTAGGAGTTTCAGTAGGACAAAAGGGGCCTAACCTACCACACCATAAACATGGTCTAAGATAAAAAAAGAAATAAAGGGATTTACTCAACGTTATTTTCAAAACATAACAAGATGTGCTAAATGAAGGAGTTTTCTGACATCTTCTATTTATTTAATATACAAAGCTATGAACAAGAATAATACAGGACATAAACAGTTTTCCTTACAACAATGATTATTTGTTTACAGAATATTTGTACTAAATTAAACTTAATGATGTAAAATTGTTTAGCGTAATAATAAACAAAGATGGTCATACATCACAAGATGTATTGTGGTAATACGACTGTCCACTCCATATATAAGTCCCTTATAAATTAAACTTAGTATTCCAAAAGTACAAAAATTGTATAAACATATTTAAAACAAACTGAACAATATAATAGTTACAAAAAATTTAAACAATGGGACGAGGAATGTTCATTATTTATAGGAGAGTTCTATATGCCTGATCTTGGTACCAAATCGGTTTATTACTTTATCATGGAAAAGAGGCTTCACTTTCAATGATGACAATAAGTCTTTCTCAATGGACAACAATGCTAAGGAAGGAAGTGACTCATGAACTTGACTGTTTTCTAGAAAGGTTTTGATTCTTTTCGAAGCAGAAAATGTAATATCTGAAGAGCCTGGGGAAACTGGAAGCGTAACTACCATCTGAGCCAATTTGCCCACTTCTGGAATTATTTCAGTTATTTTAGTTGAGCATAGAAATTCATACAACTCATAAACATCCTTCTTCCAAAATGATCTATCCTTGTAAACAACCATCAGTTCAGTCTTCAGCTTATTTATGTCGAATAGCCTTCCATAGACAGATTTTTTTAAATAGAACAAATTCCTATTGGGGAAATTTTCTAAGTAGTTTTCAAAACTATTCGGATCCAATAGATATATAAAGTTTAAATTTTCTATCTCGTTTAATCTATCATAATTTATTTCACTTAGTAGGCAATTGATTACTTCCCGGTAAAGTTTAAGGTAGTTCTCCTTTTGGTCTTCAATTTTTATCCTTTTGCAATAGATCGATTCATGCGTACTAAGTGATACTTCATTAACCTGCAACCAAAAGTCATCGTAATTATATTTCAAGTTGTCCAAGTGTTTTTCAAATTCTTCTATTCCTTTCCTATAATCTTCTATATCAAAAATTTTTCCCTGGAGAAGTTCAGAAAGGAATTCTTTTTCAGGGAATATATCACCAAATAGATGAAGTAAAAAATTAAATTCCAATTCCTTGATTGCTGAACGGAATCCCTTAGCACTGTTGTAAGTGTCCATATCCCATTTGGTTGGGTTTTCATTAATGGATTCGAAAACATTTAAAATATCAACTTTATAGAAAATAACAGATTTTAGTAAGTTGCTATTCAAATCCCACCTAATAGAACTGTGTGTTGGATATCTTTTTCTTATTTCTTGGTGGAGAGCAAAACTTCTCTGTGATGATTCAGTGAAAAAGGATGCTAAGCCCATCAATGTCCAAAAAAATGACTTACACTCACTAATGTGATCTACAATATTTTTTATACTAAAAAAGAATTTATTAGAGTAATGGTGCACAAAATATAGTCCTGGATTCTGATATTTTATCTTTTGAATCAGCAAATTGTTCTTCTGGCTCATAAACGAAGGACCATTATATGAGATAGATATCAAACGGCTGCTAATCTTTAAATCATTTATCATATTTAAAATATATGGAGCCAAGAATGTATTAATAGGTAACTCAGTAAAGCCAAGGAATCTTTCATGAACATGGCCCTCTTTGTCACCAAATCGTACTATCTTAGCAATATGACATTTATTTCCTGAGTCTGTTGTCTCATCCAATATTAAAGCAATAAAATCAGCTTCTGCGATACGGTCCTTAAGGTCATCCATGACTACTTGATAAATTGAGTCGATCAAGTCGTTCTGGAGGTCCCCCGAAAATCTTGAAAAAGCATTGGAGTTGGACATATGAGTGTCTAAATTGTCATCATATTGCCTGAGTAAATTGATGAATTCGGTAAAATTACTTCCTCTTGATGTAGCTTCGTAGTCTGAATTGAACGGAAGTTCCAGTTCTGCTAAAACGCAGGTGACATCAATCAGTTTAGTAACAACATGCCTATTCTTCTTCACTAATCGGTTGAATTTCGTAATATCAACCCGAAAATTTTCATCAACGCCATGGCCGAAGCTTTTTAACGACATCAATGCAGATATATGAGTTATCGTCGTTTCGTGTCGTTTCATTAAATTGTGAAGGTTGTTGAGATCAGAAATGCCAGGGTACGTCCACTGATTGATATCCTTGGCAAAGAGAATGCAGGGCCAGCAGAACAACCTTAATTTATTTTCGCAACCACACAACCACTTGTATGTATCATAAGTCACCGGATTAAACCGACGAGTGCACATCCTAGTTTTAGAAGTCAGTTGAATCAAGGTAGGCGTTGGTCTACCATTGGTAATAATATTGAACTTGTCACCATATTCCCTGCCTAGGAAAGGTTTGACTAACAATTCATCTATGATGCAATTACATTCTTGAGCTTCATCCTCTGAATCACTCTTCACAATTACTATATCTTCTTCATCCTCATTGCAGTCGAGCGACGACGATTGATTCAGCGCCATTTTGCACCCGAAACTAGTTGCGAGACACACCCGAACGGACGCAAGGTAGGTACTGAAGCTGGTGGGGGAAGGGCGTGTAGTCCCCACCACGCAACCGCTAACCGACAGCTGTAAGCAAAGCAATTATTGCTGCAGCTAAATATCGATTCAGAAGCTCTATATCGTTCCTGTGGGTCAAACTTATATCTTATGTTAAAAGAATATCACTATAAATTATTTAAATTAAAAAATCCGTAATAATATTAAACATATTGAAATAGTAATTAATTTACTGAAATTATTGGTACAGCTTTATTCATATTCAACATTATTATTATTTTAATATAGCTATTTATTAAAATATGTATAAAATATATAAAAAAATACAAGTAGAAGTAACATGATTTAGAAGTTCAGTGGTCTGTTCTTAATTTGAAATAATAAAATTCAATAACTGGAAATTTAAAGCCTCCATATTCTATTTGATTCTTTTAATCACTCCTATTTCTTATTTATAATAAATTATTAATGCTTGATGTGCAAGTTGTAGTTGTGGACAAACTAACAAAACAATCGGGATTTGCATTTTATCATAATACACAATTTTAAAAACATTATATACATTACAAGAACTTACTTCATTATACTATTTCTTTCATTCATGCGATACTTATTGATGTAGTCTGAATCCAAACGTTCTTTATTGTTTTAGTTCAGTTTGTTTTAGTTTTTTAATTAAGTTATTAATTACAGCCTGAAAAGAAAAGTTTGAAAATCGGTAAAACCCTGACCAGGGAATAGTGGCGAAATAGAATAAAATATTGTAAACATTTGTGACTGAAGTATAACAATTTTGAGATATCACAAATCGTTAAAAGTTCTAGGTTTAAAATTGCCAAAATACAAAATTCCAAGGATTATTATTTGAAAAGCATAACTAGAGGTCTTGAAAGATAATTCATAAAATGTCTGGTCGTTTGGGTCATTGTCCTGCGGTTATTATCAATATTGAGAATTTACTTATTCGTGTCACGGGAATGTTGCTTCTAGGAGTTCAATCGAGTTCTTACCAGCCCGTTCCTTTAATACATCCCTAAGCCACGTTTATTTGATTTAAAGGAACACTATTTCTATTTCGTTTATATCTCTTATAAAACTAGGAAATAATTTTTGAATATAAATTGCATAATTCGGAGTGAAGAATTGCTAACGATTAGTATATAAAATGTTTCTGAAAATATTCGGCTACAGAAAACTTAAAACGATTTGTGCGACCTCAAGATGAGATATCAGAATGAAACTTCTAGATAATTTTTTTTTTTTTTTTTTTTTTTGCCGATTTCACAACTTTTCCCGTATAAGGAATTATCAGATTCTCAAACTTTTTTTTTCGCTCCATCCTATTGTACAATCCTTGTAACAATAAATTTTTATGGAAATTTTGTCGGTTGTTGTAAAGTTATAATTGTACAGTATTCTTTCAACAAAGTTCCGCTTGAATCGCGGTTAATTGTGTGCCAATTTCCTAACTCGGGTGATCTTTGAGTAGTAAAAAAATAAATTTAATTTAATATAATTCATAATCATTATTTACAGCTAGTTACTTCGTAGTTTTACAGTTAAAAAAGAAAGAAAGATCATTGACAATTATATTATGTTATGGCTTTAAAGTAATTTTAAAAACATGAGAACTCAATAATGGTCTCATAATCAGGGGCGGTGGGAAGCTGTTTATTTCATAGTTAAAACAGAAAAATATTCAGTTCACATTTAGTACTATGTCTACCATGAAATATCATGTCACTGTGCTGTAAGTCGAGTTCGGTTAAATAAGGAGTTTGATACCTTGTGGTTTGTTGATGTACGACGTTTAAACATAAAAATATTCATAAGTATACGTGGACATCACCGGACTACCGCGAACACGAAATCAAATCGATCATGTTTTGGTACAACGGAGATGGCAAAACAGCATAACTAACGTGAGAACATACCGTGGGGCAGAATGTGGGTGAAATAGTGATTATACAATTAAAATCTTATAAATCAGCCGGAATCGATAATATCCCTGCCGCACTATTCAATGCATGTGGCGCGGCTGGAGTTTTTAAAATTTATCAATTAGTAACAATGATTTGGGAAAAAGAAAAAATGCCCGAAGAATGGAAATAATCTATACTTATTGTGGTTCACAAAAAGGGCCCTAGAACAGAGTGTAGCAACTATCGTGGTATTTCACTCTTTCTGACGTGTTATAAAATATTTACATCAATTCTAACGTATCGAATTACTGATTACGCAGAGGAAATAATTGGAGACTATCAATATGGTTTCAGACTGAGTCGTTCAACTATAGATCAAATAGTTTCCCTTCGTCAAATGTTAGAAAAAAATTAGAATTTAAGGGCGTAGTGCATCAGCTCTGTGTTGAATTCTAAAAGGCTTACGATTCGATTAGCCGGCAAAAACTGTTTGATATTTTGATTGAACAGGATATGCCAAAGATATTGGTTAATCTAATAAAGATGTGCATGTCCAAAACATTTAATAGAGTCCGAATCGGTACTTTTTACTCCGAAAATTTTTAGGTACATTCCGGTTTAAAACAGGAAGATTCTCTTTCTCCGGTATTATTTAACTTAGCACTAGAATACGTCATTAAGCCACATCCACACTATGCCGTTGGCACTGCCAGGTTGGCAAAGCCTATACTATGTAGACTTCGCCACCGGCATGCCAACGAAAATAGCTGGAGTGTCGGTCTACTTCAAAGAAAGCCGGGGAGTGGGGACGTGCCAACCGCTGGCTTCACGCAGGTTTAGTTTTTACCTATTTTAGGTTTAGTAAATGTTTACCTAGATGTGGATGGCAGGCCAGCAGTCGGCTTAGCCAACCTGGCAGTGCCAACGGCTAACCGCGGCATAATGTAGATGCGGCTTTAGGTAGGTAATGCTTACGGGAAAAGGATTATAGATGAGTGCTAAATTTCCGGTTATTGCTTATGCTGATGGTTTGGTACTTTTGGGTGAAAACGAAGAAATTATTAAATTAAACGCAACAACGCTCATGAAAACCGGTGACGAAATTGGCCTAGTAATAATTACCGATAAAACGAAATATATGGTTAGCAGTAGAAACGGTGAACATTTTAGTGATGTAGATATTTCCGGGATAAAGTTTGAACACGTTGAGCAATTTAAATATCTAGGATCTATTATATGAAGAAAAAATAAAATTCAAGAGGAAATAAGGGCTAGGTTAAAAGCCGGTAATGCTTGTTATTTCTCGGTCGCAAAACTACTCAGTTAAGCGCGAATTGAGTAGTTTTGCGACCATGAATACATCAATAAGTTCTTTACGGATGTGAAACGTGGCCTCTTACGTTTAGTGAGGAACAACGCCTTAAATTTTTCGAAAATAAAGTAATGGGTAAAATATTTGGCCCAAAAAAAGGATGAAGAAACCAGAGAATTTAGGTTTCATAATGCAGAACTGCGCGAGTTAATCCGGTAAATATAGTCCAGGTATAAAGTAATGGGTAGAATATTTGGCCCAAAAAAAGGATAAAGAAACCAGAGAATTTAGGTTTCATAATGCAGAACTGCGCGAGTTAATCCGGTAAATATAGTCCAGGTTAAAAATGGGCATGTAAAGTCGTTGGGTTTAGTGATGATCGAATTCCCAAAAAAGTGACCAGTTACGAGCCGTCGGGGTACGTCCCAAGACGCAGATGGGAGGATTCCGTCAAGGCCGACCTGGGAGATTTGGGTTTTGGGGGAGTGGGATGGAGAGAGGTAGTAGGTGTGTGGTCAACGGTTGGTCGTGTCGGCATCGAACCTTCGAGTTCGCTAAGCCTTTATTTAAGTATTTATTATTTATCTGGTAAAGTTCACAAACTGATTAGTCAAGGAAGGATAAAAATACTGAATTACTTTACTTTATTAAATAAATAATAATTAAAAAAATTATATGAATCTGATTTAGAAACAACTCTCATCATTCCCTCTGCAGTTGGAAGTTTGTTTATTGTTCAGTGAAATGGGCTACAAGTGGGGGATACAGAGTTGCCATTTCTATCCCCAGCACACTTGGCAACACTGTGGTCTCCACTCACTTGGCAGTAATGTGGTGAGAAAAGCGAAATTTTCATATTTAATTAGACGAACCCAAAGAATTCAATTATAGAAAATGTTCATATTTACCAAATTCATTTAACTACGCTAAAAATTTATAATATATATGTTAAACAAATATCAATTGACTAGCCTAAATCATTTTTCAGAACAGAGAGGTTACACAATACTTTTCGTAATTTCATTATATAATTAACAATATTTCTAATTATGTACCTCGTGTATGTATAAAATCAACTATGTATTAGACTGTAACACTTGTATCCCATCTGAAGACCTTACTAAAAAGTTAACGGCTAGAAAAAAATAAATTTATACTTTAAAAAATATAATAACATTTGCTTTAATATTATATTAGGATATAATATTTATTTAATATTGAATAAACGTGAACAATACCAATTTAAGATTCTCAATTACTTGTTAAGACGGCAAGTGCCATCTAGTATCATAAAGCTGAAACATCGATCCTCCGTGTAAGTAGAAATTAGATTCAAGGATATTTTAACAGCACATTACTTAGCTCACAGATTTTTTAAGTGCAGAAAAAAAAGTTTACATTAATCAAATTTGAAACTTTAAAGCTCCAAACTGGTAATAAAATTTGATATGTGAACATCTAAATTATCTATAATGATGCATTTAAAGCTTTTTTGTAAAAATTTGCACTAAACACATCTGTGAGCTAAGGCATCGATATTGTCCAACTAGCGATTTTGTAATTCCTAGTAACAGTTTAAACTGCACATGTTAATTCAATCAAAGAAAGACTAATGTGAAAGTGTTGTTTTAAATGTTTCTTACTTTTATTTTTTGTGATTAAGCAACGTTCACAAATAAAAAATGAGTGGATTTATTAATAGAAAACAGTTTTGAAATTAAATGAAAATATAGGTGAAACATCGAATTATTTTATGGAAGGGGAGACAGGGCGTGAAAGCCATGCAGTAAAATTCATTTTTTTTGGTCCCTGATCGATTGCTTGGATGAGGTTGTAAAAAAACTTTGGTCTTATTCGATAGGAGAGAGGTTTAACGGCGCTACAGATTTTAAGAAGAATTTTGAAAAAGGACCAAAAATTAAGTAATAAGATGGTGAATGATTTTCATTACTGGTGGTTCGATTGCAATGGCTTTTATCAAGTAAGATAATTTTTTTATTTTTTTATTTACGGTTTATTAACATCCTTATGTACTCCAACTAGGCCATCGTGAGAAGGCAATCAGTGGTCAATTACTGATTTCTTTTTGATAAATATTAATTATAAAAATAACATAATTGAAAAATAATATTAATATCAATAATAAAAGAATATTATAATCAATAATAAATTAAAAATGAATAATATAATATAATTTATTATAAATAAGTCTCATATTAGTAGAACAGGCAAATATTATAGAATCGTGTGTATATAAACACAGTCAGTGAAAATCATTTTCATACACTACTTCTGTATCTATGGTTTTTATTTTTCTATAAATATATATTTATTTAATTGTATAAATAAACATAATGTTCTAAAAGGGATTTATAATTGTAGAATAATAGAAAGAATTTATTTAATAAAGGAGATTCGTAAAAACAGTATCGCAAGAAAACAGCTAACTGTTTTCAGACTTCAGATACAACCTAAAAAAAAAATGCGGAATTTAATTTCAAAGCGACTTCATGAGGTAATTATAATGAAGGTATATACCCAACTAAATATTAGATTTTCTTTAAAATAAAAGTTTAAATTGTATTTATTGTATAAATTAAAAACACTATTATTAATTCATTGTTTCTTTATACACTAATATAAATTTATTCTTATTTGACACAAAGTAAGTTTTAATGTAGGTGTGGGTTTTTTTCCAATTCACTAAAATTGAAAAATAAATTTTAAAGAATAAGAACATAGCATACCATGATGTATGTATGAATAAAATATGTCACTGTGTGTGTGCATTAAGCAGCTATACAAAACGGCAGTTTAAAAAAAATCAACTAAATACTAAGTTCATCCGGGTAGTTTAACAGTTAAAGGCTAACATCTTAATGAAATGAAATTACTATCCATCTTAGAAGATGGTTCAGCTCTAAGTTTTAAATAAATTTGCTATTCATAAGCCTAACTTTCAAAAACTCCTGAAATGAAATTACAGTAATGAGCATCATGTTATACTTACAAAGTCATCTGCCTGTATGTCCGTCCCATGCTGAACCAAGTACCCAACTGTGGAGAACATCGCGAGTTTAAGTACAATAGCTATCTAAAGAGTCAAAAGTCCAAGCATCAAGTATAAGGTATTAAGTTGACTAATTCCTAAGCCGACTATCCATTGATAACATTTTAAATATAAACAAAGGAGGAGAATTAAAGTACAAAGTCAACAGTCCTATTAATCTACAAAGTCTAAAGTACAAATAACATTCTGAAAAGTCTGAAGTACAAATAACATACCGGTTTAAATCAGGTAGAATAAACAAGTAATTTTCTAAAATACGAAAAATATTGCCGAGGTGAATAATTCAATCGGATGCGTTTAATAATAATTTCCATAGATTTTCCGCCATGACTTACAAGGGGAGGGCACACTCAGTCTCTCACGGATTTTGTTGGCAATTGCTTTAGAGTTTCCTGGTCAAAAAATATAAGACACGTATTTTGCCGTTCCGACCAATGAGTCCTAGAAGCCAAAAAAAACAAACAAAAAAAAAAACATTAAACTAATTTATTTTATATCTCGAGTTTAAAAATTGATATTGACATGATTCTTGCACCATGATTTTTATTTTTGATTGCGAATTTAATGAAAAATACATCCGCTCCATAGATTTTGGTTTAGCTCAATTAAATTCTAAAAACAAAATGATTAGATGTTCAAGCAAACTACCCCCTATATACATTTTTCACACAAAAATTGACGCCACATTCTAATTCAGCACCCTCAAAAATATTGAAAATCGTATATTCAATAAAAACAAAAAAATATCATTTTTTCACCCTCTTCGAGGGTAATGAAATTTTTAAACCGATTATTGGTAACTTTTCTTTAAATCGCTATTACTTATTACGTTTCATATGTTTTTGATGAGGGTGCTGAAATAGAATTCTTGGGCTAAAAAATTTTTCTATCACATCTTACGGTGTAAAAGCCCAAAATTTTCAAGGGAAGTACGTTCAATATATTTTTTTCACAAAAACCGACACCGGATTCGAATTCAGCATTCAAAAGAACACTTAAATACGAAATTTCATCCAAATTGTAGGCAATTTTGTTTAAATTGACAAAAACATGAATTACGCTTAGACGGTTAAATGTAACAATTTCAAATTTTTAGTTAAAATATATGGTGGAAGTGAGTTATACTCTTCCTATCTGGTTTCAAACTCAAGTTAAAAATCAAAATGTATATCGGATTTTCCAATGTTTTTAATAGGTTTTTGTTCATCGAATTTTGCATTTATATACGTTATAAGAAAGCAGAGGCTCTCCTCTTCCCAGCGATACCAGTCAATTAATTGCGTAACAAAGTACTTAACTTAAAGATAAGTTACCAATAATAGGTTTAAAAATTTCATTCCCCTCGAAGAGGGTGAAAAAAATGATATTTTTGGTTTTTTATTGAATAAACTTTATTCAATGTTTTTGAGGGTGCAGAATTACAATCTGACTTCAATTTTTGTGTGAAAAAAAAAACTGTAGAGGTAGTTTGCTTAAAAATCTAATCATTTGTTTAGAATTTAATTAACCTAAACCAAAATCTATGGAGCGGCAGTATGTTTCCTTAATTTTTTTATATTCAAATTCATTTTTGCAGTCATTTTTTTATATTTTATATATATATTTTATTTACACAGTAGTGTCGATATCATTTTTTAAACTCAAGCTATAAAATAAATTAGTTTAATGCTATTTTTTTCCTCGGCTTCTATGGCCAGTTGGTCGGAACGGCAAAATACGTGTGTAATATTTTTTGACCAGAAACCTTCAAAAAAATTGGCAACAAGATCCGTGAGAGACTGAGTGTGTCCTCCCCTTGTTAGTACCCTTAATGATAAGTACAGAAAAAAAAAGAGTAAAACTGTAACTACGTGACGTTAAAAAATTATTCACGGAGCTGTTGTGATAGGAATTTATGACTTTATTCAATAGTGATTTAATGATATTTGATATTTTTCCAAGCGAGACTATAAATTTCTAAAATATAATATTTTTTACTTACCTATACTACCCAATCTAATTTTCGTAATAAAAGGGGCTCAAAATTAACCCGAATCTAAACAGAGTACATAAAAAAAGGTTTACCTACTTAAAAGAAGATAGACTAGGAACTCATGAATGTCACAAATTTAATCTCCTGCTGAGATAACAAGATATACATTTTATACATGAGTTGAACTAGAATCCCGAGTTGGAAGTGGGAACATTGTCCTCCAAAAATATTGAATTTTAATTTTGGAAAAAAAAAAAACTTTAAATAAAGTTCAAATTTATTTATTTTTTTCCATTATTTCTTCATCCATAACTAAGAAAAAAAAAACTGGCAACCAGTGAAACGTATACCAACAGTAAAATAAATTTAAATAAAAGAGTTATATTAAATGACTACGCTAATAAATTGAATAGGATGTTGATTGGAATAAGTCATAACAAATAAGGTAATTTTTTTTAAAAAATATTTAATGATATTTAATTTTTTTGACGACGTTTCGCCCTTATCATTGATGGCCATCATCAGTGCGTAGAAAACAGTTCTCTTCATGACAAAATGTCATTTCAGTAATTTTTTATTAAAATCATATTTACATAAAAAAGGAAAAAACAAAACAAACTATAGGGAATTTCCAAGAGTTATTTCTTGCAGCTAGTGCGCCTTGCACTTATAATTCATATATTTAAACAAATGAAAAGATATAAGAAGCCATACCCATTCTGGGATAGGGAAGGCATTTTTGCAGATTTAATAAGCACTATATAATGCGGTACGCACGAAAGTAACAAGTAAGTAAAAAAGTAAGTTTGACTGATAGCACTAAGAATAAAATAAGATAGAAAAGTTTGCATTCTGACAGTCTGTGTCTTACTAGCACAACCGAAAATGTGGTTATGGTAAGTACAAACCGCGTTTAAGCATGAGTTTGAAAGTAGCAGATTTCTGTTAAAAGTTTTAAATTGGATGTTATTACCTACTATTTAGCAGGTACGTAATTTTATAATTCTACATTTATCAATATATTTTTAGATACGTGGGAAAACCAAGTAAAATATTTTAGAGATTATTGTAGAATTAATTAATAATCAAGTATTTCTGAATTAATAGGAGTAGGGTCAAGTGGGGTACAGAGTAACATCACGATTAGCCCCTAAATTGTTTAATTTGACTAGGGTGTCTATTTGTTTGTCAATCTCAAGTGCCGAAATCTTAAACAGCTTTGGACATCAAAATGCAGGATAAACTGGAGAAAAAAAGAATTTATGTTTTTTTCCAGAAAAAAAACAAAAAAAAACATGTGAACAATTTGGCTAGAGCAGTTTTGTTCCAGTTGGAAAACTGGAATACTTATTTCTGGTGAATAAGTATATGTTTCCTTTATTCTTCAATTAGTTGGTGAATAGTAAACAAATTTTATTGAAATTTCTAGGCAATATAATTTTAACGAATTTTCGTTTGAAACAATAGGGGGTGGCACAGTGTGTTTATATATATATTTTTTACATGGATATTTCTTTGGGCAGGAGGTCTATACATTTTTACTGTAAAGTTTCCTCGAAAATGGCAGGTTTCCTAAATTTAATAGAGAATTTTTTGTATAAGACATTTGTCGCTAGGACTTTCCATACATGTATTAAATTGGTTTGAATAAAAAAAAGTCACGTTTGCTTACAGTTTTAAATGTTGGGGCTTTTTTGACACTCTGTAGATGTGTTGGTAGGAACGAAAATTTTCCGATTGTTTCCAGATCAGAAATTTAACGGAGGATTTTTTTTGTTATATAACATTTGTCGCCAGGACCTACCGTTAAGAGCTTTTTATTGGTTCGAATAGTCAAAGTTACGTTAGAAACCCCTATTTTCTCTTAACTTAGTTTGTTTCGATAAACCGATAATTTTCAATTTAATTAAATTATTAATTTACGTAATTTAATCTTTTTAATTCTAAAATGTAAATAGGCAAAATCACATTATATTATGTATTATATTATATTTTATTAAAAAATTATATTTTTTACAGTAGAAAGAAAAATTATTACTTTTTTCGACATTTTTTTTTTTTTCGCAAAACTCAGGCTATTAGGAGGGGCGAAGTTGAAATTTCGATTCAGCACACCATAAATTATAAAAATTAATTGAATAAATAAAATTAATAATACAAAATAAATATTCATATAAGAACGGCATTTCCTTCTTCACAGATGTGTTATTCATAATTGAATAGATAATATTCGTAATTAAAAATACATTTGTGGTGGCAACAGTGCCACCTTCAAACTCACTACTAACAAGGTTAATCTTGCGAATCTTATTATCAATAAGAATTAAAAACTTACTTCCATTGCACTTCTTTAAATAAGTAAAACCTAAAATTAGCTTCAGACAAAGATTATAATTACTGTAAAAATGGAGTTCTAATATTTGATTTACTTTTATAAAAGTGGGTAAATTTAAAACTATTTTTATTATATATTACATATTAATAACTCCATAGATTTACAATAAGATTATATAATTTTGTTGTAAATCTATGGTGTTATTAAATAATAATAATTATGTATTTTAAAGCAGTATTACATATTATATAGCATTTTAAAATATATAGAAATACCACAAAGATTAAAATTTGAATATCATGCAGTGAATAGAATACACTTGATGTCAGATTTCTAACCAATTTACCACTAAGAATAATTAAATTATTATTATGAATAATGAATAATATTAAATTAAATAATATTAATTATTAAGACACTTACTTATTAAAGGCCTGTAGACAAAATGTAAAGCTACTGTATACTTATTACAACAAAAATAGGCTGCTCTAGACTAAAGCAACTAAAATACAGTATAGCTTCTGCAAGATCCATCCCTCTTCTGCTGCTAAGTTCAGAATGACCAGAATGGCTATTCCCAACCAGGGTACACTTATAGCTGATAAGAGATCCAGAAACCAAAACAGAGGGGACATAGTCCACAGTTCAAAGGTATATCTCAAAAAGTACAACATGAATGTTTATTTAACAAAAACAAAGAATAAAATTTTATTAGAAAATAAAATAACATTCTTTATATAACAATAGTTGTAATTTTTAACATGACTTAGAACATTGCAATAGCAAAACACACTTGTAAATTACAAATACTTTTAACTAATCAACCTTTTTAATATAATAATATAACATAGTAACTTCATTTAAACAACCCATAAGTTAAAATTAAAAATAAAACAGATTTTTCTGGAATGCCTTGAGTTAAATAAATTTGTTTACTTTTTTTTTTTTCAAAATATATTAACATGCAGTTAATGTCCTTTCCAGATGAAATATATATATATTTTTTTTTAATACAAGAAAGGAGTATATTACATATGAAAATAGATATGGTATGAATTGGTAAATGCTAGGTATAAGCTCAAAAATATTCAATGAGTTCTAACTTAATTATATGATGTCAATTTATAAATACATCACAAATTATAAAATATTTAATTATTTAATTTGATGCCTAGGATTTAAGACCAAAATTCTTATTGTACTGATTACATATCACACTCATTTTGTTTTTAACTATAAGAGTTAGAGATGAAGATGAATAGCCATTAGTATAGCAATGCTTCGTCAAGAGCTATTAGACAAATTAAAAAAACAATTTCTTAATCATAGGATTTTTAACATCAAAAATAATTAAGTCAGTGGTATTTTGAATTTTTATGGCATGAATCCATAAATGAAATAATAATTAATATGATATGTGTGCCCATATAATATAACCTGGCATAGTAAATTAACTTATATAAAACTAGACAACTTTACATTTCAAAAAAATATTTTTAATAGATCATTCAAATCACAAAACCATTATAATAACAAATATATATATATATATATATATATATATATATATATATATATATATATATATATATATATATATATTTAGACACTAACGTATATCAGTTCTGAAAAATCTGTTTTTTGATATTTTTATACATATTTTATATGCATCAAATTAACAAATTCTTTAATTTAATGAGTTAATGTCTTTGTTCATAAACTTAACATCTAAAATTTGAGTGTTTTTTGTCAATTGCAGAAAATATGCTTTTGTAAATACTTGGGTGATTAAATTCTCTGCAAGGACTCTCTGAACTTCATCAAGCTTTTTTATTTTTGATATCCAAAGTGCTACAATACCTTCACACTCTTCACTGGTAAAGATTGATCTAGTAACGGGTGGTTGAATAGTTGCTGTAACTCCAGTAGAACAAGCTGTTTCTTTAGCAGAAACAACAGGTGAAACTCCTTTTGAAAAAGTGGTGGTAACTCCAGTTGATATAACAGCGGTTAAATCAGTTGAAGGTTCTTCTTTTACTTTTATAACATCAAAATCTTCTAATTTAACGGCTGGAGGAATGTAGCTTGTAAGTTTTCCAGTAGAACATTTTGAAGTTCTTTGTGATTGGTTGCTCACTGTCTGAGATGATCTTTGGGGTTTGTTGCAGGGTTGAAATCCTGCTAAAAAATAAAATAAAAAAATTAATAATTGAAACAAACAAGGTTATTATTTAATCTTTAACAAAACAAGAAGTTATTAAGAATTAAGAAACTAATTATAAATTTTCTTCATAAAATATGTTTTATACTTTTAGTCCAAGAATTGGTTTTATATTGTATATTTTATTAATTTTAGCCTAGTTATCAATTCTAGTACAATACATTTTTAGGATGTGAGAAAAGTTTTAAAAAACAAATAAAACAGTCTTATAATACAACATTAATATTCAAAGGTAATGGTATAGAGGTAGTTAATCACAAATACTCAATGATCAGCAGATGCAAAAAGACTTAAACACACTTTAACACTAAACCTACTGACATTTCATGTATAACTATTTCTACCACAATTTCTCAATAAAGATAACAATAGGAGAGAAGTGGATATTGAAAAACACTTTTGATATATTTATTAATAAAAGTATTAAAGTCAAAAATTAAAGTAATGTTGTTACTGAGAACTTCTGCCAAAAAAATTGAAAAGTGTTATGGTACGTTTAGTGTTAAACATAGTTCCAGTTTCAACAAATCCCCAAAATTGTCTATTAATAGGAAATGTAGAGAACCAAATGTGGAGGTCAACCTAGTAGGATCAGCATAAGGAGTTGGCGATTAAATGGAAGACTATCTTGCTCTTGGTTTTAAATAATTTTTTTTAACAGATGCAAAAACAGTCCGTTAAACACAGTTCCTGTTTCAAAGAGTCCCAAAAATTTTCTGTTAATAGAAAATGTAGTGAACTAAATGGGATTGTCAACCTAGTAGGATCAGTATAAGGACTGTGGCGTGCTCAGTATCCCAGAAGACTTGATCTTGGTAGTAAATAATATCCTAGATGATATCAGGTAATAAATGACTTAAGATAGCTTAATGAGTATTATATAAAGTTTTTTTTTTTTTTTTTTTTCAATATTCAATTCTTTGAAATTTACAAAAAAAAAACAAACACATTCCATAATCCCAAAAGATTCACTTATTTTATAATTACACATGATTGTGTTAAGCTTAGTACGCACTGGGACACATTTGAATCAACTCTCTGCGTCTGAGCTGAGTCCCGCGAGAGTGTACGCTGACTCCTAGATGTGCGGCGGGTTAGTATTTCTGACTTTTTTTGCGTCCCATCTGAAATGGGATTCTTCGACGTTTGTTTGATTCATATTCCGCAATATGACTCATTGCGGACGTGAATCTCGACCGGGAAAGAGCCCCTCCCTCTAGCTTCCTTTCGCGTGCACCTATTGTTCCGGCTTACAAGTTTGTTTTTTTTTTTCTTTATATTAATTCTATACTATCTAATATTAATAATTAAATTAAATTATTAAAGAAGATAATTATTATGTCGTCGAGTACGGTCCAAACATTAAGTTTGATTGAAGATTTGCATTCAAATCGGTGTCTCTGGGACCCGTCTTTCACTGATTACAGAAACCGGGAAAAAAAATAAAATAAATGTCTTTTGTCATTGGCAACGAAGTATCAGGTTTCACCGGCGGAAATAGAAAAAAAAAAATCCATACGCTAAAAGGCCAATTTCGTTGGGAGCACAGGAAGGTTGCATCCCTCAAAAGTGGATCTTCGCCACAAAAATGTAGTTGGTTTGGCTATGAACCACAAATTTTTTTAATGCCTGTGATTCAGTCAAGTGGAAGCAGGAATACTGATGAGGAAAACGAAGTAAGTAAAATTATTTCAATTTTTTCAAAATTATTATATTTTAATTTTACATTTTTAAACCAATTTACATTTTAATTTTTAAACCATTATTATATTTTATTTTAATTTTTACATTTTTAAACCATAATTAGATTTTAATTTTTTTAAACCATTATTATTTTTAATTTTTACATTTTTTTTAATAAGAATACAAATAATATTCATTTTAAAAAGGCATAAATACCGACGGGAGTTGCAGGGCTACGAAAATCCCTGACAAGACTAGTTGCTCCGTCATCGTTTCGGGAAGAACTGAATTAAATATGAGTCTTGGTGCGGACACGGTTCATTTGAATCGGGGCTGCGTCCGAACAGAGTAAAAACATGATCGACGCTGAGTCCGGACATGAGTCAAACATGTCTTACAAATGTGTCCCAGTGCTAACTAGGCTTTAGAATTTCAAACCAACAATAATCCAGTTATATTAATATTAAATAAACGTAATGAACTCTAAAAGGAATTTCCAATTTGGAGATGATAAACATAAATTAAATGTCAATAATTATCATTTAAGAAAACTTTGGAACCATTGTTTAATAGTTTTTTCTTGTTGAGTTATTAAAACAGATATTCATTGCAGATTTCTAGGAGTCATTTTTTCAAAATATCAGTTTGATATTAAGAAATAAATGAATGAAATTTAGAAAAAACAGAGAAATCAAGACAATTTATTTTATTAAACCCCAAAAACATAAAGCCGAGAGTGCACAGGTATGGAATCCTTAAAGATGAGAGAAAGAGACTTTATTTTAAATTTTTCCAATTTAAATTTCAACCTTAATGAATTACAAAAATTTCCTTACCTATATCATATAAATGTAAATAGTGCTAATGCAGATGAAGCCAAGTGGTAGGAAAAAGACTATGTTATGTATGAGATTATGTTATTTTATCAACATAGGACAACCTTCGATAAAAATAACAGTATCTGAAACGAGACCCCTCAAACAAATTGGGAAGACCAAGAGGGACTGCGTCAGAGATAATAGGATTCGAGATGATTATTGAGTGAGGTAAGATCTCAGCACATTGGAATAGCAACAGGTAAAATGGTACGGACGTGTTTACAGAATTTCCGATAGGCGGAAGCTGACGCACTCATGGCAGACCCAGGAGTACGTACACTTACTCTATTAGATGACTGAGGACAGGAAGCGGATGCACCATACCGGAGTTGGGAAGTCTTGCAAGAGACAGAGAATAGTTAAGTTAGATGCATTCTTGTGTTAATAATCCACATTAATTAATAAAGTATTAAATAACTTTTATAGTAAATAAAAGTTTCAGATTTAATCCATTAGATGCTCCAGAGACACGATTTTCAAGTAAACAATACAAGTAGCTTCCGTATGACAAAGCGTTTCAATAAAAAAATCGTAAAAATTTAATATAAAAAAAGTTTTACACTAATAAGTGTGGTAAGCTCCTCAGACTGCTTCAGCTCCTCAAGTTTCACGCGATTTAGAGGTCAGTAGTGCCAACTAAATTAATACAATTATACAAATACATTTTAAAAAATATGCAAATAAGTGTATACATGTACCTATAAATAAATAAATGAAGGTTTAGCGAACCCGAAGGTTCGATGCCGACACCACCAACCGTTGACCACACACCTCTCTCCAACCCACTCCCCCAAAACTCAAATCTTCCAGGTCGGCCTCGAAGCAATCCTCCCATCTACGTCTTGGTCTACCCCTCGGTCGTTTACCCGACGGCTCGAAACTGGTCACTTTTTTCGGAATTCGATCATTACTAAACCCAACGACTTAAGATGCCCATTTTAACCGTCGCGCTGCTATTTCCTGAACTATATTTACCGGATATAAGCAGTTCTACATTGTGAAGCCTTCTAAATTCTCCGTATGTACCTATAAATATATAAAATTTATATTAATGTTTTAGGAACCAATAAAGAAGTAACATTCTTGTCTTTTTCACCAATGTTTTAGCACAAAACAGGTCTTAAGCAAAATAAATAAAAGATTTAATTTTTATATATATATATATATATATATATATATATATATTTTTTTTTTTTTAATTTATTTAATTTAAATTTACAACTGTATATACAATATATTATACATCAAGTAAATACGATGATAATGATAAAAATGACTCGTCACTTGTTTTTAAAGCAACTACCCATTGGTAGCACTTATAAAGGTTTTATATGATGAAGTATTATATTAGAAGGACTCGAGGCCATCTTCTTTTCAGACGCCTCGGTGAATTATAATATTTAAAATCATTTTTGTGAGTTAATTTTCTCCTCTACTTATACTAGCTACAAGCATAAATTTAGAATCAATATCATTCCTATTACAGATTAGTTGAAACAGTCCTGGAAACCATAGTTTTACATGGTACAATTTTTTACATTTGTAACATCTTATGATAATGTACAAAATTAAATATATTAATTCTTTATAAAACTAGATGAATGAAACAGGAAATGTAATGGAGCTTTGTGAAGATTGTTCTATTATATATTCTTATATTTTTCATTTTATTCTGATTATAATAATTTTATTTTATATTATAGCCTTGAGTAGCCTTTCATTCCATTAGACTTTTATTTTATTTATATTTTAGGTTATTAAGGTATGCCTATGGAATAACATAATAATTTATTTTATTTCTTAAATTTTGTTCTCTTTTTTACAGTTACTTCTCAAAAATTGCAAATTAAATCACATATTAGAGCATAAAACTTGTTATGAAGATATATTACATTAAGCGAAAAATGATGATGTCTTTTAAGATATCATCTATATTGATATTTTTGACAAAAGTGAGGCACTAAAATATTCATTAGAAATCCTTGATAATGACATGGCCATATCCTGTTCTATCATATAAATTTGTAAAAAGGAGCTCTTATTTCTTTTTCTTACTATCTAAATAAATGAATTTTTTTAAACTACCTTCTTTTATATTTGTAGATTTGATATGAATTTTACATAATTTCCTCATATTGTGATTCTCACGATGACAAATAGTATATATATTTTATAGTATTCATAGAAAAATTCAAAAAAAAAAAAATAAAAAAAAAAAAAAAAAAAAAAATATATATATATATATATATATATATATATATATATATATATATATATATGGATAATTTCTTGACTGTTACTATTAAATGTTAAGTAAGGTTCTTGAGGTTCTGTCATACTGAACCTCAAGAACCTTACTAAACAAAAAAAAAAATATATATATATATAATATATATTATTTTGAATATCAAAAAACCTGCTATGATTACTTACAAATTCATCATAAATCATTTATTTTTTATATTTTTTATTTGATTAAACATTAATAAACTTTACAAATTATTTAAAAATTTGAATGTAAAGGTTAAATTGCTAAACTGAATACTGAACTCATTTACTTGACATTTATTTCTATTACATTTTATTATTTCTTTTTATTATCAGAAGTTCTACCAGTTTTTTTGGTTAGTTGTAAAATTAAAAGGAAAAACCCTGAGTGTCAATGAAAATCAATCAGCAATGTTATTGTTTGTGTAGTAGGAATGAATAATTATATTCCCACTCCTTGTCAATATCAGACTAAAAATATTTGACATAATTTAATATCCTAAGTTTATAATAATTTCCATTCTAAATAATAAGTTGAACTAGATTACTCAAGCTTTTTTTTTTTTTCTTTCAATAGAAGAAAATGTTTCATCATTCATATAAACATATTATAGGGCAGATCAGATAGATTAAAACACAGTACCACAGAACCTTCTATTAAATTAAATTTATAGATTGGACATCACAGACTATCTATGCATGTATTATAGTGATGTCCAGACAGAGAAAAAACATTGTTCGATAAAACAACCATTACTATTTATGTATTAATTTTAGTAATACATAGTAACGTTTAAATAAAAATAATACTATTTAAATTGTAGAACTTTAATAATACATTTAAATAAAGAAGAGAGCATTTTTTTTATGGGGATATTTTTTAAAACTTAGGTTAGCGAAAGGTTATGTTTACGAGCTAAATATCACAGCGCAGGCGTATTATCCAGTTCACGCCTATTTAGCGAAGTATCTAGGTTTGTTTTTAAGGAGTAATGTAATATTCCAAAATTTAAAATCATCTTACTCTTTAAGTTAATTACTTAATATGCAGTAACGAGGCAAAATACTTTACAGATTATTTTTTTTCATTAAAACTTTAGGAATGAATTGTTATCAACATAAGGAATGAAAATGAAAACTGAACTTAAAATTAACATTTAATTAAGCAACGCTGATAAAAATACAACTTACCCCTAATAATAGACTGTAATTAATCTTCTGTAACTCAACAATATCTTTGTCGCTAGGAGATGGTGTCCTTGTTTTCATTCCAGCAAATTTAGCTTCTGTTTTTTCTCTCAAAAACAAGAACTTCGTAAAGAAAACCCATTCTGAAAAGTATAACGTTTTTCCACCACAAACACTTTTTCCTTTTCTCAACTCACGCTGAAACTGGCCGATGAGCCCACGCATTTTAGTTTCAACTACTTTGGTGTTCATTTTTAATACACTGGCTAATTCGGCCCAAGCTTTTCTTTTTGCTGCCCTATCTTTGTAATTTGGATCATTGGGGTTCCATAGAACAGTTTTTTTCTTGTATAAGCTGATCAAACGAATGACAGTTTCCCTCCTCCAAACCATGTAGTATACCTAACGTATTTCTTCCTGATAAGAAACCTACTTGAAGCGTCAAACAGAAGACAACCATTACACTGATAAAATGATACTGACTTGCTGCGGTGGTGGGGATAGCTGCCATGATTCAGAGCTGCGCGTGGAGAGTGAGCGTATACTATGTTATATAACAAGTTGTAACACTTGTAACTAACTTTGGCATGAGAATATATGATATATAATATTATTTAAACTACGCTACGCAAACAATACAAATGGCGTTAATTGGCGTCGAAACTGTTACCTATAAGGTTACTTTATAAGTTCACAAACTTGTGAATTGCGCTAAAAATATCTACTGAATGGTTTTCGTTCATCTTTTGAGCGAGTAGAAGCCAGCTAGACAGCTGGGATATGCCTGATGCTGAAAAACGTCAATAATACATAATACATAAAATAATCTTTGATATGTAAATAAAACATAAAAATCAAGTTGTTTCGTTATAACCTTCTAGTCTAAACACTAAAATTCATAAAGATAATTAGATTATTTATATCAACTGCATTTAGTTTTTAAATTTTAAATGTCTTCTAAAAAAATTGTTAGAGCTCATTTTTCTGACTCCTTTATATTAAATTGCAAAGCTCAAAAAAAAAAAAAAGAAAAAAAAAAAAAGGAAAATATACGTTGTTGTTGCGTCCTTATGCATCCTTATGGTGCGTTTAGACGATGCCTTTTTTAGTTCAAGACGCGAGGCAAGCAAGCCGCACGGAGTAGCAAGGGGTTTTCAGTCTTGTTGGGAAACTCTTGTGCAGCCTTCGTGTTTACCAGTGTGTTACATCTTAAATCAAGTCTTTGTATTTAAATTATTGTAATAAATGATTACTACTAGAAGGAAGAAGAATGATATGGTAAGTTGAAACCTTCTCTAATGCAAGGGGGCACATACCCACACCAAGACTGAAGACCAAGACGCTGTCAAAAGGATTGTTAGTAGATTTGTGGCTTGATGGGATTCAGTGAATATAATTACACATACTATAAACCTATTACTGACTGGCAAACAATTGATGGTGGTAACTTTATCGTAAATGCGGAATCGGTAAAGTTTTAATTTTATTAATTAAACAGCAAATACTAATATTTATTAGATTGTGGCTCAATTATTTTTTAACCGAAAATATTAAAGGTACTTGTATCGATAGGGCGCTTCACCAAATCGGCCCGATCTGCAATGCTCGTGCGAGATCGATTCGGACGCTTTACTTCGAATTTACCTTTATGATAGCTATTTCTTCACACACTCGCGAAGCTAGCTAGCTTTTCGGTGGCCTGCGTGCAAATATTTGAAAAAATGTTGGCCCTGTGCTGTAACAGTATGTATAATAATACAATATAATTTATATATAATATAAAAGGTAATATATATATATATATATATATATATATAGGACAACAAAAAAAAAAATAATATATATATGCTAATAGATAATTACAATGCGATGAAATATAAAAAAAAAAAAAAAAAAAAAAAAAAAAAGTAAATAAATAAAAAAATATAGTGAAAAGAAAGGAAAACATATATAGAAAAGAAAAATAATAAGACCTATTTGAATGATAATATAACAAAATATATACAAATATCTAAAAGGTAATATATATACAATTGATAATAGCACTTTATCAGTTAGAAGAAAAAGGAAAGAAATAATAACAATAATTTATAAGAGAAAAAAAAACAAAACAGAAACTATTGTTGGAGAAACGAATTTAAATTTATATAATGATATACTCATTGAAGCAAACTCATCGGCATCGGATATGCTTAATTTGATTAACTGACTTTCAATTATCACTCATATTGGCGGGCTGTAACTGGGATTTAAGGAGATGTCGGAATAGAAGAGTTTTGAATGAATTTAAGGAAGAAGCATGTCTAATTTCAGGAGGGATCGAGTTCCAGAGGGTAGAGGATCGAGCTTGGAAGGAGTGTTGGTATAATGCTGTTCGATGGAAAGGAGTATATAGGTCAGAGGAACGTGATCTTGTTGTGAGTTGGGAGTGGACGGAAGACTTGAATATAATAGCTTGAGTTTTTCCAGCATTTAACTTTAAATGATGCAGGTTGGCCCAAGCACTGATTCTATTGAGGTCTTCCTGAATCTTAGAAAAAGCTTCATATAATTCAGTAGGAGGAAAGGATAAATATATCTGGGAGTCGTCTGCATAAAGGTGGTGGAAACAATGAAAAATTGACTGGGGGAGATCATTAATGTAGGAGTTGAAGAGGAGAGGCGAAATGCTGGAACCTTGGGCTACTCCGGAAGAGAGGGCTAGGAAATCGGATAAGGGTTGATTAGGGATGGATACTGCTTGAGTGCGGTCGGAGAGGAAAGACTGGAACCAAAGGATTGTGCTATTGGAAAATTTTAAAGCTTTTAATTTGGAAAAAAGGATATAATGATCAATGGAATCAAAAGCTTTGGAGAAATCTAGGAGTATCAGGACGGTCAGTTTTTTTTCATCTATGGCGGCATGGATATCGCTTATGATTTTGGTTAGTGCAGACTGTGTGGAATAACCAGGACGGAAACCAGATTGGAAAGGGTCGAGCAAATGGGAACCTTCAAGGAAATAGGAAATTTGGGATTGAACCAGTCGTTCTAAGGGTTTTGAAAGGTTTGAAAGGATGGAGATTGGGCGATAATCTGAAGGTTCGGTGGGATCAGGAATTTTGTTGATGGGGTGGACAATAGCTTTTTTCCAGGGAGTAGGAAATATGGGGTTTTGAAGGGAATAGTTATAGATGTGGACAAGGACCGGTAAAATTTCTGGGAGGCATAATTTTATTAGTTTAACGGGGATACCATCTGGGCCTATGGAATTGGTATGAGATTTTAAGATAGAGGAGATAATTTCTGTAGGAGTAATGTTGGAAAAATAAAATTCATTGTCATTGAAAGGTACTTC
Organism: Euschistus heros; assembly: GCA_003667255.2. Classification (NCBI taxonomy): domain Eukaryota; kingdom Metazoa; phylum Arthropoda; class Insecta; order Hemiptera; family Pentatomidae; genus Euschistus; species Euschistus heros. The sequence goes on from RCWM02000020.1 coordinate 2,983,881, forward strand.
AGAGGAGAAACTGGTATAAGGGGAAGGAGAGGGGAGAGCAGATGAAACGAAATAGGTGTTTAGGTCATTAGGTAAAATTGGGAAGTTGGATGAGATTGAGGATCCGGAGGGGTTATAGAGGGAGAGTTTTCGAAGGAGCTGCCATTTTGACTTGGAGTCGGAAGAGGACAATAGGGCTTCATGGAAATAGGAAGATTTCGCCCGTCAGATTCTTACTTGCACCAGGTTACGGAGTACTTTAAATGCTTGATAGTCGTCCGTGAGTCTCGTTCGTCTAAATCGTCTTCGTGCAGCTTCACGCTTTCTCTGCAGATCTTTAATTTCTTTAGACATCTATGGTGCAGGCCGTCGGCGAAAGGTGGAGGTTTTAAGCGGAGCGTAGGTATCGAGGATAGTGCGGAGATTGGTTGTGAGGATTTCCACCATGGTGTCAATGGAAGAGGTTGAGTAGACTCCACACCAATCTAAGGTTTCGAGGAGAGGTAGGATACTATCTCGGTCGAGGGCGTCAAGGTTGCGGTATGTTATGGTTTTAGTAGGAAGCTGATGGGTTTGGAAATCATAGGATATTTGGATTAGGTCATGGCAGGATAGGAAGGACACAGGACATTGGGAGGAGGAAAGGAGGTTTTTTGAGAATCTATGATATATAGGTCTAACCATGTATCGGACCAGCGGGAATGGTGAGTAGGAGCGAAAGGTACAATGAAAACACGGAGGGAATAGAACAAGTTATCTAAGTAACGCTTATCGTTAGAGTCAGCAAGGAAATTTGTGTTGAGGTCTCCGGAGATAATAATATTGGAATAGAGAGGAACAAGGTTAAATAAGGAAGATTCGAAGGAAGGACCGAACGGAACAAGAGGAGGGCGATATATCACAGCGTATAGCAGGTGATGATTGCTAGATGAAATTTCTAGGATAAGGTATTCAATGTGTGGGTATATGGATGAGGGAGAGAAATCGAGGATTTTTGTTTTTAAGCTATCGTGGACATATATGCCAACACCACCACCAGTCCGGCCAGCCCGGAGAGTAATCGAGTAATCAGGAAGGGAGACGGAAGAGGAAGGAATGTGGGGCTTAAGCCACGTTTCGGAAATAGATATAATATGGTAAAAGTTATGCGAAAAATATTGATAAAATTCTTCAAAATGCCTCCCAAGGCAAGGATTGGGAGTTGACGTGACAGGTAGTTAGGATACTAGACATACTGGAGAAAGGTTAAGGAAAAGACACTTATGTTTTGGGAGAAAAAAATAAAAAAAAAACTTTTATATGATTAATGAGCAGAAAAGAACATTGTATATTGAAAATTGATTAAATAAAAGAAGAATTTAGATTTAAACTTTGTAACCACTAAATATGAAAAGTTATGAAAATAAAATGAAAAAAAAAATGTGCAACTATTGATGTTGGTAAAAAAATTTGAAAGTCGAATGTATGAGAGAAACAAAATTCAAAAGTAAGCATAGGCGATACCACGAAATAAGCCAATATAGTGCGCAAAGGTGACAGAAAGCGGATTAGCAATGTAAAATTGGAAATCAGTAAAATAAAATGAAATAAAAAAAATTTACAGAATGAATTAAAAATAATAGCGTAGGCATAAATTAGTGAGATATATATATTGGGGATATCAAATTTAGGTGTCAACGATACCATGCAATTAGTTTCAGTGATGTTAAGGAATAATAGTTTCACTCGAGCTATAACGGAAAGTCAGATGAAAACTTGAAGATCCTGGGGCCGGTCGATAATAGTGACAGGGTGGCCATCGTCTTTCCTGCAACGTACTCTACCGCCCGCGAACCAGACGTATTTTACTTTTCCTGTGGATTTCTTTTGACGAGCCAGCCAGTAGAGGTGCCTATTGGTCGGTGTCATCTCTTCTCCGAGATAAATCCTGTGAGAGTCATTTTCTTGCCAGCCAATTTCCCGTGTGGTGAAATCTCTTTTCACTTTCCTTCTTTGCACCAGATCATCCCGTACTGTTTGCCTCACAAAGCGTACGATAAACGGGAGGCGGCCTGGGATCTTCTTTTCGAGGTTTCTTACGCTCTACAGAGTCTAGGTCCTCTATATTAATCTTCAGGCCAAGACCTGCTCCCACGCTGGTGACTAGTCCCGCCGGAGTCTCACCCGGGCGAACTGGGATACCACGGATCTCGAGAGACCTGTTAAGCAGCCCCTGCTCAGCCCTATTCACCCTGACCTCTAAACCCTCCACCTTTAATTTAAGGGTTTTATTTTCTGTCGTGACCTCTTCTAGACGTTTTGCTTGACTTTCAAGATGTTTTTCAATCTTATTAAGTCTTTCACTAAGATCGAAAGTCAGCTCGCCGTACTTCTCGAGGGCCGTTTTGAGGCTGTTGATTTCTTCTTTGGTATTGGCTTCCGCTCTATTTACCGCTGCGAGTATTTCTGACGCTGATGGCTCAATGTTCAGGTCTGTATGAGATTTAGCCGGACTTGTTGGTTTGCTAGTAGACGAAGATGTTTTTTTTTCCTTTTCACATTTAGAGCACAACCAATTTTTTTTAAATGATTTTATATCATCTATCTCCCTTTCCTTAAGACAAAAACATTTTCCATGATAAATTATTTTGCACACAGCCATAATAAATAATATTTACAATAGAACTCACTGTATATGTAAATAAATATAACCAGCCAGCAGCGCTAATACCTTCAGGATTAAGCTTCTTGCCTTCAGGTATTTTTCTCTTTTCAATAGATGCAAAATAAAAAAACTTTGATAAACAATTAAAATGTTGAAAATAACTGAGTTTAATTAACTACTGATATTTGAGAAACGGGCAACACAAAAAAAACCCGGTGAAAATGGATAAGAATACAGTAATTACGAACAGCGGTACACGATGTTAACTAGGCACGGTCTCTAACCAGACTGATATATATATCATGAAATATCGATAATATCAGTTCATGTCTTCTTTATTTACATGTGTGTTTTTTTTCTTTCTTTTTATGCCTCCTGTCTTAAACTAAGAACACGCGGGTGAGAAATGTTTCCATTTTTCCTTTTAATATATATTGAATATGTTTTTCCCCCCCAAAAAAATCAGATCAGATAGCTGTAGTCACTAATAAACCATATTCGCTTATGAACGTGGAAGAAACTAGAGACCAATTGGGAAGAGAATAATTGCAATTACTCGGTTATTTTGCCTCAAATTCATTTCAAATTGAATGAGATCGACAGGAGTCATAATATATTTTGTTGGCGATATGCATCTTGACTGAAGCAGGAACTTTAATTGCCAGTTATTCCCGAAATCAATGCAGTCAAACTAAGATCGGAAACCCCAATTTCAAAGAATAACCCTACTCCCAAAAGCTATTATCACTGATGAAGTTAGCGCTTGTGTAAATTTAAAAGAACTGCAACTAACAGAGCATGTAAATGGGGATTTGATAACAGTTTCTGTCATAACCGGTATAAACCAATGTCTAAAAATGCATCAAGCACTGATGAATATAGTTTTTTAATAGTTATGGTGGCACTAAAATTGGTGGATGTGGAAAAGATATATGGGTAAATCTGCGTTTGTCGCCGCCATTATAGTGCAGACACCATAAAGTTTATTTTCCAAAAAGAAACTGCAGACCAAGTGCGTGATGAGAAAAAGGGCAATGAAAGATAAAATTTGCCTGCTCTCAACCTGTGAAATTAAATTTGAAAGCGACCAAATTTACACAGTTAGTTTTGAAACTTTGTTCAGAATGCTATTTTTACATTTGTGAGGCTACCCCGAAGGATATGAACACTGAAAATGTGGTAAAACGTCTTCCCGATGATGAGCAATATCGTCTCTAATCTGAGTTATAATATAATGATAATATAGGCTTATCTGAGTTGGTGCCTACTTTTAAATAACAACAAATTAGACAGCTTAACTGGCCTTTACGGTTGAATTACGTCAAGATCACATGTACGTCATACAATTACTTCAAAGCATATATGTTAATACTCCGTAACTCAAGAAAGTATAATATTAAAAATAGTCCAATGATGCGTAATCGGCAGTATAAAAAAGAAAAAAAAACTTAGAAGAAAAATTGTGGCGGCTTAATGGTAATGTGAACTGTGTGCGCGGCACCTCGCTATGCCAGTGACTTCACAAGTAAACATCTACTTCTAAAATTTTAATTTGGATTGTGTTGCTTAGTGTGTTACATTGATATTTAGTCTTCTTAGATTTTAGTAGGTGAAAAAGAAGTAAACAACATGGATTTAGTGTTATATATATTGATGTTTTCTTATTTCCTCTTCCCTAATCTGTGAAAGTGTAACAAGATAACAACATTAGTTTCTACATGGATTTTATTTTATGTATATATAATTTGTCATTTCCTCCTTTCTAATGTGAAAAATTTAATTTAACAATACTGGTGATTTTGTGTTATATTAATTCTGATTTACTATAATATCAATTCATCATTGATTTAGTGTTTTATATTTTGATATTTTCTATTTCCACTTAGTTATTTTCTTATTTCTCTTTTTGATATGAAAAGGTATAACAGAAGTCGATATTAGTTTGAACATGGATTTAGAGTTTGTGTGTAAATGAAGGAAAATAACCCCCCCCCCCCCGAAAAGTAGCAACTTAAACATCGAAATAACTCGGAACAAGGTATTCGGGCACGTGCAACGGCTGGAGCGCCTCTACGATACAAGTAGCAGATTAAATATGGTATATTATATTATCGCTGGATACCAGAGTAATTTGTTTATTTTTATTTTCTTATGAACTTCTTTCTTACAACATACTGTATTCAATATGATAATTAGTACAAAATTATTTTCAAGCAGAATCTTTGAATATATTTATCACTCCTTTAACCATAAGAATATAACAATAGATTAAAAATATTCTTTTTATTACTAAGATTAGGTCCAAAATTATATTGTGTAAATGGTATGTTGAGGAAGATATAAACTTGGAGGGGACGAAGCGTGGGAAGGAAATCAATACGGGACAGCTATATTTAACAGATATCACCAAATGCAGTATAAAATTTATATAGATAAATGTATAAATTGTTCTGATAGTTTCGCTGAAAACTAAGACAATATGGGTTCAGGGTTTATGTTTATATTTTATTTGTTAAAGTAATATATAAATGTTTAGAGCAGCCAAAGGCGCTAACGCGAGCACTACAAATAATCTCCGGCCTCACACCTTCCACCTTTTCCCATCGAAATCCAAATCAAATAAGACGTGGCTTGTAAACCGGCCGTAAAAGATACAATGTAATCCTTCGGTCTACTCTTCCGACATTTACCTACAGTTTCAACGCTGATTACATTTTCAATTCATCAAAAATCAATGTCTTGAGATTCCGCGTTATGTGGCCTTTTAAATTGTCCATTGCATTCCATCTTTCTTTGCGCCAAATATTCTATAAAATAATTCATTTCCCGAGTTTAAGGATCCATTGTTCCCTTAGGAGCACTTTGTACTTGTTGGCAGAATTATTTTTATGTTACAATTCTAATTTAAAAACTAATTGAGTTGAAAAGGGAAACAATACGAGGAAGATAATAAAAAAAAAGAAAAGACATGGCGAATATTAAAAAAGAAAACACATATGGATGGGTATGTGAGCTGTGCATAAATTAGTGTCGAAACCAAACTTTTCTGATCCAGTGGCAGTTTGTGTAACAAAAGGTTTTTCAAATTGCCTTTGTTTTATTTATACTTAGATTTTTTTATGTGCTGCGTTATTAAAATCTGTGCAGTAGTTGGTACAACTGAGAGACTCGTTAATTTTCGATGGTAGGAGAAGGGGAAAAAGGGAAAAAAAGAAAAGTGAAGTAATACTCCAACTATTTGAGCGAGAAAGTATTAATCCGACTAAACAATTCCAAGAGATGCTATTGCAACCAGAAGTTCGCGCAAAAGGAAGAATCAGTGCCTGGACAGACACGAACTCATTCATTCGGCGGAAAAAAATGATGGGAGTTCCCATAACTATATTTTGGCTTTTGTTTATATTTTATTTCTTTGTTTGCTCAGAAATGTAAAAAAATTCAAAAGTCAAATGCTGTATACTGGATATGTAGATAAATATGGAATTACAGTTCAAATAATCAGCTATTCAGAGTATTTTGTTACTTAAACCTTCTCCAATGAGCATTACTCTCTAAATAGTGTATTCGAACGCTATATTAATGAAGAAACAACCATACTACATTTCAAGTCCTCAATCCAATCACTACATACGAGATCCCGTCTCTCCAATCTCTCCACCCATCTTACAGAACGGCTGCATTCCAACGTTCCTTTCTTGCCCGTTCCTCTATTCTTTGGAATTCTCTTCCTCCTTCCATTCGCAACGCATCTTCCCTCGGGATTTTTAAAAAACACACCTCTTCCACCACCTTATCTCCCTCCAGACGGATGCTATTTAATCATATGGATACTTTATAATGAATGTCATATCAGCATATTAAAAAAAAAAAACTTTTTCAATTCTTCTTCTGATAATGTTACGGGCCACTGGGGGTATGACTAATCAAATCACAACTTAAATACTAAACACTAATTTATTTACAACTTAATAAATACAAATAGGTCCCTTAAGCTACTTAATCTAATAACAATTATACTTAGGTCTAATTACACTAATATGTATATTACACAATACTTATCTTTAATATCTTAATACTAGATATCACAATTATACATAAGAATCTATTACACTGACACACAGAGACTGTTACTACACTCACTGACACTGTTAATCACTGTCACTAATCACTGACTGAACTGTCACTGACACTTGACTGATTGATCGTTACTTGATCACTGACACATGGATACTGCCTGCTAGGCTGGAAGTCGGCCTATTTAAAGCTCCGCCGAACATTCTAGATCTGGCCAGATTACAGATCTAGGGCCTTCTGGGGCGCCGTGACCCTTCCAGGCCATTTACCGCCCTTTTCGGCTACCTGCTCGCCCATGCCCACGGCACCACCAAACTCACCTAACCGTAACAATAATATTTTCACTGTTACTCAAATGTTTTTTCATTTTTTCTTTATCATTTTTTTCTGTTCCCTATCAACCAATATTATTTTTCCTCATATGTACTTCACTAGGTGTAAATCCAGAAATTTCATGTTTCAATCAACTTCGTATATATATTTTTTTTCCTTCACCGAATGTATATATGGTTTTGTATGTATATAGGGGAAGATGCTGTACCTTAAGCACAATTGTACCAATGGACATTTGTAATTAAGAGAGAGTGGGAGGAGGGAAATTGATATTGTTAGATTGGTAGTGTTGCAAGCATCTCCCTGCAGTTGCACGTGTGTTTTCAAAATTGTCAGATCAATAGTTTAGTAGAAATTATTATTTTTAAGTTTTTTTCTTCCAAATCCTGACCAATCCAACCAGTGATTTTAATTTTTCTATGATATACACTTAGAAATTTTCTAGGCAGTAATATTTCATTATGTTGTCCGATAAATATATCATAACTTCATATGTTTTCATATCAGTTATCACTTACGGGTTTTGTGAAAAAGAACTTTCCGCACATCATGGCGTTCAGTTGTACCTGTGGACACCATTGCCAGCTGAACCTATGGACAGATAGTTAAAGTGTCCACAGCTAGGCCCGCCGCAAGTTGAGGCGCAGCTTCGTGACTCACAGTGAGTTTCTGTGAAAACCAGAAATGATAGGAACCTCGCATGTTGAACCGCAGTTACACCGCAGGCAGTATTCTCCGCGGAACGCAGTTTGCATGCCACATTTTTTCACCGACTGTCACCGTGACTTTTGTAAAATTGATAGAAAAATTAATTGAGGCTGTGCGAAATCGTCGCCTGTTGTATCATACAAGCCATACAGATTATATGAAAAATAATTTGAAGGCTGAGAAATGGAAGGAAGTGGCCAAGGAATGCGATATGAGAAGTGCTAAGTTTATTACTTTGTTATTTATTACTTAGTATTAGTAGAAAGTTATGTACAAAATAAAAAAAATCTAAAACGACTGAAATAGGCCGCTAGGTACAAAATACATAAAATTTATAACGACTAAAATATATAACTATCTTCTTCATTAAGTAAATATTCAATTCCTTTAGTAATACCACCTTATTTACTTTTTAAATAAAAGTATCAGTATTTTCCCTTAGCAATATTTTCCCCTGCCATGGAACAGACCCCACAGTGTTATATAGGTGGTGAAATTTTATCGAATTGAGAAAGCTTTTTGTCCACTTCGGGTATTTTTGTAATCCAATGGGCATAATTGATCTTGTGGCATAGCTTCTTCAGTGCAATATTCACTTTGAACTAATGTATAATTCCTTAAATAATTGTGCAATACACAAGCTGTCTTCACAAACCCGAAAACTCTATCCATCTTAATTTCAAATGGTGCACGGAAAATTCGAAAACGTGAAGCAAGTATCCCGAAAGCGCATTCAACTGTTTGTCGCGCTCGGGTAATAGATAAGTAAAAACTTTATTTTCATAATTATCAGCTCTTCGTTTTGGAAATATTTTCATAATATTTTCAGATAAGGGAAATGCCTCATCTCCTACAAAGACAAATGGCATTAGCTCCTCTATTAGAGCTAATATAGTAGGTGTTGGAATATGTAAAGAATGATTAAAAAAAATTTCCACACTGCACATGTGTATTTCGCTACACCATGTTCTACCAGGAATGCTAGCCATTTTGAAACTGCTTCATAAAACTGCGTTTCAACTAGAGGTGGACTCATCACCAGTTTCTTTCACCGCAGAAACTCAATGTGAATCACAGTGCTTCACGTCACGAGGCTGCGCCTCAACTTGTGGCGGGCCCTACTGCAAATTTTTCTCTTTGTTTATTAATTCATTATTTCAATTATAAATATTGCGGAAAAGTTCGAAGGCATTCCGCGTGATATAAAATGCCTAAATCTGGATACCTACTATTCGTATAATCTTTTTTTTTAATAGGGGAAAACTCGCCATTCACTATTTATAACAAACTATTCAACTAGTGAAAATAGTGATTTCACAAATGTGATCTTGGCTGATCCATCAAGCGAAGATTGTAATTTTTTGGATCAATTGATGAATGATTATGAACAAGGGAAAGAAATTGAAGATGAAGAAATATATGTTGGTAGCTATGTTCTTTGTTGTAAAGCATTTTATAGCTTTGATCAAAGGAAAAGTATACTCGTTCACGTTCAACATTTGCTACTTGAAGAAAATTTCATCGAATGATAGAACCCAAAAATTTATTCTTCCGGACATCGCAACTGATTATGTAACAACTGTACTGAAAATGTAAACAATTACATTTTCCTACATCTTTTCATGGATACGATCTCTAATGATTCGATTTTTTCCTTAAAAAAAGTTTGTGACACTCATTATAATAATTATAGGTATATAAAAGATTTATTTTTGTTAAAAGGTTTAAAAATAAGTTAGGTTTCTATTTACTTTCATAGGCTAACTTTATTGTTGTCACCTTTCTAGTTCCATAATATTAAGTCGACTTATTCTTGTTTAAATATTCTATTTTGTTTAGTACATGTTATAAAAAATTATTGCTGATGTGTTTCTCAAAATATCATTTCATTATCCCTATAAACCTATGAAGAAATGAATGTCCATTGGTACAACCACTAGTGTCCACAGGTACAAAGGGGGGAGGTACCTATGGACACTAATCATTAAGTTACAAAATATTATTTTCTGTAAAAATAAAATTACTTTTCAAAATAAAGACACCATGGTTCGATAGTCCCTTAAATTTCTTATCTAATGGTACAATAACCATTTAGATAAATAAAGCACCGAAAATTATTAAAATTTATAAGTGAAAATTGTCCACGGGTACAGCACCTTCCCCTAAGTGTGTTGGTTTATATATTTGTTTATAGACTTTTTTTTTGCTTTAAATTATTTTATTATAAACTTGTATTTACTTTATATTATCTTATTCATAAGGTATAGTTGACTGTGAAATATAGGAGATGTAGATAGGGTAGGCAGTCATAGATACTCAGCAGATCAAAATAAAATTGTTTTTATTTTAATTGTTAAAGACTGGGCTTTTGCAATTTTATTTTGATCTGCTGAGTATCTATGACTGCCTACCCCAACTATCTACATCTCTTACATTATCTTATTTCATTATTTCATTTATTTAAAATATCTTGGCCAGATGTGATTTACTTTTTATAATTCATTTGTTGTTATTCTTAAGGGACTTTGTCCCAGAATAAAATTTATTCCCTATCTATCTATAACCCAAACCAAGTCTCCCTCTACACATTCGGCAGTCTACAACGAAAGTCTTTTTCGTGTTCCGAGTTATGACACTACACGCATGTGTAGACCCAGTTTTAGTCAGGAAATGTTTCCAATAACTTTTTGTCTCATGATAATAAAGTTCATAACAGTTCTTGATGTGATTATAATGCTGAAAATTTTATTTTTCCAACCGCACAGCACATTTCTTTCTTAAAAGACACGGCAATAATCACATAATTTATCTACTTTTCCAACCATAACACTTAAATTACAACTATAATTTTATATTAACACTGTCATAGAATACTCTAAGATTAAAAAATTATTTTTCAGATCGATTCCGTCTACAAACGGATTCCAGTTTTACCATGCGGACGGACTAGAACAATTCGTAATCTAACGGTTTCCGTTGCTCATCTGTTACTGACCAAAGGACGTCAGCATTGTGTACTTGGACGGTTCTAGTCTTGCTTAGTTAGTTTATGCAGCTCATAATGCCTTTTTATTTCCCACACAAGGTGCCTAACGCTGGTATAATCAATATAAAGAACAAAACATTAAATAAAGATCCCCTTCGACAAGAAATGAACTTTTTATATTTATATATATATATTTGCAGCATTCGAAAGTAAAAAATAACCATATTCAAATTCATTTTTACAAATTTTTTGAGCAAGAACTGTTTGAAGAAATGAAAAATCAATTTGGCTGTTTTAGGAGTTCTGCACATTACATGTGTACCAGCAATTGGAATCACAGAACACAACTTGCGCTTCATTTATAAGCATTCACACAAAATATGTCCAAGCAATTATGCTCAACCCACCATTGTAAGGGATTGAGATTAAAATAAAAATCGATTTATTATAGTGTTATTTTCTGTTTTTTTCATTTTTTGGAAGCAAAGAATAAGTCAGTTAACATCGAATTAGCTTTTTTGATTTTTCAAATGAGAACTTTTTAAGTAAAAATGTATTTCTTTATATTGAAAAATGAGACTAAATTGAGAATTATGAGAATCCAGCAATCTCATTTATTTTTTAAAGAAGAAAAGGTGAGTCATCAACTTTACTTAAGAAGGTGGCTGAATGCAGTTTTTTTTTGTTTGGCCTGGTACAATTTTTTTAAAAATCCTCATGATTTAATACAATTTCCAATGGTTTAAGAAACAGTTTTTTAAATTGTTAATAGTATATTGTAACAAATATCATGAAGCTATCTTCTAAATCTAAACCCTGCACATATTCCATAAGTACAACTGAGCTCCCCACCCCAACGGTCCGTCTCAGGGACGGAACCGTTATCTAGGACAGGCATCCGCTGTGACCGGGCCGGCACCGGAACAGTTGGTCTCAGATGTTCTAGGAGAGAGGGTACTATTACGACTATAAGGTAAAGACATTTTTTTATGGTAGAAAATTAATTCAAAACTTTAAAATTTCTATACATTATTATTCCTTCATTATTGTAAAGACAAAATTTTTTAGAGCTTCAGTCCTACATGAATAGACCTAGTCGAAATATGTAGTCCAGTAAGTAGCAGTAATGCATTATGACGTCAGTAGTGCATGGGACAGCCGAACGCTGATTTCAAAATGGCCGTTTTCAGTCAAAATTTTGTTGTTCATAATTAATAAAATCAACCTATTTTAATATTTTCGGACTTAATTTGTTATTAGTTTGTTTGTTAGTAGATTAAAAAAATTTTCTATTAAAAATATGCATTTATCTACTGAAAAAAGATTCAAAACAATTTGAGGTCTTACAGCCAATGCCTCGCTGATCTCAATGAGGAACCATAGTCATACATTTCTCAGCAGAAACAAAAATTTTCAATGTAATTAGTTTCTCTGTATATATCAATTATGTTTTGTCTCATTAATATTTTTCTTATATCTGAAAAATAAAGTGCGGTTTCTTTCATTTGTCTGAAGTATACTTAATGCGTTCGCTTGCCTTTGTTCTTTCTGCTTCATTTGTTTTTCTGAAAAAGTTCATACTACGCACTTCTTTCTTGAAACTCCTTCTAATCCTTGCCCGTCACCCAATTTGTTTAAAATTCTTTCCTTTATTGTACAATAAAGTAAAAAATAAAGAAAATCGATAATATTTAATTACGTCTCATGTGCCTTACAAACTTGGACAGAAGGACAAAGGCAAGCGAAAGCCCCAAAAGTGCAAGAATCGTATTTTAGGAAAAACGCAACTGAACGTTTGGAATTTTTACCACAATGATTCTCAAAGAATTTTCATATTTGTGATAGCCCTATAAATTAGCCCGACAGACTCTAAAAAGGAGAAAAAATAGCTATCTTGTGACACCCATAACCCATAATTCACGAAATTAGATTTAATACACTATTCACGGGTGCCACAGAATCAATATAATACCTCGAGTTTGAAAAAGTGAATCCACGTGCTTTTTTCACCAAAACATTTGTATTTTAAACAAAATAATTGTAAATATTGAAAATGTATTACTATTCGGTAATATATTATGAAATATAGATATTATAATCGAAAATATATGTTAATATTACAATGATTTTATTTATTTTTTCTAGGTTACACCTGCTTCGAGAGGATGGACGTGGAAAGGCTTATAGAGGAAGTCCGAAAGTATCCCGTACTTTACGACCAGAAAAACGAAAGGTATCGAAATACAGAACACAAAGATAAGATTTGGAACGAAATCGCAACTACATTAGGGGTTCCAGGTTTGTAAATTGTTTTATTATTATGTTTCCTCCTATGTCCATATTTTAATATACAAAAAACTTGACTATGACTCAACAAATATTTTAAAAAATACCCGCATTTTTTAGATAAATAACTGCCAACGTATTATCTAATACACAGGAATTAGCTTTTTTAATGAAATATCATTGCCTCAGATTGCATGCACTACTCTCAAACTGCAATGGAAATGGCGGGAATCAGTCTCAAACTTTTATTTAAAGTATCTCTCATAGCTTCCCCCTAATATCTTGTAAATTAAAACCTAAAACAATAAAAAAAAATTGGGTACCGGCTTCCACCACACCACCCCGTTCTTCTCCCAATAGAATCATACAAAATCTTGGTGCTGGTCTGTATCATTTTCATACTTCAATAAATTATTTCATGAATTGGTGACAAAATATATATTCAGAACCAATATTTTTTTTTCTTGTTTTCAATTTTTAAAAAATAATTGAAAGAATCTTTTGCAGTTGATAAGTATTCATTACCAATTCAAAGCTGATAACCTTGTTGAATTTAATCTTGGTTTGAAATGAAATCTCATAAAAAGTAGTTGATAACCGTAGGCTAGGCCTGTATGCAGGGATTTTAGGAACATATTATATTAAGTAAATTTCATACAAAATTACTTCATTCCAGGTGGCCCTAGATCATGTAAAAGTAAATGGTCTGTCATAAGGGACCATTTGTTAAAGACATTGAAAAAAAGGCAGTCGACAATGTGGATGGGCTGTAAGAATTATAGAAAGTATAAATATGAAGAATCATTACAATTCCTAATACCTCACATCGGTCAACGAGATGGTATTTCGAACATATTTTGTCCAGAAGAGTTTGAGGGAGAAATGGTAGACACGGAGCAAAGCGAGGAACTTCCGGAAAAACCATTGGTTCCTGAGGTATCTGTGAATATTGAGGAAGAAGTAGAAAATACAGCTATTGAAGACACGTCAATACATTCCAACCATACAGACAGGAATTTCGATGCAGGCCTGACTAATTCCACTTTGCGAAAGGATTTCTTCATGAGGCCAGCTTTACTGAAAAGGAAAAACCCGCACTCTCGTAAAACCAAAAGACCCCTAGATTCCGCCACCAGTCAACTGATGGCTTTCATGCTAGAAGAGAGGAAGGCCGAAAAGAGAATGAGAGATGTGGAGAAGCAGAAGAAAAAAGATCCTGTCGACGCTTTCCTAGATGGCATTGCGCCTAGCTTGAAAACTCTGAACCCGATATTTCTCAATCAAGCAAAAGGTCAGATATTCTCAGTTGTCCAGGAATACGAGATGAAACAACTAATGCTCAACCAGCACCCTTCAGTTTCCGATGCTCAAAGCTCTCATTTCCTCCGGATTCCGCATTCACCATCATCCGAAACTTCGTCGACATATGCATCACCCCATAGGACTAACTAATACCATTAAGTATTTTTAATTTACTCTGTCCTACATTTACTCTGTTACACATATAAAATAATCAAGAGAGACCTTTTATAATCACTGTAAATACTATGATGTAAGTTATTATTATTATAAAATGTTCCTCAATATTCTATAGTATAAACGGATATATGTACATAGGTGCTATAATCTTATTCATTATTTTTGTGATCCATTATATAGAAATGTGTTAATATTATATAATTAAATAGATAAATTGTATAGTTGTTATAATGTATTATCAATCAGAATAAAGTTAATGTGTGTATAATATGTAATCCATTCACGGTATTATGAATGAAAAATAATGGATCTCACGTATCGTGATACAATAAAACCCCTATATTACGGATAACTTATGATTTTTCAAAATATACATATGTTTTAAGATGGAACATGTTGTACCGGTGACCTAGTTAGTCGATACGTTTTGGGGCATCGCTAGGGTAGTTTTATTGTTTGATATTAGGAGAGTAGGAGCAGTTAAGAGCTCAACTTTTCTTTTACTACTGTGAGCTAGTGAGTGAGCTATAAAAATAAATGAGCGAAATAAACAAATTTAACCCATCTTGGTCGATCCCTCTCGGCTTTTCAAAATTTTGGTTGGAATAAAATAAGTCACGTTTGAAACCTCTATTTTTAATTTTAGGAACTTTTTAACATGGAATATGTTTTACCCGTGACCTCGTTGGTAAAAAGCGACACGTTTTTGGGGAACGTGATGGCGTAACGTTTTTTTGACACACTCTAGCTCTATTGGTGTTGACAGGATCAAACATTTTACGTCATCATACTTTTTAAACATTCAATGGAAAATATTTTTTGTAACATGACATTTGTCGTTAGGAGCTACATTAGTTTGAATCAAACGTCACATTTGAAACCTCTGTTTTTGAGTGTAGGCGCTTATTTGACACGCTCTAAAACTGTTGGTGTTGCTCGGATCGAACATTTGTTGAAAGTTAACTTATCAGAAATTAAATGGAATATATTTTTTTATATGATTTGTCGCTAGGACCTACCGTTTAGGAGCCATATTAGTTGAATGAAAAAAGTCTCGATTTACACCCCTGTTTATTCTCACCTTTGTTTATTTAGAATAACCATTAACTGTTTATGATTAAAATCATATAGGTAAGAAGAAAAAAATAACATAAGGGCATAGACAATCAGCAGGATTCAGCAATTTAATTTGAAAATTTATCCTACAGAAAACAGGTAAGCGAAAAAAAAAAAAAAAATAGAAAAAATATGAGCATTGACCGTCAAAGGGGCAACCTATAAAACATGTTCCATGTAATTCTTTCTTTAGGGGCCATTTTTTTTTTTACATATAAATGATAGAACCTATGTTAAATTAATAATTTGTTTATTAACACTTATTAAACTTATCCAGCCATCACAAATGATAAAATATGATCATGTTAAATATGAATATTGTGCTGATGAATATGTCAAACTTCTGTTAAGGTAAATCCAACGAAATTCCTTGATATACTGAAATGAAAATAGTTTCTTTAAAAAGAACAAGAAATTAAATTTTAAAAAAATAAATAAATAAAAAAAAAGTTTGTATGTTTATAATTTAGATAGGAAGGAGCAAAGGGAAGATTATGGAAACTTATACACCCAACAATATACAGTCAGAGTCTAAAGTATTCGTACACCTGTTATAAAACATTAGAAATAACAAATAATAGCATTATTTAATAGGATTTATTAAAAACAATAAATCCATTTAATGTAGACATCGACACGTTTATTTATAAATATATTTTTGTATTTATAGAACATATCACAAAATAATACTTAAAGAATAACTGAAAAACAACAATAACATCATGAGTCAAAAGTATTCGTACTCTTGATAAAATTTCTATTTAATGATGGCATTCGAGAGCAATTAATATTTAGTAGGGCCAACTTTTGCTTTTAATATGCTCTATATGCTTTGTGGCATTGAATTCACTAATTTTTGTGTCAAAGTAACTATAATTTTGTAATAATAACGTCGCTTAAATTTTGATTGTTAGAAAAACACCTTTTCCGTACTCGATCCTTTAGATATTTCCACAAATGCCCTATATGGTTAATATCCCGTGATTGAGGGAGTGTGTCCTCTACTTTGATGTGTTGTACAGGATCCACATTTTGGATTTCCAAGCTGTATGCTCGGGATCATGAAAAGTGTAATTTTCTCCCATCTCAAATTTTTTTTATTACGTCGATGTATTTTATATGATTCATTATGCTATCGATAAACTCAAGACACCCCACTCTAGCATTCAAACAACCTCAGACCACGAGTCACTTTCCTGTATTTCTAACAGTTGGAACTATATTTCTTATTTCCATTACTGTATTTTTTTTTGCTCCATACTGTTTGACCCCTCTGAAGATTAAACATTTCAATTTTATTCCCCCTCGTTGGTAAATATTGTTATCCTATTCCCAAGGTCACAATCTTAACTTTTTTTATGGTCTTTGGTCCATTCATATTTTAATATGAGTGATTGATTCAGCGACCGTAACTCATTATGATGGATTTCTCCTCTCTGTCCTGGGTTTTTGAAGCTCAATTTCCGCCTCAAGCATTAGCGATTGTTATTAAAACACTCCCAAGTACGAATACTTTTGACTATAATGTATAAGATATCAAGCTAAATTCAGTCAATTTTCTCATGAAAAAATAATAACTCTATTCTATTATCATGAATACAGTATTATACGTGTTTAAATTAAATAAATACAAAATTAAACGAAAGAAAATAAAACTTATACTAGTGTTGACTCTGACTGTAAAAATGTAATTATTATTCGGCCACAGCAGCACCGACGTTTTTTTAAAAAATGATATTGGTTTGTGGCAAAAGAATGATATTCTTTTGGTTATTTAGACTAATGTAATATTTACTAGCGCACTATTTAAAAAAAATAGTTTTGGAGACACATATAAGTTAAAAAAAGGTGTTAATTTTTTTTTTTTTTTTTTTTTTTTTTTTTTTTTTTTTTTTGTGGGTTTCCGTTGTGAATCCGACCTCCTATAAGGCACTTAACACTAAATTAATCTTTTAAAAAATAGGATTCAAATTCGATTTTTTTAAAATTACAGAAGCGAAATAGCAAATTCGAATATTAAATATCTTCTTCGGTATAAGTACAACCACTTTCGTCACTGCTATCCCTGAGGTTAGCATAATTTCAATTTGAGGTCAACATATTTTCTAATTACAAAATCATTTTCAAGGCCAATTCTCTCAAGAAGTGAATCATTTTAGGATGTTTTTTTTTTTTGGTAGATACTTAAAGGGGTTGGACGATATGAGAAACCTGTCCATGATCTGTTGTCACGTTAAAGTCATTAGATAAAATTCTGAAAATGGATTAACTTTCCTTCATTTAACAATGCCACTGCAGCTATGAAATGGTTTCATTTGTCTTCTAGATCTTACAGAAGTTTCATTAGATGATAGACCCTTAGTAAAAACTTTCTCACAAAGCCATTTTTCATTCAAAGTGACATAAAGTTGGTTCCGTCAATGAAACCTCTTCCATTTAGGCACAAATTTTTTATTTATAGATTTAAAAGTGTAATTTTAGTCTGATAAATCACTTTTCCTCTCTTTATAATTTAAAACTGCATCAGTATTCCGTTTTTCAATTGGATCACAACGACAAACTTGAAATACCTAAATTTGCAAATACATACAGCTGGTGTAGATAGTATTGGAACACCAACAAAAATTGTGGTGTTATTCGTTTTTTAACAAGATTACATTTCCGGAGAGTATACACCTGGTATCAATACAATGTGGATAGATTCTAGATTAAATATATATGGACGAAATTACAAATTTTCAGCTATATCCAGAATAAATACATTAATATCGAAAAATGACAGAAAGACATGCGCAAAAAGTATCGGTACGCTATTATATTAATAAAGAAAAGACGGGAGGGGGGGGGGGGGTTACAATCCTGTGAGTGGAATTATGGCCAGTTATCTTAGGGACACTTATCAGATCCGATGTATGTTTACTACCATTCATTTTTTTAACGATGAGATAGAAAGAAAAAGGAATTTCTGCTGATTTACAAAAAATAAATAAAAAGAATCGTGGTAATGAGAGCAAAAGTTTGTGTGAAATATAGAAATTGTTAAACTTAAGTGACGTAACCGTCTCATATATTATAAACAGGTAGGTTTATGGTATAAACATAGGTATAATATAAAATATAAAATATAGGTTTATGGTGCAAAACTTCGTTCTGGGCGCCAAAAAGTTATTTCGGCTTCGGATGATTATTTAAAATTTCATATTTAGCCTGTTAGCTATAATTTTTTAAAGGATGCCTCTATATTTGATATAGTCCATTATTCTTTTAATAGACTTCAATATCCTCACCCCAGAGAGCCCCCCCCCCCCCCCCCCCAAACTATCACAGAACCTACTTCATATTTAACAGACACTAATTTCTTGGATTTGATTCGCTCTCATCTACACATTCTGGCAACCTCTTAGGCAAAAAAACATCTATTTTGTACTCCTCAGTGAATTACACCCACTCCCAAAATTCAATAAGGCTATTAACATTTTCTTTAGCATAAAAATCTCTTTCTTTCGGTTTAGTTTACTAACAAAATATTTCTTAGGTGCTGATTGGCAATACGAATTGTTGCTTCTAAGTTTATTTTTTACAATACTGGAGCAGTGACTGTCCGTCTCTTCATAAAACGTGCTTCAGCAGCTATTTTTAAATCAATAAGCTACAGATTTTCATAATAATTAATCATTTATTCAATGCCGAAAGAAATTTTTACCTGTATAATGTACCTGTTTATAATGTATGAGACGATTACGTTACTTAAGTTTAACAGTTTTTATATTTCACGCAAACGTTTCCACTCATTACCAGATTCTATTTATTTATTTTTTGTAATTCAGCAGGAATTCATTTTTCTTTCTATCTCATCGTTAAAAAAATTAATGGTAGTGAACATATATAGGATCTGATATTTGTCCCTAAGACAATTGGTCATTATTCCAATTAAAAGACTGGAATAATCCCCTTCTTTTATACATCAATATCATAGTGTTCTAATACTTTTTGCGTATGTTTTTTTTCCGATATTAATATAATTAATTCTGGATATAGTTGAAATGTCGTAATTTCTTCCATATATATATATTAAATGCTATATAAAAAGTTTTTCATTTTAAACGATACCATTCTTATAAAGTTATTGAATAAGCTAATGTAACTCGACCAATCAAAACCAATCCTGAGATTTCTGGATTAACAATGTTACTCATTTATTTTTTAAAAAAGTAAACATTCTTATATCATAAATGGAATCATTACTTAGGAAAAATTCATTATAATGGAACTACATACTTACTTATATGTTGAGGTTCCATGAGGAAATCAAAAATAAAAACACTTAATACTTCGAATTCATTATTGGACTGATGAAGACATGAGATTGTGTTCAAAGCTGTGAAATGCAGAATCGTGTTATTCTTGCCAGGCCGCTTCCCCTAATGCTTATATCTGATTGACTTCTTGATTCATGTTACACAGATATTTGAGATCATAATTGGCTTAACTGAAATTAAAATTTCATTGATCCGATCTTCTACATTTGATCGCCCAGATCGGCGAAAGTGATCACTGTGCGCTCTTGGGGCAACATCATTCGTAAAAAAATCAAAGTTGTATGGGGGCATTTTGAGGGAAATTTTAAATATTATCTTCGAAAAATGTATAGTTTTCGATTTACACCTTCATATATGCAAAACAAATAAGAGAGGTTCGTGATGTTAGCACTCTCCAAAGGTAACAAATCTGTAACTCTGATTCTTCGTAGTAATATATATATATATATATATATATATATATATATATATATATATATATATATATATATATATAAAACCATTGAAAAAATATGTGGAAGTACTTAGTTTTAATTCACTAAGTTGTTAAAGGGAGGTTGATCAGAGAACAATAGCCTGAGCCTCATAGGTAACCCTGTGCCTACTCCTAGGGTTAACAAGTTGCATGTTGCAACGTTGCCGGATCCATCCGCAGCAGGCTGAGAATAGAATTGGCAACAAGGA
Source organism: Euschistus heros (assembly GCA_003667255.2). Classification (NCBI taxonomy): domain Eukaryota; kingdom Metazoa; phylum Arthropoda; class Insecta; order Hemiptera; family Pentatomidae; genus Euschistus; species Euschistus heros. The sequence goes on from RCWM02000020.1 coordinate 3,004,489, forward strand.
TCCAAAGGTCCGTGATCCTACTGCCCGAAATCAAGTTTGCATGCAAAGATGGAATGCTGATGACATATTTATCCTGGATCTATTGTCATGATTAAATGGGATTAGAAATCTTATTAGATTTGCCATTCTTCAGATTCATAACTATTTTTACATTATACTGACTTTTGTCCCAGAAAGTGAGATTCCAATTGGTTGGAATCTCAGTTTCTGTGACAAAATTTAAACAAATGATTAAATTGATAATATTATTAATGATTTAAGAAATTAATCTAATATACATGATAAATTAACACAATGAAAGAGGAATTAAACAATCGACTATTTTGAAACTAACATTCAATAGCAGCTGTTAAAATTTGTAATTGTAATTATAATAAATTCAATAATTACAACTGAAAACTCCTTCATAATTCTAGTTATTACAAACTTCATTTATAAATTGCGAGTATATAAATTTTATGTTAAGAATTTCTTTTATTTTTAAATCATCAATAAAAATAAATGAATGTTTGATGCTAGAAGGAGGAATATCCGAAAAAATCCAAACAGGTGGTTTTCGATTCTAAACTATGGTTACTGGATATTCCCCCCTCTAGTCTAACACCCGTCAAATATTAATTCATATAATAAGGGTCATTTTCAAATAGAAAACCCAAACATCCTTACAAAAAAAAGTTACTTATTCCTGTTCTGTGCCGTACTTGGAAGTTACTTGTGAATGTATATCTGAGTTGGTTCGTCAAATTTCCCCTTGATTTTTAATGATTTTAAGAGAAAAAAAACATTTAATAATTTGACTTACGTTACGAAGTTTGTACCTCGTCAGAATTATGATTTTTATCCAGGTTTTGGCAAAGGATTCTTCAAAATGCTGATTTGATGCGATTTTCCAGGAAGAGCAATAGTAATAATTTTATTTGAGAAATTAAAGGTTTTTTTTCCCCCAAAAAAATGTAACTTACGTTCCCACCTTATTTTTTCACTTTATTGAAAAGTTCATGGATTTTATTATCGCTCCTCCAAAAAAAAAAAGGTTTTTAGCATCTGTTGAGAATGTCTAGACCCTTTCAATAACACAGGTATACGACTAAAAAACTGCATAGGATTTTTTAACATTTTCTTATAGATTTTGACCTTTCAAATTCAGGAAAAATATTTAAAAAATTCTATCACATAGGTTTTTATGTTTTTGGTAGTATTATGTTTATTATTATATAAATGTTACTCACGATGCTTTTGGGTTAGCAGTTAGGCTATTCTAAATACTCATGCTTCTTATGCTTGTGGGATAGTAGAACAGCATTGGACTAAAAGTGATTGGCCATCCCAAGAAACTTTACCATAAAACCTGGAGAGAAAAAAGTTATCAATACTACTTTGGTACAACCAGAAAAGGTTTTGTTTCCCCCCTCTCCATATCAAATTGGGGTTGATGAAACAAGTTGTAAAACCGTCAAAAAAGTATGGGGACTGTTTTAAATATCTATGTACAAAATTTCCGAATAAACGAGTGCTTTTACCAATTTTTTGTGTTTGAATTAGCAAAAAACCCTTAAGTGATAAAAAAAAACAGACGTCACTTCTGAAATCAGCGCATTTTAAAACTAGTTCATTCAATGAGTGCTGAAAAGAGGGGTGTAGACTGCATCAAATATGCGATAATTTTTGACTTCACAGCTTCGTTAGGAATAGTTAGAAGGTAAACATACTAAAAGTCCCCGCCGCTTGGGGGGTGAGCTAACGGTGGGGGGAGGGGAGAAGTTCCATCTTTTTTGTTTTTCGATAATATCTCGAAAACAGTTGACTCTAGAAAAATATCTTTCAAATAAACATAAAAGCTAATTAAATTTATTATATATAAATTTATCTTAATTCTAACCGTTTCCGAGATATACGTTATTGAAATTAGATGATTTTCGGGAAAAACAAATGTCACCTCACTTTTGTCAAACATTGCTTCTGTTACGTTCCACAATCGTTTCTCACAAAAAACGTCTGAATCAAAATTGTAGAGCATTAAATTTACTTTAATATCATATATACGTTTCTGGTATTTGCTTTAAATATTTAACAAAAAGTGAGGTAAACATTTTTTTTATTTCTAAAATTGTCGATTTGTAATAACGTATATCTCGAAAACCGATGGAATTTCTACGAAAACGTATATAATTAATTTTATAGGAAATTAATTGAGCTTTAATTTTGATCTGCTACATATTTTTCTAGAGTCCACCGTTTTCGAGATATAATTGAAAAACAGAATTGGGATCTTCTCCCCTCCCCCATCTTTAGCTTACCCCCCAGGGGCGGGGACTTTTAATATGTTTACCTTCTAACTAATCCTAAAAAAACTGTGAAGTAAAAAATTATGCACTTTACACCCCTCATTTCGGCACTCTTTATCTGGGGTCGCATTGCTCTGAAAAAACACGTTTATTGATACTCATTCCGAAACTAATTGTTCGATCCGAAATTTCTATTTTATATCTGAAAGCTCCTTAAATTTACTGTAAGAACCTATATATGAAATTTTGATCAAGTCCCATTAAATAGCCATACCAGCACGTTAAAAACCGCTTACTATTTTAAGTCCAAGTTTTTTTGACATAGTTTTTACCATAACGCCGAAACTATTTATCAGATCTGAAATTTATTTTTTTCAACTAAAATGTGGTAAATTTACTATCAGGTCTTATTATTATGTCACGTAATACACCCTAAATATGTATATTTTGGCAAAGTATGACGACATTCACAAATTCAGTGGGCTGGTTAGAGTGTATAACGTGACATATTCAAATTTTCATATATAGGTTCTTATAGCAAATTTAAGGAGCTTTCAGATAAAAAATAGAAATTTCGGATCGAACAATTAGTTTCGGAATGAGTATCAATAAACGTGTTTTATCAGAGCAGTGCGACCCCAGATAAAGAGTGCCGAAATGAGGGGTGTAGAGTGCATGAAATATGCGATAATTTTTGACTTCACAGCTTTGTTAGGAGTAGTTAGAAGGTAAACATATTAAAAGTCCCCGCCCCTGGGGGGTGAGCTAAAGGTGGGGGGAGGGGAGAAGATCTCAATTTTGTTTTTCAATTATATCTCGAAATCGGTGGACTCAAGAAAAATATGTAGTAGATCAAAATTAAAGCTCCTTAAATTTCCTATAAAATTAATTATATACGTATTCGTAGAAATTCCAACGGTTTTCGAGATATACGTTATTACAAATCGACAATTTTAGAAATAAAAAAAAAATGTTTACCTCACTTTTTGTTAAACATTTAAAGCAAATACCAGAAACGTATATATGATATTAAAGTAAATTTAATGCTCTACAGTTTGATTCTGACGTTTTTTGTGAGAAACGATTGTGGAACGTAATAGAAGCAAAAGTTTGACAAAAAGTGAGGTGATATTTGTTTTTTCCCGAAAATCACCTATTTTTAATAACGTATATTTCGTAAACGGTTAGAATTACGACAAATTTATATATAATAAATTTTATAGTAAATTCAATTAGCTTTTATGTTTATTTGAAACATATTTTTCTAGAGTCAACAGTTATCGAGATATTATCGAATAACCAAAAAAATGGAACTTCTCCCCTCCCCCCACCGTTAGCTCAGTGGGCTATTTTACAACCACCCCAGCGACGGGGACTTTTAATATGTTTACCTTCCAACTATTCCTAACGAAGCTATGAAGTCAAAAATTATCGCATATTCCATGCACTCTACAATAAGTTTACTGACTGGACTAAACAAAAAAATAAATAGAAGTGTCCAAATAATGGGGTGTATAAAAAAAAAATAAAATAAAAAAAAAAGACCGTTTCTTAAACAAATATTTGTATTATTATTTCTTTGATATGAAATACAATTAACACTCAAAGTATAGTCCATTGTTATCTACCGTCATTACCCATCTGCTAGCCAATTGCTCGATGCCACGATGATACCATTCCTTGGGATGGCTGTCAAAGAACTCTTGGACAGCATTTTCAACTTCCGCAAAATTATCAATTTTTTTCCTTGAAGAAAATGGGCCATGGATCGAAACAAGTAGTAATCCGAAGGTGCGAGGTCTGGACTATATGATGGATGAGGCAGGAGTTCAAACCCATGAAGTTCGTAAACTTTGCTGCTGATTGTTGAGGATTAAGTTCGTTAGGGAACAGTCTACAGGTCTTTTTCACCTTCCCCACGGAGAGAAGATGGCGACTAACAGTATCTTTCAACACATCACTCTCCCTGGCAAGTTCGCGAGTACTTGTGGACGGATTTGACTCAACAGCTTCCTTCAGAACCATATCAATACCCATTAATGGCCACTTGGAGCCCTTCTTCCTTTCCAATGTCGTATCTCCACTTCTAAATTTTTCAAACCAACGCCACGCAGAGCGCTCTTCAAGGACACCTTTCCCTTCATATTTACTAATGTCACGAGTTGCTTCAGGGGCTGTGAAATTTTTTTTCCAGTAATGACTTAAAATTACGAGAATTTCGTTGAACACTGTCATGTTTCTTCTTTGAAATAACTGAACTGAGGCTTTTTTTTTAAGAAGTCCAGTGTTAAAACAAGCTTAGAGAAGCTCTCAAGGGATTATTAAGTATTGGTAACTAATAAAGAGCATTAAGATATTTACAGACTTTTGAACTTTGGAATTTGATAAAACGGTCATTTTTTTTTTTTTTTTTTTTTTTTTTTATATATATTTCCAGGGTCAACATTTCAAATCACCCAGTTGTTGCTCAACATTTTTAAATTTCCTGATCCTTTTATCATGGATTCCCTATGGGTAGACATTAACAAAACTACAATTGAAAAAAATTTACAAGCCATATTTTTTTTTGATTTTTTTAAAATGATGATTTAATGAATTTTATGAAAAAACGGGGTTTGCGGAAAATTGAATTGCGAAGTCATTTTTAAAGATATCAGAATATAATTTAAAAACTAGTGTGTTCAGCATAAAATGACCTCCAAAAGGACGTTATTTTAATTTTCTTATTATGTAAGAAAGTTATTCAAACTCCTTCTCAAAAACACAGGAAAAAATTTAAAAATCGTTAATTTTTAAGGCCATAAATTTTAAGGAAAGAGAAGAGACTCATAAGTAATATTTTATTTCTGTGTTGAGCACTTGTAATACTACCAGCAGCATAAGTTTTAGTCTTGAGAATGTACTCCTTTTTTCTCTGCAGCTTTTCAATACTGGCTGAAAGCAGGTTTTTGCCTATTTTCATTGGTCATTTTCTGAAAAAGGACTAAATGAAAACAGGTGAAAATTTTATCAAATGTTCTTTATACTAAGAAGAATACACCACAAAAAACTTGTGACTGAGACTCAACTGAGTTAGAGAGCTGTGAATTTCAATAAAAACGCTACCTTATAATCAAGCAGAGTATCTGGTCCAGGACATTCTGAATAGGTGTCAAGCATAACATTTTCATTTTCAATATTATATATGATGAAAGCTATGAGGTCTTTATAATTTGCATTGAGCTTTGCTCCCTTTATCATAAGCTTTGTGTTTTAGTGATGCTTGCAAACACATACTATGGGTCCCTGATGAACCCTGAAGGTCTTAGAGTGTAAAACATAAATCTACCAATTTTGTAACCCGGATATTTCTGTTTAATGATGCTCTAGAGTTCATTTAGTCAGAGAAGAATAAACCTTTTCTGATTCTGCACCTTGACATTGTCAATCACTGTTGTAACATATTCCTTTATACCAGGGTATAAGTAACTATTTTCGTATAACTCATAAAAATAATAAAATAAAAAATAGCTTCACTTATTCTGTTGCCCTGTCTTTTTGTAAGATGTGGTAAGATACTTTGAGCCGTTGCTAGCTGCCTAGTTAACTTTACTATGTATTCAGATGCACTAAAGTCCTCAACTATTTTTTTTCTTAGACTATGAACTTGGCAATAGACTATATATTTTAATTTGTTCATCTTCACAAGACACTTTGAATTTTTCTTTCAGTTTAGAAATGAGTATGTCATATTTACTTATTGAAGTTTCTGTAACATTTCAATTCCGAGTTTCTAAGTCATTATAGAAAGATTCATCCAGTTTTCGCTTGTCTGCTCTCGTAATTTTGTCAATTTTTTTGCAAAATGTCAAGCTTTGTTCTGTGTTAAGCTTTGTTATATTTGCATAAAGGAGACAATTCCTAAGTTTCATAAATGGATTCCACTTGCTGCAACGGATTCTCCTCTACTAATTCAAAAGGGCAAAGAAAAAATTTACAAATATTTTTGATGCGCAGGTTGGACATAGAGCCTGTCCACGAATTAGTTTAGCAATGAAGATTAGAGGGAGGGGGTGTTCATGTCACCACTTGGAGAAACATGTAGGTATAGGAAAGATGTAGGCTGTGCAAGCAGTTGGACATGGAAGAATTCAAATCTAAACACATAAAACCCACATTAACTTGTTGCTTCATGAGAACTGATGTGTCAGTTGACATTTTACAATGGGTTTTAACTTACAAATATACTTGTATCATATACTTACATATTTTTTTTAATTAATGGACATTTTTAAGTGAAGTATTTCATTTAAATATAAGCTTAGTTCATTATTTTAAAACCCTAAATAATAATTTATATATTAACCATAATTTAAACTTATCAATTAAGATAATTTTAAGTCAATAGTTGCTAATTTAGTATTGCACGAGTGTATTAAAAAGGTAGCGTTTTTATTGAAATTCACAGCTCTCTAACTCAAAACATAGTTAAGTCTCAGTCACAATTTTTTTGTGGCGTATTCGTCTTAGTATAAAGAACATTTGATAAAGTTTTCACTTATTTTCATTCAGTCCCTTTTCAGAAATGGACCCCTGAAAATTGGCAAAAACCTGCTTTCAGCCATTTTTGAAAAGCCGTAGAGAAAAAAGGAGTACATTCTCAAGACTAAAACTTATGCTGCTGGTAGTATTACAAGTGCTCAACACAGAAATAAAATATTACTTGTGAGTCTCTTCTTCCTAAAAATTTATGGCCTTAAAAATTAAAGATTTTTAAATTTTTCCCGTGTTTTTGAGAAGGAGTTTGAATAACTTTCTTACATAATAAGAAAATTAAAATAATATCCTTTTAAAGGTCATTTCATGCTGAACACGCTAGTTTTAAAATTATTCTGATATCTTTAAAAATGACTTCGCAATTAAATTTTCCACAAACCCCGTTTTTTTCATAAAATTCATTAAATCATCATTTTAAAATGGCTGTCAAGTAAAAAATATGGCTTGTAATTTTTTTTCAATTGGAGTTTTGTTAATGTCTACCTATAGGGAATCTATGATTAAAGAATCAGGAAAATTAAAAATGTTGAGCAACAAATTATATTTGTATTGGGTGATTTGAAATGGATTGACCCTCCATTAAAATTTATATAAACTACAATAGGTGAAAAAAAAAATTATATGACAAAATATTAATTAAAAAAGTTTATCAACATAAACATTTAAAATTCGGTAATATGTAGCTCAGCAGCCTTGTGTCTTATTATTTTACCTGATATTGTATGTGTAGGATACTACTACATGTGCAGGAAATGGACATGCACATTTTAAAATGATTAAAATTAAACATGAGAGTGATGGATAATTATATAATTATATGATATAATTATACATATAATTACATCATATAATTATATAAAAAAAAAATCGTCAATACAACAGTAAATAAACATTAACAGGGTGATCTCATCACCCTGTTAATGTTTATTTACTGTTGTATTGACGATTTTTTATTTTTTTTTTTTAAATAACAGGGCGGAATATTGATTGCAGTCCAAGGCCTTCCTACTCGGGGGCGTCACAAATTTTCCAACAGCCAATCAGAAATTAGATAAATGAAAACCAACGCCAATAGGCATGCCGCTACAGAGACCGTCTTTCCTGCCCATCTGTCGGGTGGATCCACTGCTTTTAAACTTAGATAGGTCAGGAAGGCCACCTGCTGGCTCTGGTCCTCAGTTCTTTATAGATCCGTCCGACTGCCCAATAGGTGTTTATACATAATATTTATAAAAATAATTATATTATAATAATTTTATATAATTATATGATGTAATTATATGTATAATTATATCATATAATTATATAATTATCCATCACTCTCATGTTTAATTTTAATCATTTTAAAATGTGCATGTCCATTTCCTGCACATGTAGTAGTATCCTACACATACAATATCAGGTAAAATAATAAGACACAAGGCTGCTGAGCTACATATTACCGAATTTTAAATGTTTATGTTGATAAACTTTTTTAATTAATATTTTGTCATATAATTTTTTTTTTCACCTATTGTAGTTTATATAAATTTTAATGGAGGGTCAATCCATTTCAAATCACCCAATACAAATATAATTTGTTGCTCAACATTTTTAATTTTCCTGATTCTTTTATCATGGATTCCCTATGGGAAGACATTAACAAAACTCCAAGTGAAAAAAATTTACAAGCCATATTTTTCATTTAACAGCCATTTTAAAATGATGATTTAATGAATTTTATGAAAAAAAATTTTGGTTTGCGGAAAATTTAATTGCGAAGTCATTTTTAAAGATATCAGAATAATTTAAAAACTAGTGTGTTCAGCATGAAATGACCTTCAAAATGACATTATTTTAATTTTCTTATTATGTAAGAAAGTAATTCAAACTCCTTCTCAAAAACACGGACAAAAATTTAAAAATCGTTAATTTTTAAGGCCATAAATTTTTAGGAAGGAAAAGAGACTCACAAATAATATTTTATTTCTGTGTTGAGCACTTGTAATACTACCAGCAGCATAAGTTTTAGTCTTGAGAATGTACTCCTTTTTTCTCTACGGCTTTTCAAAAATGGCTGAAAGCAGGTTTTTGCCAATTTTCAGGGGTCCATTTCTGAAAAGGGACTGAATGAAAATAAGTGAAAACTTTATCAAATGTTCTTTATACTAAGACGAATACGCCACAAAAAAATTGTGACTGAGACTTAACTATGTTTTGAGTTAGAGAGCTGTGAATTTCAATAAAAACGCTACCTTTTTAATACACTCGTGCAATGCTAAATCAGCAACTATTGACTTAAAATTATCTTAATTGACAAGTTTAAATTATGGTTAATATATAAATTATTATTTATCCTTTGATCTCATCACCCTGTTAATGTTTATTTACTGTTGTATTGACGATTTTTTTTTTTTAAATAACAGGGCGGAATATTGATTGCAGTCCAAGGCCTTCCTACTCGGGGGTGTCACAAATTTTCCAACAGCCAATCAGAAATTAGATAAATGAAAACCAACGCCAATAGGCATGCCGCTACAGAGACCGTCTTTCCTGCCCATCTGTCGGGTGGATCCACTGCTTTTAAACTTAGATAGGTCAGGAAGGCCACCTGCTGGCTCTGGTCCTCAGTTCTTTATAGATCCGTCCGACTGCCCAATAGGTGTTTATACATAATATTTATAAAAATAATTTTTAGAAAAAAAAACAAAACCGACTTCAAGATGAAACCTACATATATAGAACTAAAAAGTAAAAAATAATATTTTAGTTGCTTCGAAACAAAGAGAATTAAATGAAAATCAACGAAATTATCGATACTTATATACCTATTCGCAATTAATGATAAGTTATTTTTGGAGTCGGTGCCAAAAAAAAAACAAACAGAATCCGAAAAAAAAAATAAAAAAGAATAGGTAATTGTAAAGATTGCTCACTATTTCATCACCGCCACACGCTGTTTCGTGCTATTCAAAAGTTTGTTGCAAATGCAGGATTGAAGTGCCCTCCTTGGCTGGGAAAACGTCATTTTTACTTTTAAAAAAAAACCAAGGATAACCCGTGTGAGATATGTATAAGGTGACCGTTTTACAGGGACCTGTCCCGTTGTCTCAAAATATATGCTCGGGACGCTTATTTGTCCCGTTTTACAAATATTTGGTCCCATATGTACTTTTGACAGCATCGAGTTTGCTTCCTAAATTGGCCAACTTGCCATCAGTCCCACAGCTCCGCGAAAACACGTTGGTCGTACTCTTTTGGCTATAACTCTGAAAGTATTTGTCCGATACAACATTACTTTTTTTCATCTTAAAGCTCATTAAATTTACTATAAGAATCTATAAATGAAGTTTTAATCAAACCCCGTAAAATGTACATGCCAGCCCGCTAATAAAAACGAACTGTTGTAAAATTCAAGTTTTTTTTGGCACATTCGTCGCTCTAACTCCTCAAATATTTGTTCGATCCCAAATTTCTTTTATCTATCTCAAAGATGATTAAATTCGCTATCAGATGCTATATATGTAAATTATATTAAATCCTGTAAACCACCCAAGCTAGCACGTTAAATGTGTATGTTTTGGCAAAATATGTAAATTATGACATGCTCTGTAGACAGGTGTGGGTATTTCACGGTGTTAATTATAAGGTACATATATAGGATCTAATAGTAAATTTAACCAGCTTTTAAAAACAACAACAAAAACATTTTGAATCGGACAAATACTTTCGGAGTTATAGCGAATAAATGTGCCAAAAAAACATGTAGTTTACAAACAGTACGGATTTTAAGGGTGATAGCTTTGGTATTTATTATTTTTATAAATAATGGATATATAGGATCTCCGAAAGTAATTTGTAACCGACCTTTCAAAGATTGTGTTTTTTCAATCTGACAAATAAAGGTCGGGTTATAATTTATTTAATATCCCAGAGCCTTAAAACCCGTACTGTTGTTAAATCCATGGTTTTCGGCACATTTATCATTTATAAAATTTGTCCATGAAATATGATAAAAGCTATCACCCTGAAAATCACTTACTTTTGTAAACTACATGTTTTTTTGGCACATTATTCGCTATAACTCCAAAACCGTTTCTCTGATCCAAAATTTAATATTTTTATCTAAAAGCTGATTAAATTTTCTATCAGATCCTATATATGTAACTTATAATTAACACCGTGAAATACCCACACCTGTCTACAGAACATGTCATAATTTACATATTTTGCCAAAACATACACATTTAGCGTGCTAGCTTGGGTGGTTTACAGGATTTAATATAATTTACATATATAGCATCTGATAGCGAATTTAATCATCTTTGAGATAGAAAAAAGAAATTTGGGATCGAACAAATATTTGAGGAGTTAGAGCGACGAATGTGCCAAAAAACGCTTGGATTTTACAACAGTTCGTTTTTATTAGTGGGCTGGTATGTATATTTTACGGGGTTTGATTAAAACTTCATTTATAGATTCTTATAGTAAATTTAATCAGCTTTAAGATGAAAAAAAGGAATGTTGTATCGGACAAATACTTTCAGAGTTATAGCCAAAAGAGTACGACAAACGTGTTTTCGCAGAGCTGTGGGAATGACGGCAAGTTGGCCAATTTCTCCATTTTTTCCAAATAACGTAATCTCTCGAAAAATGGTCCGATTTCGGTTTTATTTTTTTCAGTATGTAGGTACTAGTTCCAGCTACAATTAATATTTGAAGACTTTCTTCGAAAAAAGCTTCGTTATCGTCTTATAGATAAAACAACAAAAATAACGGTTTTTTTTGCAATTTTGAATATGAAGCCGATGGTTCCCGTGGTAGAAAACTTCAGATTCGGATTCAGCACCCCAAAAAACACAAAGATCCGTTGAGAATAAAAGTTCCGCAGTTTTTTCTTCGGCAAACCCTTATTTTACTGGACTATTATATATGTAGGCAGTTTCTTTGTTTGCAGCATTCAAACAATGTTTTCAATTATTGTATTTAATCTTTTATGTATTTTTGCAATTTACAAAGAACTAGTTAATAAGAATAATTGTGTGTAGCTCCTCGTTTTTTTAATGTGATTTTATATTTTTTCTGAGTTCCTTGAGAAGCTGTGATAAACCTATTTGATAATATATAACATTTTTTTTTTTTATAAACCCTTGAGCTATACCAATTAACATAAGTTAAATCTGCCGTTTTAAACATGTATATAATATAGATATGGCCATTAAAAAGGCAAATATGTTTATTACCAATAAGCGGTATCTGTGAGGTAGGCGCGCCCGTCCGAGTCGCGAGGAGGCGCGTCTATCGGAAGGTTAATTATTCATTACCTGAATGGTAATGAACCAGCTAGGTGAAACAACTGCTTCTGCAACTTTAATTATTCAGGAAAATAAATAAGAATAATAAGTCAGAAATAAGAATAAGTCAGAAAATGGAACTAATTTTTTTCCCCCTAAAATCTGAGATAGTCCATTATAGACCAGTCAAATAAGACAAAAAAAAAGGCAAACATCGGAAAAAATTAAAAAGTTCTGATTTTTTGATATGTTGTTAGGATACATGAGAGTAGTGTAAAACCAAGTTTGCAACATCCAAAGACGTGTGCTAGCTCCGTGGTGGTCAAAAAACCTCGATTTATTTCCATTTTTTTCAGAATTTCATAAATATCTCGAGAGCCATGCATCTTACAAAAAATATCCTTCTCTTCTTCTTCAAAGAAGATACAATTACCTACAATTTGAGCCCAAGATCTGCTCTGTAGCTTTAATATGTTCGGAGATTTATCTCTTCAAAGATGGGGTATTTTTTCCAAAGATTTTCCAAGTCCACTTTAAGCTATCAGTTCAATAGCATATCGGCTTCTATACTCATCCCACGGCATTTTTCTGTTGTAACTCTGTTGTAGAGAAATTATTACCTTTAATTTATGCACAAATCGGAGAGCCCAGTAGCTCTTTCGTATAATTAAATAATCGTCTGCTAAGAAGGATGGCACATAGCTTCCTCATATTGGTAGATTATACGATTACAACTGTCCATTTGGACAGTTCAATTCTATCGCAACGAATTTTTAGGAAACAATACCGATGCTAGTCCCTAACTTCCTCGAATGTGTCAACCGGATTCGACGATTAGTTCGCAAGCAACACATTTTTACAGAATCTCATGTAATTTCTAACGATTGTGAAAAGCCTCCTATTGATTCGATTGCAACTAGATTGGTAGGGGGACCACCTAGACTACAAACTACATACTACCTGAAATTTCATTGAAATCGGATAAAAATTGAGTAAATTAGGGGGGAGGGGCAGGGAAAGTGACCACATAAAGACGGACGGACAGACAGACACCGAACCAAATTTGTTCAGGGTGTTCTAAAACGTAAAACTCGAGTGGAAATTTTGATTTCAATTATTTAGTGAAGAAGGAATGCGCAGAGGCACCAAGTCAACATTTTATTCATCATTCATGCCACGTCCTGAAATAATTGTCATAGGCAAATTCGTTTGCGGTGCTTGATGGTGGCTACTTGTTACATCGGGTAATTTAATTTAACCGTAATTTAATTTAAAATTTAATGCAACTGTTGGCTATCGATGGCTACCCTGAGGATGATTCAAAACGAAGCACCAAATCGGCGGAGCGTTTACGTCGTTGTGCTGCCTCATCCTGCAGCGACATTATTTTTGAAGAGTCGACTCAAATAGTGGTGCCCCAGGAGAAGTTTTTGACAAATGAAAGCAACAAACGACGCCTAATCAGTTTCCTCCGTTCCGGTTTAGAAAAAGTAGGCATAGAAACAAGACAGGCAGAAGAGGACGCAGACTCCACCATCATAAGAACTGCAATCGATAAGAACTCTTTCTTTGAAAATGTATTAATAATTGGTGAAGATGTCGACTTGGTGGTTCTCCTGAATGGATTAGGGTTAGATAAGGAAAACATCTTCTTCCAGAAAAGTAGCAAATCAGGTTGCCAGCAACTCAGCGTAACTCAAGAACAGGTAGCCGCAGCTGACAAGTGCCTTGTAGCACTGTATGGAGGAGACATCTACGACACTCTGCACTCTTTGCGGTACAAGCTGTTTGTTCACGCAGCTGCCAATGCAAAGGTTAACCTGGCTCGTCTGCCCCCAACTGAAGAGGTTGCCGCTCAACACTTCTATCGAACGTACCACAAAATTCAAAAATGGCTAAGAGTGGATAAGGAACCAATCTTGTGGGGATGGACCAGAAGCTAGCAGTGCCAACAACAAAAGAGTCTGATTCACAAAGTTTGTTGAAATTTATCTCCTGTAAATGTCGTAAGCAATGCTCTGGAACAGCTTCAGCTGCAAGAAAGCAGGGCTGAAGTGTTCTGCTTTGAGCAGCTTTTGTATGGGAAAGACGTGCTTCAATATTCCTACAGTTGATATCAAAGAATCCGACGATGAGGACTAGAACACAGGCCTGTGTCTAAACATATACATATGTAATTTTTTTTTCAATGTTAATATTTTTTGTATTAGATATTAATTCACAATTAGCTTCAATCATGATACACAATTGTCACATTAATTATTATTTCTTTCATTCTCAATATTTGTTTCCGAAATTAAAAATAAACTTACATTAGAAATCTTTTGTCTTTTTTTCTCTCTTTCTATAGAAATAATATGAGTCATGCTAATTATCAGACTCTCAAGCTGCAAAACTTCAGAATTTGCCAGTTTCGGTTTTTGAAAATGATAGAGCTATTGGCCTCTCAGCTAAGAGCATAGATTAATGGAGATAACAGCTCTACAGCAGCGTTATAATAGAAAAAAAGCGCAGGAATGAGTAAAGATAGTCCAGTCAATAAACACATTGTAGAGTGCATGGAATATGCGATAATTTTTGACTTCCTAGCTTCGTTTGGAATAGTTAGAAGGTGAACATAATAAAAGTCCCCGCCGTTGGGAAAACTATATATGAAATTTTGATCAAGCCCCTTTAAATACCCATACCAGCACGTTAAAAACCGCTTACTATTTTAAGTCTAAGTTTTTGTTGGTATAGTTTTCACCATAACGCCGAAACTATTTGTCAGATCTGAAATTTATTTTTTTTGTATTCATATAAATTCCAACGGTTTTCGAGACATACGTTATTAAAAATCGACAACTTTAGAAATAAAAAAAATGTTTACGTCTTTTTTTGTTAAACATTTGAAGCAAATACCAGAAACGTGTATATGAAATTGAAGTAAATTTAATGCTCCACAATTTTGATTCTGACGTGTTTTCTGAGAAACGATTGTGAAACGTAATAGAAGCAAAAGTTTGACAAACAGTGAGGTGACATTTGTTTTTTCCCGAAAATCACCTATTTTCAATAACGTATGTCTCATAAACGGTTAGAATTACGACAAATTTATATATAATAAATTTTATAGTAAATTTAATTAGCTTTTATGTTTATTTGAAACATATTTTTCTAGAGTCAACAGTATTCGAAATATTATGGAAAAACCAAAAAAATGGAACTTCTCCCTCCCCCCACCCTTAGCTCATCCCCCAACGGCGGGGACTCTTAGTATGTTTACCTTCCAACTATTCCTAACGAAGCTATGAAGTCAAAAATTATCGCATATTCCATGCACTCTACACCCCTCATTTCAGCACTCATTGACTGGACTAAGAAGCCGTTATTCTAATAAACATATGACTAAAAGTGGTCTTGGAAACTTTTGGAAAAATACCCCATCTTTGAAGAGCTGAATTTCCGAACTTATTAAATCTATAGAGCAGATCTTGGGCTCAAATTGTAGATAATTGTATCTTCTTTGAAGAAGAAGAGAAGGATATTTTTTGTAAGATGCATGACTCTCGAGATATTTACGAAATTATGAAAAAAGTGGGGAAAAAATCGAGGTTTTTTTACCACCACGGAGCTAGCACAGGTCTTTGGAAGTTGCAAACTTGGTTTTACACTACTCTCATGTGTCCTAACAACATATAAAAAAATCAGAACTTCTTCATTTTCTCCGATGTTCATGTCTTGTTTGAATGGCCTATTACTAGGAGATATAAATAAATACTCCAAGAACCCTGCAACTGTTTCCTTTACCAAATTAACAATACCGTGGTGGATTAAAAAAACTAAATTGAAAAGCTGAATGTTGAAGTTTATATTTCGAGATAAATATTCTTAACTCAATCATAATTTAAGTACTACTAAACAAGCATTAAAACAGATATACGGCTTAAGAAATAAGATTGGGCAGTGGACAGAATGAGAAATAAGAAAATAAGGGAGAACCTTCACATTATGACCTCTGAAATTAATCCTTAAAAGTAAGTAACTTTAGAATATGGTAAATCGAAAAAGGTAATCCATTATAAATATTATTAAATATTTAGAATTAATTTTATTACTAGAAATAAAACTGAATTTATATTAGGCCAAAAAAATCTTTATTATATACTCAGAATTGGATTTTATTTCTAACGATTGATCTGCTATACTTCAATAAAATTAACATAGATTCCATCGATTTCCTTTTTGTAACGAGGTAGCGAAAATTGGACATCCTTATTAAATAAAAAGTAGAATTGCCGTAAAAAAATAATAATTTGAAACGCTTACGAAATCGTTTAAAAGGAATTAAAAATGTATATCGAGTTTAGAAATATGAATTGTTCCCAAAGTTTTTTTTATTTGACCTGTAATCTGTAACAAGTCCAATTCAAAAACGGTTAAGAAAAATCAAAACTTTTTGGTCATCGGCTTTTGAAGTAGCTCACATCAAATTAAATACCAGGTATGCCTGTCTAACCAGAATTATTGGAATATTGATACTTATAAACATAAAGCTGTAAACATTTTTTGTAATTGTATGTATTTGAAAAAAAAAAAAAGAAAAAGATTCCTGATAAATATTATTTTCAGTTGGCTCAGGTTATCCGGGTGTATTAAACATCATACAAATTAAATACTTTATTTTCGGACGGTGGAAATAGGAGACAAAGAGGATTTTTATATGTAATTTTCATATGATTTTTATTTTTTAGAGGACTAGCGTTGCCTTTTTTCCTGTTTTGGCATCACGGGGTTTCCTTACCGGGAAGGTTGGGAATTAATTATCCTAAGCAATCAATATCACCATGTCGCGGCCCGGGATTCGAACTTGCTGTCACCAGTGTATCTAGTTGCTTGGCCAACGCACTTTTTTTGCCTGCTGCTTTATCACTAATCAAGGCTATTATTAGTAGATATACTAGCGGGTAAAGAGTTGGTATGACAAAGTTAACCAATAGCCAGAGCACAATATGAAATCTGAAGTGCCTGAAACTAAAGGAGGAAAGAAAGCTATCCCAGAACAGAATCATTGAGTGCCTTGAGGAAATAGAGAAAGTTAAAACTATAGAAGATAAATGGTCATATATCAAAGAAACACTGATCAAAATAAAACAGGAGATATATAGGGGAAAAACTAAAAATAAGCCAAAGAACTTATTTGCTATCGACTTCGAAAATTTATTAGGTCTAAGAAACTATAAAAGAATGAGATGGGGTGAGTAGGAAAGACTGCTTAGATGCTACAGCTGCAACAAAAAATATAGTAAGAAGAGAGAAAAGCGATGCCAAAATTATAATTGAAGCAATTGAGAACATCAGAGTAAATAACGAAGCCAGGAAAATTAACAAAATCACGAAGCATAACATGAGACTGGGAAGTATGAAAAAAGTATAGAAGCTGGAGCTCAAGGAGGATGCTTAAGCTACTTGACAGTTACATTTTCAAAATATAGTGAAAGTAGATGACAAAGCGTTTAAAAAAATATATCCGAAATTTCTTAACCTACTGAAGTTAAAACGACCATGGAAAAACTGAAAGATCTCTGAGCCAGAATGAAATACCTCCAGAACTTTTAAAAGGGGCTTGTACCACATCATTAGACTTCTGAAAGAAAAAAAAAATTAGCATATTTTAAAACTTTGCTAAGGTTTTAAAGAAAGCGTTGCATAAATGTTTTCATTTACGGCATTTCAGTTCAACTTCCGTAAAATGATAGTAGAGTACCGGTTCACCGCCTCGTCCTTCCCAAGCTTCGCCTTATATAATACAAGCTACCAAAATCAGGAGATATACAGTACTGATACAACCTGTGACTTCTTATACCAGCTAAACCTGGATCATTAATAAAAGACCAGTGATCTATTGGACCGGTTTGAGCGAAGAATACTTAAGACTAATCTGGGCTCAATATATCAAGATGGAATATGGCAGCGAAGGAAAAATAAGGATTTATATACTAAAAACAATGACCTTAATATCTCGGCCAGCATTAGAATCCTGAAACTAAAATGGTTTGGTCATCTAATAAAAATGGAAGACTGGGATTCCAAAGAGGACCATACGAAGGCAAATCAGATGAAAAGAGAACGAAAGGGATGTCCAAGGGCCGCTGAAGAGACAGTGTACAGTGTACAGCAAATCGTATAGCATATGAAAATAAACTAATTATCTATAATGGGCAGAGATCAATGAAAGGCAGAAGTTGAGGAATATTAGTGAAAAATAATAACTGTTACCATAAGATTTTCATTTTAATTTTCGATATATATATATATATATATATATATATATATATATATATATATATATATATATATATATATTTTTTTTTTTTTTTTTTTTTTTTTTTTTGGATAGACCTCCTGATCCAATAAGAATTTGTACCATGACAGGATAAAAACGTACACTTTTTTAATCAAACAAAACAGTTGTTTGGTGATAATTTAATTGCAAAAAATAAAACAATATTTATAGTAGTACAAAAACAGTTTTTAAACTATACACATGTATTGAGTTTAAATTGAATCAAATGTTGAATTTTTAAAAAACTAATGACCCTCAGAAAGTCAATACACTAACCAGCTTATAGGTATAATGGGTATTAAATTAAAATCAATCACACGGAATTCAACCACAAAAAATAAATGGAAATTTAATAGAATACTTTGAATTCATTCAAATTTATGGTGATGAATATTTGATGAATGATCATAGACTTACTTCGTGATAATACATTCAAGGTAGTTATGAATTTTGGCATATATAGAAAGTCATCAATATGCAGAAAAGTATCTATCTGATAAGGTTTGTCTTCAATTATTAATTGATTAGTCTAATTCAGTAAAACACCGGTCAACAAAGTTCTAGATGAATCTATATCTTTTTAAGTTTACCGCCGTTACTTACGTCACCGCCTATCACATGACCGAATGGCACTAGTTAACTGTTACTTGTCAAGTTTGATTAGTTGTTACAATTTTTCGTTTCTTTATTGTTGTGTAGGTATTATTTCTGTTATCTATGAGTTGTGTTTTTTTACAGTATGAATGCACTTAGTTGTCACTTATTGTATTTCACGTGAAAGTGGATGACTAGGTTATAGTATAGTTTACATTAAATTGTGTTTTATTAGAATTAACATACTTAAATTAGATAAATGTTGATGAACTCCTGTGGTCCAGAAGTGTTGCAATTGCTTAGTTCGGTTTAAGTTGTAGATTTTTTTAAAAAGTTTAATCCAATGATTATATTTTCTTTAGATTAAGTTATTGTAAAAAGATGGCAAATCCCTATGACCATAGTAGTAGTGACACAGAAGATTACAATGATCCAGATGATCATAGAAGAAGGGTTTTCAAGAATCGAATGAGGTAAGTGTTTGAACAAGATTTGAACTTGTTATGTATTACCTTATCATACCGACATTCCTTTCTTTCTTTTTTTTTCATTTAGTTATGGCAGCTCTTCAAAGCCTAAACCCTGTCTTGTACAAAAAGGCACATCACCCAGTGTGGGCTCTTCAAAATCCTTGAATAATATGCCCCGCAACAGGTCTCAGCAAACCTTGATTTTTAAATATGATCATTCGTATGAATATGGGTACTTTATGTTTTGTTTTGTTTAGGTCTCGATCTGGTCAACCTTCTTGTCCAGCTAAAAACCAAATGAATGCCCCAGGAGGAGCAAATGCTCAACCATGTAATGCAAGTGATGAAAGGCTCACTCTAATTGTAGATAATACTCGATTCATTTTGGATCCTGCCATCTTTACAGCACATCCTAATACAATGTTGGGAAGGCAAGATTTTTAAATTTTTCTAGTGATTTTTTTCTGATATAGCATAATTTATTTGATAAGAAAATTAGTACTGTAACCTTAACTTCATTTTACACTGTTTTATTGGTAAAATGATCTACAAATGAATTTTTTTAAATTCAAATAATGGTAACGATATTGAAACATGACTCTACCTGGTCTTGCCTAAAATGTCTTTTTCTTGATTGTTATTTAACTCAAAGTTTTAAAGAAAATGGAGGCGATGATATTAATTTATAGTGCTTTATCATTTTTGTGATCATATCTAAACATGGAGTTAACAATAGACCATCATCACAATATTTATTACACTCATGTCTTATTTTTTAAAATTAAATATACTGCTGCATTATACTTCAGTAATAGTATTTTAATACTATCAAGTTTTATGTGTTGGTAAGAAGATGAATTATTTTGAGTTCACTAACAATAATTCATTTTCCAACTTATTAAGATCCATATAAATATAAGGCAGATCGATCTTCAAGTGTGAAACTCGAATGTGAAAAACACAATATGTGGGTGCTGTTGGGGTTTGATTTTGGTGTAGTTGTGCTTCTTTATCATTATCTAATTTTTTTTAAAGTGAGTTTATAGTCATTTTGAATAAGTATTTGCATGAATGTTTAATCATTGATTGATTATTATTGTTGGAAATAAAGGATGTTCAGTACGGGAATGGAATTCATGCATCCAAATGACAGGGGTGAATATGAAGTAGCTGAAGGCATTTCTGCCACTGTATTCCGAGCTATTCTTGATTACTATAAAGGAAAAATGATCAAGTGCCCTCCAACTGTCACTGTCCAAGAACTGCGGGAAGCTTGTGATTATCTTCTTGTACCATTTGATGCAAGCACTGTAAAATGTCAGAATTTGCGTGAGTATTACTGATTGTTTAATTTTTCTTTAATATTAATTATACAGACAGAGTTGTTTGATTTAAATCGTCCAAAAAAAAAAAAAAAAAAAAAAAAATATATATAATATATATATATATATATATATATATATATATATATATATATATATATATATATATATATATATATATATATATAAATATACATATATATAATTTTCTATACACTCTTCTCTTCCAGACCATAGTTAAAACCATGATTTGGAATTAGAAAGATCCTGTGTGGTGATTGCATGAAAAGGCCTCAAAATTAGTATTTATTCAGTAAAATCGTTAGTTTTGGAGCATCGATTATTCGAACATACAAACATTTTTTTTTCGGTAATGTAATTTTAATTAAATTGATCATCTAATTACTTATTTATATTGGTAACATTTTTTTTTGTTTAAAGTACAATTAAATGAAAAACAAAATGATTTTTCTCTAAACATCTATAAAGCCCTAATTATTTCATAGAAACTGCAAAAAATGAACTTAGACTTCAGTACCTACATATATTACTGAGGAATGTTTACCTTATTATTATTATTATTATTATATCAGCGCTATGGTCCTGCAAGAACCCAGGCCTCCTCCACAACAGCCAACCAATCTCCACGATCCTGAGCTCTCACCCTCCATCCTTGAACCCCCAACCGCCTTAGATCTTCCTCCACATCATCCAGCCATCAGATCCGAGGACGTCCTCTTCTTCTGTCATCCAGTTTCCCGTTGAGCATCTTCTTTGTCATCTTTTGGTCAGTCATTCTTTCCACATGACCTATCCACTTTATTTGTGCTCCTAATTACAGTGATTCTTGATCTTTATTTTTAATTACAGTGAGGCATCGATTATCTGATCATCAGTTGTACAAACTTATTTGTATGAATTGTATACCTACATATATACATAAATGTATGTATAATTGTTTAAGAAAATTTCGATTATCCGAATTTTTGATTAGTTCGTATAATCGGTGCTCAACTTTATTTTATTTTTAATATTTCAGAACCAAAGGTGATTTCTTACCATCAACATTAGTAATAAAAAAAAAAGGTTAAGTGTAAATCCATTTAGGGAATTAAAATTAATTATTAACTGAACCAAGATTAAAATGAAAGAATATTGATTTTTAATTCAGGAACTTATAAAAGTTTAATTTACATCAATTTAGGTGTATTTAACTAATCTAATTTTTAGTTAATTTTAAGCTTTTCCTATAATTTTTCAATTTTGGTTCCAAACTAAATTTTCAATAATTAACAAAACTCTTAAAATAATAAAATATCTGTTTTTAGTGTGTATATATAGTGTTGTATTTACTGCAACATCTTCATAGTTCTAGGAAGGTTTATAATAATAAATTTGTCTACAATATTATCTAAAATGTATAGCCTTGAGTGCCAGAAAGTAAGTTTGCCAGACTGTCATAGACTCTTATAGTTAGAAATTAAAATCCAACCAGATGGATCGATAAAATTATTTCTACCAAATTGGATGTCTAATTATGCTTTTAGGTACACTTCAAACACCTAATGAATGCAATTTTAATGAAGTTAAAAATTACTACTATATGTGAAAATATCACTCAAGAAATAATGCTAAACTCCATACATACTTTTCAATACAAGATTTTTTATGAAAGACAAATGAAATTCAATTATTAGTTAAAATAATCTTAAGTTCTTTATTTATGAAAGCGGGCGAGGCCGTGACGGGGTATGCTGGTTCTTAATAATCTCTTTAGAGCCTTCTCTAAGCATGTTTAATACCATTGGACTTCTTCAAAAAAAGCCTCAGTTTAGTTATTTGTTTCAAATAAGAAACATGACAGTATCCTATTAAATTTTCGTAATTTTAAGGCATTACTGAAAAAAAAAAATTTCACAGCTACTGAAGCAACTCGTGAAACTATTAAATATAAAGGGGAAGGTGTCCTTAACCAGTACCTTACACGGCGTTGGTTTGAAAGATGTAGCAGTGGAGATACGACATTGGAAAAGTAGAAGGGCTGCAGGCAACCATTAATGGTTATTGATGAGGTTCTGCAGGAAGGAATAAAATCTGTCCACAAGTACTTGCAAACTTGCCAGGAAGTGTGCTATATCAAAAGATAGTGTTAGTTGCCATCTACTCTCCATGGAGAAGGTGAAAAAGAGCTGTAGACTGGTCCCTCGTGAACTCATTCCTCAGCAATCTGCTAAGAGGTTAGAAATTTGTAAAAATCTATTGAAAAATAAATTTGAGATATGAGATTTTCCCAGGAGATTATCACCTATGATAAAAAGTGGCGAAATTCAAATTCCGGTGAGCAATGGCTGGATCACGGTCAAACTGCTTTTCCAGTTGCTGCAAAGGCGCAATTTGAAAAAAAATCCATGGTTTGAGTTTTTTAGAATTTTGAAGGTGTTATTCATCATGAATTTGTTCCTGATGGATGCTATATGAATTCTGAATTCTACTGCGAGCAACTGGAAAGATTGTACGTGAAGTTGTCAGAGTGTTATTCTGCTTTGATCAACCGAAAAGGATTTATATTCCAACAAAATGATGCTCATCCTTGCACTTCCTGTCAAACCAAAGAAGAGTTTAAAGAAGTTCACGGGTTTGAAATCCTGGTTTATCCACCATGTGCCTCATCAGATTACTACTTATTTCAATCCATGGCCCATTTTCTCCAAGGAAAAAAAATCGATGATTTTGTGTAAGTTTTAAAAGTTGAAATTGCGGTCCAAGAGTTCTTTGACAGCCATCCTAAGCGATGGTATGAGCGTGGGATCGAGCAATTGGCTAGCATATGGCTAATGACGGTAGATAACAATGGACTATACTTTGAGTATTAATTGTATTTTATATCTAAGAAATAATAATACAAATATTTTATTAAAAATGGTAATTTTGTTTACACTTCCTATTATGTCATTATGGGTTATTTAATTGTTTATATTTATTACTTATTCTTTTTCAGGAGGACTACTTCATGAACTTTCCAATGAAGGTGCTAAGTGTCAGTTTGAAGTCTTTCTAGAGGAGCTTATCCTTCCATTAATGGTTAACTCCGCCGAGAGAGGTGACAGGGAATGTCACGTCGTTGTA
The DNA here is from genome assembly GCA_003667255.2 of Euschistus heros. Lineage (NCBI taxonomy): Eukaryota > Metazoa > Arthropoda > Insecta > Hemiptera > Pentatomidae > Euschistus > Euschistus heros. The sequence continues at coordinate 3,028,420 of RCWM02000020.1, forward strand.
CTTCTTGATGATGACTCAGTTGATTGGGATGAAGAATATCCTCCTCAGATGGGGGAGGAATATTCCCAAAGTAAGAATGTTTTAATTAAATATTTAATAGTAAATTTAATTTAATTATATTACAGTAGAACCTCACTAATCTGACCTCAACTAGACCGACCCTCCTGCGAAGTCCAGGGGTTGAGGAACAATAATTTTGCAGACTCCCTTGTAAAATTGTACATTTTGGTATGAAAAAGGTCAGGTAGTTTTGATTTTTTGATATGTTGTTAATGTTGTAATTGTGTATGAAAATCCAAGTTTTGTATCTTAAAGCACCAGGCTTGCTAATTGATAGTGTCAAAGCATCAAATATATTAAATTAATTTTATGTTTCCGCAAAATATCACGTTTGGTTCCAAATGTCCCATGAATATGAGGACAATCCTTGCCCGAGTAATGGTATTCGCGGATGACATTGTCCTTATAGCTGATACCAAAGAGAGCCTACAGCAAGCTGTAATTGAATGGGAAGCTGAGCTAGAAAGGAAAGGAATGACTATTAATGTCAGGAAAAGTAAAATAATGCACGTTGGCCGGGAACAGAAATACGTTGAACTACTTTGCAAGGGTGAAACAATGGAAATGATGGATGACTGCACTTACCTCAAAACAGTGAAAAGCAGGAATGGAAAGGTAGACCAGGAGATATCCAGTAGGATAAAGAAGGCTAACTCAGTCTACTACCACCTCTGCAACACAGTTATAGGGAAAAGGGAGGTGGAGAAAAATGTTAAGCTACATATATTCAAAGCTGTTTACCGACTACCCTCCTATATGAAAGTGAAGTGGGGTACCATTAGGTAAGCATGCAGAGTTACTGCAGCGGAAATGAGGTACCTTCGGAAAGTAGCGGGCCGAACCAGAAGGGATTGTATCTGGAATGATAGGACTAGAGAGGATCTAGGGGTTGTCTCTCTAAAGGATACCATTGAAAAGAGGAAACTTAAATGGTTCGGACATCTCTGCCGGATGAATGAGGACCGGGACCCGAGAAAGTGCTTTGAGACCAGACCAACAGGACACGTCCCAGAGGGAGCCAGAACTCAATAGACTGACTACATCTCCAGTGTGGGAGAGAAGAGAGGCAAAAACTGAAATGCCATGAGGGCGCTGGCTCGGGATTGGGATGGGAGGTTTGGTTTGCCTGAACAGAGGCACCTCCATGCTGAAAGGCACTAAGAAAGAAGAGAAAGAAGAAGAAGAAAATGCACCTCCATTCTAAGAAAGAAGAGAAAGAAGAAGAAGAATGTTCTAAAAAAATCTTGTTACATTCAAAACTAAAATATACTAATTTTAATACAATGTGAGCAGAAAATGAGGTCTGTAGTTTAAACAGGTATTCAAATTTTTGGAATGTTCTCAAACAGAGACAGAAATTGTATTTTTTTTTTCTTTTCTTTTTTTTCTGTTTTACCATTCTTGCTCAATGGTGCTATTCCCTAGCAATGACATTTGGAACATACTTCATTATGAACATTTTTGAAAATGAGTATGATTACATTAAAGAGTTATTATGGCCAATGCTTCTATACATTAATAGAATGTATATCTTTTATACATGGCTAAAAGATTTCTATGTACACATATAAGTAAGTCTATTGATGTATATAAGGTACATTTACCTTAACTTTTTTAAATTGTTGATATAATAATAATACACTTTTAACTGAAAAACATTTGCTTCATTGAAATCTGTTCCGCCCTACCACTTGGTCCCTTAGGGTCGGATTGGTGAGGTTCTACTGTATTTTGTATGCTATAGTTTTGAGTTAATTGAATTTATTAAAATAACTAGCTGTACCCGTTCACACATTGCTGTGTTTAAACGAAAAGGCAGTTTTGATACCTCAAACATAATTTATTAATGATCAAATGTATGCATTATATCAAAATGAAAATTAACAATAAAATTATCCCTACATATATGTCATGTGAATATAACATATGTACAAAACATAGATATAAATTGTTGATGGTAGATTATATATAATAATTCGTAATCATTAAATATCATCATGGAATGAAAGATATTTGATGATTGATGGTGAACTTTATCTTAGCGCTTGTAAATATACATTTTTTGTTTTCCTATCTAGTGCAAGAACAAATAAATTTGATGGTTTTCCAACTTGTGAACACCCAACGTATAGCTGTCCATGTGAAAAGCAATGATTTATCAAATTTAATCCACATAATTGCAATGATTGTCTCTGTGCTTTGTTAATGGTTATTGCTAACGCTCGTCTTACAGGAAACTGTAGACGTTTGAATTCAAATGGAGTATCCGTTGGTATCATGAGAATGCGTGGTAGTAGTACATGTTCCCATTGGTGTTTTCCATTTAAAATGGTTGCCTCAATTATGTTATTCATTAATTTTTTTACTGATAGCCTAGTCCCATTGCATAGCTGCGGTGGATTTATATTTCGTAGAAGGAAGATTGGGGAACCAATTTTCAAAGATAAAATATACGGTGGCATTCCTGGTAGATCCAATTAATTTAAAAATTCTATTGGATAATTAACTGATTCATCATCATTGACAACAGTATCTATGGATTTATATGCTGTTTCTTCATTAGGTATTTCATTTTGAATTGTGCAGTTTATTAAATTCACATCAATGGTTTTGGCTGCCAATATAGCACGCTCACTAACCCATTGATTATTTTTATAATTCTGCGATAAATTTGGAAAAACTTTGGCAATCAATTCATCAGTGGATTTTACAATGTGACAAAAGTTTTCTGGTAATGTAATACAGTGTGTGGATTCGTCTATTTCCATTTTATCATTCCCAATATCTAATAATTGTTTTGCAAATCGTTCAGAAGATTCATCTTGTTGTAATTGAACACGCATATTGGTCTTTAAAGATATTTTCTCAACATACCGCCATAACACTGATGATTTGAGACATGCATTCAATTCATCTGCAGGTGTTAAACGTGGTATAACTGGTAGAGTGTGTCGAAAATTGCACGCGAAAATCACAATGCGTTGGTGAGTTGAATAATCTTCGATGTTGACCAATAGGTGTTTTATCTGCCTTTATTATTACTTTGTAATCATCAGATGGCATTTGTTCAATGGCGGTTTTAAATAATTTAATTAATTCATTATGTTGTTCAAACAAATTCTGTAACTCAGTGACAATCTCTCGTTTAGTAATCATATTCAGTTGACACCGTCTGTTGATTTGCTCGTCAGTATTTCCCATAAAATATATCTGAAGATATTTGTGATCAGCATTTGGCAAGGGTAGTAGTGATCCAGCATGGTGATAAATTTGCTTTAGTACTTTAAATGTTGGCATATAATTTCCGCTAACGATATTCGTTGCTCCGAACGATGCCATTTGGAAGAATGAATTGTACTTGTGTATATTTTTCAAAAAATGTTTTGATTGAAATGTTTCACCTGATACTAAAGATAATAATGGTTCAGGTGGTGAACGCAAGTCTGGTAACTTTACTTTTCCACCTGCACTGCACATACCTGGTGTTTCATTTTTAAATTTTTGAGCACCACAAAACGTACAGTTTTTATCCATTTTTCTAATAATTACACTTAGATGAAGACTGTAATAGTAAAGGGGATTGTAATTGAATCCACATAAATTCAAATCATTATGTATCGTTCGTTTTGTCTGAGTGCGAATTCGATTCCTTTGCTGCCTTGCTTACCTCTGTTCTAACGATCGAGCTAGAGCAGTGCGATCTCGATTCTTTTGCTGGCTTGCTTACCTCTGTTCACTGAAGCTCGTTCTTCTCTTCTCCTTTTTGCTTGATTTGTAGAACGACCAATGGCACTTCGCTTTGGTGGGGGCACATGATTGTGGGGTTAAATAAAACGTATTTCCAATTATTTTCTTCAGCTGGAAATCAATAATATTGTTGATTAATATAATTAAAAAATATATATTTCTTTTTAAAACACACACACACACTCTCTTTCTCCTTATATATAAATTAAGTAAAATTATTTATCAAAACGTTCCTATTAACTTACAATATAATTTGTGCTGATAATGAACTTTTGTTAGTAACAAATCTTAATCAGAATATTCATTCTGTAATAGCTATTACAATATTTTACTTACCTTGTGATTTATATTTTTATTTTTATTACAACTGTTATTATAGGTATGTTATTTTTTACAGTTTAATTTGTTTTATAAAAGTAAATTCTGTAAGTAAATTTCATGAGTAGAAATTTAATTTTTCAATTTATTAATGGTTACACTTTTAACAAATATTACTAATTAAATGTTATTTTAAGAACATACCTACATATAAACCTTAAACATCAAAATGAATTTGAAAATATTTTACGGAAGTTTATTCTTCTTAAAACCTTCATCAAACACTAAGGTTTGGTCGCCCATTTTTTACACACAATATCAAAAAAATAAGAAATCGATATTTTGATCAGACAATAATGTTTTGTGCGGTTAAAATAATTTTATTGATTTCATTTGGTTGGATTTTAATTTCTATCTAACTATAAAAGTTAATGACAGAGTGACAAACTTCTGCCGCTTAACTCTGTGAATTTAAATTATGGTAGCGGTCGGCTTACCAGCTGCCGACCCCTACTGCCCCCAGCTGCATGCCCAGAATACCTTTTATCGATTCTAACCTTCTTCCGATTTATTTCGGTGTTTTAGTCACTACTTTTCGAGGGGAAAGGCTATTCTCCTTCATTTATGGAGAAAATCTAAATCCCTGTTCAAAGTAATACTAACTTCAGTTTACCTTCTAATATTAAAATGAGAAATAAGAAAATATAAAAATATAAGACACTAAATCAATTTTGAATTAATATTATATTAAATCAGAATTAATATAATGCTAAACCACCAGTAATGTTAATTCCTGATAAACTTTCTGATGTCAGAGAAGTGTAAATAACATATTATAAATATATAAAAGACAGAATCCTTAAGTATTTATTTGATATAACTGCTATTTGTTTAACATTTTTAGCTTCATCATCAGGCTTCTAAAATTTTTAAAAAAATACATTAATCTATAAAATTACACCAGTAGTTATTACCAACAGTACACCTCTTAATCTGTGATTATTTTCACATTGTCCATTCTCCATGGTATAAGGAATTATATAATATAAGACAGAATCCTTGTTGAAAGTTATGATGTTAATTTCTGCTATATTTTCTCAAGGGAAGTGGAAATAAAAACCTATGATATACTTTCTCTCATTTATTTTTAGATCGATATGTTTTGTTGAATTAATTATACAATCTGTCTCACATTAGTGCAATAAGTATTATGGATGAAAAAGAATCCATTCACAAAATATGTATACTGAAATTTTATCACTTAAATTTATACAACAAATCAAAATATATAAAACACCAAATCCATGTACAAATTATTGTTCTTAATTTTTGTAACACTTTTACACATTAGATAAGAGGAAATAAGAAAACATGAATTGATAAAACACTTAATCCTTAATGAAAATCATTTTGTTAACTTCTGTTTCAAAATCATTTACATTTAAGAAGACTAAATATCAATATAATACACTAAAAACCACAATCCAAGTTGAAACTGTAGAAGTGATTGTTTACATGTGAGGTTATAGAAAAGAACTGTAGATAAATTGAAACTCTAAGTAAAGCGTAAGGATTGAACTGGTCGGTGTAGCACGGGTCAAGCCAGTTTGGTCATGGCTCGTAAGCCGACCATTAGCTAAAGTATTATTATAGTAAACAATACTATTTAAAATCTTCCTAGAACTAAGATTTTGTAGTTAAAATTTGGCACAGATGCATTTAATAATTTAATCATTGCAAACTCCGTTGCAGAATGCCGCTAACCACATATCGTTGGATTATTAAACATCCCTAGTATCCACACGTCACACTAAATATTTATAGCTTTTTTTTTATAACAATTTATTTGAATTAAACCACATTTTTATCGCTTTTTAGCAACAATTTAAAAGAAAATATGTAAATTTTCTTATTGCAAAACCTTCTTTCAACTAAGAAGATGGTGTAGTTAAGATTTGGTAAAGATTGGTTCAGTAGTTTTTCGGTTAGTTTTGTTTTATAAAAGTAACTTCTATGAGTAAATTCCATGAGTAAAAATTTAATTGAATGGGTCCGCCGAAAAATGTTCTAAGCGACAAAATTTTGAAGTGACAATTTTAAAGTTTTTTAAATGAATTATAAATAGTACATTTAAGTATGATATAGCAATCCATTATGTTATTATACATGTAAATATAACAAATTACAAGGTGAAAAAAAAATCTAACTAACAAAACTAACAAGAACTTTAAATTATGATTTTCTTTCACCGATTACTCAAAATTTTGTTTGTCGCTTAGAACGTTTTTCGGCAGAGCCATTCCATTATTCAATTTATTCATGGTTAAACTCTTAAAAAATACAAATACTACTAATTAAATGTTATTTCAATAACATACCTACATATAAACCTGAAACATTAAAATGAATTTGAAATCGTTTTACGGAATTTTATTCTTCTTAAAACCTTCATAAAAAACTAAGGAGATAAAGGTAATTGTTTAAAAACACCTGCACTAAAGTAATATTTATAAAAAATAAATATCATTTTGATATTTTTGGGATATTTGTTGAACCCCAACTCTGATTTAAAAAAAAATTTACAAAAACCTTCCCAGGGATATACTTAATAATTTCCCAAATTTTCACGGCGATTGGATGTATGGTTTTTGAATCTATCGAGAACAGACACTTCTTGATAATTGGGTGTTTATCTTTCTTAATGTCTTGTAGATCTTATACTATTAAATCTTTCCAGGTCAGTGAGGAAGACTTAAATAAGGTCTTAGCAGTACTTACATTTTTTAAGTGCTTTTCCCCTTCAATTTTCAATTGTCTGAGCCCTCTTCTGAGATCATGTGATTGCAACACATCTTGGCCTCCAACTCTGTTCAGATACCATAATCTTGTATATTCAAATCAGAAGAATCAGCCTGAATAAACAATCCTAAAATGGACTATAACATTGTTTCTCCACCATTCCTGAAAGGACTATGTATTATGAATTTGTTTAGTCTTGTTGAAATGGTGCTCTGCTTCGAGTGAAGTTTTGATTAAAAATCACAAAATGCTCCCTAATCAATGTGATTTATGTTTGTCTTATAGACAATTTTGAGACTATGATCAAAAAATTAAATGTAATCTGATTTCAAGGTCAGATTAGGTATTATAAGGATTCATTGGTAAAATAGTTTGAGTATCTTTCAAAACTGTACATGTCCACTGCACACATTACTATACTCTGTTTTCGTTTGCAGATAACTATCAAGGATTTAAATAATATAATTGTGAATTTCAGAACTGGTTTAGGTTTTATGATCTTTTTTTCTTTTTTTTACAATTTTCTGAAGTGGGCATGGTCAGTTTTGAAAGTAACTCCTCATTTATTTTTTAAAACATATTTAATTAGGCAAACTCTAATAGGAAAAATATGTTATTATTTTTTGTATCCTTAAATTATAAAATGAGAATTTTTAATCAGCATATGGACTGCCATGGTTGTTTTCTGGATTCTGGTATTAAAAAATAGTTGTGTCCTATCAACTAATCTATTATATATTTGTCAAATACCACTCACTCTTTTAACACGAAATCTCAAAAACCACTGAACGGATTGGAATGAAATTTCGTATGTGGCTTCCTCTAGGGTCGTAGGTGCTCGCTAAGAAAGGATTTTAAAAAATTTGACCTGGATCGCGTGCAATTTGCGAAAAACGCAATTTCTCATGCATAGGAAATTCTTTGAATTAACATTACGGATCTTAATGAAACTTAGTACATTGCTTCTTATTAGATGTTAGATGATCTTAAAAGTACTCGTATAATTTTATTCGGCAAATAATAATAGATTTATTGTCATATGGTATATGGTGCTATGCTAAATTAAAAAATAGGTGAGATGCCTAAACCGCACACTATGACCACAAATTAAGTTCTTTATTGTAGAAAACAAACAAAAATACGATACTGGCATGTGGAAACCTTATTATATGGTACTTTCTGTAAACTCATGTTGGCTGCAGAGTGTACCCTTACAAGTTTGAGTTTCGGGACTATTAAACTGCTGTGGAAAGGAAGTTGAGGAGGTTAAAAGACTTATGTTCTCTGGTGATCACACGGAAGGCCACTTGGATGTACCCACCATTAGCTTCTTCCCTAACTACTCTTCCTTTAGCTTGATAAGATAAAGATAATTCTGAACCTGGTACTTCTCAAATCGGCATTTCTCAACCAGGCCCCAGTTGTATTTAAATCTGCTATATGGATACTGTTTTTAAGATCTGCTAGGATCTGACGATTTTTTGTGGTTGAAAGACATCCTAGGCCATTCTGCTTCCAAAATTGGAAAAAGTTTTTGTCATTAAGGATGCTGTTTAAAATGGCGAAAGGACATCTTTAGGCCACACACACACAAATGTATATATATTAGTTTTCGTCCTTAAGGATGATATGTTGAAATATTCTTGGATTTAATAGTTTTTATGTTATCCGAAGGATATTCCACCATTGTTGCCTTAAGGATACTGTTTTAAAATAATTCAAGATATAACGATTTTTAGATGGCGGAAGGATATTTCGCCATTGTTGTCCTTAAGGATATTATTTTTAAACATTAGAATATTTAATGATTTTAAGATGGCGGAAGGATATTCTGCCGTTGTTAACATATTCTATGGAAACTTGAAGATAGTTTTTCAACAAGTCGTACCTAGACTTTCTGAATTTAATTCCTTGAACGTTGAGATTACGTTTTAAAAAATTCACTAGGGATCATGGTAAAACTGCAAAAACCGCGATAATGCTTTGTAATTTTACCGAAACATTCATTCCTTCGATTATTATCTTCATTTAATAATTATATTAATTTTTGTAAAATCAAAATATCTACAACTTCTGTACAATTCTTTTTTTCTCTACCTACTATATATTTGTCAAATACCAATCACTGATTCAACACAAAATCTTAGAAACCACCGAACAGATTTTAATCAAATTTGGTATATATAGCTTCCTCTAGGGCTGTAGGTGCTCGCTAAGAAAGGAGTTTTTAAAAAATCGGCCCTGGATCGTGGCTAATTTGCGAAAAAGCGATTTCTAACGCATTGGAAATTCTTTGAAATAACATTACGGATTGTAATGAAACTTAATACATTGTTTTTTATTAGATGTTAGAAGCACAATAACAATTATTTTCTAAGTAGTTTGTCCTGTATCGGTTCTACAAAGGGGTAAAATAACAGTATTCATACAATTTTTAGTAGGTGAATAATAATAAATTTATTGTCGTATGGCATATGGTGATAAGTTTAGTTAAAATATAGATTAGATGCTTAAGCCGCACACTTTTACCACAAATTACTTCACTCCACACCTTGCTTCATCAGTAGCTTCGTCCCTAACTGCTCTTCCTACAGCTTTCCGGTCACATGATAATTGTTCTGAACCTGGCCCTTCTCAAGTTCCTTATAGTAGTAAACAAACAAAAATTCGTTACTGGTAAGTTGAAACCTTATTATATGGTACCTTCTGTGAACTCATGGTGGCTGCAGAGGTGCACCCTACAAGTTTGAGTTGTTTCATGAGGAGAAGCTATTAGCCTGCTATGGAGAGAAGGTTGAGGGGGTTAAAAGACTTATGTTCTCTGGTGATGACATGGAAGGCCAGTTGGATCTACTTATTCCTCACGAGCACCCTACCAACCTTGCTTCACCAGTAGCTTCGTCCCTAACTGCTCTTCCTTCAGCATTCCGGTCACAAGATAATTGCTTTGAACCTGGCCCTTCTCAAATCAGCTTTTCTCAACCAGGCCTATGTTGTATTTCTCGAATCTAAACACGTTGTACCTAGCCTTTATAAATTTAATTCCTTGAACCAACAATCTACCTTTGTTCTCAGTTCAGATGAGAATTACGCAGGAAATGATTCAAAGATTCAGTTCACAACAAACAACTAAGGAAATCAGCTGCAAAAATATAGTCCAGCACATGTAGAGGTTAACAGGGAAGTAATTAAGAAATACAGGAAAAATAATCCTGGAAAAAAATTTGGAGAAAAGTGGTTAACAAACATAAAGAGAGCCAACCCGAAGTTAAAAGAAATGCTGTACACACATATACTGATGATCACCCAAATATACATAGAGGGGCTGTAGTACATAGAAGTATAACATAACCCATCCTGAAATCCATAGAAAGTCTTAAAAAAAAATACTCAGAAAATAATCCTCATGTTAAACGTGTAGCTGTAACAAAACACGATGAAAGACATTCAATGGAAAGGTTGCAGCCATGGACAGGAAAGAAGCATTCAGGTTACAAGTATAACCCAAAAACTTTATATCCAAAAGATAAAACAGTCGATATAGGACAACGGTCAACATGCAATTGGTGTTATGCTGTAAAATAGAAGGACAAGAGCCCTGTCATGTGCTGCAGTAACGGGAAAGTCCAACATCCTCCATTTCAAGAATATGCTGAACTCTTGCACAACCTCCTTACTTACGAACATCCTGAGGTTGAGCATTTTCTAAATAATATTTGGAAATAGAACGGTTGTTTCCAAATGACGTCTTTTGGAGCAAAAGAGATTAAAGAGGGACATTTCATGCCAACATTTAAGGTGCAAGGACAGGTATATACAGAATAGGGAGTTTGATGCCTCGAACACAACAGCAGCCGTCTTTTATTCAGATAAATTTTTTTGGTGATGACAACCATGAAAGAGACATTTGCTGTGGTTACTTTCAGAATGTGAAGCCTGCATTGGGAGGCCAATTCCAGAAAATTGTTTATGAACATAACAAGTATATCAAGGACTTCAGGGCTGCTGTTGAGTCTGTTCCCAAAGATCTACAAGATTTCCAGGTAGTTATCAGTGCTGACAAAAAGCCTTCAAATGCTCACTGAGGTCGTTACAATACTCTTACCTCTAACGAAGTTGCGTGCTTGATTGTTGGCCAGTTGTTTGAAAAGCGAGACATTATTCCCGACTGATAAGAATTAGTGAGTTCTATCGAGCGTATGATTCTCTTCAGTGTCGTCTCACGTTCTGCCATGGAGATGATGGGTACAGTATTAACATCCCTCTGCGTGACCCAAACACCAATACACCACTTAAGAAAACTGTGTCTGCAGCTGATTTTGACACCTATATGTTGATGGAGCAAGAAGGCGAAAAACCTGATTTACTTTACTTTCGTAATCTCCTCAACCAATTTATGCTTGATACGTTAGGAAAAATAGAAACAGAAATACTAAACTAGACTATATTCACTTGAAGGATGCCATAAGAAAAGCTAATAGTCTGGTATAAGAGCTGATTAAGATGGTAGTGCTGCCTCGAAACTTCACTGGAGGACTATCAAAATAATATAAAACTAACTTTTGCAAATTGTCAAATTTATTTATTGAAATTATTCTAAGAATGGATTCTTTAGGTTTATTCAAGTAATAATAATTATCAATGTTAAGCTTAACTTTTACTAATTGAATCCTTAATCCTAATGATATTAAACCGTAGTGGAGCAGGTACTTTCAGCTAGTTAAGTGTATATTATATCATTTGATATGCAAGACTATTGTAGAAAATAAATAGGTTAGTGAGAAGTGATTTAAAGATTCACATTTTCAGGGCAGTTTGCCTATATTCTTTTATAGTCCAGGCAACAAAGGAAAAATAGAGGAAATAATTCATGTAAAAGCCAATTTTGGCACAGTTGTAGGGGAAGGTGTTCATAATAACTCGAAAACTACTGCCTCTTGTGAAAATATGTCTATTTACTAAATTAATCTACATAAAATTCTCTATTAAAAAGGTTTTTATACATTTTTATGCTGGGATCAATGCTTAAGGAGATATGGAAGGGCAAAAATGAAAAAAAAAAAAAAAAAAAAAAAAAAAAAAAAAAATCTATAATAAAAAATGAAATGTTTATTGTTAAAAATGAAGTGTTTAGTGTTAAAAATGAAATGTTTATTATTAATAATGAAATATCTATTGTTAAAAATAAAATGTTTGCAGTTAAAAATATATTTATTATAGTACTGGGAAATTTTCATTCGAACCTAAAAATCGAACCAAAAATGTCTGACTGCTGGAAATTGTTCACCACCCTTAGCTCTAAGTGTGGTTAAAATTCCTCAAAATAACGTTGGATTAGGGTTGAAAATTGTATGTTTTTAGCTGTTTGATTAAATTACTCGGAAACCATTACTTTTAGAACATTTTGTGTTCCATAAATTATTAAGACAAAGCAAATTCGCTACATTTTTTTGCTGGTTGTTTTTATTTTTTTTGTTAAGATCTATAGTGGTAGAGCTATGGGGGAGGGAAAAATTGAAGAGATTGGCTAACTTGTGGTAAGTCGCATTTCTCTGTGAAAACATGTTTGTTGGTACTCTTTTGCCTACAACTACAAAACTATATGTCCGATCTATATATATTTTCATCTGAAAGCTGGTTAAATTTACTGGCAGACTTAATATATGAAATTTTGATAAAGTCCCTTAAAACACCCTTGCCAGCATGCTGAGAACCCTATTGTAAAATCCTTGTTTTTTCAGCACATTTCTCCAAAATATTTGTCTGATCCCAAATTTCTTTTTCCCATTTCAAAGCTAGTTAAATTTACTAACAGTTTCCCATTTATGAAATTTTAATTAAATTCAGTGAAATACCCATGCAGTTTTTTGACACATTTTTCTCCATAACTCGTAATAAATTTGTCCGATCCTGAATTTCTTTTTTACATCTCAAAGCTGGTTAAATTCACAATTAGATCCTATTTATCAAATTTTGTTTAAAGTCCGTGAAACACTTAATAAAAATAAATAAATTTTTATTGTTAAATTATTGTACTGTTTGTTATCTAATAATAAATGCTGGATTGTAAGAATATGTCGTTTTGATAATTATTATACCTTTTCTGCGATTTCCCATAAACATTTAGGGGCCTAATTCCATTTTAAAAAGTTTAAATAAATTTGAAAAATGGTTCATCCTAAATGGAAAAATACATATATGGAAAAGAGTGAAATATAAATGGAATAGTTTAAAATAAAATAGTAAAAGACTAAACATAATTGGATAATGTTTAAATATGAATGCAAAAGATGAAATATAAATAGAAAAGTCCAAATAAAAATAGAAAAAGATCAAATATAACTGGAAAAGATTAAATAAATGTGGAAATGGATTAAAAATAACGATAAAATGAATAAACTATTCTGGTAAAGGTTTAAGTAAAATTGGAAAAGGTATAACAAGATTGAGTCAAACCAGAGGGAATGCTATGCAAAAACTTATTAATTTGCTTAGTTTTTGGTTGATAAAGTTGCTATATAATTTATTCCTCTTTCTTAAAATCTGTTTTAAATCATTAAAAAAATTATTAATTTATAGAAAACTTTAACTGGTGCTTGTTTGTTTTTTTAGCTGTCAATAGCACTGCCATGTATCGTTTTTTCAAGTACATAGAAAATCGAGATGTTGCAAAGCAAGTGATGAAGGATCGTGGCCTTAAAAAGATAAGGCTAGGTATAGAAGGCTATCCAACCCACAAAGAAAAAATAAAAAAAAGGCCAGGTGGTCGGGCTGAAGTTATTTACAATTATGTTCAACGTCCCTTCATTCACATGTCATGGGAAAAAGAGGAAGCAAAGAGCAGACATGTTGATTTTCAGGTTGGTTTCTTTTTATTTACACTTTTAACATATTTATTTTTATTGTCTTCAAATTTAAGGCTTTATTTAGCGCTTTTAGGAAGGTACTAGACTGCCTAGCTCTCGGGCTTGATATGAAGGTAGAAAATTTATATTCTGTTATTTCAGCCTTGAATCCCCTTCGAGGTCAGGGTGATTTTAGCCAAAATCCTCCTCCTTTTACATATGTTGGTCTAGATGGTACATCTTTACCAAAGTACTAAACCTAAGGCTTTTCACGGGTCATTGTACAGGGTTTTTTTTTTTTTTTTTTTTTGTAGTCCTTTTGCCATAAAATATCCAATCTTGTTAGAAGGAATGGTCGGCAGGTGGATTCCTAATCCATAATTTTTCTACCCATTTTCAAGAAGATATCTTGCAATTACCATTATTTATTAATAGCAGAGGAGAACAGTGTAACAGTGTTAGTATCCACTTTACCCATTGTTGTTTATTAGTGGGGTGGGAATTGTCACCCACTTCATGAACTGCTGCCTATATCTTGATAAAGATAGCATAATTTGGGATTTAAATCATTTGGGGAACTAGTAGACAATGTGAAAAGATAAAGAATGAGAGAGTCATCCATGGCAAAATCTGAAATTTTATGGAAAAATTTTTTCAGCAGAATTGTGAATTCTATGAATTCTAGATTCAAAAATGGTTTAGCAGGTTATTTGTTACTTATTAATTCTGATTGGGGGAATACTGTTGGTTATAAAATAATAGTTGCTGTTTTTTTTTTGTTGTTATTTTTTCACAGGTTGCTCATAAGTAAATATTAATATTGTCTCTGATAATTTATTTTACTTTTTTAAATTAAATTAGAGAACATCATTTGAACAACATATTGTCTTCATTTCATTGACTGATAACTACTTTTATTGCTTGTATTTTAAGTTTTACATTTTATTAAAATAAATAGTTCTGATTAATTATCTTAGTTTTACATTTTATTAAAATAAATAGTTCTGATTAATTATCTTATCATTCTCTTAAAACATATATAAAGTAATGTGGTTCTGATTCCATAATGATCATTGGGTTTGCCGAGAGATGTGATTAACAGGTTGAGTTAAAAAAGAACACAATAGTAACTTACACACATCAAAAAAAGTTTTGCATCACCCTAATTTTTTTATCTCGCTTGAATATTTAGGAGAAATATTTTTAAGTAGTGAAAGTGCAACTAATACTGATAAAAAGAATTATAATTACAAACAGAAAACATCCCAGTAAAATTACAAAAATTAAGAAAATAAGAAAAATACAGAAAAGAGGAAAATCTTACATGGTTAAAAATTGGCTTATCAAACATTTATCGTTTACCTAGTACCCTGTGTTTCCTCCCTGGGCTCTAATTAGAGCCTGGACTCGTACTGGCATCCGTTAAATAATGTGGTCTATGTCTTCTTGTCAAAAACTCTGCCATTCTTGAATCGCTGCTTCCCTCAGTTCTCAGAGTGGTAGGGACGTTCTGGCGACGCTGTACCGCTCGGTGAAGCATGTCCCAGACATCTTCTATGGGATTCATGTCTGGTGAGAATGCAGGTCATTCCATTCTTTGAATTTTAGGTTCCCTGAGGTACTCAGTGACGATGAGGGCGAGCATTATCATCCACTAATATGAAGTCATTGCCGTGCTTCCTTGCTAGTGGTCTCACGATAGGTTGTAACACCTCGTTTAAGTAAGAATTAGCAGTCATGGTCCCTTGGATGTTTATCAGTTCAGTTCTGGACCTGTCAATTACTCCTGCCCAAAACATGATGGAGCCCCCATGCTGCTGGGCTCGATGAGATGGGTACCTCAAGCGACTCGGCCTCCCAGGTACCCTCCAGACCCTTAATCGGTTACTGTCAGGGACCAGGGCAAGTCTGGTTTTATCAGAAAAAAGAAGATTCCTCCACTGAGGCAACAGCCACTATTCGTGAGCCCTTGCCCACTGAATTCTTAGCCGACGATGGTTCCTACGCGTTGTATGGGTCTTTTTGCTCGGAGGTCAATTTCCTGGAGGCGATTTTGGACGGCTTGGTCACTTCCAGTAGTGCCTATACCCCGCTGAAGCTGTCGAAGGTAGTCACCTGCAGTGGAAAAGGGCTGTCTTCTGGCAGTTAGCCTTATATAACGGTTCTCATGCCTTGTGGTACAGCGTGGCCTACCACTACGTGCTCTGTCCTCAACACTTCCGGACGCTAACAACGTCCCTACCACTCTTCAAGAACTGAGGGAAGCAGCGATTGAAGAATGGCGGAATCTTCGATAAGAAGACATAGACCCCATTATTTTACGGATGCCAGTACGAGTCCAGGCTCTAATTAGAGCCCAGGGAGGAATTACAGAGTACTAGGTAAACGATAAATGTTTGTTAAGCAATTTTATAACAATGTCACATTTTCCTCTTTTCTGTATTTTTCGTATTTTATTAATTTTTGTACTTTTACAAGGATGTTTTCTATTTGTAATTATGATGCTTTTTATCAGTATCAGATTTTGAAGGACTTGAGGGTACAGTTGAATCTCTGTTGTCTGGCCTTCTTGGAATCTGATGATTTTATAAATTATAAAACTTACTGTTGTACCATAATAATCTCATGGGTGACTTAGACAAAATATAGGAAAAATAGATCTTAGGCTTGCCACACACTAGATTTGGCTATCCCCAAAGGAAAATGTCTTAAAGTAAGATAATATTAAAAAAAAATAAGGATATGAGTCAGATGGTGCAAGAAGAACAAACAGTAAAAAGCCAGTCTTAACCAGATTATTCCTTGTATCAATGGAATGTTCATTACTGCCCTAAGCTTTCTAAATCATGAAAAATTATTGCAGTGAAGCTAAAGATCAGTTAAAGAATTTAGAAGTTTTATCTGTTTGATTAAAAAAAAAAAAGTTTTAAATCTATACTATTATATAAAAAGACAAGCCATTTTTCTCTTGTTATCACTAAGCACGATAACTTCTGAACCAATCTGCACCAAATTTTAATCACACAAGTTTTAAAATTGTTGCGATTGCCATTCTACATTAGTGGTTACAAAAATTATAAAATTAAAATTATATAGATCTTGAAATTGGTAATAAATTTACTTAAATTCAATTAAATTAAAAAGGTTTAAATATATGGTACGGCATATAAATAGTGAAGTATGAAAATGGAACGATATGTCGTCAACACCATTCCGCAATAGAGTATAGAATGGCAAATTTACTGAACCCATCTGTACCCAATTTTAACAAAATCATTTTCATAGTTTTCGGAATGTTAAGTAATAATAAAAATTTAAATATTGAGTGGCAGAAATGAGGTACGCCACACTGTCATATACCTTTATGGTTAGAAATTAAAATCCAACCGGATGAAATCATTAAAATGATTGCTGCCGAATAAAAATTATTACCAAAATGTCGATCCTTTGATTTTTGATATTACGTGTTAAAATATGATAACTGATAATGCAGTACATTATTCGCAACAGTTTCTTAAAAGTCTCTGTCTGTCTGGATTACCAACTCATACATTAAAAATGGATGTCTTATTATACTTTTACTATCTTCAAACACCTAATCAGTGAAATTTTAACCAGGTTTAGAATTACTGCTACGTGTGAAAATATTGTTGTGAAAATAATTGTCAATTGATTGCTGCAATACAAGATTTTTATTGATGAACAAATAAAACACCAGTTATTAGTATAAATTATTTAAATTCTTTACTTATGAGAGCGGGCAAAGCCGTGACAGGGGATGCTAGAGTAGTATATAAGTATGCATATGAAAGAATACAGACCAGTTTTAAACAGAATAACATAGGATTAATAATGCATGCTGAACTAAAGAGGTTGCACTGTATATTATTATTTTAGGAACAATATAATATTTTATTTGTTCTTATATTATAGTGTGTGAAGTCTAAGTCTGTTACCAACCTTGCTGAGGCTACCGCTGATCCAGTGTTAGATGCAGGTGGAAATCCTATTATTGCGATGGGCGGTGAAGCAGCTGTTGTTGCCGATGTTGAGGAGGGTGCTGTTGGCGGTGTCGACCCTCAGGTACCCGTTGCACCTGTTGAGTAATCACTGGCTTTAACCTTTTAAATTCTCTTTGTGGGAGATAAAACTCCATTGAATTAGGGCCGAGTTGAATGCCTAGGAAGTTCTGATTGTAATATGTGTAAAGAGGTTACAACAATACTTGATTATACTATGTGTAAGTATTGATTGTGAATAATATTATCTATCATTTAATACTTACCATTCATTAAATTCACTATTACGTTATAAATTTGTAAATTTCCTTGAAACTACTAGAAATAATTTAACAACAAATAATACTTAAAACAATTTGAATGTTAAAATAGTACCAAATCACAAAGTAAATAAAATGTACTGATTATTCAATGGAATGGTATTATGTACAGAAATTATTTATGTCAAAGAATCTTATAATTTATAGTTACAGTGTTATTTTATTTATTATATATAATGAAGAGCATGACATGATCTTAATTTATTTAAATACCTTTATTATTATTGTTGATGTTTTTATTATCCAGAGCCCATCTGTGTTCAACTTATATGACTGATACGTATGGCTTTAGTTAGCCAGTTAGGTACGTTATTTCGCCAAAGTATTAAAGAAAGCTCAATTTTTGTTTTACGTTTTTATACCTTTAGATTCATTAAAGTTTGACTTTTTATACCTAATTAGTGTTGCAGTATATTAAGAATTGAGTAATATAATAAGTGGCAGCAGTAAAAATTTTAGGAAATATTTTATTTATGTATGCCTATTATTTTTTACTTGTTTGTTATTTATTTATGTATGTATTTATAATTTAGTTTACTTCATTGTTTTGTACAATAATTAAAAAAAAAAAATAAAAATAATAAATTTAATTCTATTCTGTCGTATCTACCATGTATATTATTAATAGTATTATCATTTCTATACAAATATCATATTTATTTATAAATACCAGTATAATTATATTGCATATCATCTTGTTTAATCCATACAAAAAAAATGTTTGTATTTCTTTTTAATTGTCTTGTGAGTTTTAGATTATAAAATGTATCACATTGAGACTGATATAAATCGAACTGCCTTATCTTGTCAAATGTTTTATATGATTTCAGTTGTTTGCAATATACTGTTTGTATAGTCTTACTTAATTTTTTCTTTTCCCGAAAATTCTTCTAAGTTGTCTGTAGTTCCTCTAGTTTTTTATTTATTAAATTTATGATCAATAAAATATATGTTTATGATGATTATAACTTTAATTTTCTTTGGTTTAATTGTTGAGGTTATTGTAAGTGCATATTGTCATGGGCCTAAGACTTCCATTGAAGTCCTATACTGGCCTGGATGGGAAAGTCATGAATAGCTTTGACAACAAAGAGCAAGAAAATACTGCAAGCTATGAAGGTAAGAAACCTAATAAAGGTGGAAGAATGAACCAGAAGAGATATGATTATAAGCACAGTAATAAGAAGCTAATTGGAAGTCAAGCTATATTGGAAGTCAAGCTAGTGGAACCGAAAAAAAAAATAAAATATGAAAAACGTTTTATTTTTTTCTATCAAGATAGGACGTTTAATTGGAAAGTAGAATATTATTAGATGATATAGATACCCTTATATGTGAAATTTTATCAAAATCAAAAAATATTGATTTTTTACCCCTTTCGAGGAGGTTAAAATTTTGCCATAACAACTTAATGCTGTTAAGTAGAGGTCCGGATTTGGGGGCATGGGCATACAGCCTTACGAGACCAATGTCAATGGTAGGAGAGCAGACGAAGACCAAGGCACAGTTGAGAGGCTTTTCAGAAACAAGGCATAGACTATAATAAGTATTATGAGATGATATAGATATCTTAGTTAAATGCTGTTAAGTAGGGTGGGCATACAGCCTCATTTACTGTCATCATCATAAAATCATTCAAATTTACTGGGTTTTTTTCCTTTATTATTGGTCTGTCCAATATTAAATAAATCTGTATTTAAAAAAAAAAAAAAAAAAATTTAGTTTCATTTTTTACATTTTTTTTTTTTTTTATTAACCTCATTAAATGTTTTTGAATGATGTAGCCCCTCCAAACAATATATCATTAAATGTTTTTGAATGATGTAGCCCCTCCAAACAATATATCGAATAATGGTTTACTGTAATACACTGTGCCCTGAAAAGAGTTACAATGAGTTAATAGAGGACAGAACCACTGCATGAGGGGGGGGGGGGGACATCATACTGCGCCATGGTAGAGAGGAATGAATTATGATGAATAATTTAGAAATTAATACATTAGATTTACATTGACCGGACTAGATGGATCTAGCTGGGCTCTGTATGGACTAAGCAAAGCTTGGTGTAAAATGGACATGATTTATTCAAATAATTCAGTGATTTTGTTTGTTCATCTCATACACTCTTTCTTTTAATTGTAAATATAATTTTTTTCACATAAATAGGTGTCATAAGTTTTGTTGACAAGATAGTATAGTATCTGACCTGAAGAGCATATTATCAACATACCTGGTATAACATGAATGATAATAGCAAAAAAATAATTATTGGAGTGGATTTCAGCTCTACCTCTTTCTCAGTTCACATTCATATACACTGCCGGTCAAAAGTTTGAGACCACCCTGAGCCAAAGTATGTAAATTTAAAAGTTTAATATCTTTAATATCGTTCCGCCTCTCTTTTTCTATCTAATTTTATGTTGATGTTTTTATTTATAAGTAAAAACACTTTGTTTCACTTTTGAGATTTTCTCCGTAATAAATCAATTACGAGCTATTCCACTCAGGAAAAAAAGGAACTTAGTTCATAAATATCTAATTAAATTTGAAATGGCTCAACAAAAATTCCCGCTGCCTTCATTTAATATGAATGGGAGATTTTCGTTTCTCAATTTTTAATTCAAATTTCAAATTTTTTAATCCAAGATTATTCTGTCGGCAAACGAAATTGTTGGAATTAATATGGAAAATACAGTTTGTTTTAAATTATGTATTGAAAACTTAATTTTAATTTCTTCTCTTAAAGGTAGATGAACTTTAAAGATCTTGGTATAAACTATATAAATGCGTTTAATTTTATTTAAATCCATTTATTTTTCACCTAACATCAAACTTTTAAATTTACTGGTATCGTTTCAGGGTGGTCTCAAACTTTTGACCGGCAGTGTATATGTGTTGCCTATAACAAGTATGTTTAGTGCAAAAATTGTATTTTAGGAAAAATGCAATTGAATGTTTGGATTATTTAAAAAAATCATTTCTCTTCATGACCATGTTTTCATTTAATTGTTGTTAATTTTTACTTTTTTTTTAAACAGGTTTAAAAAAGTATGCATTTAACGCAAATTACACTAAATTCTTGTGTGTAAAACCTGTTAAGTGGTAATCAATGTTGCAACCATTTAGGCAAACAAAACTATAATGTTGCAGACTAAGATATTGGCTGCATCCTTAGCAAGTATATTTGGTAAGCCTTGTCAATTTTTTCTTCCAATAAAAAAGGCAACACTTTCTTATTGTTGTATCAGTAGTGTTGAGTTGCTACTAGAAGTGGGAGTGATGACTGCCTAATCAATGATCTCTTATTAGCTCTTTTCCCAGTTCAAGAAGGAAAATTCAGCGAATTGGCCCTTCATTTGTTGGAGGGACCTGTGCTGAAGGAATAGAAGTAGGGGAGATAAAGTCCACACATGCATCACTCTCCTATCTCTATAAAACTCCACCCATATTTGTCAGATACAAGGTGTGTATTGGAGTGTTAAGTGAAAAACGTCAATTCATGAAGTGGTCTTACTTGTTTTAGAACTGAAGTTAAAAAACAATCTCGATTTTTTTTTTTTTTTTTTTTTCCCCCCCCCCCCCCCACAGTATTTTTAATGTAACACTGATTATTTATGTATAAATAAAAATACTTTCTGCTTCCAACCAGCCAAGATATATATGTACTCCATGATAATTTAAATGTGAGCCTAGTTAGGTGTTAAATCAAAATTTGATATTCTTTGTGTGATAAAATATTTAAGGTCCATTGGATAAAACAAGGGAAAACTGACAGCCTTGATGGTGGTCAGTCAAAATCTTCAGAGGAATTGAATGGTTCAAAATAGGCCAACTCCTTTAATCCAGCACAACATATTGAAGATAAATTGACTAAGCTAAGTAAAAATCTAATAGAAGAAAAGACAAAAAAGAAAGTAAAAATATTTATTTGTTTCTGATTACAAATTATTTTAAAATAAAAATCTTAGCATAATTTTTTCAATGTATTATTACTTTATTCAATCCTGTTTATTTCTCAGGGATATCCACTTCTTTTGTTGTAATCCATCTATATCCTCATAGCTATATTTATAACCATGCCTATCTATAGTCTTTGTTTTTTATATTTTTCAATATTAACGTTATTTCTGTTATATCTTCTTAGTTTTATTTTTCTTATAGTTCTGACATAGGCTAGTAATGTAATCTGAAAATTCGACACAATAAATGAAGTTTTTTATTGTTTTGTAATGGCCACAAATCCCTATCATCAACGATATTTAATTAAGGTCAACTAATTTACATTTTACTAAGGTAAAAAAGTAATTGAGTTTAATTATGAATGCCATAATATATGATTAGTGAAAGGTGGATTATAAAATTAACATTTAAAATTAAAATATGTATATTTAAAGATACAATTTTTTTTTTCAATTAATGAAAATTAATTAACATTTTCATAGAAAACACATCTATTTACACAACTCTATATCTACCTATAGATATATCACAAGATAGTCACAATAAAACAATGAAATTAAGTTCAAATATTTTATTTTATTTTTTTGTGTTTTAATAAATAGTGCAAAATATTTCTTATATTATAATTCATCAATGTAAATAATAATAATTTTGATGTCTACAATACTCAAGTTTCAGAAATAAATTATAATAACTAGACAACAGAAAAAGAGTAGTCATATATTTCATTGTTCATATAAATTTAAAATATTTATAAAATATTGAGTGTTCTAAGAGAGTAATTCTTGAAATCTGTAGCAATCGCTAACGATTTTCCATTTATCATCTTGAGTGGTGATCATAAAAGTTTGTGTAAACGGTTTTGTTCCTCTGGCACTAAATTTGACACTACCAGTAACTTTAATCAGAAAAGCCAATTTATTAGATACCTGATCTGCAACAGAAATTAAAAAAAACTTTGTACATATAGTGTAGGAGTTAAAGCTTATAAACATATAACATGTCTAAAACAGAGATCTCTACTATATGTATTTAAAGGCCCCCATACATGCACAGATAAATCTCAAAGAAAAATCTTGTGAATTTCCCTCGAGATTTATCTGAACTGAACAGACACCCACACACACAACAATTTTCCTCAAGGTTTCTTGCAGTTGCGACCGCGGTGTATACTCTTCTTATATCATTAACTTTTTTAATAACAGTCTTTCATAGCGTTCGGCTCAATTTCTTCCAGTTTTTCGTTTAATTTTTTGTAAGTGGCTTCTTTTTTATTTCTGTTGTGATAATAATTACTCTTCACCAGCCAAAGGCACTTTCATACATCTTCTATAACAGAAAAGATATATAAAAAACCAAACAATTGGGAGCGAAATCTGAAGGTTCGAGCACACACTTTGGGATTGGACTGTACAGTTTGCACATTTTTAGGAATGGTTTTTCGATAAGATTTTCTAGGTTTGGGCAGAACGTGACGAACTCAAGATTTTCACCACACATGTACAGATAAATCTGAAGGTTTGAACTGCGTTGTCCAAACCTTGAGATATATCTCATGGTATATGGGGCCTTTATATTTATCCTTCAACTTTCATGGGATCATTCTTTTAGAAAAATAAAAAAATAATTTTACTTTAAAATTTAACAAAATATTTTCATATAAATATTATTTATTTAAATATTGGGCAATATTTCGTGGCTATGCTACATTTTAACTTCTTGAAATACAGTTTAAATATTACAATTTGTAGTTTTAAATAGTTAAAATACTATAATTTGTAGGAGGTATGGCAACTTAGTGGGTAGGGTACTAGACTAGCTGTCGGGCTCAGGATTCGTCTTGCTGTGGCTTGATCAGACCCTCCTTGGGAAAGAAAACCTGGGGCTGAGTGTAATCTGGCTCAATTTCTTCTTTTACAGCTGTTGGCTTGGAAACAGTACATCCATTTACTATGACTCTTTAAGAGTTGTAGAGGTATATGTTATTTATAATATAATTAGTGCAAAAACAATGGAAATTAATCAATATATGGCAAATTGCTTAGTTATAATTGACATTGTTTTTCCACCTATAATATTTGAAGTTCAATATTTATAGAGTTCTACATTCAAAGGTCTCTTAGCCAGCCATCTTCTTTTCAGACTCCTCAGAGGATTATCGGGAATCGAGAGGATGAAGTTGGGAGATAAGTGGATTCGAGTGGATATAAAGTTTACTATGAAAGGATAGGTATCTAGTTTAGGCCAAATCAGCAACACATGGAACATTACGATCTTTGTGGATAAGTTAGTTTGTGACATAATAAGGAGAAATGAGAATTTTATGGAGGATTTAGGATTGTAAGGATTGAATATGAGAAGAATTGGAAGGTTTAGTGGAGAACCATAACTCAACTCCGTATGTCCAAATGAGTCTAATCACTATCATGTAAATAAGACAAGTCTTTTGTAATTTATTTTAAGTCTAGTAAATGTTGGCATTAGTATGGACAGTAAAGGCTTAGAAATGCGGCACTGCCAGGAAACGCAATTCAATATTTAAATAAATATTATTTAAAAGGAGATATTGTAAATTTTCTATTATATACATAATCAATGTTCTGTCTAAATTGTATATAATTAAGTTTTTTATGTTAAATTATTAACAATTAAAATAACAACAAGAAAAACTTCTTAATAAATCTTTCATTAACAATGTGATAATAGTTTTTTAATGCAAAACAAAATTCGAATACCTACATGTGGAGTAAAAAATTAAAAAAGGGACATACCCAAGATTTACATTAAAAATTCAATTTCTTATCTGACCACATTTAGAAAAATGGATCTTCAATATAAGATTTCATTAAAATAAATTATTATGATTTAACAAACAATATAGCATAAAAAAAATAATTAAAAAAAAAAACCGACTTTAAGATTAAAAAATAGAAAATAATATTTTAATAGCTTCGAAAAAAAAAACCATTAAATGATAATCAACGAAATTATCAATACTTATATACATATTCACAATTTATGATAATTTATTTTTGGAGTCTGTGCCAGCCAAGAAGGGCAGTTTAATCCTGCCTCAGCAATAAACTTTCGAATAGCTGGAGTTAGCGGTGTGGCGGTGATGAAACAGTGGTAGGATCTTTACAATTACCATTTCTTTTCAAATTCTGTTTGTTCTGGTTGGCACTGACTACAAAAATAAATGATTATAAATTGTGAATAGGTATATAAGTATCGATAATTTTGTTGATTAACATTTAATGGTTTTTGTTTCTAAGCAATTAAAATATTATTTTTTATTTTTTAGTTCACGTTTGTATATGTATATTTAATCTTGAAGTTTTTTTTTTTTTTTTTTTTTTTTTTTTTTTTTTTTTGTTTTTTTTTTTTTTTTTTTTTTTTTAATTATTTTTATTATTCACTTTTTAGTGGTAAGTGTATTTTTGTTTATACAGTCCATTCTCGATCTTCAAGCTACCCTGAAAAATAGTTCGACTTACTGAACAAAGAATTATCGAGGTTATCATTCCACTTATCTTCATGTAAATGGGAAAATTGAACACAAAATTGGAGTTGAAATCATTATGTATATTTTTCATTAATGGGTGCGTGTATGCTGTTTGTACATACATATAAAATCATTGATACAGAAAATTAAATACCCAGTACCAATTTTTCATATAACTTTCAACTGAACTGCGCTTTTTTCTGAGGGTGCCTAAAAGTAGACTTATCGCCTTCCACCAGTGGCGATCTTTTCTTTATTCTTTAGAACGGTTGAAACAACTACGTGGAATTCGGAATTCACAAGCAACAAACGCCCAACCCAACTTCTTTCTCCTTTCTCCACTTTGCAAATCAATTTAACTGTTCGCTAATTAAAAGAATTTTCAATAGCCACTGTAAAACCACTCTAGTGAATAACTAATAATAAGTGACTGGAGTAACTATGAACTGGAAAGATAAACAATGACGGGAAACCGGAAAACAAATTACACAAGAAATTCTTTTAATTTGAGTTCAAGTTATAGAGGCGATGACTTCTAATAGTTTGTTTTATAGAGGTGGTCCAAGAAGTTATCTCTTTTGAACCCTATTTTCAGTTCGACTTATTTACACAATTTTTAACCTTTTCTGTCGGAAATCGTCTCATTGAGATGAAATTTAAGTGTGATGTACTTCCGACAGTAGATTTTGTGCGACTTATTTAAGAATTCAGCTTATCGAAGTACGACACATCAAGAGTTGACTGTATAAGTAAATTATTTTTGCTAATAATTTAGATATAGTTACCATGGAGATTTTGGATCAACATAATTATAAATATGTTTAAAATGGCAGATTATATAACAGTGATTTTTATTAACTTTTTTTTTTTTCTAAAAAAGTGCTGAGTTGATTTTAAAATATTTTTTATGGGACCACCTCTGAAGTATGCCCTACCGATCTAAAAAAGATCCTCCAATTTCGTATTCCCAGCCTCCGTAAATCCTCCTCCAGGTCATCTATCCATCTGCGCCTGGGTCTGCCCCTCTTCCTTTTTCCTCCTGGTGTACCATTAAACATTATTTTTGGCAGCCTGTTGGGCTCCATTCTGTCGACGTGTCCTAACCATCTAAGCCTGCCTTTCTTAATAGCACAGAGTATATCAGGCTCACCATACAATAGTGCGATCTCAGCGTTGCTTCTTATCTGCCCCCTGTGCTCCTCTCTCACAGCACCAAAGATCCTTCTTGATATTCTTCTTTCCCAGACCATCAGTGCTCTTCCGGTATCTTGTGAGAATCCAAGTCTCACTGCCATATAACACTATTGGTCTTATTATAGATTTATAAATCAACAGTTTTGCCTTTCTTGAGAGATAATAAGTAGAAATTTACATTTTGTTAATTAACACTAATAATAGATACTTGGTGATAATAAATTTACTTTTGATAATATACTAGACATATCTCACATGTATTTAAAAAGCGACAAATCAAAAATCTGTATTTTTGAGGTATCATGGTTAAGTTCTAATAAAAGTCTTCAATGAAATGTCAAAAATGTATCCAATTATAACTTCAAATCTCATCTGATACATCTCACTTTCAGTTGGGATTAAAAAATAATCCAGGTACACTTTCGATATTTTATACAAGACTGTGCGATTTAAATTTTTTTAATGCAGATTTTTAAGTGGTCACTTTTTAAATACATGTGCGATATTATTTACATTTTAAAATTATTTATGCATTTCAGACCTTTGAAGCATAATAAACAAACTATTTATGCTGGAAAAAGTAGAATATGTAATAGATTTGAACTGAACTACCTAGTAATGAAAAACTGAAATGAACAGACATAAAATGTTAAAACAAGTTAATTTAACAAATAGCTAAAAGTGATTTGATAACCTAATTAATTAACTGTTTAAATAATATGATAAATCAATATACCTAATACTCTCTGTGCATCAAGAGACCAAAGGCTGTGTTCACTGACTGGTAAGTCAATCAGGAATTTTCCAATAGCTTCTTTGCCAGTTGTACCAGTTCCATTCCAGACAAGTACACTAGTGTCCATGTACATTCGTAAAATTAACTGTAATATTAAAAACATACTTTTATCTGATTTTATTCATCTCCATACAATTATAAATTAAAATTACCATTTTAAGAGTACCAGAAACAAAATGGTTACACACTACTTAACCCCAGCAGCAGCTATCTGTTAGAGAAATTATAATCAGCTGAATTTTAAATATAAAATAAAAACTGAAACTTTATTCAAAGCAGGAAAGCTATTTGCTAAATATTTTTAGGGGCATCATAGATACATATATGATATTTGAAGCTCTGAATAAGAGGCTAATGCGTTACTATTTAAGATGTTCAAAATTATAAAGGACTTTATCATGTAAAACACTAATTTTTTATTTTTCTGAAAAGCTCAAGAGTAAATCAAGCATTCAACATACATTTTACCTATCAAGTCATTTTGTGATCAGGCATGGATGTAATAACTTGTTACATTACAAAGATGAATTGTACTAATGTCGAATTTAATAACTTTCTGCTATCCTACCATCACTAATAACAGTTACCTGAGTTTTTTACTATTAACTTACTAATTCTATGAAGGACCCTGGCCATCTTAACCCTTTAACAGGCAATGTATCCTGGAGGATACACATATTTAATGCCTTTTGCTCAATAAATGACATAATATCCAAAGCATTATCGCCTAATATTCTTTATTTAACCTTGATTTTCGTTATACATGAGTGGGGATTCTAAACAATAAGAATTTGTAGGGAAGAACATTTAAACATCATCAATCGGCCTGGAAGCTAATACAATACTAATGATGTTTTGCAGTTCCACCTTATTACAAGATCTACTTTTCCAGAAAATAACCTCAATTTAATACTATTCATAACAACTAAATAAAGTAATAACTTGAATAAACTACGTGTGTATATTTACATTAATAAAAAAAAAATAATAAAAAAACTTACATGACGGCGCTTATCCATGCTTTCATAATAATGTTTGGTGAAGTCTTCAGCAGTGCGACAAGCTTGATCAACTTCAGTTTTCAGTTCCTTTAAAATAGATTTTTATAAAATTAAAACCTTTAGATTGCAATAGAACAAAAGATGTATTTACACCTCCTTCCTAACAAAACAAACAAAGTACTTGATTTTTAATTATTTTTTTCAAATTACTTTGAAGCTTGTAGGAAGCCTATGCATTACCATCGATTGACATATAATGCAGATATACTGACTGTTACTTTCATATAATAAAAATAAAAAAAATCAACATTATAATACAGCTGTATAGCTAATAAATACCTATTAATAGCTTGAATTTAAAGGTAGTTGATAAAGAGATCCACTAACTATGACAAACACAAACAGTAAACTATATGTTTATCTTATAAAAAAATACATTTCAATAAGTATATGAAACAGAAAACTCTGAGAAACCAAATAATCAATTTACCGATTAAATGAACTTCAGAAAATTACTTTCAGACCAGCAATAAACATTGCCCCAAGAATTGTTTAGGTATGGAAGTAATACAGAAACTGGCATTAAGTCATTATAATAATTTACAATTACAATATAAAGTAATGAGCATAATTAAGAATAAAAATTTACAAAGTATTTTAATTACAACTCCATGATAAACAGAAACTACATCAACATAGCATTAACCTAACAAGGTGTTGATTAAAAAGTTTTCATGAATTAACACCTGAAGAATTTACTGATCAAATATAGGAGCTGCGCTGAAAGATTCACCTTTAATAATATATATATTTGCAAACACTGACCAATAATTTTTAATAACAAGCATGTTAAATGAAAACAAATAATGTCAGGTTACCTGGTCCATAATCATAATCCTAAATGTTGGCGAACCTGTTGGAATCTGGATCTCAAAAATTTCTCGTGAAAGCCGAGATCTCGCTGCGGATAGTCACGTGACCTCTATACATCTACAGTTATTTTTTTCAGGCTTCGTGGCGCCAAACCCCTTAGTACCAAATAATAAATATAAAAATTATTCTACTAAAATATAATTAAAAAAAGTTTGGATTAATATCAATAAAATATATACGATAATTATTGCGTTGAATAAAATGAAATTATACATTATTGAAAACCTACTCTTCCGAAATTTCGGCGATCATTGACGGACAGATGCCAGAAGAAGAATGAGGGCATGTTGGTTATTCTGATAACTAATCATATGTGTGTCTAATTTAGTCAAATGAAAGTTTACATTTTTAGTATGATTTTTAATGGTATAATCTGCTTATTTTAGAATTGATGAATTAATTTTGTCTAATTTTGAACTTAAAACGATATCTGCAGCAATCTGTAAGAACTGTATACAGACGGTGCTGCTATCTGTGTTGTCAATGTTAATAGGCCTAAATGTTGATGTGGGATAGGCTTTAATTACTGCTGTAATCAATCGTTTTGTTTTAATTTTATATTTAAGTGATTTTGTGTTTGATTTTTTGGTTTAGTGATTGATATTTCCGAACAACATGGAAACGATTGATCTTCTGCATATAAAGCGGTCAGTACCAAAATGCAATGTTTACATCATTAATGGCCTATTTGAGAGCCATCTTTCATTCAATAGCTTATCTTCCATAGCCAGTTGCAAATGAAAATATTGTTATTTAATTACTATTCTGCCCAATAATCATAGATATAATTGTTTTTATACAGAATTGACAATTTCAGACTTAGTACTTTCACCTTAGAAGAGTAGGTGAGTTGGGTTATGTTGTCCTATGACAACTGCAGTTGCTGTTTTTTTATCATATAAAGTTTGAAATGGGATCGTTTTACTTGATTTAATGTAATTTTAAAACTGTTTAATGGAAACAGAGTACATTATTTGTACTTTTATGTAAAAGTTACACCAATATATTGTCTGATAAGTTCTGTTTCTGAGTAATATCAACTTTAGATTTTTCAAGTTCATTTATGAATTAAGAGTTGTTGTTTGATATCTATTGTTGATTCATTTGAATTATACTATGGATGTTTGATACATGTTATTATAATTGATAAATTCTCCAAAGTTATCTATTATGTGTCCTATGTGTAAACTTTTTTCAAATAGATGTTTAATTTGCATCATTTGGATTGTCCTACAATGGTTTATGAATATACTATTGTTTAAGAAATGTTACTAGTTAGTGATTAGAACTCAGCATTTCTTTTTTTCTTATTCTACGTTATAATGCATTTTTAGTCACCATTATTTTAGTGCTTTCTATTTTCAGGTAATAATAGTATTTGATATCTTCTTATTTACTGGCTATGTTTTTAATCTCAAGTCAATTTATGTGTAGAGGTTATTTTGTTTTAGGTTACAGCCTGGAGGTAACAAATTTAGTGATCAGATAGCTGTTTTTATAGTAGAATTGTTTATCCTATATCATTTTAATGTAAAATTAAATATGTAGAATGTTATATTTTGATGTATACTTGGGAATTGCAGGATATTTTATTTTTATGTTAAGTGTATTTTCATGATTATGTATACAATTTTCCAAATGATTGGTTTCTCAAATCTTCTGTTACATATTACACATTCCTGTTATGTGTTTGCTTAAAACTATAATTTTACTCATTGGTTCTTACTTTTATAGGTAATTTATTGATGCCATCTCCTACAAGCAATAACACCTCAATCATGTAGTAAGTAAACTTTTCGTTTATCGTAATTTACAGATTAAGATATCCATTAGATTTATCACAGTAAATGTGCTTTATCCCCTAATTTTTAATTATACATTTGCTATTTGTTAAATCTTGATGTTCGTTTATTTTTTAAATTTCACATAATTGATAACTGTTTCTTAATACGCATACTGTTTTGAGTTTTTAGAATTAACGTTTTATGTTTGTTCCCGTGTAAAGTTTTATGATTTCAGGCT
Organism: Euschistus heros; assembly: GCA_003667255.2. Taxonomy (NCBI): domain Eukaryota; kingdom Metazoa; phylum Arthropoda; class Insecta; order Hemiptera; family Pentatomidae; genus Euschistus; species Euschistus heros. Next base: position 3,059,938 of record RCWM02000020.1, read on the forward strand.
AGGCCTTCCTATCAAAATGGATTATCGTTAATCCTAATAATGTTGTAACACCCTTACAGCAGAGACCGACTAATTTGCCCATGATAGAAAAATAAACGAAGGGCCTCGGGGAAGGATCGCAGTCCCGGATTTGGATTGGCACTGCTAATGAACTGCTTGCGTACAGTATGCTACGTACTGTTCAAGCGGTCGTTATTAATAATGCGGTAATTTTGATGCATTTTCAACTTTTATGTGTAGAAGGCGATAGTTCACTGACCAATTGTATATAATCCCATTCAAGTGGCTTTATTTTAGGTTTTTACTTTTTTTATTTGTTATTTACTTGATCTATGAAATTTTAAAAAAACAAAGTGTTGTGGCAGATTTTAGTAACACTGTACTATGTAGTAAATGTTGTCAAATTGCACGTACACGGTTTGGGGCAAGTATGTGGGGAATGGAATGCCCTTAAGGTTTATATATATATATTTATATTTTTTTTTTTTATTTATTGCACAACTAGTGAAATTGCTGTGTGTTTTGACTGTTGCACATAATGGATATCATTAAGGAGGCGTCAATGGTTATTTTTATGGTTTTATTGCCAATATATTCTCCTATTTCTTAAATTAGTCTTTCTGTGTGACTTCTTACTGTATATATGTATGTAAATGTGTTTTTTGTTCTCAGTAAAATGATATATACACATATGCATACATATTACTAGTCTTTGTTTTTTCTGCTTTCTATTTTTCATGGTCTCACAACTAGTACATTCGAGGCCATGTATCCCATATATCTAAGCCTGTAAAATACTTCAGCTGCCATTATGGTTCTTAGAAAGTTCTGCCTCTTCCTGCGTGTACCTTTAAACCAAAAACTTAAATACACCACATGCTTTTCTTTTTTAATGTAATTAGTTCCTTCCGGTCAAGAGCTTCCTTTCTGTTTCTTAGATAGTTATTAACATTCTTGATTATTGTGAAATCATAGAGCAATTTAGTTGTAAAATTTGGCCTATGCTGTGTGTGAATGTGGGTATGATGGGTATCTGTTTTTAATACATTACAGATTAGATAATTGATATACTACAGAATGAGGAAATTTACGTTATAATAATATTTAAAATATTTATAGATATTATGTATATGGTTTTGTTTTTGTTTCTATTAAAAATATTGGTTGCCTTTAAATTCTAACAAGGGAATAGTTGGTAATAACAATTTTTGTAAACAAATCAATATTTACTTAACAATAGTGCTTAAATTTGATTACCTTTATTGTATTATTCTGATTATCATTCAATTTTAAGTTTCTGTGGTTATTGTTTGTAACCACTTATCAACATTTTTTAAAGTTTAACTATATAACTACCTGATTTTGTTTATAAATATTTTAGGCTGTAATGCTGCATAAGAGGTCATTCTTTTAAGAATCTTAGTACATAATGTCACAGCGTGGCAAGCGCCAAGCAAGCCGATTAGACGATGGACCCGGTAAGTGTTTTCTGCTTATAAAATTAGTCTATCCAATTTCATCTTTAAATTATTTATTTCTAAAGAATTCATACTTCCATTTATCCTTATTCATTTTTATTAGTCCCAATTCAATTTTTTTTTTAAATTTATTTTATTATGTAATATAAAACATTTGATTGTACTCATACAGGTAAGCTTGTTGTAAATATATATGGTTCTAAAGTAAACACAGTTATATGTATTTAGATATTTATATAAGCTGGGTTTGATAGATTTGTTTGTAAGATAAATATGATCGTATAGTTAAATGAGTTACGCTCAGAATGTTGATTTTGTTCTGTGTTTGCAAATAAACGGAATCGTCAGAAGCCCTATTTTGAGATGTACATATATATATATTTCATCGCGAAAATCAAGATTCAAGAGAAAGAAAATCTGTAGCAGAAATTTGGTGTTGTGTAGTATTATTGAAAAGTATACTTATTGTTTTGAAGTGCTTAAGACCATGAATTGAATTAAAAACATATCACCAAAATTGTCATTTCCTCATAATAGTACTATTCATTGTACTTTTAAGTTTTGTTGTACTTACACCAGATTTAAGGATTTCTTATTCGTTTATATCATATTAAATTTTGTTAATATAATAGATTTTAGAAAACTATTTTTAACTTTTTCTTTAAACTAATTAGAATTGGTGTTACTAAATGCATTTTTAATTTTATTTGTTATTAACTAATTATGACAGTTCATGATGTTTCAGTATGTATTACTTCCAATATTCCATGTCAAATATCCGAAGTTAACATTAGTCAGCTTACCATACATGAAATAAGCCTGTAATATTCAAGTAATACTTATTGTATGACAATGTATAATCTTTATTATAATCCACCTTATTCTTTTAGGACATCTACACCTGTGGCTAGATATTCAAATGAATTAGAAAGATTTTTATTAATACTAGCTATAGTAGAAGGAAATCAATTCATCAAAATAAAATTGAGAATAGCATCTTTAATGGCTAACTATATAATATAAAAAATAAAACCAATACCACTAACAACCCATGAAGGGCCTTGGGTTCAGTAATTAAGTAAGGATGTTCTGTTACTAGGACCAACGGTTGTGAAAGGAGGAGAATTGGCATAAATCACGCCCAACCGCTGGGGGTTCTCCTGATCTCGAAGTCGAGCTATGACCGAAATAACAGAAAATAAATTTTTCTGAACTGTATAATATAACTTCCAACAAAAGAACTATGAGCATTCAAGCACCCCTCATCAAAACTAGACTGAATTAACGTTGGCTCTTACATCATCTGTAATAAAATGTCAAATGTTTCTCTGATTCTCCATGGTTACTTTCATGTAACAAGAAAAATGAAAAAATACTATCGCTCCAAAGGAGTGGACGGCGATTTGAAGGATTAGAATATGAACTAAACAATCCTATTTAATGCCCCATTTACGTATGTTTAGTGAGCAAGTATTTAGTCCAATGTTTACTCAAGTTTTTAGTAATTTAATCGTTTAAATGTTGTCAAGTATTTGGTTAATTATTTAGTTGCCAAGTGTTCACACCCAGCAAATGTTTAATTTGTTTGTTTACTTCCTTGTAGTTTTTGATAGATAACCAAAGTTTTATATTGATTAATTCTGTTATCAAAGTTATAGTAAGTAAAATTTTAAAAGTTGGGGAAGGCAAAAAAGAAGAAAATAGATCCAAAATACTGTAGGAGAGAAAATATATAAGAAGAAAAAATTAACTTAGTGCTAGCATAATTCTTTTTAAAGCATTAACAGGAAAAGATAAAAATGAATCTTTTTTGGCATTGCGAATGTCAGAAGAATATAACTACCTTCAATCCAAAGTTAAAGAATATAATACCTTCAAACCAGTATCTTTTTAATGTTACCTGTAGTTTGAAAGGAAAAGTGATGAAGTCAGGCTCACCGAGGATGTACATGCTCTACTAATAAACAGAAAAATAGAAATTGTTCTAATCTACTTGCTACTTAACAGTTGTAAACGGGCCATTATAAGGCAATTTGTGTAAAGTAAAATACAACAGAGATTTATACATTGTAATCAGTGTAAAATAAATAAACGGTTTAAAGATTTCTTAGCGACTTAATGCTTAGTTTCTATTACTGTCAACCATTAATATTTATGCTAATATTGAAGCGAGGGGTATAGACATGGTCAAGTTGCTTAAATTTAGAGAAGAGGGAATTATAAGAAGTTTGCATTATAAGCCAAAACATTATTGGCACCATTAATTGAGGATGATTATGATTGTTGTAGTACAGTTAACCGTACTACATAATTATGATTAGAAATATGTGGGTCCTTAAACAAAAACTAGATATGACATCCCTACCCATCCGCTACAGCACCAAAAAATATAACTTTTAAAACTAAGGCTCAAATAAAATTCATGTGATCTCAATCTTCCAGCTCTCACCTATCCTACTTCCGCAGTCTGCATCCACCACTCACATTCTTCTCCTTTTGTAAATTTCCCTCTCCTTATACCCTTCCTTCAGTTATTGAGACAAATTTGTCTTTTTCTTTCTTCAAATCCACGTTCCCCTACCTCCAATCCTTATTTAAGCCTGTACCATCTTAACAAAAACTTATCTGAAAAAGTGGAACAAAGGATTTTCCTTCTTAAATGTTTTTCCTATTCCCTCTTTTCTAAATTTCTTAATAAAAATATCAGGAACTTTACATCTGAATCCCACGCTTCAAAGTTAAAATTCTGAAGTATAAAAATTCCTTTAATATTTATATTCAATTTCCAACTTCTTAAGGATTTTGTGAAGAAATAAAATTAATTTAGCCTGTTGAATACTATTTAATTAAAAAAGTATCTACCTGTTTTTGAAAACAAAAAATCTATTTGTTTTAAATATATATAGCTTTTTTCAACCAATTTTATAATTTTACCAATCAAATTCATAATTTTTTCAACCGATTTCATATTTTTATCAAACGAATTTATAAATTTTTCAAACAATTTTATACACTTAATCCCATGAGGTGTTGTTATCAAGAACTCACCTAGAAATCAATGGGGATTAGATTGATGAAATTATTTATATATATAGTGTTTTGTTTTCTTTTTTGCTTTATTTGTTTGTTTTTCTATGCAGGACAGTTATTAGCCAGTCTTGTTACGGTCATATAAATAAATAAATAAATAAAAAGTTCTTTATTTATTCTGGGACCTTAAGTCCCTTAAGAATAAAAAATTATGTACAATTAGGGGCCTCAGAGCCTCAAGATGGTTATAAAATATTATTAAATACCATAAAATGGTAAAATAATAGCGTTAACAAATCAAAATTAAACTTAAAATATTGATTAAAGAAAACAGAAATATTTTGATTCATTTTGTGAATCAATTGTGTAAAAACAATAAAATTTCGTGTACAAAACTTTTATATATTTTATATATAACTATGTGGCTAATGACAGTTTTCATGGATCTGGATGGACAGTAGGTAGTTAAATAAGTGATATTTGAAAGCGGATAGGGTGTTTGAATGGCGAATGGTGTAAGGGATGGAGTTCCATAAGGACGAGGATCGGATTAGGAATGATCTGTCGAAAGCAGCGGAGCAATGAGCAGGACTGTACAAATCTGATGGGCGGGAACGGGTTTGGCGGGCAAGAACGGAGGATTTGAGCTGAAGGAGTTGAGAAATGTCAAGTGGACGTTGGGATTTCACTGTTTGGTAGAGAAAGGATGCCAGAAAATACTGGCGACGGTAGGAAGGAAAGAGCCACTGTAACTCCGCGTAAAATTGTGAAACATGGGCGCTTCTGGGGATCCCGAAGATAAAACGAATGCAGCAGTTAAACAGTCTTTTGAGTCTGGCCTCAAGATCACCAGAAACACCCCCATACACAGCACAGCAGTAGTCGAAGTGGGGGAAGATAAGGGAAGATACTAGTAATTTGCGGGTTTCGAAAGGAAGAAGATTGCGAACGTAATTGAGACGTTTTAGGATTGGGATGGTGCGACGGGAAATTTCAGATACGTGGTTTTTCCAGGATAGGGTTTGGTCGAAAATGACTCCGAGATTTTTGACTGAGGGGTAGAATTTGATAGGATCACTGTTCAGGAAAATGGGGGGAATAGAAGGTATGGTTTTCAGGAGGTAACTCGAACCTATTACAAGCGCTTTGGTCTTTTCAGTATTTAAATTCAACTTGTTCGACACTACCCAGTTATAGATTCGATCCAAGTCTTCCTGGATTTTTCTAGTAGCTTGCAGTAGGTCAGAATTGGGAAAGGATAAATAGATTTGGAGATCATCTGCGTAAAGGTGATACCGGCAGTGACGGATGGAAAGGGGAAGGTCATTAATGTAAACAGAAAAGAGATATATGTATATTATTAAACATGGGTGCTGCATGAGTTCATCTTCGGAGGAATCGGTGAACAGAGTGATACCTAGATTCCAGAATTCTATTGTCAGGCGATAGTGAGTCTTCTGCATCTTCACAAGGTTCAATGGCCAGGCCTCTATGTAACCAGCAACGTAGAGGTAAATATACTCTCAATTCATTACCCAAAAAGAGTTATTAGTAAGGTTGGTTGAACGAGAAGGCCTCACAATCAAGGATGCTGCAATTCAATCTGGCCCCAAAACCCAAACAGCATACCCTATTTACAAAACAAATGACGGTAAAGTAATAGACAAAAAAAGAGGTACCCACTGTATAAGTTTGACCCCCAAAACTCTTGCTGCGATTGAGGAAGTAATTGAAGAAAATGCAGCCTACACCTTACAAGGAATAAAAGAGATACTGTCTCATCGAAACATTAATATTTCGATCTCTACAATTCATAGAAGACTATTTCAGTTGAAATCCGTTAACGCACATCGTCTTGATTGATGAATCCGGATTTAACCTACATTTAACAAGGAACCGGGCTAGGTCAAAAGCTAACATGAAAGATATTGTGACTATGCCTAAAGTACAAGGGAAGAATACAACTCTCGTCTTGGCTGTCAACAACCAACAGGTCGTTCACTTTTCTGTTATAGCTTCTGGGACATTTAATAGTGACTTATTTTGCAAGTTTTTGATTGAATTGCTAGAAAAACTTGATCAGCTTGCCCTCAGCAATAGTATTTTAGTGATGGACAATACCACTATCCACAAAACTGAGCAGGTTAGAGAAGTTATGACGTGATCTTCCTATATAATAAGATACCTGCCACCATATTCGCCAATGCTGAATCCGGCAGAATATGCTTTTTCAAAAGTAAAATCAAAAGCAAGAGAAATGTCTTCTGGCAGAGGAATACAGAACATGTAAGAGGTAATCTTCTGCAGTGTCAAGACTCTCACTTCTACTGATTGTACCAACTACGTGCTCGATGTTTTACTAAAACTGCCATAAGCTACTGCTGGAAATCTTCTTCATTAACTAATATATATAAGTTTGCTACCATGTGATAACAACACTGCTGCAACCCTCGAGACTTTTAATTAAAACATATGTGAGAGACTGTGAATAACTTTGTTTAGTTTGATGTTATCTTGTTTAAAGTGTTTTATGTTATAATTACTAGTTAGAAAGAACATGTAATTTAATTCCTTTCTAATAAAAGAATAAAATGACGTTAAAACAATCTTACACATTAAATTAAAAGATTTCAACCAGTAGGAAATGGATATAATTTATGTTCAAGTTGTTAAGAAAGTATTGATAAAAATACTTGGTATGTAGTACCAGAAGAATTTAAAGAGGTAAGTAACCACATTTCTCTATCAAATAAAACAACAATAAAAAATGCAATGAGGGCAATTAAGAACCAAAAAGGTTATAGAACAGTTGCGGTAAAAATCGATGAAGATATAAAAAAAGAATATTTCGATGAAGTTGATAATGTTTGCTTTCGAGCATTGCCATTAGAAGAATGTGACCCAATATCAATTTCCAGAGTTGTTCAAGCTGAACATAGTGAGTTAGAAAGTCGGATTAGACAATTAGAAAACCAATTATATTCAAATTTAAAACAAGAGGAAATCAATTTAAACCAAATAGAAAAAAAGTTTATTCCAGAGAAATTTGGAAAAATTCAATCAGATTCTAAAGATTGGTTAGCTAAATTTGAAGACGAGTGTCTTCACCGCTTCTAGGTGAATTCCGATAGTAGTGAAATTCAGGCTTTGCACTTTTTTGTCATGGGCCCAGCAAAAGATTGGTTTGAAATAAATCTGAAGAAAATAGGTGTAAATGTCATTGGAATACTTGGAAGGAGTCATTCTTGAACGTTTTTGTTGATAAAGGCTGGTACATTGTTAGGAAAGCTTTTAACTACAAATATTTGGGTGGATCTTTAGTTGATTTCGCGCTTTTAAAGGAAAAGTTATGCCTAGAAGTAGAACCTAAGGGTACTGAATTATCACGTATCAACCTCATAGTTTTTGGATTGCCGAAAAAAGCCCAAGAAGAACTGGATAGAGAAAAAATTAACTTTATGGAAGACTTATATGCAGAACTCCGAAAACAAGAGGACTCGTTTTCTAGAAAGAAAGAGGAAAATCCCTCAAATCCTAGATTGAAATATAGTCCTGACCCAAAAACTTTTAATAGAGATGAATTTCACTCAAAGAACGAAGGTCAAAAGAAGGCATGTTCTATTTGTGCAGCTATTGGTTTTCCGTATCGATACCATCTCATAGTGGAGTGCCGCAATAGAAATAAAGTCTCAGAAAAACTAAAATCAAACATGACTGAAGGGTTTTCTGGGATTGACGACATACAGATATTACAAACAGACTTAGGTAACAAACATTTAAACTGAAGAACCGGGCGAAATTAGATCCGTTGATAAAGCTAAACGTAATCATATCTGACAAAATTAAAACAAAAGCTATCTATGATAGTGGCTCCAACGTTACATTAATTTCTCAACGAATTGCTGATTTGCTAAAGTTAAAATTAATAGAACAAAAGAATGTATTGAAAACTATCAGCGGAATAAATTTCACTTCAGCCCGGGTTACAATATCACTTCGTATTGGACGTATAACTGATCACATTTCAACTTACGTTGTCAAGTACGATCATTTTTCTTATGACATCTTATTAGGGATTGATGCCATTAAAAAATTTCAATTGATTCAAGACAAAAACTAGAAAATCCTATAAAGAACAGATAACAACAATGTGATAGATTTAGATGAAAACCAATCCAATAGTGATCGAGAAGATAATTTAAATCTATCTAAATTAGATCAGATGGTTAAAAATAAATTCAGTGATAGTCAAGTTTTAATTGATAAAGATGATTCTAATGATTATATTGAATTAAATTTTAATGAAAACTTAAAAATAGAAGAATTCGATGCCAATTTAAAACATATTGAAAACGAAGAGCAAAAACAGCAGATTGCAAATCTAATTGAAAAACATAAACATATGTTTGCCAAGGATAAATTTGATATAGGGAAAGTAAAATCAAAAGAAGCAGAGATAAAATTATTATCTAACGAGTATGTTACTTGTCGACCGTATAAATGCTCAATTCCTGACAATGAAGAAATACGAATTCAGATTAAGGCATTGTTGCAAGCGAAGATTATTGAAGAATCAGATTCTCTGTTTGCTTCCCCTGTAACCCTCGCGTTCAAGAAAGAGCAGAACAAGAAATCAAGCTTGTGTATCGATTTTCGTAAATTAAATAAATTGGTAGTTCCAGAAGTTTTTCCATTTCCTACAATACAAGACGTAATCGATAGTAATAGTTGTTAATTGTGAATACTCTACAGTTTTAGACATTAATTCGGCATTTTGGTGTATTCCACTAAAAAAAGAAGACAGAGAAAAAACTTCTTTTATGACGACTTATGGAAAGTTCATGTTTAAAGTCCTTCCATTTGGTCTGAAAAATGCTTTGGCCACGTTCCAGAGAATCTTATCAAATATTATAAGAAGAAATGGTTTGGATGAATTCTGCATCAATTATATTGATGATATTTTGATATTCTCTTAAACCTGCAAAGATCATCTTCAACATATCGAAAAAATTTTGCAGATGACTGATGCTGAAGGATTCAAACTAAAATTAGTCAAGTGTTTTTTTGCTGCTAAATCTGTCAAATATTTAGGCCACACAATTTCAAAGAACAGTCTCACCAGCCCAAGGTAATTTAGTTTCAATTCAAAACCTACAAAGACCATCAGATAAGACTGGAGTACGAAGTGTTTTAGGTTCAATCAACTTTTACTTGAGATATATAGAAAATAGTTCTCAAAAACTGGAACCATTGCATCGATTATTAAGAAAAGATGTGAAGTTTGAATAGTCCAATGATTGCGAAAAAGCTTTCAATATGATAAAAGATTATTTATGTATGGCTCCAATATTGTCAATTTACGATTATAAGAAGCCCGTCTTCATTGTAACAGACGCCAGTTTTAAAGGTATAGGTGCTACTCTTAAACAGCCACAAGAAGATGGAATACTGCATCCGGTATCTTATTATTCAAGAAAACTATCGGAAAGGGAAAAACGTTTAGATATCATTCATTTGGAATGCAAAGCGATCAAAGACGCAATCAAATTTTGGCAGTATTATCTAATAGGACGACGTCACTTTACTCTATGTAGCGATCATAAGCCATTAGAAAACTTAAAGACTAAGGCCAGATCAGATGAAATACTGGGCAGTCTAATTCATTATTTATCACAATTTAATTTTAACATAATTTTATAAAAAAGGCAAAGAAAATATTCAAGCCGACTTATTATCAAGAAATCCGGTTTTAGAATATTTCAATAATGAAGATGCAATCAGGATCGTGAACTTAATCGATATACCTTAGATATTAAAAGACCAAGCTGAACACCTTTCGGAGATGAAAATAAAAAAACAGACTGACTATAAGCAAGGAATGATCCTTAAAAGATTAAAGGGCAAACTTAAAATATTTGCATCTCCAAAATTAGGAATGAAAATCATTAAACTGGTTCATGAGCATTATGGTCACATTGGTCCAGCACAGATGATCGCCACAATTCGGCCGCATTATTATTTCAAGGGTATCGATAAAGAAATTCATACTTTCTGTAAAAGTTGCCACATTTGTGTTAGAAATAAAGTCCGTCGTAGTAGAGCAATTGGCCTCTCACAATTGGGTCTTGCCACTGAGCCGTTCCAAATAATGTCATTAGATACAGTTGGAGGGTTTTCAAGGAACCGATCACCAAAGAGATATATGCACATTTTGGTGGATCATTTTACCAGATTCCCATGAATCTCGACTAGTAAGGGTCAAAGCGCTCACGACTTTATAAATCTAATCCATCCAATAGCCAAAAATAAAAATATATCAATCCTATTAGCAGACCAATATACATTCTACTCATTTTCAAGATTATTTGGATAAAAAAGGAATTAAGATTGTTTTTACCTGCATTGATCATCCTGAATCAAATGGGCTTAACGAAAGGTTAAATCAGACGCTGGTGAATCGTTTAAGGTGCAAAATAAACAGCGAGATAAATAAAGCCTAGCCGATTCTCGCAAAGGAATGTGTCAATGAGTATAATGATACAATTCATAGCTCAACGAAATTTGCACCATCTTACTCCTAGGGAAGAAACAAGCTATATCTCCTCTTATCGAAGACAATCCATCTTCCCTTGAAGATGACTGAAAAATTAGCTTTTCAAAATTCTTTAAGGAGCTTTCAAATAAACAAACAAAGAATAGACAAGAATAGAAGACAGCACGATTTCAAGATTGGCGATTTAGTGTACATCGAAAACGGAAACAAATTAAATCGCAACAAACTGGACCCCGTATGAGTTGGACCTTTTTCGATCAGTTGACAGATTTCGCCAACATTTTATGAAGTAGCAAGCGGAAAGAAGAAGAAGACTTCAAGTTTCTTTCATTCTAGCAAGCTGCTTCCCTTTTCTCCCAGTGAATCTTCTTCAGGGGTGGAGGTGTAAGTTTGCTACCATTTGTTAACAACACTGCTGCAACCTTCAATGTGTGTTAGACTTTTAATTAAAATATATGTGAGTGACAGAGTGTGAATAACTTTGGTTAGTTTAATGTTATCTTGTTTAAAGTGTTTTATGTTATAATTACTAGTTAGAAAGAACGTGTAATTTAATTCCTTTCTAATAAAAGAATAAAATATATATATATACACTACAACATTCATTATGTTAATCTAATGTTCGATTTCAATGTTTAAATATATACGGCCTCAAAAAATCGTCAGATCCAGATAGATCTGAAAAACAGTTTAAGGATACTGTTTTTCAGATCTGCCAGGATCTAACGATTTTTTGAGGCCAAAGGACATCCTTGGCCACTCCCCTTCCCCACTTATAATTAGTTTTCGTCCTTAAGGATACTATTTTTTTTTTTTTTTTTTTTTTTTTCAAGATATGATTTTATTAATTTTTGTCCTTAAGGATACTGTTACAAATTATCACTTTGTTCACCGGTTCCTCCAAAGATAAACTATCGCTCATGTTTGATATATATATATATATATATATATATATATATATATATATATATATATATATATATATATATATAGAGAGAGAGAGAGAGAGAGAGAGAGAGAGCTAAATAATTCCATCAATCTAATCCCCATTGAATTCTACTTGGGTTCTTGATAACAATATCTCATGGGATTATGTGTATGAAATTATTTGAAATCATGAATTCTCTTGAAAAAATTATGAAATCGGTTAAAAAAATGATGAAATTCACTTAATAAAGCTATATGGTTATCATATCAATGAATTCAATAATAGAGAGGTCAGAAAGTATTGTAAAGAAAAGTTGATTAAAATCTGCTAACATGGTTGATTTGAGCTAAATACTAAGACTTTAAAGTTATAACTAGATTTAGATAATAACTTATTCTCAAAGAGACATTGTCTTGTCCCTTATGCCATATTGTTGTATGACAAGGATTGTCAACAAAAGAATAAACTAGAAATTTGATAATTTTTTGTCATAAGAAATATTTTGTTTGTGACATCGAATGGCTTATGTCAAATATTTATTTAAAAAAATGTTCAATCTATACAATTTAAGGGAAACAAAAATAAATGTTTTCTGTTTAAATATTGATGACAGCAGTGAATGTTTTCTTATTATCATGAAATTTATATATGTTTTAATATTTTAATAAAAAAAAAAAAAAAAAAAAAAAAAATCTATTTGAATTAAATCTATTGCATTAAATTATTGCAATATATAATGGGTTGAGTCAGAAAAAAATATTGTTTTTAAGGTAAAAATCCAATACTTATTTTTCCAATTAATTTTTAATAAATAGATATATGGATGATTCTCAGATTACGGGCAATTTTTTGTCCATAAAATTTTTTACTCCCACTTCATTATTAGAACTTATCTAAGTTACAGTCCTTTTGTCCTTCCATGCGAGAACTAGGGTTTTGTGTTTTCTGAAAGCCGCTGTTCCTGTCTCTTACAAATTACAGTTTGTTTTTTTTTTATTACCATTGATAAATATTTCTTATTTGTTTTTATTGTGCCGGTGAGGAAACAATTCATTTTTAGCAGTTCTTCAGCAAGGGGTAAGCTTATAAGCTGGCATGGTTCCCATATTCAAGATCACTCCAATGAAGGCCAAAAATTCTTTCTGATTTACATTATTCCATGTATTCCATATTGATTTTGACCATTGCTTTCCTTGCAGTTTTGAATTATCATAATCCTTATGGAATCAATCAATGTATAATGGAATCTGTTAAGTATAATTTAAAGAAATCTAATGTTTCTTTTATATTGTTGAAAATTTGTGTTCCGGCAATTCGAGGTGAAATACCGAAATCCATAGGAGATGGAATAGAATCCACTTCCGAAACATCTATCCATTCGTCATTTCCAATTGAATCTGCTGTCTTCTACATTTTCTCCTGTATCACTTTCAGTTATTTCAATATTACTTTCAGTTCCTTCAATATCACTTTCAGCTCCTTCAATATAACTTTCGATTCTCGGTATGTATTTTTGTATAACAGGAAATATATCGCTTTCATTTGAATCGGATTCATGGCTTAGTTCAATATTGTCTGCATTATCACGGCTAAGAGCATCTATATTATTTATGTTATGTTCACTATTAACTTCAAATTCTAATTCATCGCTACTACTTTCAATATCACTATAATTTTCACAATTTTTTTCTTTTATTTGTCATATCGAGGATACAAATATGAATTTAAAATATATAAACAACTGATAAACTCAAATCTGATACACTCTAATGCTGAATAACAAGACTTAACTCACTTGCATCCAAGTGTGGAATGCTGAATGTTGCTCAAACCACGATTATCTGCTGTTATCGAGAGCATAACAATCCACGAGCTGTGACAGTCATTTGTCACCAACAGCGAAACATCCTATAACTACTTTTTACTATTTGCTTTTGTTCTTATGTTAAAAACTGAAAATTATTTGCATCGTCTGATAGTGAAGTTTGAAAAGAAATTTTAAATGGCTCCGTTTCGGGGGCCCTCGAGTGCAAGGGGTTTCTCAAAAAAGTAGTCAAATCACATTGAAAACGGGCGTACAAAAAATAATTCTCCTTCCAGATCCAGTCTGACTACCTTTATCGACCAACTATAAAAATTAAAAAAAAAAAATGGATTTAGCTGGTTTTGGAATAATTTGCTTCAACTGTTAGGTACACTTATCCTCCACTAATTAAGGGCTTTTCTATTGACTGCCTAGTTGATTTAGTCTGATAAACATTTTCAGTTTCGTTATTCTAAGTTGCGGAAATCCGCTTGTAATACTGGTAGAAGATAATTATTAAAACAGACAAGTAGGGAAGCTTAAAATTAGTTCAGTAGAGTCTTGATACGAGGGTAAGTCAATAATTATCCGCAATATAGCTATATTTTTTTTTATGTTGGCAGTACTGTTCTTTTGTGTTGATGGCGCATGCTTTGTTTATTCGTTGTTATGTTTATGTGCGTATCAAGCTGGTAGGTTAGTTTTGTTATCGCTGTCGTGCTGTTAATAATGGCCGCTCCACTTTCTATTTGCACCAAAGAAGAGCAACGTTCAGTGATCCGTTTTTTGTGGTCGGAAGGTGTATCAGGGGCCGAAATTCATCGAAGACTTTTGGTACAGTACGGGAACAATTGTTTGCCACAACGGAGTGTCTATGAATGGATTGAAAAATTCAAAACACAGTGAACAATAAACAGTGAACGTTACAGTGAGATGCTTACTGCTAAGCTGAAGCCTGCAATTCGAAGCAAACACCGAGGACTGCTGTCAAAAGGCGTTGTGTTGTTGCACGACAATGCCCGTCCGCATACAGCTGCCCACACTGTAGAAACGCTCGCTTCAGAAACTCAATTTTGAAGTATTGAATCATCCTCCATATAGTCCCGATCTCGCTCCATCTGATTTTCACTTGTTTGGTCCACTCAAACAGGCAATTAGGGGCCGTCGATTTGCCTCGGACGAAGCATTGAAAGAAGCGGTGCATTCCTGGCTCGCATCTCAACCCAAAACCTTCTTCCATGAGGGCATCAGGAAACTTGAACAACGTTGGACCAAGTGCGTTGAAAAGCAAGGGGACTATGTCGAAAAATGATGTACTTGTAAGTTTCCTATTTCATTTCAATAAAATTTTATAACTATATTGTGGATAATTATTGACTTACCCTCGTATTTCGACGTGAAAGAGGTTGTAACCACTCCCAACTATCAAAATACAAAATAAAATAATACATTAAGGTGTTTTATTTTTTTTTCTTAGTAAAAAACATTATAGTATCTTTAATAATTCACTTTAACAAAACTTTTTTATTGCCTTGGAAATACTTTTTAATTCAAATAACAGATTGATAAATTAATAAAACCAATCACATTACTCCCCTCCCAGTGTAAAATATATACAAAGCAGGTAGGGAGATGAACTTGTCTGCCACATCTTGTCATCTTAGAGGATAGAAGATCACAGGGTTTCATCTTCATGTTGTTTTGAGATGGTGATAGATCCTCTGAATTGCAGAAGGTTACTAGGAATGAGGGATGATTTTAGGCATTAACTCTTCTTGTGATTCCTCTTTCAAGATTAAGGCTGGCTTTATCCTGTCTGTAGAGACAAAGTCTTCACTTTTGGGAATAACAACCTTAAGTTTTCCCATCATGAGCCCACCACCCCGAAAGGTGCATCATAAGGACATTACAGGATGGGACTGAGACTGTCTATCGCTAGCGCTAATGTCCATGAAGAAACTACAATTCTTCTCCACTCTTACCGATCCTCTGCATCTCTTCTCCATCCTGTCACTCCTAGGAGCTAAAGGTCAGCTTTGACATCTTCCAGCCACCATAGTCTAGGTCTGCCTCTTCCTTTTTTCCCAACCATTGCATCCTTCTTTACTTGATACTAGAGACCAAATCTGGGTCCCTATACAGATCCCTTAGTTTCGTATTTGTTTTTATTCTATAACCGTTTTCTACTTTGGTTGGGCCATATATTTTTTTTTTTAGAATTTTCCTCTCCCATGTGTTCTGGTGCCTTTCTTGTTGTTTTGTAATGGTCCATACCTCACTTCCGCATTTCACTACTTGTCGAAGGATTGTCTTATATATGTTGCCATTTTGGATTCTTGCTATTATCTCTTCTTCCATTTTGTTATTTCCCATGATAATCGTGCCAAGGTACTTGAATTTTGTCATTCTTTCGAAACTGCATGACCCACTCATGGAAGATCTTGAGACTATCTTGTCTAATAAAAAAAAAATGTGTGCTAGCTAATAAGTCAGGGTGAACAAAATTTGAATGGAACTTGTAGCATTTGATGGATTTGTTAGTTAAATGTACATTACGTTACTTAGACATATTTTAATATTTTTATCTTGGGACAATAGACAGAAAGTCCTACTAGTAATTAATGTGTGTTACATTAATTAATTACATGCTACATTTGTTTCTTGTATTTACATTAAAACTTGGTTATAACAATCCAAATTTTATCTCCTTCATTTCATTACCGTTATGCTTTAAAATGCTGAATTCAGAGCTTTTGTGAAGTTACTCTCAATGCCTAGATTAGTATAAAATATATGGGGTAGAGATCATTAACATCTGTTTGTAGATTTTTGTTTTTATTTTTAAAATTGATTAATATTTAAAGAATCCGTGCAAATTTAGTCTGAGCAAAGATTATCAATTGGCATTAATCGAGAATAAGAAGCATGGCATTATTTTCGGTTACAAAAAATTTTTTTTTTTTTTTTAAATCAATACTTATATGTTTTATTTTATTCCATAAATTAAAGTCATTACATATGTAGCAGTCTATGATCATATCTGTTCAAACTCACTATCCGGTGTGTTTAAGAACTAAAGAACGAATTTTAATGAAATTATATGAAGGTTCATTTGCAGGTGGGCTTGTTATAGTTTCAAGGCTTTTGGTCCATGGGGAGTGCAGAATGTAAGACATGGACAGGAATGACTTCAAGCAGTGAGTTTAGACTAAAATGTTATTTAACAGTATTTAGTTTTTTTGTTATTAGTTTCGTGGTCCTTCGTAATTTGGAAATAGTCATACTTTAATGGAGCTTAGTTATTATTTTTTACTATTTCCAGATTTCTTCCCAAGATTCGCAAACCGAATATATGAAGTTAATTTTGAAGTTTTATTGGAGCTAAAACATTCATACGTGTATGTATTTATTAGCATTGGAAAAAATAATTTTAAAAAATAAATAAATAATTAAGCTTATTTTATTTTATTTTCAATGCTAGTTTGCAGACTATCATTGGGTATTAGGGACTTCAGTTTTTCCAATTTTTAATATAGACTCTAACCGATTTTGATAGACTTGTGAAAGAATTAAGTTAATAAAAAAAATATAAACATATATGAATATGTGTGCACACACTATAATTTTTTAATTCCTGTTAATAAAAAGAAAATTAAGTATCATTTTTGTTAAAACAAAAACAAAAAGTCTTATAAGGAGCGTAATTAGCCTTAAAAGAATAATAATACAATGGAACTTGTTTTTTAATGAACTTTTAAGGAACTTGTTTCCATCTTTATCCTGCTAAAACTTATTTTTGTTATTTTTTAGGGTTAAGAATTCAAAACTGAACAATTAAAAAAAATGTACCAGCGAAGGCTTTTAGTTGCATATTATATGCAATATATATATTATATTGCAATATAATATTAAACTTTTTCTTTGTTTGTATTTAATTTAGAGATTTTTTTAATGTATTTAGATAAAAATTAATTTGTTATCAAGTAATGCAAAAATTTGTTTCTAATGTCATTTTCTCCGTTACTGAATCACTGAAGGTGTTTCATAGAAACGTTCGTATAAATCTCAAACCATGACACAAAGTTCGTAATGCTTCTATTACTTGTTTATCTAATGGTTTTCAGTTAATTCATCTTTTTTATCTCTTTATCATTTTTGGTGTCATCTTGATCATGGAAATTCTGAAACAGTAAAATAGTATATACTTTCTTTTTCTTTTTTAATTATCTCCCATTGTTAGGAACATAAGCTAATGACCCTTAATGGCAATTACAATTTATATCATACTTTCCGTTTGATATTTAAAAATTGTATTTGTTAAATAGAACAGTTTTTCTATTAAAAACTCAATATTCCTTGAGAAAATCTATGTTTAAAGATTCCACTATGTATGATGTAATAAAAATACACTCTACAAAAGAAGTGGATAAACTTTTGATGAGACGGTCAACAAGATCCTGAAAGTTCATTTTAAGAGAATTTCCACCATTAAATTTTAAGATTAAAATTTTCATTTATAGATTATTTTGTAGTTTAAAGGAAGTTAAAACTAATTTGTAGATAATTGTCATTTAAGTAAAAACAGTGAATTAAATTTATGAAATGGAAGGTAAATTCTTCAAAATACTCTCTTATATGAAAGTACATTGCTAAATATACTTAAAATAATTTCATGAAGATGGTGTTTCTTACCACTTGACCACAAATAATTTCTGTAGAGGTTTGTAAAATTAAAATAAAGTAACGCAATAGTAATATCCATTACTAGGTCGTACTTGTGCATAAGTAGGGATAAAAGGACCAGTAGTGGGCACTGGTCCAGTAGTTGTCATCTGAAATTCAAGTAGTGTTGAAATTCTTTAGGGTATAACTCAGAAACGATTAATCTTATCCAAAATTTCATTTTTTTTTTATCTAGAAGCTGATTAGATTTGCTATTAGGCCCTATGTATAAAATTTAAATCAAGTCCCGTTAAACACACATGGCAAGTATTTTTCCTACCCATTTGTTTTTATTAATAAATTGTAAATTGTAAATAAAATTTATTAATGAAAATAATGCTTATTACTGGTGTACTTCCCTGCCAACTACTATAATTTTGATGCCTACAAATAAAAATTTAAATGCCTACTACTGGTGATATTCCCTGCCATCTACTGGAGTTTTGATGACTGCTACTGGTGAAATTGTATATCAATATTAAGAGAGGTTAAAGACTCATTTCAACATTTTTTGACTTAAAAGTTAACAAACATTTTTAGGGTTTTTATGTTCTGTTGACAGTTATAAAAAAATTAGTGACATTGTAAGCATATTATATGATAGAGTCCTGATAGGTTCTCTACCTGATAAGTGCCTACTACTTGGTCATTTACCCCCTATAGCTTTAATTCAGATTACATATTTTTAACGTCATTGAATACTACTGTTTATAGTAAAGTCCATTGTTTTCAACTATTTTCATCCATCTTTCTGTCAATAATTGGATTTGATTAGAATACCACTCTTATGGTTTTGAGGCGAAAAACTCTTCACATCCAATTTGTATATCTTTTTAATTATCAGAGATCCTTCCTTTTAAAAAATAAACTATTGATCTAAACAAACCATAATCTAATGGTGTGATGCCTCACCTTGTTATACACAGGATGAGGCAAAATGTTTTCAACTTTCAATTCCTTTAATTTTTCCTTGTTCAAACGAAAATGATTTTAAGGAGCATTGTGTTGCTAAATGACTTGTTGGTCAAAGTGGGGCACTTAGCACTCAAAGCTGCTTAAACACGGTAAATGAATCCACTGCCTGGACATTAGGAACAAACTCAAAATTTAAAATGTCTTTAAGTTCCACCAAACATGGAGCATCACTTTTCCTAAACCAATCAAATTTCGGCAGTATTTCTTTGGACAACTTTGACTCCTGTTATTTCTATGGCACAACTTACTTTAGTAGCTGCCTTCACCTTTAGACCTTTTTTCTTCTGACATTGCATAAGCATTTTAAAAATGCTACTTTAAAAAGCCTACTTTAATCACAAGGCCTTATATAATAAGATTCATTCCTCACATAGAATTATAGAACCAGCATCTATTTTGATTCTAACTGGGGTGTCTAGCTGATGTTCTGACATTCTTGTCACAGTATCATTACTTATTGTTTTATCTTTAAGCAGGTTTTTGGTTTTTTTCTTTGACTTAATAGTTATAAATAATTTTGCTGCTTTATCCAGCCTGCTCCATCTTATTGGTTTTAGGTCATCTCTCACAAGGTTACTTGCAGAGTAGTGTTGTATTATTTGTTCCCGGGAAAGTTCATGATAAACAGCTTGTTGCTACATACTAACTCCTTAATTGTAACATATTATTCCAATGACTTTTCTTGAATGATTTCTCCATTTTCTTAATTACCTATTTGACACTCAATTTCAGTGTAGAAAATGTTCATCTAGACATTAAAAACCCTCAGCTTAAGATTTTTCAGGCAGTTCTCTAGCCATTTGTACTGTACAAAACTGGCATATTTTAAGTGAACTACTGGTCCCTTAGAAAATTCATGATAATTTTGAACATAAGGTCAATTAAAGGTTTCGTAATTTGTAAATTTGTTGAAATTCCTGTTTATTTAAAATAAGCCTTCTCCTTTTTGATCTTTAGTTCTCTAAATCATACTTGTTTACATTTTTGTTTCTGTTCCCCCTTGATTCGATGTCCTTTATTTTCATTGTGGTTTCACCATAAGTTCAGATGAAAACAAAAAAAAAAAAAAGAAAGAGATTATAAAAGCAGTTGTTGATAGAAGAAAAAGAAATGTGTTAAAATGTTTTAATATCCCTCCCTTTACACTTACATCAAATTTGCAAAAGATCATCTCTGGACTACCTTAAAGCAGCATCATAATATGGTAAAAAAAACTGGTGATTTCTTTAAACTGTAACAATTTCATGTCAGAAGGTTTTCACTGTGCCAAAAATCGATGTACTGATTTGGGTAGTGATGTTGAGGAGAAAGAAAGGCCATATTTTTCACAGAGCTTGGAAATTAAAAATTTCTAATTTTTAATAATAGTCACGAAGAACTAAATACATTCTTTAGTTAATATTATTTTTATAATGAAAAACGAATTTCATATTGCCTGTATTATATTGGAAATTTTATTAAAAACTAATAATCCTATTTATTAGAATATTTCTTCTTTTTCTTTTTTTTACCATGTATAATCAACTTTGCAATTTCACAATTTCAAAAATCTTAATAAATTGTGATTAAATATATGGTCTCTTGATAAATTATTGAATTATTGGGATCGTACTGCATCTTTATTTGTTTTTCCAAGCCAATTTGTTGTGCTTTTCTAATCAGAGTCTGCAGGTCTTTCTATTTTCTCTTTTCCAAAGACTGTTGTGTAATATTTTTATCCATATATATTATGTCAAGGTTCATCATAGTTCCAATTACTGTCAGAATGTTTTTTTTTTTTAAATGTTTTCACAGGGTATGGTACTAATGTGTATAGAACTATCTATATCAGGGGAATTCTTTTCGACATGGATATATCATTCGGCTAAGGGACTATACTTTTTTGGTGTAACTTTTTTTTTCACCCTCAAATATTTAACATTTTGACACACTCCAGCTCTGTAGCTACAAGCTATATTGGTTAAAATGAAAAAAGTGACGTTTTTTATACATTTTTAAATTTCGGTACTTTTTTGACTCTGTTGGTGTTGCTCGGATCGAAAATTTGCTGAAAGTTTCCTTATCATATATTTAATGGAGAATATTTTTTGTTATATAACATTTGTCACTAGGACCTACTGTTTAGGAGCTATATTGGTTTGAATAAAAAAAGTAATGTTTGAAATCCTTATTTCTCTTAACTTCGTTTGTTTTGAATAATTATTATTTGTTAATTTAATTTTTAATTTAAGTAATTTGATCCTTTTAATTCTAAAATGTAAATTAGGTAAAGCAGTTGATAATAGATAGATTTACCCATCTTCTACTGATTTTCTCAGTCAGGGAGAAATACAAAATGCTATTGGTTTATCTTTTTTATCCTGTTGATAACTATTTCTTCTCAAGAATGACTCCAGTTTATTTAGAATGTCATCTAAGAGATAATTCTGGAGTTTTTTTTTGTTTCGTTTTTATGCAAGTAGTTCACATATACATTTCCTTTGCTTTCTTTTTATGAGAATGAAATTATTGTTTTGTTTTTTTACTGTTTTATTTAGTTTAATTATTAGTCAAATCAGCTGATACTGAAAAGTAGGTCTTGCTATTAAAAAGTTAAAAGTGAATGAAGTTTCAGTTTGTCGAATGTACATGGTCTTCTTAATATACCTTATGGAAAATTTGAGAGGACGAACTGCAATTTTTTTTTTTTTTTTTTTTTTTTTTTTTTTTTCCCCTCGGTTTTTGTCCTTTAACTCCTTTTTTTGTGAATTGTATTCTTATCTTTTTTGT
Source organism: Euschistus heros (assembly GCA_003667255.2). Taxonomy (NCBI): domain Eukaryota; kingdom Metazoa; phylum Arthropoda; class Insecta; order Hemiptera; family Pentatomidae; genus Euschistus; species Euschistus heros. The sequence goes on from RCWM02000020.1 coordinate 3,082,197, forward strand.
ATAATTTGATATTTTATACAATTTTATTGGTAAAGTTTATGTTCATTATTAGGCTACTAATATCAAATATTTTATTTATTTATTTTTTTTAAACTAACTACACTCGAGTGCAAAAAAACCGGCACATCTTGAATTTATTTAAAAAAATATTAACTAACGGAATAATGTTGTGATTGAACCAGCTACACATATAGGCCGCGGCATAAGTGATAACGTTACAGTTATCCTTTGCAGTAATCCTCTCTAGAAATAACGAAGAAGGGCCCAAGTTTAAAAATATACATATTCCCAGTTAATCTTCATTTCTCTAAATGAGTGTAATGAACACCTGTGTGTAGTTTTTAATTTTCATTGTCCCACATTGATCCAATTCTACCCAATATGGTGCTGGATGCCACAGTAGTTACTCAAATCGTAGCGTAAATTGAGGACAGAAGAAGTCAGCGATAAGCTGCCAACACTCTCGAGGTACCGGAAGACGAGCAGCTACTCGAGGAAGTCGTGATCAGGTCGTCCGAGATTAACTAACCAAGCTGACAATCGATTTATTAAAATGGAGATTCCAAGAAACCACTTCCAGGCATCTGTAATGACTTGCCACCATCATTGTGTTGCTCGAGGTTTGGATTTCCCTACACGCATGCATACAATAAGTAGACGCCTTGCTAAAATGAATCTACACTCTAATGTTCCTGCTACCGGCCCTCTTCTCACTGCAGCTCACAGAGCAGCTCGACTCTGTTTTGTTCGAGAACATGTTGCCTGGACTGAAGCTGATTGGGCCTCTGTTCTCTTTTCAGATGAGTCTAGAATTGGCCTACATGCTTCAGATGGTCGAGCTAGAGTCTGGAGAAAATGAGGAGAACGCTACGGTCTGTGCAATGTTGTAGGTACAGCACGGTTCGGAGGAGTGTCAGTGATAGTGTGGGAGGGGATTTGTTTAGAAGCGAACACAGACCTCCATGTGTTCCGAAGGCCATACCTCAATGCACAAACTTATATAAGAGACATCCTTGAAGGGTATTTAGCCCCTTTTGCGCCGTTAATTGGCCCTAATTTTATGTTTATCCATGATAATGCACGGCCACACGTCGCCAATCTTGTTAGTGACTTCCTTGTTGAGGTCTATATCTGAACCTTGGAGTGGCCAGCTCGCAGTCAGGATATCAATCTTATAGAGCATCTGTGGGACCATCTTAAGAAGACCATCCGACAGCAATGTAACCCTCCAGGAGCTGAGAACTGCCGTAGAAGAACAATGGGTGCAGATTTCTCAAGATCGAGTGGTCAATGTTATAAGGAGCATGCCTGCAAGGATGCAGGCTGTTAATAAATCAAGATGAGGAAACACCCAATATTAAAGGCCATTAATTGTGTGTTTCTTGCAACTTGTAAACTAAGTTTAGAGGTTTTATTTTTTATATCATAAAATCAATAAAGGTTTACTTATTTGTTTGATCATTTTTTTTTGCTTTAAATTTCATGTTTTATTATTTGTCCTTTTGTGTCATATAAACAGAATATGTCCACTACATATATATATATATATATATATATATATATATATATATATATATATATATATATATATGTAATTTTTTCTTGATATTACTCATTATTATTAAATATATTATTTTATTTTTTGAAGATATTTATATTTTTATAAATATATATATATATATATATATATAATGGCAAATTTTATTTAGTTGTGAAAGAGAAAAAACAAACAATATGCGAACATTCAAGGTGCGCCGGTTTTTTTGCACTCGAGTGTATTTAGGTGCTAGTGCATGTGAAAGTCAATTATACTGAATACATCTGCCTGTTTCTCATTCCATTTTCACACTTCAAGATGCATTAGCATCTAAATTATTGATTTGACTAACACACACACACGCGCGCGCGCGCACACACACACACACACACACACACACACACACACACACACACACACACACACACACACACACACACACACACACACACACACAAAATAAAATAAAATTATAATAATAACTTTAAAAGTGTAATGTACTTCATTTTTGTATCAGGTCTTTGTTTATTAAAGTGAACATTTGTTTATTTGGAAGCAAGTTTCTGAAACATTCTACTATATAGGGTCATTCCATGTCAAATCAACCAATGGTTTGGACCTTGACCTCTCCGATTTCTATAATTTTTTGTATAGAAGTTGTACATACCAAGATTAGTAAAAATGTAAAATATTACATTTTTCTGACTTGGTTTTTGAGTTAAAAGCTTTAAAAAATTCAAAAAATACTGTTTTCGGTCCTCACTCAGTATTTCACAATTATGCCATTAAAAAAACTATTGCTCCTAGAGAGCTCAAATTTGCGGTATTCTTTTCCATTTGAAATGCCCTTTAATTTGATATATCACTTGATATATTTTCCATCCATTTTGAATTTTTCGAAACGTCCAAAAACGGTTTTGTAATTCCCAAAATAGGTAGGTACCCTTTGATTTTTTCGAAGAAAAAAAAAATATGTGATTTATGGTGGGTAAGCGGAAGGTCCGTTTTTTTGGTTTTTCGTTCTTATCTCGAAAACGGTGCGTCCTATGCGAAATATGACTATTTACTAAATTAAAGCTTATTAAATTGTCTACAACTTTAATTGTATACACATTTTTCATATTTTGCACCGTTTCTGAGATATAAGCTTGGCAAATGTGAACATATAAGAAAAAAAAATTCCACCTGACGTTTAAAGTGTTCAAGGTTAAACTTCCTTCTACATCTTCTATAATGTTCATCCAACAACAAAAGTTTTTATAAATAATATTGTGAAACATTAAATTTCTTTCAAAATACACATATATATGCCAATTTATCTTTAATCTGTCAAAAGTTACATACATTTTAACTTTTCTTGGTAAAACAAACGTACCAAGTCCTTCACATTTGCAAAGCGTATATCTCGGATACAGTACAAAATATGAAAAATGTGTATACAATAAAAGTTGTAGAGGATTTAAATAGCTTTAATTTAGTTAATAGTCATATTTAGCATACGATGCACTGTTTTCAAGATATGAATGAAAAACCAAAAAAATGGACCTATCGCTTCCCCACCCCTTCCTCTTCCCAGGCCGGAATACTCCATGACTTTTAGTATGTTTATTTTCTAACCATCCTGAACATTTTTCTGAAGAAAAATCTTGGATTACAGAAAACGCATTCTATAATAGTTTATTAACTGGACTAACTCTCCATTAAAAAAAATGCAAATTATTTATTTTTATCAAGAACCCATTTCCGTCCCATTCTAAAATTTTGCCCACATATAGTCAGTTATAGTATAAATCAAGGTCAAGGTCCAAACCTAATGTAAAATTGGTTGATTTGACATGGAATGACTCAAGATAGAAATTATTACATTCTTCTACAAATCTTTAAGCAGTTATTGGGCAAAAAAACCAAAGAAGAGTAGAAAATTTAGCAGATTTAGCTTGTCAGATTTCCGCGAGGCTCTTGTGGACTGTTATATATTGTCATTTTTACTTAGGTAAAACTTATTTATTGGGAGTTTCAGATTGAAGTTATTTAGTATTTATTCCAATCGAGGTATGGTGTTTGCTCAATGAAAAATATAACCACCAACAGTTTAGGAATTATCCTGGAAATTGTTTATAACGATCTCCTAGGGACCAAGTATATTTGGTCATTATAGCCGATTGTCGTTATATCCAATCATACTACCAACATTGGGCATTTATGTAAATGTGAAACAGGAACTTTGTAAAATCAATCACATACGCATACATACTTAAGAATAATTTATTAACTTACATAATTTAAGAATAATTTATATTTAATAATTATATGTATGTATTGTACATATAATTAAATAACAATTAAGAATATTATAGTTGTTTAAAATAGTCAGTTATCCTGGCCGTCCTAGAACATTTGTTATTACAACAATATTTGTAAGATATTTTAGCATAAATACCTCTCTTGATTATGTCACTGTGAAGTTCTCCGTTCACGGATTAAAACTTTTATAGTGTATGAATTGAGTCAAGGGTTAGTGTTTTTGGGTTAAGGATGGATGGTAGAAGAGGGTTCTAAGGTAACGATGCGGCAATGTTTATTAAGTTTGTTTACTTTTAGCTGATTCCCTTTTTCAAACAATGACTTTACCCTCAAGATCAACAAAAATATGACAAATATGTTGTTATAAGCGATGTTACTATAGCTGATTCGTCATTATAAGTGGTATCCAGGTATTAATTTTTATGTTTTTTAACCGTAATCTTTCCATCTTTAGTATATCTAATCATTTAAAAAATTTCAAAATAATTCAAGCTAAAGACAATTTAAATTTCATACAAATTTTTATTATTCATTGATACTTCAGCAAAAGCACCTTATGGAAAATGCAATATTGATTTTTTCGTTATGTGAAACCTAAAATCTTTTTTTTTTTTTACCAGTTTCAGATCATGGCTGACCCAATTTAAGTAGTGCTATTACTAGCTGCTCTTAGCTACTTAATATTTCATCATCTTTGTTTAGTTGTTACGAAGAGGCGTAAAGGAGGGCGTTCGGTGGCATTGGCAGAGGAGGAAGAAACCACCTTGGAAGGGTGGACTCCTCGCTCCACTGACCTCAAGATGTCTACGATATACAACAGGAGTGCTACTGAAGCACCTGCTGAGGTCTGTTACTTTTACATATATTCTTAAATGTATAATGAAATGTTTAAAATAAGTAATATCTCTAATAAGGGTAGAATATTATAGAAACTCGTATCAAAGTCTGAATAATGTCTGGTGACAAATGTCATTTATTTTCTGTTAAATGAGGTTCTAAATAAAATCCCAATAATTGTCTTGATCTGCGAAAACCATGGTTTGGAAGAAATGTAATGAAAAGATAAAGACTATAATGATACCAGTTTTAATGTAGGGAAATTAGTGCTAGGAAATGATATGAGACAGTTAGTTGATCCTAAAGATTTAGGAGGGGGGGAGTATGATTACTCTTTAAGTGAGATTAAGTGATGAGAGAAGTTAGCAAGTTGGAACAACTCTTTAGCTAGCCCATTGCTGGAGTGAGGTTGGTAAAGGATGGCAGAAAAGTGAAGGCCTTACTAGGGCTTCAGTGACATTTAAATAAAGGTCAGGATTTATTTGTTATCTTTTTAATTATGGAGGAGGTTTTTGTTGACTGTGGAACAACTAATGAAGATGTAAGTGGTTGGGTTGTGTAGTATTGGAAACATAATTACAATATAAATTGTAATTTATTTTGCTTTCAGCCTACAATGGAAACCTTCATCAGAGCTAGAAGAAAAACGCTTTGAAAAAAAAAAATAAATGACGTTTTTAAAAAAAATAGAAGAAAAATTTATTAGATATTTTGTTTTTACAAAGATAAAAATGATATCACATCAAAAGACTTATGAATATAATTGATTAATAAATTCATAAGTAAAGTATAACAGTAGGCAGATGAACAATATAGTTGATGAATAAATATATAAAGTATATCAATTAGACAGTATATTGCAATGAAGGAATTATTAATATTGAGGCATAAATAATATTATAAACGTAAAGTAAATAGTTACTGAAAAAGAAAAGAAAAAGGGAGCAAATGTTATAAGTTGTGAGGAAAATGATAGAATAAACTATACATAACAATTAATTTTAAATATAAAAAAAAATGGATAGTATAAGAGACAAATAATCTCAATGAAGAAACTAAGTAAGAGTATTGAGCGGAGAAGGAAAATATGGGGTTGACAATGAAATATGTGTGCAGATAGCTTACTTTCAGAATGGTGTTGCTAACGGAACAAAGAGTAAGAAATACTTAAAAATACTTTAGAAAAGAAGGAAAGAGCCCTCTAGTTGCCCACCCACTTCAACTACCTTCTTTTTAATTATGCCTTATGAATGATTGTAAAAGTCAACAGCATTAACTGTTCCATGATAAATACTTTATTTAATTTGTTTTAGATATCTTGTAATAATTAAATCTATACGTTATTGAGGTATAAAAGTGGTTTCTTGGATTTAATTTTTTTTTTTTTTAATAAATTACTCTTTACAACATAAGAGTTCAGTTTGTTGCACTCAGAAGAAGTGCCTCAAACTTCCTTGTCATTGGTATTTTTTAAAATTATCAGAAGTATATTAGCTTTTTATTTAATTGGTAAATCAGATATCTATCTATTTAAACTGATATATTTTATGATAGTCCTCCTCTACAAGTTGTGTATGTGTGCTTTTATATTTATGAGAAGAATAAGGATATAGGCTATCATAACCAATAATTTTTTGAATTATTTACAAATTAAATAATGGTTGCATAACACACTTATATTGACTGTTCATGAATTGATAATCCTTTCAGCTACAAACGGTTGAGGTCAAGGGGATTTAAGATAGGCACTTTATTAAAAGAATATGTTTTTATTCGAATTGAGTGTTTATTATTAAAATAATATGTTTTTATTAAAATTTAGTGTATAATATTTATTAGTGTTATACTAACACAATAAGTTCCATAATGAAGTTGTATCTGCCTTTGTGTTTGTATTTTATTTATTTATTTTTTTAAATTGTTTAATTTTTTTCTTTAAATGAATAATTTTAGTTTTGTGTTAAATGTTACTTTAATAAATTAGATATTGATTAGATTATGATCCTTATATTTATTTATTTAAATTTATTCACTGCTTCATTACATAATTTACATGATAAATATATACATTTGGTGGCAGTCTAACTAAATATGGGTATAAATTAAAATTTTTGAAGGGTGTCACTGTATTTTCTATAAAACGGCCTACTATTTTGAAAAGAAACAATATTTTGTTTTTATATTCTTATAGGTTTATGATGCATTTGATTCTGTCTAGCACAAATGCTTAGTAGACCGTAATGCCTATTTTTACAAAATGCTTTAATCTAAATCCATTCACATTGTCTCTTGAAGTTTTTAATTTTTTTTTGTGAATTTTTGAAGTGGAATAATCTTAGCATAACTGTTTTTGTGCAATTATATTTAGACTCGGATTAATTAAAAATTTTTAAAAACAGATTATACTGCCTACTAGACAATCATTATAGTAATATAGTCTTGCAGATTAAATCTAAGGGGAACAATGACCAACAAGGTATTGCATGCCTAGACACAGCTCAGTTTTTCTTTTGAAATATGTATATCACTTCTTAACATAGAAAAGACACTGATCATCGGAAAACCTTATATCTGTTTATTTTTATGGGACAGAAACATTAATGACACAGTAGCAGCCGTTAAGCTACATATTGACATAACTTACTTCTCATGAACATTTAATTTGAAATCACTTAGCTGTCTCAAATAAAGTAGCAGCAATACTTAGGTTTCGTGCCAAACTGAATCAAAATTAGTGCTACAGAAGTGTATTATTAAAGGCATTATTCTTTTGTCCAATCATCTTCTGTTGTATATTTGTGAAATAAAATGATTTTTTCATTTATGAAAAAAAAAAATGACTGAATGATTAGTTAATTAATATATTGTTTTTATTTTACAGTATTTTTTCCTCTGTAATTTCAGTTATTCCGCAAAGACCTGATAAGCGCGATGAAGCTGCCCGATTCGGAGCCGCTGAGCGCAGATGAATATTGGGTGATCAATGACCAGTGGAAGCAGGAATGGGAAAAGGGTGTGCAGGTTCCCGTTAATCCCGATTCTCTACCTGGTCCATCAGTTACTGTCGTTTCCCAAACTCTACGACCTCACCATGATTTTAAACTGTAAGATTGTCCTTTATCATTAGACTCTTAAATATTTATGTCTCTTTGTTCCTATATTTCCTAAATTAGATATTTAAATATTTTTTATTGATACAATTAAATATTTTATTTACATAAATATAAAACAAAATTTATCAGTTATTTATTTATATTTACTATTTACTACTGTTAAATCTTATTCTGCTAGATTTACTATTAACTACTATCCTATTGTCTGTTCTTTTAACACGTTGACTGCGGAGTACGAATATGGGGTTGTTCGACGACATTTTTATAAATAGCAATTTTCCTATCATATGACAAAGGACTGTGTATCCTAAATTGAAACACATTTTTGGTATCTTATAATTCAACTAATATTTTTCACAGTAAATGAAGGTAAAATGAAGTTATTTTTTTAATTTAAAAAAATCTATCACTGGTATAGGGTTTCCAATAAATTTTACTGCACTTAACGTGTTAAAGATTTCGAGAAAAAAAAATTAATCTTTTTTTATTTGTAGTCTATTTGTTATTATTTTAAAACAATTACTTTGAAGCAGAATTATAGCATTAGAAGTTTCTTCTTTAATCTCTAATTTTTAATTTAATTATTTTTTTTTTAAATATTTATTAATTTCTTTTTTTTGCAGCCCCAAAAACAAATATATTAGGATAACTAAGGATGACAATTTTAAATCTGAGGAACATCATTTATCGCCTATCCCATCAAAAGCCGAAAAAGTATGCTCTTATGATTTAGATAACGTTGACATTGCTTGGCTTAAAATCATAAACGGAGAAAGAGCAACAATGGGTAATGATAATGTTTTTGTTTTTTTCTGTAATTATATTTTAATTTATTCAATATGAATTGTTTTGTTGCTTTTAATATCCATTCAGTTATAGTATTAAAGACTAATTTAAATATATATATAATAAATATACTAATAAATAAATATATATTTAACATTGTTTAAGTAAGTAAACCTTTTCTGTAGAAGGCTGACTTTCTGTACTGAACAGTCCTTGTTAAAATTTGGATTTAACTTACTAAAATTTTTCTGACAAAATTTAGTTGTTTTTGTCGTAGCCAGAACTATGATTTCACTGACCTGACACTTAAGATTTGTTTTACTCTGAAATAAATTAGTATTGTTTCTTGACATTAGTCCTTTCATCTTTTTGCTGCTTCTCATAATCTAACATATTTTTAATGTAGTTGTGTCAATCTGCTTTGACATGGCTGCCCAATTCAGCCTTTGGGTGCTTACCAAAATAGTCAGAAGTCCTCATAAATAACTGGTGGGAATATGTCACCTATTTTTTTTATTAATAGTGGACACAAAACCTCTCCACTTTATTTTTTTAAGCCTAAAAAGCTCCCCCCCCCCCTTGATGAGCTGAGAGAGATCATGATTCTCTAAGTCATGAACAACTAAAAGCTTTTAAGAGTTTTAAACCTCAAATGAGATGTTACATTGTTTTAAATCAACCTTCATATATGTAGCTGGTTTTTGTAGAGTTTCGAATCAAAAGTTATATTTAGCCAAAACCTAAACATCAGGGTTAGATATTACTAATAATAGTTTATTGAATTTTTTTATATCTATAATATAACTATCACTATTAAGTAGTTATTAAAGAGATGTTTTATGTATAAAGACTCAATCGTCTTAAAAATAATTAAATTTTAATTTTGAGGAAACAAGAATATTTTATAAAACCATTTTTTATTATTAAATATTTACCAGCCCCAACCAACTTGACATTATTTTTTAAAATTTGCTGTTAATGTTTATTATTAACTAAAGGTTTTAGCAACTATTTTTCCCTAAGGCTAAATCTTCTGTATAAACGGTAACAGAAATGCCCAATCCAAACTTGAACCATCATTAATTATTGATTCTCATATAATAAAATTAATCGTCCAAATAATTTAAGAACATCAATTTTTATCATAATATTAATTTAGTGTCAGTGTTCAGTCCTTAAGTTGCTTGAAATTGGCCAAAAAACATGTTCGTAATAAATTTTGAGTGATGATAGTCAAGTTTTAGTGTTTAATTTCAATTTTACCTTTACTAAATTTATTTCTATAGGAGATAATAATTTTTCTTTTAATTCTTAAATGTAATATAATAAAATTCCCAGGTTACCATTCTATACGAGAAGAGCAGTTGGAGAAGGTGATAGAAGAATTAGAGATTCGAAGCTGGGACAAAGTGCAAACTATAGTTAAGTCTGAGGAAGGACTCGGTATAGAGTTCGATGAAAATGTCATCTGTGATGTTTGTCGATCGGTAATAATATTAATCAACTAAGTTATTTTATTTATTAGTGTCTATGTTAGATCAATTATACTAAAAGCTTACATAAAAATGAAATCATGTTATTTATAGAAGTGTTGTAAACCATTTGCTTTTCAATTCTGTACTTGCTATCTTAAGTTTAATTGCTCTCTGATAATTTCACATCTGCTTGAGGTAACTATCACATTTTTACATACACTCATTTGAAATTTTATTTCTCTCAGCAGTAACATTTTAGTTCTCTAATCATTCAATATCCTGTTCCTTACCAGCTTCCTAGTTTTAAATTAATATTTCTTAAACTTCGCTTTTTCCTGTTTGTTTTTTTTGGAGGGGGGTTCCTATTTCTATTATGTCTTATAGAAGTGTGGTCAATATTATTCTTAATTATTAGTTTTACAAACTGCTGGTATCTTTATAAATGAAATCTATACAAAATTATTGCCTTAAACTATCTATTTCATTTATTAAGAAGATTGAGTGTGGAGACAAATCATCAATATGTACTAATGGATTATGCTCTGCAGTGGGAATCATATTCCAAAACTTGGTCTTGTATTGATTGAAGGGTGGGTTTACTTAGCACTTGTTTTCCATGGACCTTCTGGGCTATGCGTCATTGATTTCTACCCATTTTTTTTATATATATATATATATATATATATATATATATATATATATATATATATATAATATTACGTCATGAAAGAAAATTTTCTTTTTCCATTCATATAAGTAGCTATTTTGTCAGTTCTGTGTAAAATATGTGGTTAAGAAATAGAAAAAAAATAATTGTAATGTAGATTTATAATGCTATGATGAGTGTTTTGTTTCACTCATGTGAATTAAAAAAGAATAAGAGATGTAGATAGTTGGGGTAGCCAGTCGTAGATACTCAGCAGATCAAATTAAAATTGTTTTTATTTTAATTGTTAAAGCCTGGGCTTTTGCAATTTTATTTTGGTCTGCTGAGTATCTATGACTGCCTACCCTAACTATCTACATCTCCTATACTTCACAGTCAACTTATACCTTATGAATAAAAAAAAAATTATGTGTAACTGTATAATATTTTATTGGAGCCGAGTGGACTCCTCCCCTCCATAACTTGCTGTAGTCTCTACTCTCTTCAGGACTAGATTCAGCTAGCATCCAATCCTTAAGTATATATTGATGAGTAGCGATGGGTATCATTAGAAAAATAATTATATTCTATATCGACAATTTTTTGAGCTCTGAATATTGATACATGATATAGTAGTGACCAAAAATATTGATGTACATTGTGATTTTTTATTTAATGCCATAATAAATTAATGGGTCCGTCGAAAAACGTTCTAAGCGACAAAATTTCCGAAGTGGCGATTTCAAAGGTTTTAAAATGTATAATAGTACGTCTTAGTATGATATAGTACTCCATTATGTTATTATACTTGTAAATATAACAAATTATTATTTAAACATAAAATGTAACCAACAAAACTAACAACTTTAAATTATGATTTTCTTTTTTTCAATTTTATGTATGTCACATTCACAATAATATTCCTATAATAATTCAAAAATATTTTATTGTTTTAACTAGTTGAGGTAACAAAATCGAACCACTACTCGACCAAATTAGTCTAAAATTAATTTAGTGTTTTATGCATCGGTATTTTGTTTCTTTCATTTTCTAACATGAGAAAGTTTATCAGAAGTTAATAACATTGATATAGTGTGTTCTATTTTGGTATATAAAGTTTTAGTATTTTTTATTTATTTAAAGGTTGGTTAGTTCAATGTTATTACCTTAGTTTTTTAGCAAAACATAAATAAGAACACTATTATTTCAAATGTTTAAAATTTAAAAATAGTTTATTATAAACTACTTAAACTATAGTTCTTTATAACTAAATAGCCTTGTAGGCTTTCATATAATTTTCTCCTATCGATACTGTTGTAAGCCTGTCTATAATCTATGAATAGGTGATGCAGTTTTATATTCCACTCATAGCATTGTTCAAACATCATCCTAATTGGAAATGATCTATTGTTGATCCCTCAGGTATAAAACTACTTTGGTATTCTCCTAACAACTGATCTGCTCTTTCCACCTCTCTATTCATTATTAGCATTGATAATATCTTATTCTATGGGAGCGAAACCTAGACGCTCACTATGAAAAATGAAGGCATTCTAAATCGATGGGAGAGAAAATTTTGAGGAACATATATGGCCCTACTAAAGATGGAGATGTATTGAGGATAAGAAGCAACCAGGAGCTATGAGACCTGTACAAAGCTCCAGATTTTCTAGCAACAATTGAGCAAAGATATTTATGTTCATAGAATGAGCTCCCACAGAATGCCAAAAATCTCGAAGGAGGGAAGAGAGACAGGAGAAGGCCCAGGTTGTGCTGGAAGGAAGACATTGAAGCAACCTAAGGACCATTGGTGTGAGGTACTGGAAAAGAGCAGCTGGTGACCTGAATAAATGGAGAGGAATTGTGAAGGTTCTGCATGGGCTGTAGCGCCATTGTTGTTGTTGTTGTTCTTATTTATTAAACGGTAGGCAGTTAAATATTATGTACAATGCCAAACATTTCAATTTTAATATTTGGGTCTGAGTAATAATGATAATTTCTGATGGCCTTATTACTGTTTGCTTTTTCATTCAAGACAATTGATTTATTCATTTAAAATTTAGAAATATTAATAGAAGACTTTAAACATTTTAATCAACCACCATTCAAGTATTCGTTTTGTTTACCTATTTACTGCTGTTATGTCAACTTTCTCGTCTCAAATTTGTTATGAACTCTTGTACATTTGCAGCCTGACTCTGAAGAGGGGAACGAGATGGTGTTCTGTGACAGCTGTAACATCTGTGTTCACCAGGCATGCTACGGAATCACGACGATTCCTGCAGGGTCATGGCTCTGTCGGACGTGTGCTCTTGGTCAACGCCCAGAGTGTGTTCTCTGCCCCAATAGGGGAGGAGCGATGAAATGCACCCGATCTGGTCAGAAGTGGGCGCATGTTTCTTGTGCCCTATGGATACCTGAAGTATCTATTGGATGTGTCGAGAAAATGGAGCCCATCACCAAGATCTCAAGTATACCTGTAAGTAGTCTAATTCTCAAATTTATTAAAGTATTTGAATAAAATTAATTAATTAGGATTGATCCTTGAATACCATCATGCGTACCTCAAGTAAAAATTGATTCTGTATTCTTTTAATGTTAAAACTTCCTTTTATCTGTGTTTGTCAAATTATACATCCATGCATACTAGATATCATATAGTTTTAATTGTTTAATATGTTGTTAAAACTAAATAAATTGTAAAAAAACTAATTTGAAGCTTTAGGAAGACCTTTGAGATAAAAAAAACACAGCATAATTTGGCATAGTAACCAACTTTTTTAGTTATTACTGGATAACTCCAAAAGTATACATCTAAATAAAACATCTTATTTTTAATTAAAATAATTTTTTCTGTAATTAAACAAAAAAAATGAGATCTGTACAACTGTTGCAAGATTTACAAGACATAGCTTTTTAAAAATTAGGCATTTTCTCTGGGGAAAAAATGAAAAAAAGAAAAAGAAATGTTTTTCAACTTTTTTTTTTTTTTTTTAATATGAAATATTGTCAAAAATACTTAAAAACAGTCATTTGAAATGAATTTAAAGTAAATTTAATGAGTTTTTATTAAAGATGAGAACCTCTAGGTTCAATGATTCTATTAAATGGTGGATTATCATTAAAATTAAAATAGATTTTAGGAGGAATACAAAACATATTCAAATTGTAATTAGCACATTCTTCACCCTCTCTTTTCCATTTTGACAAGTTGATGACGCTAATTTATCATTTCTTATTTTATGGAATATCATTTAATTAACGTACTAGAAAACATTCATTTGGAATGAATTTGAAGTAGACCTAATGAGTTTTCATCTCAAGTAACAGGAGAACCTCAAGGTTCAATGATTCTTTTAAATGATGGATTAAAAAAAAAATTTAAAGTGGATTTTAGGAGGATACAAAAAATCTATTTAAATTGTAATTATTTCATTTATATTATATTATCCGCCCTCTAAAAATTTGATGTCTCTATTAAATGATTCTAATTAATGATCTGATCCAACAAAGATAAACATGAAGTTCTCTGTGAAACTGCAACAGAGGTCCATAAAATGTTGAGTTAAAAGATAAAAAGATTAGCTACAAACAACCAATTATGATAAAGGCTATCAGAAATCAAAGTTTTGCTTTTTGTTTTTTCTTTACCTTCATAGTGTTGTCCATGAATCTCTTCATGAAACACAAACAAAGATTGCTGCCTTGCCTTGTATGTGAAGGTTCTAAAGGCTGGATTGTGTGCATCGAGTCCAAACCTGATGTGGTGAGAGGTGGTTGCTGCATCATGGCAGCACGGCCTCCACGTTCAATTCTGATTGTTCCAGAGTTTCTGGCCCATAATTCTATTACCATACTAGATGACCCTCCATACTCTTCAGACCAAGCTCCCTACGACTTCTTTTTGTTTCCTGAATGTAAAATTGCCATGTGAAGGTAGCATTTGGAAACAATAAAACATGAGGAATTCCACTAATTATATAAACTATCTATTTATTCTCCAATTTCATTTATAAAGTGACTCCAAATAAAATATGGTTTAACTTTAATATCTTTAATAAATAAATTAGTGTTAATATGTTAATTTGATACAGCTATTTTTTATAATTGTTTGCAATTAATGTTACTTGCTAAACAGCAAAGTCGATGGGCTCTGATATGTGTCTTATGCCGAGAGCGAGTTGGTGCTTGTATCCAGTGTTCAGTGAAGACCTGTAAAGTTGCCTATCATGTTACCTGTGCTTTTAAGCATGGCCTTGAAATGAGAGCCATCATCGAAGATGAAAATGCTGATGATGGAGTCAAACTACGAGTGAGTTTATCTTTATTAAACCTATAAAACTTCTTTTTATACCTTCAAAATTAATTTTTTTTAAAGTAATATTTAATCATTATTTTTAATTAAATTTTATTTACAGAACTAAACCTATTATAACTGCATTACACTTAAAAAAATTATTACTGTTTGAAATATGTGACCCTGTTTAAAACAAAATATTTCATGTTATATTTTTAATGAACCATTTGATATTTATAATAGAAAATAATTGGAATCTCATTTCATGGACCAATTGGGTTTATGAAAAGTAAATTTACTTTATTTTCCTTTATAAAGTGAACTAAACTGAGTTTTTAAAGCCCTAAATATCCAAATATCTTTAAGGTTTTTTGTATATTTAATATTAATAATAATTAATGCCTTTTTGTAATTTTTTCATGCAACTGAGCCTTTTAATAAAAAGTTAAATCCAATTATGTTATAAATTAGTGTTAGTAAAAATTAGGTTAATGTGCCTTGCAAGGCACTCTGGACTTCTATGATACTTGAATTAATGTGCTTTGGAAAGCACATTGGTCTACTACAGTAGCTCACAAATGGACTATAATGAGAGAATAAAACGGAGAAAGAAGTGCTAACAAATCAATAATTCTAAATGATAATAACATCATTTAATCAGAAAAAAAATAGGTTCATTGAATTTTAATTTTATTATTGCTTCTGAATTCATTGTGTAGAAGAAATTTATCTACTTCCCTATCATCCTTGGGAGGTAGACATTTTCCTCTCCTTACTTTTTCCGTCATACTTCTCAAGGGTTCCTGCATGCTCTACTCCAGCTTATGTATTTGAGAGGTCTACTGGTTTGTTGTCATTCCACTTAGCCACAAAAACTAAAACCATTAAAAGTCTACCTGCACCAAGCACTGAAACATCAACATAGCAATACAGCATGTAACATGTTCATTTGTAAAAATAGCCAATTTCTTTCCTGCAATTTCCAGTGTGTCTTGCAAAGCACTTTAAATAATTGTTCATAAAATAGGTTTATAGGTAATTCATTGATTTTGGCTTTTTTCCACTAAACTGTAAGATGTAATCTACAAATTAAAAAAATAATTGAGAAAATAAGGGTAAAAATAAATTAAATGTAAACATTGAAAATAACTTCAAATCCACGGCTTATCAGGACGTTTCCTTCCATAACCTCTGGTGCCTCAACCATCAGCAGAGGTAGTTGAATCAACTCATGGAGCAAATATTTAGGATATTTTCCTGCCTTTATTTGAAAAATATATCCTTAAAATCAATCTGCTTTAGAAAGCACAATGGGTTATTAGGGGTTAAACACATCCAAACCAGTTGGATTGTCTTATCTCAATAATTTTGCATAGAGGCTGTATATGACTAATTCTTCCTATATTATCTTGTATTCACTTTCCTCTTGTTTACACATTACTCGCCACAAGGACTATACACAATACATAGCACTCATTTTATGTGTGTTACTCAAAGGGGATACTAAGGTGCATTCCCTTGGCTCTCTGAACTCAAACACAGCTATATCTATTTTATCATCTTAGTTGATAATTGTTCCAATTATTTGATTGATCCAATCAGATGCTAGAGCTCATTGTTTCATGTTATTCATAGTGTGTTTTTATCTTCTCATACTTCTGCTCTTACTTGTTAAGACATTTATGTCAACATAGAGTTAACCTATCGGATCCTAGGTCTTTGCCTCATCAGATCCTGTCTATTGCCATGTTGACATTCAGTAATTGTTTTTCTTTCCCTTTTCTCTTGTCCCTGCATGGAAATGATGGCTATTATTTTATTCTGTATTAAATTTTTACTAAAAATTATTACTCTACATTTCAAACAGTTCCCTTTCATCTGTTATTTATATCCATCATAATGTTCTGCAAACTGTAAAGTATTTAATATGACAAATCTTAATTTTCACGTCTTGAAAAACTCAAATTGACTGCAAGATAGTCCTGATAGTAATGCAAGATAGTAATTTTTTTTGTTTTTTTATTGAATACTTTTTTACAATCTTAATATATATAAATTACGTGTCGCCGCCTAGGGGCCGGCTAACACCTAAACTACTGAACCGATTTTAATCAAATTTGCATACCGTGTGCAGTTTGATCCAACAAAAAAGATAGGATACCTTATATCTTAATTTATAGTCGCAATATTATTTGTATATTATCTGTAAGTCACAATTATCTGTTAGCTCTATACGATTCTAACATATGGCGGTATAAGGTTATACTATTATATAAAAGGACAAGCAATTTTTCGTTTGTGTTCACTAACCGCCAAAAACTAATGAACCAATCTACCAAATTTTGACTACATCATCTTTATAGAATGGTTTAGAAATAGTAAAATCTAATGATTTTCAACTAATTCTTTATTGAAAAATGAATAATAAGTGGATAACAGTGAAGTTCAAAAATGGCGGCAATTGCCATCTACATGAAAGGTTAAAAGGTACAGTGTTACATAGAGGTGAACATTGATAATAAAATTTACTTATTTTCAATTAAATTGTTATAAAAACAGCTATATGGAGTGAAATATACCAAATTTTAACTACATCATGTTCATAGTACTAGGTTTAGCAACAATGAAAATTTAAATGTACAATGTTGAGTGTTAGAAACGGTTTTTGCCACACTACCACATACTTTTATGGTTAGAAATTAAAATCCAACCAGATCAAATCAAATAAAATTATTTCTGTCGAATGAAAATTATTAAAAATCAAAATGCCGATCCTCAGCTGTTTAATATTGTGTGTAAAAATATGAATTTTGAACCTTTAGTTGTAAGCACTGATAATGCAGTTTCTTATACCGCAGTTTCTTAATAGTCTCTGTCCATCTGGATTACCAACTCATATATTAAAATTGAAAATTGGATGTCTAATTATGCTTTATGTTATCTTCAAATACCTAATCAATCTAAATTTAACCAAGTTAATAATGGCTGCTATGCGTGAAAATATTATCAAAAATATAATTTTCAATTGTTCACTTTAATACAAGATTTTTATCGATAAACAAAAAATCAATTATTAGTTGAAATTCCTCGACGGGGGATGATGAAGTTATATATAAAAGGACAAGCCATTTCCGTTCGTAATCACTAACCGCGAAAACTATAGAACTATTCTGTACCAAATATAACTACATCATCTTCACAGTTCAAGGAAGGTTTAGCAATAAGAAAATTTACATATTTTCTCTTAAATTACTGTTTATAAAGCGATAAATATGTAGTGGGTAGTAAAGCGAGCGCCATTCAAGAGAGGTTACAATGATCCAGTGTTAATTATAGCTAGAAATTGAGAAAAAAAATTACTAAATTAAATTAATTTGTTATCCAAAAAGCTATAAATATGTGGTGTGACGTGTGGATTCCAGTGAAATTTAAAAATCGAATATGTGGCAAGCGACAATAGCATTTTAGTAAAACTAATGAACCTATATGAACCAAATTTTAACTGCATCATCTTCATAGTTCTTGAAAGATTTACAATTAGAAAATTTACTATAATAATAACTTATACTATTATATAAAAGGACAAGCCATTTTTCGTTTGTGATCACTAACCGCGAATATTACTGAACCAATCTGTACTAAATATTAACTACATCATAGTTCTAAGAAGGTTTAGCAATATTAAAATCTACTGATTTTTAATTTATATTTTATTAAAAAAGGTTAATATGTGGACAACAGTGCAGTATGAAAATTGACCGATAGGTGGGGAGTGCTATTCTACACGAGAGGTTACAAAACAGCTTGAAATTGATGATAAAATTTACTTATTAAACTATCAAGAAAATTATTAAAAAATATTTAAATATGGTGTGCGATATGTGGATCCCAGTGAAGCTTGAAAATCGACCGATTGTGTTAGAGCCATTCCACAATAGAGTTAACAATGGTAAACTGAACCTATCTGTACCGACATCTAAATAAATAATTTTTATAATTCTAGGAAGGTTTTGCAATGGTAAAATTTAGAATAACTAAAATTTAAATGTACAATTTTGAGAGGCAGGACCGAGGTTTGCCACACTGTCATATACTTTTATAGTTCGAAATCAACATCCAACCAGATCAAATCAATAAAGTTTTTTCTGTTAAATACAAATTATTACTAAATCAAAATGTCGATCCTTTGCTTTTTTATATCGTGTGTAAAAATATGATTCACGGACCTTTTTTCGGAAGCACTGATAATGCAGTTTATTTTCCGCAAGAGTTTCTTAATAGTCTTTATCCATCTTGATTACCAATTCATACATTAAAGTTAAAAATTGTATGCCTAATGGTGCTTATATGTAATCTTCAACCACCTAATCAGTGCAATTATAACTAGATTAATAATTACTGCTAAAAAATCATTGAAGAAATAATGCTCAACCACATGCTAAAATACAAGAATCTTATCGATAAACAAATAAAACTTTAATTTTTAGTTGAAATTATCTTTAGTTATGAGGGCGGGCGAAGCCGCGACGGGAATGCTAGTATGTTATATATCTTCACCAAAAATAAGTTGGTTCCATTTTAGCCTATCCAGCCAGTCTCCCTCACACATTCCCCTATTCATCATCCCTTCCATGACGCCCTCAACCCAACATCTCCTAGGGCGACCTTTCTTCCTTCCTCATAACATGCCCAAACTACTTTAGTCTCATAGTCTCAATAGTTTAGAGGATGCTATCCATTTGTTCCACTCTCTGCATAATTTTAGTTTGTGGATCGTAAAAAACTATTGAAGGTTCACAATAAAGAATGACCCCAGCACATTTTTTGCATAGTAAGATTGTGAACAGAAAGCTTATAACTGAAAAATTAAATAGGTAATACCATCCAAAAAATATAATGACAATAAGAATATAGTTCTGAGGTTATTTAGGAGTAAATTTACAGGGTATAAATTGAGAGCAATGACAGATCTAGCAACCTAAAGGTTCCTCTAAAATATTGAGGTTTGTGAACAATTTTATATTGAATGTTCCTTCCCTCAACATTTGGGTTCAGTATATGGGCTTATCATATCCCTTATTAACTTCAATCTTCTAATTATATTCGCTTATAATCTAAACTTGCATATGTCATACCTGTATGTTGAGGAATTTCACATTAGATTTGAGGATAATACTATAATAAGGTCATTCATTTTCAAAATTACTTAACATGTTAATATAATTATAGTACTTCAATAAGGCCCTCAATAGTTTGAGGTGGATGGGACCGAGATCCTCTCACTATCAGGTGATGGTTTGTCCATTCCTTTTTGTATCCCAAGACATTTACTGATTGACATTATTGAAAGAAAGGTATGAATGAAATACATGAAGTTCTATAATAAATAAATAAAGAGACTCAGAGATTCATGAAATATCAATCCATCAAGACTATTCCGTAATACCAAATCTTATACTTATACTGTAGTTCTACTTAATTAAAGTTTAGAACTATTTCCTGCTAACGTATTTCTTCGCTCATATTTATTTTGTTCTTTTACAGTCATACTGTGAAAAACATAGTGTAACACCAAAAAAGGAACGTTGTGGCTCTGCTTCTGAAGATGATGAATGCAAAAGGAAAAAGAGGAAAGATATGACATCAGAAGAAAAAAATCAAGCACGAGCAGCTAAGTTAGTATATGCATTGATATGTTATTAAGTTACGCTGTTAGCATATATTACTTTCATTTTTTAAACAATATTGTTATCTAATCAATATCCTTTATTTAATTTTTAAACTTTTATTATTAGCAATATTGATTAAATTATTTTATTATTGTTTCTGCTCATATTATATCATTATTGAAGTATGTATGTGTGTGTCTACAGATATAATATATATATATGTGTGTGTGTTTATATATACATATATACTAAAATTTAAGATTCAAAAATTCTTTATGATTTTTATATTTCCTAACTTTTGAACTTATTAATAGGTTTCTGTTATATTACCTTTTTAGGCTTCAGGAAATCGAAGGCGAATTTGAAAAGCACGTTTCTCCCAGTGATGTTTCAAAACATCATGAAGTTGATGCAGAAGGGATAACTGCCATCTACAATTACTGGGTTCTGAAGAGAAGAGCAAGCCATAACAAACCTCTTTTGGCACCACGTCCAGATGATGTAGATTTTCTAAGTAGGCAACAAGAACAAGCTGATCATGAGAAAATGAAGATGTTTGTTCAACTAAGGCAGGATTTAGAGAGGGTAAATATAATTCGTGATTGTTTTTACTATAATTTTATTTTACTTTTAATTCTCTGATAAACTGAAAGGTGATAAATTTTCCCTTGGATATGAATTAATAAACTTAGTTATATTAAAAGACTTATTTTTAATGCTGTAAAATGCTACAACTTCATACAACATTTTGTACTTTTTAAGTATATTTTTTGAGATAACAAATTGAAAAACTTACCTATCATTAAAAAATTTGTCTTGTTTATGATGATGTGCTGCAAAAAAAAAAAGGAGGATTTTTTTTTTTTTTTAACAGAGAATGTTAGGATACTTTTTTTTGGGATACCAACTGTTACAACTTTGTTTTAACTTAAACAATTTTTTTTATTGAATTAAAGGTGTTCTAAAGAGAAAATCTTTTAAAGCTATTTTGGAATGAAAAGTGCTATAAATTAATTGGGCGAAAAATTAAATTAGAACAATACATGATTAGGACATCCGAATTAAATATCTCCCACCTCCAAAAAAATTTTTTTTTTTAATTTTTGGGAAGGAGGGATTATTCTGAACTTTAGAATGACTAAAGCTTTTCTTAAAATTCGACAGTCAAGGTTCTTGCATATATTGTAACACCATTGTATTAAAACAATAATTTTTTTCTATATTTGTTTGGGAAGGGGGATCATAACTTGTGAATGACTGTTTCCATGTAATATGGCAATCAAATTTCTAATGTTCCAATTAATACGCGTTCATGGTTAAAACTTCACCAAGTTATTTTATTTATATATATATTATTTCTGGTGTAGACCAAATAACTTTGTTAAGACTTAGTCAATTTTACTAATTGAACTGCTATAGAGCAGTTACTTCTAAAATTCTGTGCTAACACAAATTGTTTTCACTGTAGTATTTTACTTAGGTGCATAGTATGATGATGATAATAGTTATTTTATTCCATTTCTTCAGTTTATTTAATTGTATCTTTCCTCTTTAAATTATTGAATATTATTATAAAATTGGTATATTTGCGGATCTCTTGTAATAATCTTTTTTTAGTTTCACTCATAATCTAGTGATTATTTTCATTTTATCTTTTATTCTGTAAAGTTATGTAATTTAATCAAAATAATTTTAATTTCAGGTACGAAACCTTTGTTATATGGTAAGTAGACGAGAAAAACTATCACGTACTTTGTTCAGAATGAGAGAACAAACATTCCACAAGCAGATTGCTGTATTGTCTGAACCAAGTTACAACTTGTCTCCTGTTGAAATCACTGCCATCAAGGAATCAAACCATGGTCCTTCGATTTATGATCGTATTTATTCGCATCCATCAGCTCCAGAACTCAGCACTGATTTCGAAACGGTTCTTGCAAGGATCGCAGGAATTTCTCCTAATGAGAAGGGTAAGCTTGATAGAAATGGAATGAGGAAGAAATCTGAGAACCAGTATAAAAGATTGTACATTAATGGTGGATTGGAAAGGAGAAGAAGCATGTATGCAAGTATGTCAAGTGGTAGTGAAACGGACATTAAGCGCACATTAGCATTGGATACATCTAGCACAGAAGGAAGCAAATCTGCGAGCATGAAAGGTAAAAAACTTAGTAAAAAACGTTCTGCTCCTCCACGTCTCAATGTAGATACATCAACTGAAGATGAATCAAAGCCATGGAATTCTCCTCAAAGCAAAGGTCAGGGTCTTATGCAGATGGAAAAAGAATTAGGTGATAAGACTGGAAGTGATGACAGTGATGATCTCGTCACGTTTCTTCAAGTCAAGAAGGACTCGAGGGGCGTGAGCAATATATATTCAGACAGTGACACTGACTCCTCTTTCAAAGATGGTCGGAATGAATCATCGCATCCAATGAGAACAAAAGCTGCCATGAAGGAATTCACAGCTCTCAATCAAGGAAAGCACAAGAAATCCCAAATCAAATCTACTAAATTATTTAATCGTAGTGATAAAGAAAATCCTCCTGACAGCTCAATAGAAGATGATATTTATAGAGATAAGGAAAATGTCAATGTAACGAAGAAGAAAAAGAAGGACAATTCTGCCCCTTCAGATCTCATTGTACCACAACGACAAGCTGCAAAGAAAGCAAGTGAAAGCTTGCGGCATCATGGGAAGAGTAAAGGTGATGTTTTAGGTGAACAAGAAACTGTAAAAACCATGGCATCATCTAATGATGAAAATAAAATAAAGTCAAAGGCAATGAAAATAAAAGGTAAAGAAACAGGTAAAGAGAAAAATACACCAAAAGATGAAAAATTAAAGTCCCCCAATGACATCTATGAGTTTGATAAAGATTTATGTGGGGATGGGCAAGATATAATTGCCTATGTTCCTCAAAGACAAGCTGCGAGAAAAGCAACCGAAAACATCAAGAGTGGCTTAAATAAGCCAGCATCAACAACTAATGAAAATGAACTTGAACAGAAGTCAGACAAAATAAAAATATCTGAAGTTAAATCTAAGAAAGATAAGGACAAAGAAGACAAGCTGGATTCTATCAAATCGAAAAAAGATATGGAACTAGATAAGAACAAGAAAATCATAAAACCAGCAGAACTGAAAAGTCGTAAGCAGTCTAAATCTTCTGTGTCTTCTTCATCTTCTTCTTCTAGTAGTAGTTCTAGTTCAGGATCTTCATCTTCGTCTAGTTCTTCTAGTTCAGATAGTGCCAATGATGAGGAAGAAGAAGAGAAGAAAATACCAAAGTTACCTTTGGATAAGAAAAGTTTGTTTGATCCTATTCCAACTAAGGATGAAACTAAAATTAAAACTATAGAAAAGAAGCAACCAGTTAAGAAATTTGAAATAGCTGCTTTTCTGGAGAAAGGAAAGCATTCAGTTCATAGTAGTTCAACATCCAGTAGTTCTTCTGATTCTGATGATGGAATGAAAACACCAATAAAGAAAAATGAAATAACAAATAAAAACAAGTCTGAAATTATTGATGCTCGTAAAGATGATTCAATTCTCAAGGTGGGTTTGGCTAGCAAGAAATTGAGGAAAACGCCTGAGAAGAAGCTTAAAACTTCCGATGGGCGGCCTGAACTTGAATTTCAGCAGCCGCCTACTGAGAGAAAAGAATCATCACGAGCCCAAGAAAAATCAGGAAGGAAAGCAAAAACAGAACGTAGTAGTAGTTCAGGGTCTACTGAGACCAAGCAATTATATAATTCAAACAAGGTCCTACCATCTAAAGATATTACAGATAAAAACAAACAACCAATCAAACGTGACAGCAGCAAAGGAAAAGAAGAATCTTTGTCTAAAAAGGAAATTCCAGGAAGAAAGAGAAAACCAGATGATCCTGAGAAACAAAGTCCAACCCATAAGTTGCAGAGAAAATCAAGTCCTAAGCCAACCGATAATACTTCCATTGAAGAGAAAAACAAACATTCTCCAGCTCAGAGCAAGAAAATTGATAAGAAGATAGGCTCACCTATTAAGAAAAGTGAAGAATCATTGGGTAGTACTTTAGAACGAGAAATAGCTGAAAGAAAAGCTGGTCGAGATCTTATTGGCAAAAGTAATTCAAAGAAATCATTGGATAGACTTTTTGAGAAAAGAGATAAGCTTGTACGGGAAAATGAAAGAAAAGAACAAAATGCTTTGTTAAAGAACAAAACATCTGCTCAATGTAGATCACCTGAAATTTTATTAAATAGGTCTCCAGAAAAATCTAGAGAATCATTTAAAGAGAGTGTGATTAAAGATGAAAATAAAAATGATAAAATATCTGACAGACCATGGTCAAGTTTCAATAGTTGTAATTCATCAAACATTGTTGATACTATTCAAATTCCAAACCAAAAATCACCAGTTTCTGAGCTCATTGAACCACTCTTTAAAAAATCCACTCCTTTAGAACAAATCGCAACTCATATTAAGAAACCTGCTATTATTGAACCTTTACAAAATCATAATAGGAAGGTGACGACCAATGTTTTGGAAGAAGTTCAAGTAACTAACAAAAAACCAGTTATTGAATCTGTAACTCCTAAAACAGAGCTTAATGACAAATTCTTACATTCTTCTAGAAGTTTGTTTCCTCCAGAACCTGAACTTTCTCTGGCTGAGGACATAAAACCGTTTATTGATAAGAAAGAAGAGGAAGATGCTAGTTTAATCCCTCCTGTTCTAGTGAAGGAAGACATAAATGATTCATTACCTGTTCTCTCTCCTACTCCACTAGTTCAGCCTGACATACTCTTCAAGAATGATTCTATACCTCAACTAGAGAAAGTTGAGAACATCACTTTGCCAACAGAACTGCAACATAATGAACCTGAAAGGATAGAACCTAAAAAAGTAAGCTCACGAACGTCCTCATTATCAGCTTCCAATCAACAAAGATCAACATTTTCTCCTCAGCCTCCATCAAAGGATTCAGCTGTTGCAGAACTTTTTGACTTTGAAAGTGATATTTTAGCTGAAGATGATGATGGTTTTAACACCATTCACCGCCATGAGTCTGAAGATAGAAATGCACAATTATTCAACTTTGGCTCATGTAATGAATTATTTTTTAAAATTGATAGTAAAGAAGAAAATGCTCGAGAAACTCTGAATTTAGTTGAGAAGTTGAGATTAGGATTTGCCAAGAAAACACATCCTGATGGGGAAGGTGAAAATACCGATTCAAAGTCATCAATGCATTTAGAAGAATTGGATCAGCTTGAATCTAAAGCTTTGGATGAGGTCAAATTAGATCCACAGCCTCAAAACATACCTCCTCCTCCCCCTCCTCCTCCACCAACCATAGATCTTATTGAACCTAACATACCAGATGAAATCAAACAAAGTACATCGAATTTGGAAATTGAAGATGCTACTAAAGCATTGGAATCAGATGTTGACTGTACTTTGAATTTAATAAAACCTATTATGGATGAAGCTGCATTGCGACTGGGTGGAGATCAGCATTTGCTGCCTTCTGTTACTGTAGAGAAGCAAGATTTGCCCTCTTATGATTCTAATGACCATTATCAATATCAACCATTCGGTTTAGCCATGGATGTTGGTAAAGTGCCTGGAAGGGAAAAATTAGACCGTAGTAATAGTGCTCAAGCAGATGAAAGATGGGTTCCTCCAAGTAGTGTGCCTCCTAGTGTTCATTCATATGATCCAGTGCCATCCCCATATGGAAATAAGTGGGCTGAAAGTGAGTTAATGCCTTCTAGACATTCTAGTTCTTCTTCAGCATCTTCAACTTCTTCTTCTTCACATCGGGAAGAAATAGAGCCAAAACCTGAAGATTTAGTTCAGCCCATCCCAAACAATTCATTAATACAAGAAATGTTACCTTTTCAAGGTCTCCAATCAACTATTAGTTATAATCCTTCTTGTGCACTTGCTAATGCTCCATCATTTCACTTCTCTGATAATGCACCATTCTCTATGTCATTTCTTCCTACACCAACTTGCACACAGCTACCTCCTTACCCTCCTGGTAATGCGGGATTGTTCCAACCAAATTTTTCAACCCCATATCCATCACAGCATACTCTGGTCAATAAACTACCTGAAGAAACTCTACATATGCCTCCTCCTCCTTGCTCAGCTGCATTTACTGCTTCATCTCATAATATGGCTATAACAGCTGCTATTAGTGCCATGATACAGGATCCACAATCTCTGGCACCACCTCCATTCCAACCTCCAGAAAATTGTCAACAACAAGCAACACCAGAGTCATTGCCTCCTCAAACACCAGAAAACTTTAATCATCAACCTCCTGCATCTGTTTCATCTGATGAACCTCCTACACCAAAATCTGTAGGAAAGAAGTCTCCCCTTAAGCCCACAAGAACTTCTGCTAGATGTATTGCACAGCAAACTAAGTCTCCTGCAAAATCACCTGGCAAGTCTCCTAGACAAATGGATCCTTCTAGAGGAAGAGGAAAAGACTCTGGCGGAAAGAGAGGTAGACCACCTGGTAGAGGAGTTGGTCATCGAGGTAGAGGTAGAGGCCGAGGAAGAGGAAAAGGACATACAATTCATAATGATCCTAATACTATTACAAATAAACTTGTGGGAACTGTTTATGACTTTGATTTTGATGAAGATGAAGAAGGCGGGGATAGCTTAGAAAATCTGCGTGCTATGAGGGAAAGAAGGAAGTCTTCCGATATTCACGATAAGAAGACTGATTCCTATTTAATTAAAGATTCTCCCCATTCTCCAAAGTTGACTAGTCCATTACATCACAAGAGTAGAACTAGCTTTAGCTGTGATAATAAACCAAGTAGCCCTCAACATAATCAAAACAAAGAAGAAAAGAATGAAACCACTAGGGCAGTTGATATTGTTGAACCACTTCTTCCTGGGCCTGTGGATATGAGGACTTATAGTTCCTACAGCGGTACTTCTAACACAACATCCTCTTATCAAAACCATCTCTTAGAACCATTTACATCTGCTCCACCTCTTGAGCCTACAAAACGTTATGTGGAAGAATTAGAAGAGGAAATTAAAACACTTAGTGCTACAACAGCTACCAAGATAAGTGATGATACAGTTAGTAAAGTGCTCGGAGAAGACGTGCCATTAGTTTCTGTTGATGATTCAAGAAATCAATTAAAAGTTAAAATTAAGGGCCCCTTCTTAGATGCCAACTATTCTGCTTCATCTTGTGTTACTCAGGTAAGACCTTCTAATCCGAACATCACCCAAACTGAGGGAGCCTCTGTTCCACTTGGTCCCACATCTTCTATCACATCTAGTGGAGGCACATCAAATCTCAGAAGAATGAGAAAGAAAGAACTTTTAAGACAATATTGGACACAGGATATGAATATGGATGATAATGTTACATCAGTGCCACCATCAGTTCCAGCCCAGGATCCTCTTGTCAACAGAACTGTAATTACCATACCTAAAGCCGTAGCTTCAATGACCAGCATTCCTACTCGTGAGGATTACAAAGCATTTTTGGATACCAACATGGAAAAGAAAAGGAAAAAAGAGAAACTTGTTTCTCCTGAACCTGAAGAGATTACAGAAAGAAGGAAAAGTATAGGAAGCAATCAAGGAAGCGAGCCACCGCCACAACCTCAAAAAAGAAGGGGTAGGACTCCAAAAGGAGGCACTGCACCTAAACTTAAAATCAAGATTAGGGGAGACGGTAATAATCAAGTTAGTGTTTCAACTCTTTCAGAGGAAAGGAAGAATTTAAGAGTGAGACCGCCTAAGAAGAGGCTCACAAACATGCCAAAACCTACTGTCGAAGAGATGAAGAGGGAGAGTATGAAATACCGTAAAATGGTTATGGCAGGTTTTGATGAAGAGGATAAACTTGAAGATGAATTAAGAAGTAAAAAGAGGAAGAAAAGATCTCTTGGGGATACACCACTTGTAAGGGTTATTACAGATGAATCAGCGCCTAAACTGATTATTCGGTTTGCTAAAAGAACAGAAGAAGAAGATGCAAGATCACCTACTCCGCCAGTAACTGAATCCGAGCCAAGGGTAAAAGCGTCGAGTGAATGTTATGATAGGACTAGTGACGATAACCCTGCATTGAAAAAAGTACGGACGTCAAAAATAACGCCAATTAGGTTAAAGTTATCTCGGTGTGAGGAGGGGTATGTGATGAAAGTGCCGATTAGTGATAATGTTGGACAAACGGGTAATGAAGTGTCGTCGACTGATGTTAGGGAGACTCCTCCAACTTTACCTCTTAGTAAAGACTGTGAGGTCAGGTGATGATGGTAGGACATTAATTTCTAATTTTTACATTTTGTTATATAAAGTATATTGTTTTATGATCTGACATTTAAAAAAATTTATAGTGATCTGTTGTTGTCACCAAGTGATTTTTTTTCTATTTGGCTCACTCAAAGTGAGCTATTTTTTATCTGTACATAACCTTTAAAGTCTATTTATAAACCTGTAAACATAAGTGATATAAAAACTCATAAATTGTTAGTATAATTAATGTAATGTAGAATTGTACCTCCTTATACTTCCCTACTTATGTATATGTATATTTGCACAGTGTAATAAATATAGAAACATTAGGCATAGATAATGGTCAAGTGCAACGGGAAACAAATTATAAATTGTACAAATGTCAATTATTGTATTGTACGATGAATGAATATTTTTGTACATATTGTGTGTTAGTATCATGTATTTAATGTGTTGTAAATTATTTGTACTGTTTTATAACATTTTAAGGGGTACTAGATTCTGTTCGGGGTATACATTCTTATTGATCAATCACCGAATAATATAGCATTGGCCTAACAAATTTATATTATTTTGTTAATGAGGTTTGGGCCCTCCCGGGTCGAGCAAGTTGTTATATTTTTTATAGTCATGTATCATTTATAGCAAGCAATTGTTATTATATCGTCATGTCACAGCTATTAAATCTAGGTTAGACTAATCAGGAATTTGTTGATAATTCTTTTTAAATTGTAGTCAATCAGTGTATAAATATTGTAAAATTTCTGCTCGCCCAAGGGTGCAATACTTTACCTGAATGTTTTGCCTCTATAGTATTTGTGTAAATAGCCTTTTGTAAATATTTTAAATATATATATAATAAATATATATATATATAAAAATTTATATATATAGAGTAGAATTGTAAAATTAATTTATTTATTTTGTACAAAGTTTATATAATCGTTCGAAAAAAAAAGAACTAGAATTTGTAAAAGTGGAGAATTGTGAGCCTCACAACTGAAAATAATTTGAAAAGCAATCTCTTTGAGCCTTATTAATTTTATTTAAAACAAAAAAAAAAAAATTACAACTCCCGTTCTTCATGTCATAAATTAAGTTTAAAAATTAGTGCTCCAAATTTTAATTAATGATTTTCTTTTATTTCATATTCTTTATGATTACATAAATTGATTTTTATAATTGACTATAAAATTTATCATAACATTTTTAATTCCCCTCTATAAATTATTGATTTATTCACGTTGTTTATTTTTTGAATGATGCTGGTCAATTTTTTTTTTTTTTTTTTTTTTTTTTTTAATGATTCTTAGATTACTTTTTACTTAACATCTATGAGCTGTTCGAATCAAAATAAAACTAGGAATTGAAAATATAAACATTTAGTTGGCTCCACAATGTGTGTATCCCCACAATGCAATAATGAATTATACTCTGTAAAATAAATAACTATATAATTGTAAATAAGGGTGCGCTTGCTCATTATATGATCACTCAAACTTATTATTGATTCTACTTCACCCATTTTATAGACAATGAATAATGTCACTTTTTATCAACAAACAATGTTTAAGAAATCCAGAAATCGTTTATGCTCTTCCCTTTAGTACCCTTTATTTATTAAATATTATTTAAGAGTAACCAACTTGGTACGCTCTCTGCCATCAATCAAATAGTAATAGGTTTCAGAAAAAAAATAAATTTTTAAAATATAATTGTCATCAGTTGTGAGATATTATGTGCTTTAATTTTTGTTGTTTTTTTTTTTAATTTAATTTATATGTTCAGTTTTTAACTAATATTATAAGCATATGAAGATTTTAATACATTTTGTATAGACAGAAATATTGTTTTGTACAGCGATTATTTTGTTTTATGATTTTATTTTTTTAAAATATTAGGAACCTATAATTTGTGTATTATGTAATTGAGATATTTTATTATCTATTGTTGTATGTGTGTATACATACATAATATATATATATATATATATATATATATATATATATATATATATATATATATATATATATATATATATATATATATATGTATGTATGTATATGTGAAGTGATGCTGGTCTTGTAAGATAAAAAAATGGTGTTTTAATGTGCACATGCCTCATCAATTTTTTTTAGAATATTATAATTTGTTATAATTCTTTTCTTTCTTTTTTTTTTTTTGTGATGTTACCTTCTTTTATTCTATAAATCTCTGTTTTATTATTTAAATTAATTATTGTTAGAATCTGCTATTCTCTAAAACATAGTTTATTTTATTTTTTCTATAAATGAAGATTTGAAGTAGAAAACAAGTGCCAAAATAAGTTGTATCATTTAATTCTCATGTTTCAGTAAACTTATTGAAAAGTTATTACTATCTATGACTAGTTTATTAACTATTTGTTTATTTTTTTCAGATATTTAACCATTATTCAAGCAATACTTAATTAATAAAAGAAAAGTACTTTGGTTACAATAGTGTAATTTTCTTAAAAATAATTGGCTATAGAAACTACTCATTTCAATTATATGGTTAAAAAAAAAAAAAATATATATATATATAGGTTAAATAGTTGGCTATTGTAAACAAAACAAAACAAAACAAACATTTTTAGTATAAATATTTCATTGCTGGGCAATGGATTGACTGAAGTTTAATTTATTCAAAAAATTGACTTCATGAGTTCAGTTTGGATTAGCATATCCATTTATTAATGTGTATCTTAAAGTTATTTCTTTCTCCAATAAATGATTAAAAAAAAATTCTAATTTTCTCTAAAACAACAAATGGCACTTATTTTCATTTTAAATCATCATTTACAGGTTTAAAGATGGCATAGGAGATTAACTTCAAATTTTTTCACAACTTGAAATGTATCAGTTCCACCATGTTTTTCTCTTGACTTGTATAAAGTATTTTAGAAACTGTTAACTATAACTCAGCCTTTGGTTACAGATTGTAAATAAAATTAAACAAATTTATGAATATTTAAATCTTTTGTTTTTGTTTTTTTAATGTACAATAAGCAACCTTAACTCTAGGAGTTATAGCTATAATTAACTAACTGGGAAAAATGAGAATAGGCTCGTTGCTCACACTTATTAGTCAATAGTTTGGATGTGAATTCAAAATAACCAGCTCAAAAAAAGGGGGGGTAAAGCCTATTATTTACTTATTGCTATTACTTTTTTTTTTTACACCAGCTGTCACTTGAGGAACTAGAGAGAATATTCTTTATTAAATTGTTACAGACCAATGATAATTTTCTGTTCTAATTATATGCTCAAACCAGGATAGAGGATCATGATTCCTAAAAACTTTTACTGCTATGATTACTACTAGTTGCTGATTTCATATTAATAGTTCTAGATTGGTCTAATAACAATTGTAGATGGTTAGTTTATTTTCAAGTGATAATTTTTAATGATCCAATCACTGTCTTCATATGCATTTGGGGCTGCCCAGATGTCAATAAGGTACTGTCTTATATCTGTCATTTGAAGTGAAGTATAAATATAATGGTGGACAGGTTCGTCTTAGTTTAAATATTTTTTGTCCCTATTTTTATAAAATAAATTTAGTTTTACATTTTCTGGAACACTCCTCATTAATGTAACTTTTGTGGGTCTGTAAGTTAAAGCTTTTGTGTTGGTATGTTTAGATGTAATTTGGACATTCATAAATGTAGTTGTTGAAGTTATGAGATCTAGGGCAATATCACAATTGTTGAGATACTTACTCCAGTCTTTGAAATCCAAATGTTTCCTCAATACTTTGGTAAGTGTACAATTTTGTGCATTTCAGAAAATCAAATAAATTATTTTTTTCTAGCAACTCCTGTCACAGCTTTGCTCCCTCTTATAAGTAAAGAACTTGAATAATTTTAACTAATAAATGAAGTTTTATTTGTTCATCGATAAAAATATTTAAGTATGGCAAATGAGAATTATCTCTTCAATATTTCCACACATAGCATTAATTTTTAATCTGGGTAAAATTGCACTAATTAGGTGGATAAAGATTATGCGAAAGCATAATCGGACATCTAATTTTTAATTTTAATTTATGAGTTTCTAATCCAGATGGACAGAGGCTAATAAAAAACCCTTCTGGATGATGGACAGCACTCTCTGTGCTTACAACTAAAGGTCCATGGATCATATTTTTACATACTGTAACAAAAAGTAAAAGATCAAATAATTTTATTGATTTCATTTGGTTGGATTTTAATTGCTTACCATAAACGTATGGCAAACCTCCTTTTCTACTACTCAACATTGTTCATTTAAATTTCTATTATGGTAAATTGTATTATTGCTAAACCTGTGGTGGACCACACACTGAAATGTGTTAGAATCATTTTTAAATTAAAATAATTTAAAGAGTTTTAAAAAAATAATAATTATTCGTTTTTGGTTAGTAACTATGGATACCTCTCAAACTTTTCATATAAATTACGTTAATAAAAATATAAATTACGTTTTCTCTATGTAAAAAATGTTCTCTCCTTAATTTTTCTTCTTCTTTCTCTTCCTCCTTAGTGCCTTTCAGCATGGAGGTACCTGACCAAGCCTCCCGATCCCGGGCCAGTGCCCTCATGTCATTTCAGTTATTGCCTTTCTTCTCTCCCACACTGGAGATAAGTCAGTCCATTAAGTTATGGGTCTCCCTCTGGGACGTTTTCCTTTTTGCCTCAAAGTACTTTCTCGGGAACCGGTCCTCATTCATCTGGCAGATATGTCCGAATCATCTAAGTTACCTCTTTTCAATGCAACTTATTATCCTTTAGAGAGACAACTCCTAGATTCTCTCTAGTCCTATCATTCTTGATACAATCCCTTCTGGTTCGGCCTGCTACTATTTGGAGGTATATCATTTCCGCTGCAGTAGCTCTGCATAGGTGCTTACCAAATGGTACCCAGCTTTGAAGATATGTAGCTTATCACTTTTCTCCACCTCCCTTTTCCCTATAACTGTGTTACAGAGGTTGTAGTAGATCGAGTTAGGCTTCTTTATCCTATTGGCTATCCCCTGGTCTACCTTTCCATTCCTGCTTATCACTGTTCCTAGGTATGTGTAATCGTCCACCATTTCCATTGTTTCACCTTTGCAAAGTACCTCAACGTATTACTGTTCCTGGCCAATGTGCATTATTTTACTTTTCCTGACATTAATGGTCATTCCTTTCCTTTCTAGCTTGGCTTCCCATTCAATTACAGCTTGCTGTAGGCTTTCTTTGGTATCAGCTATATGGACAATGTCATCCCCGAATATCATTAATTGAGCAAGGATTGTCCTCATACAGTTTCCAATTGTAGTACTGACTGTCCTAAGTTGGCACATCTTCAAAATTTCATCCATGTATATAATGAACAGAAGGGGGGTCAAATTATCTCCTTGTTTTACACCTTTCTTAATTGCAAACGTATTGGACTCTCTTCCATCAATCCTTACTACTCCTTTGGAATCATGTTAGATCGACTTAATAGCTTTTATCAATCGTTGCGGGATGTTCCTTTCTGAAAGAGCGTTCCACAGTTCCTGTCTAGGAACCGAATCAAAGGCAGCCTTCAAATCTAAAAATGCTAAGAAAATACTCTTTCCCCGTTCCCATGACTTATCTATTATTGTCCTGTGAGAGAAGATATGGTCCTGGTCCTGGCGTTGAGGCCTGAAAGCAGCCTATTCCTCTTCCAAGTCGTTCTCCATTAGCTCTCTCAGCTTCCTTTCTACTAAAAAATTATCTTTCATTAGAGTGTTTTTGTTTTTTACAACACCAAAGATAACCCACAATTGGTGACCTCTGACTTGACTGTACGAGTGATTTTTTAAATTAATTATGCGAAAGGATAAAAGTGAACTTTTGAAGAACATCGAAAAGATTAGTATTAAACTACCACCGTTTTGGAAGGCAATCCCGAAATTTGGTTTTCCCAGGCAGAAGCGCAATTTGATCGCGGCGGAATCACAAATGAAGGTACGAAATTTAATTATCTAATTGCTCAATGAGACCTTAAGATAGTAGAAAACATATACGACATTGTCTTATCTACTGAGGACAGCAAATATACTATCGCCAAGGGTAGGTAGACTTTTAAGTATACTCCGAGAAAGAGAGGACATCAAAATTAAAAAAGTCGTTAGCGAATTAGAAATATGAGATCAAAAACCAAGTCAGCTACCTCGAAGAATGAAAGGATTAGCAGATGACGATTTTTCTGATAAACTTTAGAAAACATTGTGGCTTGATAAACTTCAACGGAAATAAGTAGTATTTTGACTATTTCGGATTGCGATTTGGATAAAATAGCCAAAATCAGTGATAAAATATGGGATATCAAACCCGCGCGAGATATAAATGTACTCGTAGTTCATTCTAAAGCCCCCCACACACGAGCGATCCAAACGACTCGAGTCCGATTGGCTGGAATCCATATTTGCGCCCCATACACGATCGAACCAGTTAATCCATTCCAGCCAATCCAAAAAGATTTTTGGCGGCCGAAGGACATCCTTGGCCACTCTCCTTTCCCACTTAGAATTAGTTTTCGTCCTTAAGGCTAAACATCCCGATTTTTAGTAAGATTTTTTTTCAAGAGATGGCAGCACTTTTGGGGCAAATTTATTTTCGCTCTCATTTGTGAACATAATCATCAATATTAGATCTGTAAACGGATTTAGTAATAAAAATAAAAAATAAACCCATTAAATTCACGCTACGTTTTCCGAATTTTTTTTTGTCAATTATTTTAGAATTTAAAAAAATTATCTGGCGAACTATTGGTTTTTTTAATAAAAGCTGGTTATAGTCACTTAGCCATAAGTCAATTGAACACAATTATGCAAACAGATTCATTTTCGGTTGGATAGGTTGATCGTAATTTGAAAAATACGATTTGTAAGAAAGCGGGTGATTAGATTAGTAAGCTACCTGCTGTTGTAGTAGTGGGGGAAGGGCTGTGAGGACCCAGCTCCCAGTCAGCTACCGATTTAACGTCTCCCCAATAGTGGAAAAACCGACAGAATAGAGGCCAACAAAATTTGATACACTTTTTAGATATAAATAATATTTTAAAAAACGAACCTGTGTGCAAATTTCAAAATAACTATATATGTTCTTCCATAGTTAATAAAAAGGAAAAAAAAAAAACTAAAACATACTCTTTTAAAGCATAGTTAGAATATCTATGAAATTTATAAACATTTTTAAACCCAGGAGATATTAAAAATAATAAACCGAAAAAATGATATTTTCATTCGAGTTATATACATATCGTTATATTCAAATATCGACTTAACATATGAATACTTTAGGTAATTAAAAAAACCCTAAACATATATTTTGGCATTGTTCAAGAGGAATTTATTTCACTGATTATTATATTCGAACAACGGAATTCAAAGTGTAAAGTAATCATTAGGACCAAAATATGTGTTTAGTTTTCCACAAAAGGTAAATAAATCGAGGAATAAATAGTAAACTACAACGGTTTATTTAAAGAAGTAAAATTTTTAATTTTATTGATAACAGTTAACTAAGAAATATATAACTGTTAATAATTTATCAATTCCTAAGAACTGTTTCATTGAACCCTTCAACATGAAAACACATTTGTAATATAGAATGTAACAGCTGATATTTATAAAATTTGATAGTCAAGCTTCTGGTATGTCTACTAAGAAATACAAAGTAAAAACAACATACATATTAGGAGAAAATAATATTTATAGGAACATATTTTATTACTAAAATCCTAAAACTACCTTAATTATTCATTAGAACTTCATAATGTAAGTTGAAATTATCTGGAATATAAGAGTCCTGAACTAACTACATTGGCAAAGAATTAAAAGAAAAACTTTTATCGGTCTCTGTAAGTGTAAATTCACTCTTACCAATTTGTTTTATTCGATCCATGAAAATTATTTATTAATAAATAAAATATAATTCAAATAACAAATGATATCTCGGAATAATAATAAAATATTGGTCAATAAGAATATTTATACCTTGAGAGTACTACTAGCCCAGTCAAATAAGGAGTTTTAGACAGCAAATCTCGAAAAGGAAGCAATGAAGCTAAATTTTGCGTATACTTTCGTTTTGGCATTCTAAATAAGTGGTGAAAAGTAACCAACCTCAGCATGTTAACATAATAATATTCATGGTCAAAGGTCAGAAAATCAGTTTTTGTTTTTTCAAATATCTCGATGTCTTTGCCTCGGGCGTCAATCGAGAAGGTTACAAAACTTGTAGATAATAATATTTTCTATGATTTTTTGGGGTTCCATTTTTTTTTTTTTTTATTTTTTTTTTTTTTTTTTTTTTTTTTTTATTTTTATTTTTATTTTTCTTTTATTTTTTTTTTTTTTTATTTAAGGATTAACCGTTTTCAAGATATAGTGGGGGAAAACAGTAGCGTGCCCCGGTTCGGACAAATATTTGCTTCTAGTGCCTTCATCAATCGTTTCTCAGAAAAAAAGTTGTAGAGCATTAAATTTTCTTTAATTTCGTATATACATTTTGGCACTTAATTAAAAATATTTGACAAAAATTGAGGTAACAATTTGTTTTTTCTCGATTATTATCTATTTTTAATAACGTATATCTCGAAAACCGTTGAGCGTTAGACAAGTGTTTATAGAAACAATTTTATAGAAAATTTAATTAGCTTTAATTTTGACTGGTACCATATTTTTTTCCTGAGTTCACCGTTTTCGAGATATAATCGAAAAACTGAAACAGGAGATCTCAGGAGGAACCAACTCCAAAACTGTTTGCCCGATCTGAAATTTCATTTTTTTAAAAATAAAATCAATAAATAAATAAGTTAAATTTATAAAATAAAATTTTAGAAAAACTTGATTTCGCGGAGAAGTGCGACCCCAGTCAGAGTGCTAAAATGAGGGGTGTAGAGTATGCACTCTACAAATAAAATATGCGACTATTTTTGACTTCACAGCTTCGTTAGGAGTCTTTGGAAGGTAAAGGTGACTTTTCGCCCCTTATTTAGAATGCCAAAACAAAGGTATATGCAAAAATTTAGCTTCATTTCTTTCTTTCCGAGGTGAAATCCTTATTTGAATGGAGTTTTGGTGGAATTTCTCACTGGCAGTTCTATAATAATTTATGATTACGAAAAAACGTACATTACAATTTAAAATTATTGTAGATATTAGAATTCATCAGATTTCTAATCTGTACAATATAATCAAACCATTATGATCTTGTATCAAATTTTATAACTTTTTGAACTTTTACAAGTTCAAAATTAAATTTAATTGTTAAAAATTAACAATTTTTTATGAAATCAGCAAAAGTGCAAAAGCTTTTTTATTTTAATATTAATAAAGTAAGTAATTTTACAATATAGCTCGAACGTTAGTAGTAGTAGGAACTAAAACTTTTATGCAAACCCTCTTTTAAATTAAATGTTCACTCAATACTTACATTTGAGCTCTTTTGAAAAAAAAAAAATAATAATAATAATTCAACACCTTGCAATAAATAATATTGATTATTGTTCATTAAATAGTAAAAAAAAAAGTTTAGATATTCTATGAATCAGAGTTAGAAAAGAATTAGTGTCAGGATTCCAGGTGTGTTTGGGTATGGTTCTTGAAAAAACAGATAGACAAAACAGAGAATACTTCCAATTCGAAAATAAGCACATTTAATAAAAAAAAGTATATTAAACTAAAGTTGTTGCAAATTAGATTTGCTTTATCCAAAGAACGAAAATGTGCTAAGAGTAGCGGTTTCCGAGTTTTTGATCAAACAGCTAAGAACATACGATGTCCTTTCAAAAATGTTCTAAAAACAATGATTGTATAGGGATTATTATTGTTTGACTCTGATTCATGTTGACTACCGCTATAATCCCAGCATCTGTAATAATGTCAACTCCTGACTTTTTTACCCGATTTCATACAAATTATTGATATATTTTTTATAGTTTGCTAAGAAAACATAACGAACCCCACAATGTGATGTGGCCGAGAGAAATCAGTAAAAAAAAATCACATTCTTCAATTGATTTCCACTACTTGTATTTACAACCAAATAAATCAAATCATACGAATATAAAAGGAAAAAGCGTTTTGTAGGTACATATATCCAACCATTAGTAGGAAATTACACTTTAAAATTACTTTTCCCGGTTATGTTTTTAAAAATATGTTATAATTATTATGGTATACGCTATGGAAAAATTATTTATCCACGAGACTTGGGAACAATGAAATTACCTTATATAACGGTAATTCTAAAACATTTCCAAGGAGCCAGTTATAAAACTGATTTTATTCATCAGTCATTGTTTAATTTTATTTACGATTTTTACAGTCAACTAATGTAAAATAATTGATTTTCAAAGTTGAAATCGAACAATTCAGCGTAACAACACTATGTTTTTAAATTACATCATAGTAAATATTATATGGGTACGTACTCTTTTTCATTATCAGCTCTTCTTTTCAGTTCAGGTTTTCTTCGTCTAGCAGATACGCGGAGATTCTTTTTGGATTTAGAACTATTTATATAAAAATATCTACGTCCAATAGATTGTTCTTCTTTGTTATATTCTATCTTTACAACGATAGAAATTGAACGGAAATACAATATGTTCAGAACAGGAAATATTTTTAATTATTATTGGATTTTCCGGAATATCTTTTACCTGGTTTCTTTACTATCGGATTAACTTCATATACCGACATGCTACCTAAATTTATATTAGGTACAAGGTAATAAATTAACATATGTATTTATACATGTAAATTTATATATAATTACATAGGTATCTATCGGCTAGGTAACTTATGGAATTTATTTAGAATATTTTATATTATTTGTCCCAAATACATTAGCGGTGAAAAGGGTCAGATAGTGTTAGACTTCCTGCAGTAAGTAAACAAAACTTTTTCTCTATTTGAAAATAAATAGACAATAACTCCTTTGTTGACTTTATAAAAAGACATATTTATCACAACTAGAAGTTAACTATGCAGCTATTATCAATTCATGATTTTTCAGATTTTTGGATCTTCAAAGTTCTGTACAACACATTATAGTAAAAGTTTTTTGTTTGGTTTTTTAATATATTTCAATTACCGTGGTTGACATTCAACTTGTTGGACCGTCAAACGCTTCAAGTGAAAATAAAAGTTTACAAATTATTGTAGCTAGGCCTGTTTGTTCCTAATAATTAGTCAGTGAAAAGGGCCAATGTTTCCTTGTTGCATAAACAAAATGTCGTTTTTTTTATTTGGTAATAAATAGACAAATAAAATATTTAATAAATTTATCAAAATATATATTAAAACTTGAATTCAGCTTCTGTCAATTTCGAAAAATTTAATTTAATTGCCTTATTCTTACTTACTTTCTTACTTAAAATGAGGAATAGTTAATAGAATGAATCTAACGACACATAAAAAATAATAATAACAAGAAAACAAAATAATACAATTTGTCTTTGGCTCTTCACAAATCGAGGAATACCTATGTGAGAGACATTTCGGGAAGGAAGAGACCGTTTCAGCCGGTGACGCAATTCCATCCGGTTGTAAACAAAATTCGTATTTTTCACATTACGATCGTAATATGCATGCTATGATTAGTTGGAATGGTCATTCGTTTTAGAAAACGTTTCTACAACTGACCATAACCTCATATTTTTAAAAATATATATTTAACACCTATTTTTACGTTCTATTTTCTTAATTATTGAATTTATAGAAAAAAAACGCTTCGTAGCGTGAATTCTGTGTTTATCAAATACCCAAAGAATTTTACAGATTGAAAATTGGACATTCCGTTCCGGAGAAATTGCGGAAATAAATTCTACTGTTTCCAACGCTTGACTGAAAGGGGTATATTTAGCCTTAAGGCTAAAACCGGATGGAATTGCGTCACCGGCTGAAACGGTCTCTTCCTTACCGAAATGTCTCTCCCATAGGTATTCCTCGATTTGTGAAGAACCAAAGAAAAATTGTATGATTTTGTTTTCTTGTTATTATTATTGTTTATGTGTTGTTAGATTCATTCTATTAACAATTTCTCATTTTAAGTAAAAAAGTAAGTAAGAATAAGGCTATTAAAATAAATTCGAATTGACAAAAGCTGAATTCAAGTTTAATATATATTTTGATAAATTTATTAAATATTTTATTTGTCCATTTATTACCAAAAAAAAAAAAAAGACATTTTGTATATGCAATCCTTATTTTATTGCGGTATCTATAGGAAACATTGGCCCTTTTCACTGACTAATTATTAGGAACAAACAGACCCAGCTACAATAATTTGTAAACTTTTATTTTCACTTGAAGCCTTTGACGGTCCAACAAGTTGAATGTCAACCATAGTAATTAAAATATATTAAAAAACAAACAAACAACTTTTACTATAATGTGTTGTACACAACTTTGATGATCCGAAAATCTGAAAAATCATGAATTGATAATAGCTGCATAGTTAACTTATAGTTGTGATAAATATGTCTTTTTATAAAGTCAATAAAGGAGTTATTGTCTATTTATTTTCAAATAGAGAAAAGATTTTGTTTATTTACTGCAGGAAGTCTAACACTAGACCCTTTTTACCGGTAATGTATTTGGGATAAATATTATAAAATATTCCGAATAAATTCCATAAGTTACCTAGCCGATAGATACCTATGTAATTATATATGAATTTACACATATAAATACATATGTAAATTTATTACCTTGTACCTAATATAAATTTATGTAGCATGTCGGTATATGAAGTCAATCCGATAGTACAGAAACCAGGTAAAAGATATTCCGGAAAACCCAATGACAATTGCAAATATTTCCTGTACACAACAAATTGTATTTCCGTTCAATTTCTATAGTTGTAAAGATAGAGCATAACAAAGAAGAACAATCTATTGGACGTGGAGATTTTTATATAAATAGTTTTAAATCGAAAAAGAATCTCCGCGTATCTGCCAGACGAAGAAAACCTGAACTGAAAAGAAGAGCTGATAATGAAAAAGGGTTCGTACCCATATAATATTTACTGTGATGTAATTTGAAAACATAGTGTTGTTTCGCTGAGTTGTTCAAATTCAACTTTGAAAATCAATAATTTTACATTAGTTGACTGTAAAAATCTTAAATAAAATTAAATAATGGCTGATAAATAAAATCAGTTTTATAACTGGCTCCTTGGAAATGTTTTAGAATTACCGTAATATAAGGTAATTTCATTGTTCCCAAGTCTCGTGGATATGTAATTTTTCCATAGCGTATACCATAATAATTAAAACATAACCGGGAAAAGTAATTTTAAAATGTAATTTCCTACTATTGTTTGGATATAGGTGCCCACAAAACGGTTTATTCTTTTATATTTGTATGATTTGATTTATTTGGTTGTAAATAAAAGTAGTGGAAATCAATTGAAGAACGTGATTTTTTTTTTTCTGATTTCTTATGGCCACATCACATTGTGGGGTTCGTTATTTTTTCTTAGCAAAATAAAAAATATATCAATAATTTGTATGAAATCGGGTAAAAAAGCTCATGAGTTGACATTATTACAGATGCCAGGACTATAGCGGTAGTCAACATGAATCAGATAATAATAATCCATAAATGTAATTTATATTTTTTAAAAACTAGTTGGTTCATTTTGTGGTTTTCAAATTTCAGTGATCCTTATTGTAACTACACTCATTTCATATACTGCAGGTGGGAAATCCCAACACTGGGGGTATGTTGATTTTTACAAAACAGGGGTCTTAGGCCTAAAGAGGCCAACTTTTCCCTCGATTGGTGACAGGTATATGGAGTACAACAAAACATAATAAAATCAAAACGAAACTTCAAAAGGGGCGCTGCGGTGAAATTTCCCACCGGAGATATACGAAATGAATGTAGTGATAAACCAAAAAGGACCACCCTGTTCTATGATATATAAATAATATTTGGAGTTTTAATTGAGTTTTGAAGTAGGCTATTAGTCCAGTCAAATGGTTTTGAAATAAGGCTTGAAGTGGAAAGTTTATGGGTAATTTTTTTTTATGGCTTACTTTATATATTGTTTGGGGTGCTGAACACGAATCTGAAGTTTTCCAACAAAATTTCCACCGGCAAATATGAGAAAAAAAAGAAAAAAAAAGTAAGAAAGTTTTAATTTTTTTCATTATTTGGCTTGTAACTTGCAAAGAAAACATTTTAAGCAAAATACCTTTCTACATTAAAATAAAGAGGAGAAAATGACCTACAATTTATGTCCTTATGTTTTTTTTGTCATACGTAAGGTATCCAAAAAGGAATTTAGCCAACTGGGGGCCAGACCCACTTCTCCGCAAAAATATGTTTGTCATACTTTTTTGTCAATAACTCCGAAACTATTCATCTGATTAAAAATTACTTTTTTTCATCTTAAAGATGATGAAATGTACTATTTGACTCTTTATATGAAGTTTTTAGTCGAGTCTCTTGAATAAACATGCCGAAACGCTAAAAAAATCCGTACTGTTGTAAAATCCACGTTTTTTTGCACATTTGTCACTATAACTCCGAAACTATTCGTCCGATTAAAAATTACTTTTTTTCATCATAAAGA
The DNA here is from genome assembly GCA_003667255.2 of Euschistus heros. Taxonomy (NCBI): domain Eukaryota; kingdom Metazoa; phylum Arthropoda; class Insecta; order Hemiptera; family Pentatomidae; genus Euschistus; species Euschistus heros. Next base: position 3,125,738 of record RCWM02000020.1, read on the forward strand.
TGATAAAATGTACTTTTGGAATCTATATATAAAGTTTCAATCGGGTCCCTTGAAATACACATGCCAGAACGCTAAAGATCCCGTACTTTTATGATATCCACGTTTTTTTTTTTTTGGCACATTTTTCGCAGTAACTCCGAAACTACTTGTTCGATTCAAAATTTCCTTTTTATATCTAAAAGGTGGTCAAATTTGATATTGGACTATATATATAAAGTTTCAATCGGGTCCCTTGAAATACACATGCCAGAACGCTAAAGATCCCGTACTTTTATGATATCCACGTTTTTTTTGGCACATTTTTCGCAGTAACTCCGAAACTACTTGTTCGATTCAAAATTTCCTTTTTATATCTAAAAGGTGGTCAAATTTGCTATTGGACTATATATATATAAAGTTTCAATCGGGTCCCTTGAAATACACATGCCAGAACGCTAAAGATCCCGTACTTTTATGATATCCACGTTTTTTTTTGGCACATTTTTCGCAGTAACTCCAAAACTACTTGTTCGATTCAAAATTTCCTTTTTATATCTAAAAGGCGGTCAAATTTGCTATTGGACTATATATATAAAGTTTCAATCGGGTCCCTCGAAATACACATGCCAGAACGCTAAAGGTCACGTACTTTTATGAAACCTACGTTTTTTGTCACATTTTTCACTATAACTCCGAAACTATTTGTTCGAATCAAAATTTCATTTTTTATCTAAAACCGGGGTAAATTTAATACAAGATCGTGTTTATGTAATTTTTTTTTAAATGCCGTTAAAACACCCACGCCAGCCCACTGAACATGTCATAATTGTCATATTTTTCCAAAATATACATATTCAGCATGCTATGTGGGTGTTTCACGGGATTTAATATAAATTACATATATATTATATAAAAGAAAGTTTAGATGAAAAAATGAAATTTTGATTCGAACAAATAGTTTCTGAGTTATAGTGAAAAATGTGACAAAAAAGCGTGGGTTTCATAAAAGTACGAGACCTTTAGCGTTCTGGCGTGAGTATTTCGAGGGACCGGATTGAAACTTCATATATACAGTCCAATAGCAAATTTGACCACCTTTTAGATATAAAAAGGAAATTTTGAATCGAACAAGTAGTTTCGGAGTTACTGCGAAAAATGTGCCAAAAAAACGTGGATTATACAACAATACGGGCTTTTTAGCGTGCTTTTAATGGACATTATTAGAACTTCATATTTAATATTCTAATAGTAAATTTAACCATCTTTAAGATGAAAAAAAGTAAGTTTTAATCGGACAAATAGATTCGGAGTTATTGATAGAAAAGTACGACAAATATATTTTTGCAGAGAAGTGGGACTGGCACCAGTTGACCAAATTCCTTGTGGATACCTTACGTCTGAAAAAAAACTTAGGGACATAAATTGTAGGTCATTTTCTCCTCTTTATTTTATAATAGAACAGTATTTTGGTTAAAATGATTACTTTGCAAGTTACAAGCAAAATAATGAAAAACATTAAAGCTTTTTTACTTTTTTCTAATTTTTCTCATATTTGCCGATGGAAATTTTGTTGGAAAACTTTAGATTCGTGTTTAGCACCCCCAAAAATATAAAGCAAGACATAAAAAAACAATTACCCATAAACTTTCTAGTTCAAAATACCTTTTTACTGGACTATATGTAAAACATCTATTGGATAAAATGCAGTTGTTACCAGGCAACGGTTTGATGAATGGAGCAGTAAAAAAAACACTAGGTTTTTAGTAAGTATAAATCTCACACTTTGCAATTTTTTAATACTTTTTCTTGGTGGCGTATTAGATAGTTTTATTAAACAAAACATTTTTTTTTTTTTAATACAATTTTTTATTCATTGAAATATTCTTATAAAATTAAAACCAAAATTTATAATTTAAAATAAATATAAAAAAAAAAAAAAAAAAAAAAGTGATATGATGTTCGATAAATCATAAGGAAGAAAAAAAAGCTTTGAACCTTACTGTAAACTAAGTTTTTCTGAATTCCTACCGAACCCTAATTCATCAGGTTCCAGAGAATATAAGAATCCAGGGCATCTGTGGTATTGGAAATCAGTAAGGAATTATATGCAGTTGGTTCAGTAGCTGAAAATTTCAACTAAATGTGGAAAACTAAACACATGTTTTGGTCCTAATGATTACTTTACACTTTGACTTCCGTTATTCGAATATATTAATCAGTGAAATAAATTCCTCTTGAACAATGCCAAAATATTTGTTTAGGGTATTTTTAATTACATAAAGTATTCATATGTTAACTCGTTATTTGTTCCAAATATCATTTTTTGTTGGTTTATTATTTTTAATATCTCCTGGGTTTAAAAATGTTTATAAATTTCATAGATAATCTAACTATGCTTTAAAAAGAGTTTTTTTTTTTCTTTTTATAAACTACAGAAGAACATATATAGTTATTTTGAAATTTGCACACAGGTTCATTTTTTAAAATATTATTTATATTCTTAAATGTACATTAAATTTTGTTGGCCTCTATTCTGTCGGTTTTTCACTATTGGGGAGACGTTAGATCGGTAGCTGACTGGGAGCTGGGTCCTCACAGCCCTTCCCCACAGCAGGTAGTTTACTAATCTAATCACCCGCTATTGTTGAATCGTATTTTTCATATTACGATCAACCTATGTAACCGAAAATGAATCTGTTTACATAAATGTGTTCAATTGACTTATGACTAACTGACTATAACCAGCTTTTTTTAAAAAAATCAATAGTTCGCCAGATAATTTTTTTAAATTCTAAAATAATTGACAAAAAAAAAATCGGAAAACGTAGCGTGAATTTAATGGGGTTTTTATTACCAAATCCGTTTACAGATCTAATATTGATGAATCTGTTCACAAATGAGAGCGAAAATAAATTTGCCCCAAAAGTGCTGCCATCTCTTGAAAAAAAATCATCTCCGAGTTTATCATATCGATAATTGTTTGACTGCGGGTATGGCGATAATCGCGTACAACCGTTATATTAACATGTCAATAGGATCACGATAGTGGATGATGAATTGGCAGAACAATTAGCGGTGAATAAAGTGGCTCTTATCGATAAATGGAAAGAGTGCGGCGAAAGATAATGGCGGAGAAAAGCAGAAGGGTAGCGCGGGAAAACCTCAGGGTACAAGACGGGATGGAGATTAAGATCGGAACTGTGGTATACCGGAGGGTAGGGTCAAATAGGAATAAAGATGGTGTATGTATGGAGGTCCCTTAAAAGTAATATCAATCCAGGAACATAATATCGTCACATTCCAACATATTCACGATCCCCAGAGGCGTAGAAACATCCACATAGAATAATTAAAAATTCTGATGAATTAACTTTAGTCTTCTCGTTTTTCTTATATTTCGTTCAGTTATTTCCATAGGTATCCTCTTTTCTACACAACAAGATGTATTGTAAGTTGTGTAATATGTAATGTCTTATTATGTAACATTATTTTCTTCTTTCTTTTTTAGCTGTATTACTGAGTGAAATTTGTAAAATATCTGAAAATTTTGGTTATGTACAGTATTTTTATTTTTATTTTTTGGTAAGGTTGATTTTTGTATGTCAAAATATGGTTTTTTGTTGGACCTCTGTTATGAGTTTAGGAGGATGGTTCCTAAACTGGTGGGGGGGGGGGGGGGGGGAGTTAAGGCGTATAGTGAAATAATATACATCTTATTCCCAAACAACCAGGGGCTGTATATAAATATGATTGGAGAACAATAAATAAATGATCTACTATTTCAAAAGAAAAAGAACCTATTCTCACTTGTTCTCCAACTGAATCCAGGAATAGGAATTTAAACAAAAAAATAAATTATCGAACCTTAAGAAAGATTAAGATACTAACAAAAAATAAATTCAATAACTTCTAAATGACATAATAATAGAATTAGAAACTTGAACAACAAACTGGAAAACTTGTTCAAAAACTTTTGACTCAATAAAGAAAGCTGAATACAAGAAAGAAGAATGCCTTATATCTTTTCATATTATATTTTTACAATGGAAAGTCGAATGACTTCTCCTGAAATCTGTCACCTATCTAAGGAGCAGAGAGTAGAGCAACTATTTCCATTGATTGTATCTGGATCAAGAGCAGCAGGAAATTTTTTTTTTTTTTTTTTTTTTTTTTTTTTTTTTTTTTTTTTTTTTTTTTTTTTTTTTTTTTTTTTTTTTTTTTTTTTTTTTTTTTTTTTTTTTTTTTTTAGGGTTCAAACACCTTACAGGTCTGTTTCAAGGTACAAGGCCCTTAAACTTCCAAAGTACAATAAGACACGCCATTAAGGCCCGCCGCAAGTTGGAGTGCAGCTTCATGAAATGAAGCACGGTGATTCACAGGGAGTTTCTGCGGGGGAAGAAACTGTTGGTGAGCCCACCACCAGTTGAAACGCAGTTTTATGAAGCAGTTTCAAAATGGCGAGCATGCTTGGTAGTACATGGTGTAGCGAAATGGCTAAGAATGAGCTAGTACAGATGGATTTAAGTTCAGAATCCGAATCTGAAAATGAGTTTGAGGATGAGGGAATAGTTACAACTTGTCTTACGAAGTTAAAACAAAAGAAAAATTCGTAGGGAATATGTCTTAACTAAAGAATAAAATAATGAAAAATTTACGAACTATTTTCGGTTATCCTGTGACCAATTCAAAGAACTACATGAGATATTAAAGAAATTAATCGACTGGGCACCATTTGAAATTAAGGTGGATAGTGTTGTTGGCGTTGTGTATTGCACAATATATAACAATAAAAGTTTTATTTAAATGATTTAACAGTTTACAATTGCACATATTAAATATCATTACACGTTTATGCAATTAAACAATTTACACTACATAGTGAGCTTAGCTAAAATGGATGTAATTTGGAATGCATTTCTTTTAACAGTAGGAAAATTGGCCACTTCCTCCCGTTTCTCATCCTTCAGATTATTTTTCATATAATCTGTATGGATTATATCATACAACAGGCAATGATGATTTCGCACAGCCTCAATTAATTTTTATTTTATTTTTGAAAAAGGTAAATAATTAAAATAAATATCTGGTTTAAAGGTGATAGAAAATAAATTAAAACTACTTGATGGACAAACATCAATTTCTATTCTTTTATTTTTCAATATAGCCAGCATACCGTTGTCAGTAAAATCTAAAATGTAAGTTACAATTACATACAAATTGTTGTGACTACTGTTAAAATAAAAAAATCATGACAATAAATTCAAAATTATTAATAAATAACTTCAATTAACAATGTATTTAAAAAATGAGCAACTAATTCATATAATGATAATAATGATCACGAACCATCGGAATAGAAAATCAAATGTAATATCACTCTTATATAAATGTTGACAAGTAAATTACTTTATTCACCGGTTACAGGGTTTTACTATGAATGTAATACTTGTCTTTTCTAATATTATAAAATGAAACTATTGCTATGTACATATATTCATTGATTTATACATAAACAATGATCATCATTGTTGATAAAAATAAATATATTTGAGAAATTACCAAAAATTCAAAGTGATGCTAGATACAGAAGGAACAGGAAAAAATTACAGTCAAAACAATCTTAATCTATTAGACTACAAGTTCAAGAAGAAATAGCATAGTACAAACCAACTACAATAGACAAAACAAGAACAGAAACTCCTGTTAACATAATGAAATTAGCAGCCAGCCAGGATTCTTCATTGGTGTCAGTAGCCTTCCTTCTTTCTCTTCTTCTACCACCTTGCATTCTCTTTTCATACTTCAGAAGTTCTTCTCTGTTCTTGTTTTCCTCAGCAAGCCTTCTCGTTTCACGTTCAATTTCTTGTTTCTATATGAAAAAGTAAAGTACATTTATAATAGTAGATAGTATATGAGATAGGCTTTTACTTATGTCGACACCACATAAAGCCGCACAAAAAATCAATTAACTGATAAACAAGCTTATCATTAATGGAGGATCTACATAAAAAATGTTGAAATAGATTAATCTTGCTTCACAAGGGATATAATAGATTAATCGACATCAATGGGTATTCGGAAGAATATTTAGAGAAACTAGATAATGTTTCATATATGCTGTCTCTGTATCTACTGTATTTTAATTCGCTACTAAACTATATTAAAGAATCAAATTTACCAGGAACTCACATAAATTCAGATCTATTAGAAGCCCAATCAAATACTCAAATCAGAAAACTTCAATCAGCAACATTTGATGGTAAACCATTTTAAGAGTTTCATTGATCCTATTACAGGCACTATAATCAACAAATTGATTCTATTCTGTCTATAACGAAAAGGGGAAACAGAAATGAAGCTATTTTGATGAGTAATGTAGTCTTACCTCTGCAAATTTATGTGGGGCTCGTGACAAAAAGAAAGAAATCTTTTTGAAGTAAATTTATAAGATATTGTTAATTCCTTAAGATTAGAATAGGTAAAAAAAATAATTTTTAGAGAAAAAACAAAACCGACTTTAAGATTAAACCTATTTACACGAACTTAACTAAAAAATAAAAAATAATATTTTAATTGCTTCAAAACAAAAACCGTTAAATGAAAATCAATGAAATTATCGATACTTATATACCTATTCACAATTTATGATCAGTTATACAGGAGTCGGTGCCAGCCAAGAATGGCAGTTTGATCCTGCCTCTGCAATACACTTTCGAATGGCCCGAGACAGCGGTTTGGCGGTGATGAAACAGTGGGAGGATCTTTACAATTACCATTTCATTTGAAATTCTGTTAGTTTTGGTTGGCACCGTCTCCAAAAATAACTGATCATAAATTGTGAATAGGTATATAAGTATCGATAATTTCATTGATTTTCATTTAACGGTTTTTGTTTTGAAGCAATTAAAATATTATTTTTTTATTTTTTAGTTAAGTTCGTGTAAGTAGGTTTAATCTTGAAGTCGGTTTTGTTTTTTCTCTAAAAATTATTTTTATTTTTCACTTTTTAGTGGTGAGTGTATTTTTGTTTATATAGTCAATTATCGATCTTTAAGCTACCCTGAAAAATAGTTCGAGTTACTGAACAAAGACTTATCGAGGTTATCATTCCACTTACCTTCATGTGATTGGGAAAATTAAACACATAATGGGAGTTGAAATCATTACGTATATTTTTCATTAATGGGTATGTGTATGTTGTTTGTACATACATATAAAATCATTGATAAAGAAAATTAAATACCTGGTACCAATTTATCATATACCTTTCAACTGAATTGAGATTTTTTTCTGAGGGTGCCTAAAAGTTGACATCGCCTTCCACCAGTGGCGATATTTCTTTATTCTTTAGGACGGAGATTGAGTTACTTAGAGATTTTAAATAATCATAATCATAAATATGTTTAAAATGTAAGGTTATAAAACAGTGATTTTTATTAACTGGTTTTTTGATTTTTCTTAAAAAGTGCAGCGTTGATTTCAAAATATTTTTAATTGGACTACCTCTGAAGTATGTCCTACCGGTCTAAAAAAGAATTATCAAAATTTATCAAGAATTGACGGAGGTTCTCAACTCATCTGTATTTGTTTTTTTGTATGTTACGCGATTACTCTGTCAATTCTGAATCAATTTTGATGATTCTTTTTTAGATTGGCAGGGCATACTTCAGAGGTGGTCCCATAAAAAATATTTTGAAATCAATGCAGCACTTTTTAAGAAAAATCAAAAAAACCGTTAATAAGTGATTTTTAAACTGTTTTTTTGATTTGTCTTAAAAAGTGCTGCGTTGATTTAAAAATAATTTTAATGGGACCACCTCTGAAGTATTTCCTACCGATATAAAAAAGAATCATCAAAATTGATTCAGAATTGACGGAGTAATCGCGTAACATACAAAAAAACAAGTACAGATGAGTTGAGAACCTCCTCTTTTTTAAAGTCGGTTGATAAATAAATATTGGGGGTCACCTGTGGTGTGGTGCTTAGCATAGCAACCTACTAAACCCAAGATCGCGGGTTCACAGCCTGGCAGATGACCTTCGGATTTTTTAAAGGGAGTAAAAAATCCTTAGCTATGCCGTCCTTCGGAAGGGACGTAAAATGGGGGTCCCGAGCCTGTGCGATGTCAGGTACTCGTTAAAGATCCCTATCCTACTTATAGCTGGATAGGTAAAATTTAGGACTCCCACCGTAGTATCGTCCGATTAGCCATAGCAGCATAAAGTGACATTAAACGAAATAAACAAACAAAAATAAATATTGATATTTTAAAAGCATATGTACTAAAAGTAACTAAACAAATAGTATAAGGAACAGTTACTAAAAGTTACTGGCAAGTATTAAATGAAAAAGACACAAAACTTACATCTCCTAGAAAATGTGGATCAACAATAAGACATCCAGGATGTCATTGTTATATTGGCCATTACTTTTCAGAAAATGCCTTCTTCAACCTTTTGCATGATTTGTTATCAAAAGATTGGTAATGCATGGATTTTTACTATTCATTTTGGTCCTCAGAGAACAAAAAAAAAAGAAGTACAAGACCTTTTGCATGCACGGATGTATACTTTAATTGTACCATAACCTATGAATGGTAAATCATTCTCCTACTTCTTGCAGAGAGTGAAGCCGATTAAATCCTTAAGTCTTTAAAGTCCTATAATAAATAAATTTACCAGGTTTAATAACAATAGCCCTTAGTTCCTAAAGTGCTGATGAACTCGCACAACTAATTGTCAGTAGTGTGTAACCCATTCATTACAAACAGATAATTTTTATTTTATTTCATAAATCGCATAAGAGCATCTCGTCCTTCTAAGAGCAATTGTTGATTATAAATCTTTGAAAAGTTCCAAAGAACTGACAAAAGTTTATAAACTTAATGGAATGATTAATTCACAGAGCTAAGATCCTATTATAAGAGATGTCCAACTTAAGTCAGAAAAGATGTTTGTACAATGTACAGTGGTCAGTATTCAGCCTATTACTTTAAAAAGAAGAATGCTGTCAAGAAATAACTATTTGTTTCTAACCCCACAGAATATTTCAAGAAAAAATGTTAAATGTAGCTATCTCTTACACAATATACAGTGATGAGCAAAAGTGAACACACTTGTTGAATTTTTTGCTATTAATAATATCTGAGACACATAAAAGAAGAAAAAAATTTACAAAAATTAATACTTATTTATTAAACTAAAATAAACAAAATTTTTACTGAAGTGTGCTCGGAAATATTCTGAAAAAAAAAATTAACACTTGAAGAATAAAACTCACTTTTGCACTTGTAATCAGTGACCATAAAGCTTTGTATACATCCTATATTATTGCAGATTTAAAGTCAAAACATTTGATAATATTTTTTCCCACCTTTCTCTTTTCAATGCTTTTCCTTATATATTTTTTGTCTAGTTTTATTTCTGTTTCCGGTCCATAAAGACTTATCGAGCAAAATAAAACTAATTCTCAAAAAATTGAACAAATCGCTTCAGTTTTTATGGACCCAGTCCCATTCATGGATTACACCTACTACGGACCAACATGTTAGTGCGGAAAAATTCCCATACCCAAAAATGAAATAATATTTCAACAATACAGAGAGACTAAAAAAATGAAATAAAATATTTCAACATGGAATACATGAAAAAAAAAAAAAAATTAAGGTTTTTTTTTTTTTTTTTTTTTTTTTTTTTTTTTACAAAAAATGTTTAATCCTTTCAAGCACAGTTTTCAAGCATATATATTTTTCCTTTTATTCATCTCAAATTTTATTAATCAGCAAAAACTTTAACAAGTATGTTAACTTTTGCTCGTCACTGTAGCTTCAACTTATTGCTAGAAGCCATCTCAAAGATTCTTTTTGCACAGCCAAGGCCAAATCCACATAATGACTCTGACATAAATAGTGAACACTCACATACCTCTCTGGGTAACGTATCATATACTTCGACAGGTTTCCCCGGAAAACCCGAATGACCAGTGGCCAATTGAATGCACAAGGGCATGGTTTTTAAAATTTACATAACAGTCTTCTATATGTTTAGAATGAGTTGTGAACATCTGTCAAGAATGAGTATTCCAATTACTGTCATAAGAACAGTGTGAAATATAATTATAGTATTATCTGGATTGCCTTTCTTTCTCAAGGATCGATTGAATCGAGAATCAACACATCTCTACCATAAAATATTAAAAAATTACAGGATTAAAGGCAGTGACATACTTTCATCTTTTCAGCTTTAAGTTGATTACAAATATCATCACAGCTGAGCTGACGGGACAGATGACAGGGCATCTCCTTCTTGAGCCGATTACAGACACAAGCCACCTTCACTTTTTTACGACAGGGAGCTGTACGAGGGCACTCTCCACTATGGCATAAAGCAGTACATCTGTGCCCACATTCATACTGCAAAAGACAAAAACCAATGTACAGGTAATCAGAACATTTGGGCTAGATGATTACTGAATAAACTGAAAAATTCTTACATTCTTAGGACAACGGTTTCCACAGGACTGGAGAGCTCCTTTATCTTCTGCCGTTGTCCAATCATTGCAGTTAACAAATAATTGAGATAAATTACAAAGGCATCTGTACAAAAACAAAAAAATAATAATAGTAATAAATACAAATTAATAAATGTACCTTAATAAAAAAAATAGCTATAATCACTTTTAGCTACAAAAAAAAAAAAAAAAAAAAAATACTACCATTGGGATATTTCTGATTCATTGGAAATTACAAAAAAATAAATATTAGCAGGCTTAAAAAAACTGCTTAACATCCATTTAGCAAAAATTAACTAATCTATTTTTAATTAATAACTTATCTTTCCCTCTTTCCACTTTTCAATTACATGAAAAAGAGTGACCACAAATAATGTATGTAACCTTTTTGTAGTATCCATTCTTATAAATAATGATATTAAGATATTAGTAATTTTAAATTGATTCATACAAAACTACTAGAGAAGGGCCGACACTAATTGGCAACTAGTTCAGAAAGGCGACAAGTCGGCTGCTTCTGTGGCCGGCCATTTTTACTCATTTATATTTATACGCTTCAAAAAAAAGTTGATTGAAACAAAGTTTATTGATTATAATTTTTATTTTAGATTCATCCTTACAATTTGTTTAATCCAGGGATAGGAGGAACTCTTTTTATTTTTAATCAATTATTGAACTTTAAGAAAGATTATGATATTAACAAAAAATATATTCAAAACTTATACATTACTGAATAAAGAATTTATATAACCTACTATTTTTTTTTTTTTTTTTTTAATCAGAGTTTAGGCTTTGTGTCATAATTAAAAAATATTAATTCTTAATTGAAATGTAATGTAAAAGTAGAAACATGAAATGGAAACTGCTGTTTAATCAATTTATATACATTTTTATTTACAAATGTATGTAGGCTATTTAAAACAATTTATGTCTACATATATTACAGATTCGTCAAAGAAAGTCCATTAACACAATATCTTTTTCACTTGATTGAATTTCAAATATCACAATTAACTATATAGGCTAAATAACATAAGGTTTTGATTTTTGCTTTATATTTCTAAAAAAAACAACATAATATAAGGAAAAAAATATGTAGTTACATGACTATAGAGCTTTAAACATTGCTGATATTACCCAAATCTCAGCAGAAGCAATGATCGCATTGGCCAACTAGTCAGTCACCCATCTCTAGAAACTACTACTTTATGTGGTTTCAATACCAAAGATTCAATAATTCCATTAAAAAATCTATTGATTGTCTTAGTGAGATGGTGCATTGAAGATTTTGATAACAAGCAGTTCGCTAAAAATATATCATAATGTAGTGCAGTGTTGAGTGCACCAATAGACTTTTTCCAGAATTAGTAAAATTTATAACTAACCATTTCTACTTATGTTAATTGCATAACTTGTTTATTTAAAAAATACTAGATATATGATGTATCTTAGTAACTATCCCATTAAATAAATACCTGATTTTAAGGATCGCTTTGCAGGGATCACAGTCACCAGGGTGGCAGGGAAGAGGGCATGGGTGACCACACTCCCTTTCCACACTACAATCCTGACTACATTCTTCACAATTTGATCCACTAGACTAACATAAAAATTAAATTAAAAAAATTCAATAATGTGAATTGAACACCAAATAAATAATACCAACAGAACAAAACTTACAGTCTTGGATGGAGCATTTTCAACAATATGGCATACCAAAGTGCAAACATGGTTAGTACATCGCAGCTGGCGTCCACATTCATGGCCACAAGATTGAGGCTCTGCCCTATAGCAGGGTAGTTTTAAAATCAAATGCTCACCAAAACAGGGTATTTCTATTGGAACCTCACATCTGGGACACGGCAATTTCTTGAATTCATAAGGAGTATTGACCTAGAAACAATAAATTGAATTTTAATCATTACAGGCGAACTCCTCAAAAATCATCAAAATAACTACAATACCTTAAAAGAAAGAGAAATATTTTTAATTCTATAATGCATCATTAATCATATATCAAGAGAAAAAATCATATATTTTTAAATTTTTTGAACTGAGAATCCTATGTCTGGCACACTACACTGATGATGGGTATGAGAGTCTAATACTTTTTTGTCGATTAGACGATTTGCAACCACAGTGCTCATCTAAGTTTTGACACTTTTATGTAAGGTTTGGTAATGTATATAAAAACATTTTAATTTTTTTTTTTTCACTTGAAATTAGAATATAACGTAAGTTTACATAAAAACTTAATTAAAGCATGTACCACAATACTTTTTTAAAAAACGGATATAGCTTGAAGTATGAGTAATATGCCATATTACTAATACCCAGCATATGAAACAGTAACAATAAAAAAAAAATACAGTGAAACTCCAATTATCCGGATTGATTTGAAGAAAAAATACATATATATTTGTTTTTATTACATACAATTTTTTTTTTTTTGAATAGTTTATTAACAGACATTATAGACCATGGTTCAGAGTTCACATAAAATACGATAGGTCTCATCATATTAGTTTTCATGACACAATAAAAGACGTAAAACTATATAAATCAAGGGCAACTGGAACTGCGTCTCAGAATTAGGGGCAGAGTCTACACACATTATAAAAGTCAAGTTCTCAGTAAACGTACTTAGTGAATTTCTAGAAGCATAGTACATTCATCCTACCTGGGTTTTGCCCAGCCTGGGCCCTATTGCCATCGTGAATGGTCTCTTTATAAACTTAAAAGAGTTATAGCACCTAAAAGAAAATGTATTGCATTAACTGTGTCCTAAAAACTGTCCATTGTAAATCTCAAAATTTGCAGATGAGTTCTGTAGTGTAACATCCATGATTTCCGACATTTTAACTAAACTTTGTTGTTACATAGAAATAATTTTATAAACAGCCACATTTTTAATTATTCAATAAAACACATAGTTAAAGCATAACATATGCCTGTATTTTTTATTTCAATACCCTAATTCAATAGTGAATCTGATTATCCGGATCAATTTTGGCACCAATTAACCCAGATAATCAGAGTTTCACTGTACATAATAGTCCTCTCTTAAACATTCTCTATTGGATTAATATCAATACTCAGTCATATAGGCTATTCCCCTTGAGTGCCTCTTACCGTCGGGGAGTGTTCAGCCAGGACTGCCATCCCTCTCTGTTCCTCACTAGGGTCCTGATCTGGTGTAGATCTACACCCCTCTTCCCGCAAATTCTTTCAATATATTCCATATACGATATTTTAGGTCGTCCTCGTAGTCTTCTACCATCAGGGACATAGTCCATTGTTTTTAGTGAATCCCTATGTTCGTCCATTCGCACAACATGGCTGAACCACTTAAGCTGCCTGCTCTTGATGACTTCCACGATTGACATGACTTTTAGCTCCTCACTTATTCTTTTATTTCGGATGCAGTCCCTCCTAGTTTTCTCAGAAATCCTAAGAAGGAACTTCATCTCTGCAGCTGACTCGGCTCTTCTGCCTATCCGTGAGGATCCAGCTCTCCGCGCCATACAAGAGCACTGGCAGGTATACTGATTTGAAGATGTGGAGTTTCACATTTCTTGCTACTTCTCTTTTACCTACCACGGTGTTACAAATCTGGTAGTAGACCTGGTTCGCTTTACTTATTCTACTTAATATTATCAAGTCTACTTTCCCATATCTGTTCATCACTGCTCTAAGATAGGCAAAATCTTGAACCATCTCCAACTCCTCTCCATAGCAGTAAATGTGAACATCTTTTTCTTGTCTTCCAACTTGTAGGATCTTACTCTTGCTTGTTTTATAAACACGCCTTTCCTACTAAGCCCTTCAAACCATTCTGTCATTGCCTGCTGGAGCTTCCCCACTTGATCGAATCGGTGATCAGAACTATTTCGTCCGCATACAGAAGGAGCTGTATTACCACGGGTTGAAGGTGTCTTCTTCCCAAGAATGTCCTCCCAGTTCTTCTCTCACAAATTGTTGCTATATTATCTATGAACAGTAGAAAAAGCAAGGGGCTTAGACTGTAACCTTGTTTGACCCCCCTGGCTATGCTAAAATGTTCTGACTCATGTCCAGTCAGTCTTACTACTCCTTTCGGGTCCTGGTAAGTGGATTTAATAGCTCCCACTAAGTTTACTGGTATGTTCTTTACTCTCAGGGCTTCCCATATTTCATTCCTTGGAACTGAGGCAAAAGCAGACTTGAGGTCGAAAAAGGCGAGGTACATATTTCTATCAACTAACAATCGTACGTTTTGACTTGTAACTCGCAGAGTGAATGCCAATTTTTGTGAGGGTAGTAGGGACCTATAATAGTGCAAAACTAGAGTTATACCCATGAGCATTGGGAGCCGAAAAAAAAATAAAATATGAAAATCACACTGTTTTTTTTTTCTCAGCTCTCAGTCAAGATAGAGAAAAAATTTTATCATGTAAAATTGTAATTTTGTATGTTATTTGAAATAAAAATAGTTTTTTTATTTTTTGTTTATTTCATAGTTTAGCATTTGGGCTAAACTATGCAGTTTTACGGCTTCTAGAAGACCTTAAAATTTGGTTTCAATTTTTGATTTTTATAAAATTTTACATATAAAAGCTTTTTGGTGCATTTTAATCAAGATTTGAGGTCAGTTTTCCATAAAAAACACTTTTCCACTGATTTAAAGCGGATTTCATTGGAATTTTGTCTTTTTTATTTTTTAAGTTTATTTATTTATTTTTTTTGAGCACCCTGAACCCGGGTCGTGATTTGAGCATTAAAAAAGTATTTTTATTTCAAATAGCATACAAAACTACAATTTTACATGAAAGAATTATTCCTCTAACTTCACTGAGAGCTGAGAAGAAAACTAAAAAAAATGATTTTAATATCACAGAGTCCCACATAAGAAACAGGGGCTCACTGACTGCAGAGCAATATGTGACAGACATTCTGGAGGAATATGTAATAACGTTTGCTCCATAAAATTTTCTTTATCTCCAAGACATTTTATAGTGAATGACTACTTCCTGGAAATAAAATTTAATCTTTTGCCTATATGCCAATGAGTCAGGATTTTAATTCTATAGAGCATGTTTAGGATATGCTGAAGAGGTGTATCAGAGCTCAAAATATGCAACTACACCTGCTCAGCTTCAATATGCACTTCCTCATGTCATCCAGCTAATGCCAAGGCGTTTGGAAGCTGTTAGACTAGCTAGAGGAGGTGCTACCAGATTTATGAAATAAAAACTTTCAGCATAGAGAAAAGACCATAGTTGAAAGACTTTGCAGTCAACTTGTTATCACTTCAGGATTAGGGTGCTCTGACATTAACTCCTTTAGTTTTTTTCATAAAATCACAGCCTAATGCTAGCTAATAATTAATATGTTTTCCATGATAATATGTTTAATAAATATAGGACTTATATACTTACAACTATATAAATGATAATTCTATAAAATAATAGACTTACAACATCCCATGGTGTAGCAGCTTTATAATCTTCTTTTGGAAGGTACAACGCAGTGTGACAAAGTTCAGGGCAAGTATGTCCACACTCCTTTTCTTTAGCACAAATGAGTTTACACGGTGGACAATCTCCAAAATGGCATTTATGTTCTTCTCTCTTCAAGTGATCACATTTTGGAGGGTTTCTAGAAGTATAGAGGTGATAACTAAGTAAGAGTAAAATAAAATAGGAATAAATCTATTCCTATTCTAAAGAATTTATAATACTAAGATAAATAGCAAAGGAGGAACGGTAACTCAGAGGGTACGGTGCTTGGCTACCATGCTTCCGGGTGCTACCAAGTTCGAGTGTGACTGAAGTCAGAAAATTTATTTCTATCATTTCAGCCATGGATCAAATTCGAGGTCAGGAAACCATCCTGGGGCACACCCAGCCTGAAAAAAGGGGGTAATCTTAATTGGGAAAAACCAGACGGTAGAGCATGAATTCTGGCCAAATCTCCTCCTTTCACAACCGTTGGCACACTAACAGTATTTCAACACAAATTTTTTAACCGATAATCCAGACAAACATTACTTTAATAACCTCTTTCAATCCCTAGGTCTCTTAATAGTTCCCTATTCTGCCACCCATCACCTTTCCCACTCGGATACTTGGCTCGATTTACATATTATTGACTGTCCTGCAAAAATGCTGACTCACTCCCAACACCCAATACCCTCTCTTTCTGCCCATGATTTAATAGCAATTTCCTATGATATCCATGTTCCTTCCTTCACTCCTAGAACCATAACATACCGCAATATAGATTCCTTAACTTTCGAAATGATCCAATCCGATCTCGAATCTATAGACTGGAACGCTTTCTACTCCATACCGTCCTTATATCCCATGGTCGAATCCTTAACTTCCAATCTTCTATCCATCCTAAATAAACATGCTCCACAAAAAAAAGTAACAATGCACCGTCCTCCAGCACCATGGGTAACTCAAGAAATCAGAGAGTTGATGAGAACCAGAGACGCTGACAGAAGAAAATATAACCGAACTAAACATCCCGAAGGCCTAATAACCTTTAAATCCCTCCGTAACCGAACCCAATCCACCATCCATCGATCTAAATTCCTATATTACCAGAAAACCTTTTCTGAGCACTCAGACTCTCGCCAAAAATGGAAACTCCTCCGCCAAATCCCCCCCTTTCAATCTAAATCATCTCCCTCCTATCATATTACCAAGAAGAACTCAACAAGTATTTTACTTCATCCGATTCACACTCCTCATTTCCAGCTTACAACCCGAATAATAATGATTTTGATCCCGATAAATTCTTCCTTTCCTATATCGAGCCCTCCCAGCTAATAGAAACTGTGATGAAATCACGTTCTAAATCCTTGGGACCAAGTTTTATTAAATTGTGTTTTCCAATAATCCTAGCACCTATACTCCACATTTATAACTTCTCCCTGCAGAACTCAATCTTTCCATCCGCCTGGAAAAAAGCTCGCGTCCTTCCCTTAAATAAAGCCCCTAACCCATCCTCTGAAAAAGACTTCCGACCCATCTCCCAATTATCTAACCTTTCCAAACCCTTAAAACACCTGACTCAAGTCCAGATATCCTCTTTCCTTGAGCAACAGCTTAGTCCTTTTCAGTCCGGGTTTAGGACTGGCTATTCCACACAATCAGCCCTTGCAAAAATTACTTCAGATATCCACCTTACCATGGACCAGCACAAAATTACCATTCTCATTCTCCTTGGTTTCAGTAAAGCCTTTAACACCATCGATCACAATCTACTCCTATCTAAACTATTCAACTTTTCCTTTTCCAATAGTGCGATTAGATGGATCCAATCATTTATTTCTGACCGCACTGCACTCAGGTAGTCCAAATCCCTAATCTTCCGCCTTCTTCTCCTCTTCTAATCAACTCTGGTGTAGTTCAGGGCTCCTCAATATCACCCTCACTATTTAGCACATACATTAATGACCTTTATCCCCTCATTCAACATTGTTCCTCTCACTTCTACGCCGCTGATTCCCAAATTTACCTTTCTTTTTTCCCCAATGAACTAAAAACTGCCATCACAAGTATCCAAGCGGATCTCAACACAACAGCCTCTTGGGCATCTGATAATAAATTGAAATTAAACGCAGACAAATCAAAGGCTATTGTGTTGGGTTCTAAAGTCCTTCTTACTCCCTGCCCACAATTCCTAACTTTCCCATAAACTTCTATCCATCCGTTACGAACCTTGGCATTGTCCTAGACCAAACCCCTTCTTGGAAAGACCATATTTCCCTTATTACCCGACGAACAAGCTCCTCCCTTCGACTTCTAAACTGATCCCGTAATTTCCTTCCACAGTCAATCCACCAACTGTTAATTACTTCCCTCATATTCCCCTATTTTGACTATGATAGTGTGGTGTATAGAGGTCTCTCGAAATCTCAAGATGCAAGATTAAAGAAGATAATGAACTGCTGTCTGAGATTCGTTCTGAGAATACCACGCCACGAACATATTTCCCACCACTACACCAAATTAAAATGGTTATTTCCTTCCTTCCGTCGACAGTACTTTCTTGATTCGTTCCTTTACAAATCTCTTTCCTCTCAGTCACCTTCCTATATCCTGAAAGCTTTAACATCAAAATCATCAGTGAGTTCCCGCCAAACCACATCCCGTTCCTTATACCTCTACCTAACTCCTTTCAACACAACATCCTTCAAACGTTCCTTTATATCCAGAGCTTCCAACTTCTGGAATTCCCTCCCTTCCATCATTTGCCATTACTCCACTCATAACAGCTTCAAATCCCGACTTTTCATTTACCTGTTAGATATTCAATCTAATAGTCATATAGATATAGAAAATATCTCTTAAAATGAGATATGAACATTCAGAATATAATATTGGTTTTGTACAGTATTAGTCTAGTACTATTGCACTAAATTGGTTTTGGCATAATTTATATTATTTATCAGATAAGACACATTATCTTTCCAGATAATTTATATTTTCTTTGATTATTGTATTTGATTTCATTGAGTTTTTGTTTAATTTTCTCTATTTTTGTGTTCGTAACTTATCTTAGATTCTAACCTAGATATAATTTCTTTTTTGTGTGATATTTTAAAATATGTAACATTACTTTTATATCGTAATTTGAATTTCTTTTAAATTCCTTAATTTAATTTTAATTATATTCTATAATATTATATATTATAGAATATAAGTATATTATATTCCTTGCTTTTATCATATTTTTTAATTATATATATATATATATACGGTATGCTAGGTAGCCATTAATTGTTCATTGTAATTATTCTTAAGGGGCAAAGGCCCCAGAATAAAATTTATTTTCATTTCATTTCAACAGTACATCCTAACTGAATTAGTCAATTCAAGACCCTTTTATAGTAAAAACATTTTGGCGTTTTGCTGAGAAAATATTTTTCAATTCCATAATTGACTGAATTAGTTTATCTCCAGATTATTTTTATTTAAAAAATGTATTGTCTTGTATATGGAAAATATACAAAAGCATAAAAAATTCAAGAAAACTTTATATTCAGTACTATAATTGTAGAACATATTTAAATAACTGGGTAACATATAGTAACTGATTAGTTGTTTAATCCATTTATAGGTCCAGCAACCAGAAATCTTATTAACTATAGGATTTTTTTTACTGATATGAATCATATCCTTTAGATTGTCCTATTCACTGTTTTATGGTGGCTTCACAATCTTTGTGATCCTTCATATAATCAATGGCTTAACTAAAAATTAATAATTGACAATGTTATTTTAAACCGGTAGATTTATTAAATACAGAAAATATTATTTAAGCTTAGAAAGCCAACTAATATATAAGGAAACAAATCATAATTAATTATTTCTTTTTTTAAATATAATAGAGCACAAAAAAAAAAAATAATAATGTAAATACAAACTTGCATGGTTTATTGCACCTCGGAGGATTGGTTCGCCTGGCAGCTCCACACGGGACTGTTACAGTGGTGCTACCGCACTTGCAAGATACTTGCTTCACTATATTGCAAGGGTAACAGGGTCCACGGTGACAGACTGAAGGACACTTATGGTTGCCACATGACAAAGTTTTACCACAAGGCCGTTCACATGGTGGGCAATTACCATCACAACACTATAAAAATAAAATAAATAACCAAAATCAAACAAAAGAGTTGTATTTGCTATTTTAAATTATATTAAAGGAGTGTTGTGTCACACCTTACGATTGCAAGGATGTATGTTGCAGTCCCTCATTCTCTTGCACTTAGCATCACAAAGGTATGCCTTTTGATGACAAGAAACTTCTTTCTGGCGTAATCCACACTGACAAGCCTTTACGACTACTTCTAGACACTGAAAATAAAAATTATAAATTTTACACAATAATAAAAGTAATAATGAAGGAGCATGAATATTCATAATTATTTAATTATTTAAAAAATAGAAACAACAGATAAAGATAAATTCATTAAAAAGATTGTAATTAAACCTTTCTTAACTGGCATAAAATTACCTGGCAATAAAGTAACAAAATATTTTTTCTTTATTTCAGAGTATTAATAAAAGCTGACTGGTGATCAAACATTGATTGTTTGACCAACCTTCCCTGTAAAGTTCTTTAAAAATAAAATGGGATAAAGTGACATTAGTTGAGCAATCTATTTGTGTTGCAATAGGAAAATTGACAGATGTTACGGGAGTTGGCAAGTTTACATAGCTCTGAGGACAAGAACTTTTTGGATGAGTACATCAATCCATTATGTTCTATACTGCTTTTCAGGAGATGCCTTCTTCAAACTTTGTGAAAACATGGGTAAAAGTTAGGATTGTTAAAGAAAATCTGTTTCTGAACAAAGATTCGAAGAATGAATGAAACAAAAATCGAGCCATCTTACTCAAACAGTCATAATCAAGTGCGAACAACCAAATACAGTTTGAGGAAGTGATGAAAAAAAAAAAAATGACGAAGCACTAAAAAACTATTTTTCAGGGATGGAAACAGTTATTTTTTTATTCAAAAGAGTTATGAAATAACTGTTTTAAAAAAACTTTTACTCTAAACAGGTTAAAATAAAAGTTCTGAAATAACAGTTAAATAAAAGTTCTAACGATAAAAGTAAAAATTAAAAAAAAAACTTTTATCTGTTAACACTTTTATATAAAAATTAAACTTTTACTTTTATCATTTAACATAAAAGTTAAAAGTTATAATCAATTTCATTCGGCTAAATAAAATTTAATAATTATATTTCTTTCAAATTAACTAATATTTTTAAAGGGTGTTAACAGTTTTTTTAATTATTAGGGGGAGGGGATGACTAAATTAATACTTACAAACATTTTTGAAGGGTGTTAACAGTTTCTTTAAAAATTAGGGGAGAGATTTACTAAATTAATACTTTTAGGACGTAACGGCTGATTTTAATAAAATTTAATAATTTAGTTCTTTCATACTTACTAACATTTTTAAAGGGTGCTAACGGTTTCTTTTACAATTAGGGGAGAGGTTTAACTAAATTAATATTTTAAGGACCTAACGGCTGATTTTAATAAAATTTGATAATTTAGTTCTTTCATACTTACTAACATTTATGAAGGGTGTTAACAGTTTCTTTAACAATTATATGAGGGGTTTGACTAAATTAATACTTTAAGGAAGTAACGGCTGATTTTAACAAAATTTGATAATGTAGTGCTTTCAAACTTACCAATATTTTAATAGGGTGTTAACGGTTTCCTTAACAATTAGGGGAGAGGTTTAACTAAATTAATACTTTAAGGATGTAACGGCTGATTTTAATAAAATTTGATAATTTGGTTCTTTCATACTTACTAACATTTATGAAGGGTGTTAACAGTTTCTTTAACAATTATATGAGGGGTTTGACTAATTTAAGACTTTAATTACGTAACGGCTGACTTTAATAAAATTTGATAATTATATTTCTTACACACTTACTAACATTACTTTCATATTTCTTATAAATCTATTGACAATTTTTAAGCTTGATAAAGCTCTGAAATATTTATTATTTTTTATGGGAGGTGGAGCGGAAAGGTGCAAATCGAGTTTTTGAAATCAAAACTGATTTTCATACATTTAGTAATCAAGATTTTTAGGCAAAAAAAAAAAAAAAAAATTCTGCAAGTAAGTGAACTAATTTTTTTATTATTTATGGGGATCACATTTTAAATAAAACGTAAATTGTGGGGTAAGAAACAGGGGCTAATTGGGGTATATATTTACGTAAGATCAGTTTTCTGTTTTTGTTGTAATTGGATACTAATGTATCTTTGGTAAAGTTTCCTTTCTTGAATAAGTTGTAGGTATAAGAGCATAAATTCTAAAAAAAAAAAACATTTATTTTTAACACTGTTATATAAAAGTTAACTTTTATTTATACCATTTAAGATAAAAGTTAATAGATATAATATCTGTAATGCAAGATCATTAATGTTTTCTACGACTTATGCGATTTGAAACTGAGTAAATTATAATATCTGTAAAAATCATTAAAAAAAAAAAAAAAAAAAAAAAAAAAAAAATATTTTTTACAGTTCTTTTAGTAGTTTTGCTCTCCCCCCCCCCTCCCCCATAATTTGACTAAATTAATATTTAAAGGATGTCTCGTCTGATTTTAATAAAATTTGATAATTTAGTTCTTTCATACTTACTAACATTTTTAAAGGGTGTTAACGGTTTCTTTAATAATTAGGGGAGAGGTTTAACTAAATTAATTAAAATCAGCCGTTACGTCCTTAAAGTATTAATCTAGTCAAACTCCTCCCATAATTGTTAAGGAAACTGTTAACACCCTTTAAAAATGTTAGTAAGTATGAAAGAACAAAATTACCATAAGTATTAAAGTGACGTACTTCAAGTATTTTTTTAGCCATACCCCCCCCCCCCCCTATAGTTAAAAAGACACTCTTCAAAAATTAGAATAACTGTTAGCACTTGTTGGAAATGTCACTAATCATGTTGGGAATCGATATTTAAGTTTTATGTAAATCGGTTGATTTCTTTTTTGACTTAATACATTTTAAGATCATTATTGTTTTCTATTATTAATGTAATATAATTTTTTTTCTATTAATATAGATGTGACAGCAAAATACTTTTTCATTAGAACATTTTCACGTAAATGGTTTACAATAACTGTTTTAAAAAAACTTTTATTCTAAAGTAGTATAAAATAAAAGTTCTGAAATAAGTGTTAAATAAAAGTTCTAGCAATAAAAGTAAAAGTTAAAAAAAAAACTTTTATCTGTTAACACTTTTATATAAAAGTTAAACTTTTACTTTTATCGATAAAGGTTAACTGTTATTTTCGATCCCTGCTATTTTTTTTTTTTTTTTTTTTGAGATGAGGATATGATAGGTATTGTTAGTGCTAAAAATAATTTCACTTTCCAAGAAAAATTAATATTGGATATTGGTAAATGGCATTATAGCATAAGGTGATAACTCTACATTAGATAATGTTGCCTTTTGATCATGGAAAGGCATGAGTTGCAACAAGTACCAACGTTTTTTGCTCCACCATTCTTGGATAGAAACTAGGGTTATGAGAACCTACTATGGTATACCCAGTGTCAATGAACAGGTAAACAATACTTCAATGGATTGGAGGAAAAGCTAGAAGCTTATATATTCATGGTGTCTACCAATTTCAGTTATCAAAATTCCCGACAGATTCCCGTCTTTTCAAGAATTTTTCTGGAAATTCCTGACTTTCAAAAATATTTCTGGAAATTCTCGACAAACGATATTTTAATGCTGTTGCAATAAGAATCCAAACAAATCAATCAATGCATACTCTGCTACTTAACATATCACAGCTAAACAATAAAAAAATAAGAAAAAAACCCCTTTT
The DNA here is from genome assembly GCA_003667255.2 of Euschistus heros. NCBI lineage: Eukaryota > Metazoa > Arthropoda > Insecta > Hemiptera > Pentatomidae > Euschistus > Euschistus heros. The sequence goes on from RCWM02000020.1 coordinate 3,149,602, forward strand.
TTTTTATATTTCACATTACTCTAGATAACTTTTAAGAAACACATCAATGTCGAGTATTGCCAAATAGTTTAGGAGTTAGAGTAAAAAAAGTACAGAAAAACATGTTTTTGTGGAGTAGTGTAACTCACTACAAGTTAGCCAATCTCTTCAATCTTTCTCTCCCCTACAGCTTTAAAACTATTATTATACAGAGAAAACAAAAATTAATAAGATCAAATTTTTTGCAAATTTGATTTGTTGTAATAATGTAAAGAACACGAAACATACTAAAAATAACGGATTCCGAGTTACTAAAATAGTTATAAAACTATTTTTAACCCTTTCCCCCTCTCTCCCGCCCAAACCCGATGCGATATCCTGAGGGATAAGACATGTATGTATGTATCTATGTATATATGTATGTATGTATATGTATATAATATACACTACATACAATTTATATTAGTTTTCTTTTTTGAGGAAATGTAATTTGTACTTATAGGTACCCTGATGATTGTTTAAGCATTTTAGCATGTAGGTACTTTAAAATGGGGTCACATTAGTACGGTGGGGTAAAATTGGTACAAAAAACTATTTCTGTGGTGGTTTCCTTCTGGCAGGATGTTGTGTCTTACCAAATGAGAGCGCATAAGTCATTTTGTGGGCTCTTTAAGACGTCAAATGAGCTTCTTCATATCAATTATATCTTTTTGAAAGTTACCAAGGAAGGTTATTGTTCAACAGGTGGTTCTACACAGATATACAAAGCCTTAATAGCTAAGTTAAATTCCCGACTTATTCGCGATCACACGAAATTCCTGAAATATTCCCAAAATTCTCGAATGGTAGACACCCTGTTATTAAACCAGCTCTATTTTTCTCGAAATAGAATCTAGATCCAGGAATACAATGATTTGTCCCCTGAAATGGCCTACTCCAATAATTCAATTTGATATATTTTATCTGAGTTCACATATACATGTTTTTTTCTTAATCATTGTAAAAGAATTTTTAAGTATTTGAATTAAAATTCATAAATTACCATAGGGCATGCTCCTCTATGGCATCGCTGATGACACACGTGGAGACCAGCATCACACAATTTTCCACAGGTTTCTCCACAAGTCATAACATCTTCAACACATGGTATAATTAAAGTATTTCGACCACAGGGGCATGTTCTTGGAAGGCTACGAGGGCAGTCCCCACATTCACCTTTATGACAAACTTTTTCACAAATATGTTTCCCACAGCTCAAAGGTTTTCTGCACACCTACAAAAATATTATAGTAATAATAAATATTAATCTACCTAGCTTAAACTGCAAAAAATAAATGAACAGAATATCAGAAGAAAATTAAATCACAGGTGGCAGTATAGAAGATTTAAAAATTCTTTGTAAAATGAAATATTTATTAAAATAATAAACATTGAGTGGTGGCTCATACTAATAGTCCAGTCATAATAGAAAAATCAGAGGAACTAAAAATACTAGTTCTAGAACAAGTCTCTGATAAAGTCCCTCCAAATCCCAGTGCTGCTGGGGGGGGGGGGGAAGGCTTTTTATGTTTCATTTTTAAGGTTTTCCCTTATAACTCGAAAACGGTGCATTGCATTGAAAAAGTTTTCCAGTACAAAATTAAAGCTTATTAAATTTGCTAAAAGTTTGGCCATATGCAGTTTTACAAAAACTGGGACCGTTTTCGTGCTACCGGCTCCGAAATAGATGAATTTTCGAAAAAATTGTTTTTAATTCATGTTTTTTTTTTTGGAATATTTTTGAATTCTTGATTCTCACTCATTTATTTTAGAGGAAAGTCATCAGAATAAAACTTGTACAGCATTAAATACCCTATAACAATAAATATAAAAAACGTCGCAACATACAACACACAACTTGCCAAAACATACACATATAGATCTGTGGCGTGTTTAGCGGCATAACATGGCACCACATATAGCGTGGTGGCGTGTTTTTTTACGGAATCAAATCGAAATTTCATATTTAAGGCCTGATAGTAAATTTAACCAGTTAGAGATGATAAAAGAAATTTTGGATCAGAAGAGTAGTTTCAGAGTTATAGTGAAGAATGTGGTAAAAAACTTGAATTTCACAACACTACACATTTTTTAGCCTCCTGGGATGTATATTTTAAGGGGCTTTATCAAAATTTCATATGGGTGGTCTAATAGTAAATTCAACCAACTTTTGGATGGAAAAAATAAGTTGTGGATGAAATTGATAGTTTTGGAGTTATACGTGTTTTTGGGAAGAAATGCTTGATAAAGGGTTAGAGCACATCAGTTTTGAAAACGCACCCGATTATGTCATTTTCAGCTAAGGCTTATCACCTACTGAGTCTAATTTAGCAGTTGTATAAATTTCAGCTGTATATGTTTACGTTTAATGGAACATAAAAATTTAATTGGGAAAGCAAGATTTTTCGCTGAAATCTTTAATTTTATTTACATCTTGCTGTAGGTTGCAACGTCTTCAGTATAAATTAACATATGATATACATTCTTACAGGGTATTTAATGCTTTACATTTTATTCTGATGACTTTCCTCTAAAATGAACGAGTGAGGATCTAGAAGACACAAATATACAAAAAATGCGGATTAAAACCAATTTTTTTTCTTCAAAAATTACAACTTTTCCGGAGCCGGTAGCACGGACATGGTCCCGGTTTTTGTAAAAATACATATGGCCAAACTTGTAGTAAATTTAATAAGCTTTAAATTCTGTACTGGAAAACTTTTTCAATATAACATACCGTTTTCGAGTTATAAGGGAAAAACTTATAAATGGAACATCTAAAGCCACCCTCCCCCCAGTGGCACCGGGATTTGAAGGTATTTTATTTGTTCTTGTTCAGGGGACCATCCCCTACACATTCCTGAAAAAATTGGAACTAGTATTTTGAGTTCCTCTGATTGCCCATTTTTGGTCTAGATCGAGTGATAAAAAATAAAATTAAACATGTGAGAAAAAACCTATCACTGACTAACTTAACTAGAGACATCATCATAAACAAGGAGTGTACCATTAAAGATGGGCAAAATTGATCTTAACAAAAAACGAATTAGAATTATCCAATCAATTTTAAGAGATGATTAGTCAAAACTAGCTAAACCTAGCCCTAACCCTATAATCTATCTCCACATTCAACAAAAAAATCATTCGATCAGTCTAGAACTGAATCAAAAGGTCTTGCAACCTTGAAGAGGTATGAGCCATAGGTTATTCTCAATAAAAAAAAAAAGTAGTTTAGGCTTTTATTTAATCTATATTATTAATATATCACTTAGCAATGATGAGTTTATCTCCAGTTTCAATGAGGAATATCTTCTTTTGGCACAACTGTAAGTTGAAGTATTGAATATAAAATCACCTTGAATGTTGATGAAATAGTATCTCATTATAAGAGATAAAAGAAAAAAAAAAATTAATTAGTAAGATTGAAGTTGAATCGACAAAAAAATTTGTTGAAAAAACAAACCAAACCAAACAGAAAATGATAACTGAGTATATTATATTTATGTATGTTTATAAATCACACTGGGCTGATAGTTAGTTACATTTGGTAATTAAAAAAAAAAAAAAACTCCACTCAGATTTTTTTATTTTTAACATGCATAAGAGAAGAGTAAGGACAGAAATAATGATAGCTAATTTTGAGGCATTAATTTAGAAATTATAAGGAATGGGTTGTTGATTCAACAAATATTGACAATAAAAGTGAATATAACTTTAAAATAATATTGCCAACCTACCTTATTACAATGCCATTGGAGCTGGGTGCAAAGTCTAAGTGAAGTCTCAGCACCGCAATCACAACTGACTAGTGAAGTCTTACCACATGGAGGGCAATCACCTGGATGACAGATTTCTGGGCAGGAGTGTTGCTCACACTGGAGTGTCTTTCCACAAACTGCGCCACAAGACCACTCTTTTTCACTACATCGGACAGTTTTCCTTCCACCTTTCTTGCAATAACAACTCATCGAGATGGTCTTGGGACAAGGAGGACATGGTCCTGGGGAACCAAGAAATAGAGATTAAAAAAATTAAATCATTAAATTATCATTAAAAGTGCAGACAACTATGTGAACAAGAAATTTTTAATACAGACTTGAATTCTATCACAATAATTGTTATTGTAAAATCAAACTACACATTATCATAATACTTCAATCTTAGCTTAAAACGGTGAACTTGGGAAATTTTTTGGTTCATTTTAAACTTTAGTTAAAATAGAGTAGTTTCATTCAGCTGTAAATCAATGGTGGACATTACACACTTCACCTAAATAAATTTAACAAGTACATTCATTCATTATGAACGCTACAGATGCATGTAACAGTCCTTGGCCTGCTCAATTGCCTTTGCCCAGTCGTCCCTGTTGGCAGCGCACCTAATGGATATTCCATTCTTCCTTTTATTTACTTTTACATTGTCCTTCCATCTAGATTTTGGTCTTCCTCTAGACCTAACTCCTTCCGGCTTTTCATGGTAAATTCTTCTAACAGTTCTTGTTTCATCCACTCACAGGAGGTACCCCATCCATTTCAAATGTTGGACTCGAGCGAACTGGGAGATAGATAGGTCACCGTTCATTGAATACTCGAAGAGCTTGATGGTCTACTTTCTTGACTGGCCAAGCTTCAGCACTGTAACAAACTATGGGCCTGATGAATGATTTATACAAATTTAATTTGATACATTTAGAGAGCAAAGTCGATTTCATCAAGTTTATGAGACCAAAATACACTTTATTACCATTCATTATTCTTTCTTGACTTCATGACTGACCCTATTCGCAGAATTAATAATTAATTTTTCAATTAATTAATAGATTACTAAATAAAGAATAGCAGCATATGATACCAAGGGGACCTAAAAACCTATTTTTTAGCTGTAGAACATTTTATTATTTAATTTTAGGTCTTAGGATTTCAATAACCAAAAAGACTAAAAACTCACACTTAGGTGATGTTCTGTTATTATCATTGAGACTGATTGAGTAAATGTAGATCTCTCAGTTAAGAATTCTGATTGCTGGTAACCCAGCATTCGATGAGTCCTACTGTAATTTTTATTTTCATTACCACTTATTTATATTTCCTTGCTGAAGCTTATGTAAAGAATTATAAACATTGTTATATGTACAAAACATAAATTAGAATAAATCTAAAATGGGAGAAACCCTAATATACAAGAGGGTATAACAATTATAAGGGTATAACAAACAAACAGAATTAATAAACATAACTTTAATAAACAAATTGAATGATTAAAGCAATAGCCAGCCAAATATAAGTTTCCTATTTTTTTTTTTTTTTTTTTTTTTTTTTATAATATCAGCTAAAGGAATATTAATGAATGATTAGTTTTATTCAGTAAACAAATAAAAAAAATAATATTACCTGGATGACATAACAATAAACAATGGTGACCACATGAAGGAGAAAGACTTTTATTACAAACTTCACCACATGAATGAGGGACTAACCATGGCTGAAATTCTGGATTATGTTTTTGGCCACAGAAACATAAATAAGTATTTGGAATTGATGTTTGTTCATAATCCTTACGACACTTAGGGCTGAAAAAAAAAGAAATTATATATATAAGATCAAAATAACATAAACATTAAATAAACTGCAAAAATTATTACAGAACCAAAGGAAATTTTAAACAATCTCTTGCCAGAAAATAAACAGGCTTTGGTGGGAAACAAACCTGGGTTTGAACAGTGCTTCATGGGTTCATTAGACTCTAAAGAAATGAGTATGTAACATTAATTAGTGCATAAATCAGGTGGCTATAGAAACAACACTTTCTCCAAAAATACTTATGGTAAATAATCAATAATTTTGATGAAACCAATCAAAGGGCTTAACGGCCGATTGGTATCCACTAAACTCAACAAGATAAGGTGCACATAATTTTATTTTTGTGCAGGATAATGAACGACCACACATGGCCATGTTTTTTTTTTTGCAATACATTAAAGGAAAGTATATATGGAAATTGAGATAGCCAGGACTCAACCACAACAAAGAGAACACATGGAAGGATAATGTAGAAATATAAGACAACAGATTAACTCTCCAAATTTACTAGAATCAAGAATTGCTTAAGTGAAAATGTAGGAGGATATTAGTCAAGAGGTTGCAGTAGACATATTAAGAAGCATGCCTCAAACTCTGTGAATAGCTGTGAATCAAGCTAGTGGGAGACACATCCCATACTGAAATGTATTTATGATGATCGGAATTCCTGTAAAGATTAAAAAAGAAAATTACTAATATAAGGGCTTTTCCTTCATATTTATAGTCTATTATCACTGAAAACATTTAATGTTAATTTTAAAATAATTAAAAGCAATAATAATTTGCTATTAGGGAGCAATGATTCAAATTTTTCTAAGCAATCCACTTAATTTCTGGTTTATTTAAACTTTTTTTTTTTTTTTTATCACAAACAATTTTTTATCATTTTCATACTCATGATTTCTAAATGTTAATTCATCACCTTCAATACTATTATATTGTAACATGAACAACACAGGGATTTTCTATTTACAATTTATTAACAAATAACCAAGATATTTAATACAGACACACACAGAACAATATTATTTAACATTACCACAATAATAACGGGCATTAAACAGCTAATTACAACACCGATATACACAACACCAAAAACATAACCATGTTGTTATTATTCTGTCCCTGGCAACCAGTCTATCTCAATACTCCTTAGCAACGGGGGCAGTTCCCCTTATTACGTTACAATATTATTAAATGTGAACAATTAGATGATTAAAGGATTTAACAGTATGGTCATTAAAATTCAATTGTAAACTGCAATCGACCCCATTTAAGAAAATGAGAGTTCAGAAGGTAAAAGTTCAGCAGTTAAACTGATAACTAACATCAAAATAACTCTTCTTATTTAGAAAAAGAAAGAAATATAATTTCATATAACTAAAAAAATAACAACAACAGAGACAAATACCACTGCCATAATATATTGCTTTCTTTCAAACTAGGTCTTTCTTCAGCAGCAAGTTTTTGATGAGCGATACTATCCTTCGCCCATCTTTGAATACATAATAAATGGAAAAATCCGAAACAAGATGAGCAATTCCATATCTGAAAATATTAATTAAGTTAATGATAGAGATAAAATAGATAAATCATTCATTCTGAAAAAAATAAATAAATTACTTGGTCATTTCGTTTAACAGTTGCTATACAAATCAAACAAGCAGCTGCACCAGAATGGAATACATTTTCTAAAAAATTCTGTGTACGCTCTAAATCTTCATTTTTCCCTCCATATTTGGAATAATTCTTGATTACTGACACTAGAAAATAGTAAATTATGATTTTAAGGAGTTGAACATTTACTTAACATTGTTGTGGTATATGATATGATTATAGTGAGGCCAGTAGAAGGAGATTCTAACAAATATTTATGATAATTATCAACTTAACACATTACTGATGGCTAATGCTGTTTTAAACACATTCAATAGGGTTTCATAAGTATTAACCCTATTATAATATAATAAACTTAATTGCAGAAAAATATTCATTTGTAACAAATCTTTCATTTCAACTATAAATCAAATATTTAATAATTCGGAAAAGTATAACCCAAATCTTTAGTGAACTTTAATCACAGGCATATTTATAAAGGTAGAAAAGAATCAATAAAAAGATGAAGTCACACCACACTGAATTGTTTACCTAACTCAAGGATGGGTCAACAGTATTCAATTATGCTGATCTTTCACTTTGATTATTAACAAAATAAATCATTACTATTAACTTCAAGAGAGAAGAGTGACAATAACCTACATACCTAAAATATTATTAGTCTCTAATTCTTCTTCTTCATCAGAAGAAGATAAATTCTTGTCCTCTAAATGTTTTTGAACCAGCTGTTGTAATTTCATTTGGGCTTCTTTAAACTTAGCTTCCCCAGTTTTCCCATCGTTATTTTCATAGTTGGCTTTCTTTGTGCCGCCTCTCTTAGACCTTTTTGGTTGAGATGCATTTCTGGAACGGTTGTTATCCATATTACAGTTATTAAAATCGGCAACTACGATAAAACTTACAATGCGCTCAGTCAAAGGAACGAATTCATTGAGTTAGTATTGTAAAATAACTAGGCATTAAAATAAGAAAACAAACGGCATGATATATCAACCAAAATCCAACATTTGAAGGTGACAACCGTTGGCTGACAGCTCTACAGTATAAAATTTAACAACGTCACCAGTATCGATGTTTCACTATTCTAACATAAAATTGAACAGACTTTTCTCTTTGGAATTGTGAAACCAGGAAAGCCAGTGATTAAGAATAGGCAGGAAAGAAAATATTGGGTTATTTACAATGGAGTATAATCCTGTAATGGGTCATACTTTCATCATCAAAGCCTTAACATTGTGTGTTCCCAATAGCAGCAAAAACATATAACAAAGACATGGCGGAGGCGGAAGAACAGCACCTCTAGTTATAATAGAATGTACTTTCGGTATTAAATTTACTCTGCCTTATCAAAATTCCACCATGCGATCTTATTTGATAACAGGTAATTATCATCGCCCTAATTTTCTTTCAGTGTAGCAATCATGTTCGTCTAACAGGGTGCGTTAGTGTATGGAAGTCTGTCATACTTGGATTTGTTATCCGTTTTCAGGAATTTTTATAAGTGATATTTCTTATTTCTTTAGTGAAATCCTAATCCATTGGTTAAAGCAAAAATAAACTCCGAATATTTTCAATAATCTTCTGTAATACGCCTGCGTTCTTAATGTTCAATAGAGCTGCTTACTATCTCATATTCATATGTTAATTTTTAAAAGGCATACGTTAATAGTAATAGGTTATTTCTTAGAGATTAAATAATTTTAAACTTATATCCGTAGAAGACAGACGTAAGGTTGGTGTTTTGGCCTCTCCATATGTTTTATAACGCCATACTTACAGGTTAGGTAAGTAACTTCCTAGCAAGAGTGAAAAGATCGAGATTTATTCAGTGACCACCCCAAAGGGTCTTTCGTTTAGATAGTCAGGGTATTACCAACGAGTACCTATGAAGAAAAGTCCGGCTGATAATCTCTTTAACAGTATCCAACAGTTTGGAGAATCTTATCTACTATATATTTGTCAAATACCTCTTACTCATTCATCACGAGATCTCAGAAACCACCGAACGGATTGGAAAGAAATTTGGTATGTAGCTTCCTCCAGGACCGTAGGTGCTCGCTAAGAAATTTAAAAAAATTCGGCCTGGATAACGGCTAATTCGAGAAAAAAAAGATTTCTCAGGCATTGGAAATGCTTTGAAATCAATTTGATGAATGACTAAATTAATTTTTTTGAAAGTTTAGAAGCCGAAATGTATTCGATTATAGTTGACAGGTACAAATGGTTATTCTATTCGATTTACAAAATACTTTTTTATCTAATAAAAAAATATCTTGTATCTTCCAATACTTTCAGTGTCGAATACAAAAGTATTAAAATACGTAGGTATTGGAATACTTTTTTGTATGCGATAAATTTAGTTTTTTCTTCTAATAGTTTTCATATTCGAATATAAAATCTTCGAATAGTATCTAAATACAATTTATACCTAACTCTGCCATAGAAAGAAGCTCACTATTTCTGATGAATTCCGCCTTGAAAACAATGATTATAGTAAAAGCGTTTCAAGAATTTTCTATGATGTGAAAGTTTTCAGAAGATTGGAGATAAGCTCTGACGTTAGTAGTAAACATGGGATTCATTATGCTTGGAATATATCATAAAAGTGATACCTATCAGCTTCAGATTCCTGAAATCAATAAAAATATCATTTATGAACATGTCAAGAGGGTCTGAAAAGACAACCCCTCCATTTAACTAGAAGTTGAGCTTATAACCCTCACCTCCGAAACTCCTTCATCTTGAGGTCTCAACGATTAGCTAGAGATCAGCTGCACAGGATGGAGCCAAATGGCAGTGGCTCATTGAAGAGCCCAGGACCTATCAAAGGTATTAGCTCCACGTAGAAGAAGAAGAAGAAAGGTGTAAACAAGAGGAAAAGCTGAAGGATATTAATTTGTATACTGGGGTTGACAAAAATATAGATATGGACATAGATTGAAATACATTTTCAATGTACATAAACAGAACCACACGATTTCTGCTATTAAGAAATTCCCTAATTAAACAGAATGGAAAAATTATAAACAATACTAGCTGGACCCGGCATGCGTTGCTATGCGCTTAGAAAAATTAAAAAAAAAAAAAAAAAAAAAAAAAAATCAGTACAACAATTATTGTAGTATTGTTTGATTTATTTTGTGTATTTTTGTTATTTGAATTGAAAACAAATTTAAAGAATTACTTTTTTTTTTTACTTTTATTCATTTATTGAAGTGCTGATGGATATACAATATTTTTAGTTTTTCATCTGTTACGTATACAAATAAATCAGATGGCTTTCCACTGCATAAGAAGGCCAAATATAACTGTCCATGTGAGAAGCATGGATTTTCCATATCATGGCATATTATAAGCATATCAGATATGAAAGTTTAGCCTGTTTCAACTATCTTTCTATGATAATGTTTTCTCTTTCATTCAAATAATTTTCATTTTTATTTTTTTCTTTCTGTTCCCTCTTTACAAATATTATATATATTCATACTTTGTCATCTGTAACATCAGAAATCCCGAGACATTAGAAATCAGAAATCCCGAGACATTAGATTTCGAAAATGATATTTCAAAATCTATCAGGAAGCTGTCGACGGAAATAACTAACAAAATCGATGATTGGAGGACAAAACTTTTTACTGAAATGTCCGATCGACTCGAAGTGTTCCCGCAGGAGGTATCCTCCCTGCGGAGTGGTGACAGTGAGATCATGAATATTCAAGAAAAATTCGATGCGTTGACCGAGGACTATAGTAAAGGTGAAATTGAAAATGTCCAGTCTATTGATAAACATGAGGCCGAAAAAGAGACTGATGAAGAAACTGGGAACCAAATACAAAATGAAAATTATGTGAAAGAAAGAAGGCATGTAACTGTGAAGGAAGAAGAAATGGTGCCTCAATTAACAAATCTGAGAAGATGCGAGGGAGGAATAAAAGAAGTATATGATGCGAGTGAATCTTTGAGCCCAGTGACAGCTGATGACCAGACTGTTTTAAACAGAGTTATTAGAGAATACGGTAATGTAGAAGAAAGGGAAGAATTCTTTAAGAAAGAATATGTTATTGAAAGTGAAAGATACCTCAGGAATGTAATAGCAGAGAAAACAAATGATGATGTTCCAATCAGGAAAGTTAAAGTACTAGATTTAGAGAATGGTAAGAATAATTTCGATAAACCACCTAAAAGGAAAAGAAAAAGAAAACACAAAACGTTCATAAAGAGGCGCCATAGATCTAAACGACTTAATAGCTGTGATGTTTAGAAAGAAAAGAGAAAAAATTGAAACAGAGTAGAACATCAGAAGAAATTGTCCTGGAAGATGAGACACGAAAGGTATATGAAGAACTGATGCGAAAGAAGAAGAAACCAGACAATCCTTGAAGAAGCAAAATATTTCTAGAGGAAGCAGCAACATATCAGAAGGAAGCATAAGCATGCCAGGAGGAACCAGAAGAGTTCCTAGCAGGAATTAAAAGCGTTTCTAGAGGAACCAAGAGTGTGCCAGGAGGAAACAAAAGCATTCCAGGAGGATTGCTATTGAGAAGGGGGCAGTGTAACTAAATTGGTGAGAGGAGCCGTTGCTAGGCAACTATAGACTCCTGTAGAACGTTTAGCTTCTCGTTGCTGTGCAAAATGGTTATGAATATAACAGTAAGAATAGTGTGAAACTTTGTACAAAAAGTCATGTTTGTTAGTGCAGTGTAGTAAGTGTTCTAGTTAGTTCTAGCGTTCTTGGTCTGTTCTATGTGTACGCAATTGTTTTATGTTATATTTAATTGTTAATAAATCTTTTGTGTTAAGAAACCCCCTGTTTGTTACAATATTTTGTCCTTTACTGATTGTATATATAGTTTAGGTATGCATATAGTGTGTATGTGTTTATATATATGTATAGGTTTTATTTTCATTTTATTACCTGTTTTATTGTAAACTTGTATTTACTTTTATATATCCTATTTTATTATTTAATTCATAATCTATAGGCCAGATATTATTTATGTTCTGTCATGTAACTCTTATTTTTAAGGAACTTTGTTTGTCCCATTGTCCCAGAATATATATTTTTTTCTATTCTATTCTATGTCGTTTTGCTGCTAATATCGAACATTCGCTGAGCCACTGATGATTTTTGAAATTTTGCACGATGTTTGGATAATCTTTGTGTATTAACTCTTCTGTACTTGCTGTGTTTTACAAAAGTTTGGTGGCAATGTGATACATTATGTGGATTGTCCGATAGCCATATTTCCATCTCCAATATCCAACAACTGTTTTGAGAAACTTTGGGCGGAGGCGTCTTGTTACAGTTGTATACACATATTTGTTTTTAAAATCAATTTTTGTACATGTCATCACAAAATTGAGGATTTCAAACATGAATTGGGTTCATCAGCAGCAGTTACACAGAGCAAAACACAGAATGGCTGGTAAAGTTTGACGAAAATCACCAAATAATGAAATGAGAGCACTACCAAAAAGCGGTTCATTTCCTCTTATATCTTTTAATGTAGGATTAATAGCCTCCAGTACATTAGGGCATTCATCTTACAGTTTCAAAGCCTATAAAGGTCACACACACGTGCATTGATTGACAGGGTTCTAGCACGCATCGAGGTTAAGAGAGCAGAGGACCTCCTGGAAGCGCACGACGCCGAATCTCTTAGGGCGGACCTGACCTGTAGGATCAGAAGAAACATCTTGAACCTGATTCAAGCAGACGAAGAGACGCCGTGGGAGATAGTAAAGGGCCGCTTGAAGAAGGCATACGGCGGAGGCAGGTGGACACCAGAGGAGGACTTGTTCCAACTCTTTAGAGAGGCGAGACACCCACGTCAGAGCACAGGGCGGTACACAAGTGACCTTTTAGTAAAGTTTAATAAGGTCACTGATAAAATTAGAGAGACCTCGAGTGCACTAGAAGTGGAGGTTAAGATGGCATTCATCTCAACCATCTTGAAGGTGCAATTGGCGAGGGAAACAGGCAAGAAGGGAAGCTTTCCCCGGGAGAAGACCTTCGTGGAATGCGCACAAGACTTGTTAGACGCTAGCGCCAGGGATGAAGAGTTCAGGACGATCCGGGAGCATCCAGTCTGGGGCAAAGTGGCTTACAGGAAGCCACATGAATCATCTTGGAAGAAGCGAGAACCTGAAGTGAAGATGCATGAAAGAAGAAAACCAGAGCCAAGGAGACCGGCATCCAGCAGAGGAGGAAAAGAAGAACGACGGTGCCACGGGTGCGGCAAGACAGGTCACCTGATAGCACTTTGTCCCCGCACTAAGTGCTTTGAGTGCGGCAATGAGGGGTACATTGGCAGGCAATGCCCGTTCAACTTCAGGAGAAAAGACAACTCCAGATGTGAGCCCATGGAGGTAAACAGGCTCGTGAGGAGGCCAAGGAGGGCGTCTGAGTCCGTATGATCATCGAGAGCTTCTGAAGCATCCGCAGTCTCGGAGGCGGAGCCAGAAAGCAGCGGAGACGAGAGGACTGGCAGCCGAGAGCGGAGTGGCCGAAGGAGAGCAGCACAACCCGGACGTGTGGCAGCCTGAGGAGGGTGCCAGCAGAGAGGCGGCCGCATTCTGGAGATCAACGGCGTGAGGGCAAGGAGCGGCGGCCTATCATCAGAGTGGAGAGAGGGGTGAGCTGTCTGGTAGACACCGGGAGCTAGAGCACCATCCTGAGTCGGCGAGCGGCCGAGCGGCTGAGAGGTGACGACGGGACACTCCAGATTAAGGTGTGCTCATGTAAACTTATCACTCTGGGTGGTCCCTGCGAAGTAGGGGGGGGGAATCGAAATTGATTTAGTTCGCTGGGGCCGGTACTGGCGTTTCCCGACTTTAATAAAATGTTCACGGTGACAACAGACGCGAGCGGATATGCGGTTGGGGCGGTACTGTCGCAGGAATACGAAAAGGGGGACCGACCGGCGGCGTACGCGAGCTGACGACTGACAGACGCGGAGACGAGATACAGTGCGCTAGAGCAGGAGCTTCTCGGGATTGTATGGGCTTTGGAGCACTTCCGTCCGTATATCTTCGGGAGGAGGTTTAGAGTTCATACGGACCACAGACCCTTGCAGTGGTTCGGGAAGCTTAAGGAGTCCTCCGCGAGAGTTACGAGATGGAAGGAGTTCGACAGTCAATACAATCTCGAGATTGTTTATAAGCCGGGTCGAGAGAACGTAGTAGCAGACTGGTTATCTCGGGCGATTACTGTCAATGCGGTCGAGGAGGAAGCGGGGCCATCGGGAGGTATCCGGAAATTCTTAAGCGAATGGACACCGGAGGGGGAGGGCGAAGAGGACACGCGAAGTGGTGAAAATGAGCCCCAAGAAGATGAGAGTTCCGCTGAGGACAGGCCCACAGATATGGATGAAGTGGATGAAATAATTAATGATAAAAGAGAACAAGTTATTTGGAAAACAAGAACTAAGGGTCTCCCGAAGGCGGACTTTTCAAAGTATGGGAGGAGTACCATAGTCACCATCTGGACGGAACCAGGAATTAGAGGGGAGTCCATGGTAAAACTTTTACGTGGGGTAACAAAGCCAGGGAAGACCTATCACATGTATATTGGCAACACCACTATTTGGGACAAGATCAAGAGGCTTTGGAGGGAGGAAAATATCGGGGTTGACTGAACTTTCATTAGATGCTGCAGGTCGGTAGAAGTGGTCCAAGAGGTAGACTGGGAAAAAAGAGATAACCTTTTTTCACCACCAGGGAAATACCAACCACCGGGGTACACAGGAGACTCTTCAAGCGTTGAAACGGAGGTATTTCTGGTGGGGCATGAAGCGAACAATTCAAGAAGTCATTGGGTCGTGCGAGGTATGCCTCACCACGAAATATGACCGGCATCCCCCAGGGTGGGTTCAAGAGGAGACGCCCACAGTAGAGTTCCCATAAATAGACTTAGTATTATAGGAAGAAAATTGTATTTTTATTGTTATCATATGTACTCTGTACCATATAGGATTAAGGGATAAGACTTTAGGAATTAGATAATAGAACTATGTACTGGGTAGGTAGGATTAAGATGTTATGGATTGTTATCTGCTTCGGCCTTAGACCAAGAGGGGAATTAGTCTCTGGACTCCTTAAAGTATATAGTTTATGAAAAATAGTCATAAACTGGAGAGGGGAAGTAAAGGTCTGAAGCAGGCTAGTATTAGGCTTAATCCTACTTTCAGACATAATAAACAATGTAAATGTATATAAAGCAGGCCTCAGAGCAATAAACTCTCAATTGTTTCTCAACAGTCACTGCCTAAGTTATTCTCCCTATCATTCCTTTTTTTTTTAGTTTTGTTTTAGACAACACTTAAGTTATATGTATGTATATATAAGAGGTCTCGTTCTTATTTTTAATCATCTGGTTACTCATTCTTTCACAATAAAAAACATGGGAATGACTCGGCTGTTAGAAATACACTGATTTGTTGAAGCAATTTTTATTAATTCATGATTTTTACATTTTGGTCCATAACTAGTCACCTATGCATCCAATCAATATACCACCAATAAATAGTCCTATAATTTTTCCTTGTATATGTGGAAAAAATGCCACCTCACATGGAGCATTGTCTCTTACCATTTCAAAGCCTATAAAGGAAACACACACATACATATAGAAGAAGATATGAATATTAATATTAAAAAAAAAAAAAAAAAAAAAAAAAAAAAAAAAAAAAAAAAAAAAAAAACAGTAAATATTGTTTATAACTAAAGATTAACCCCTTTAATTAAGAAATTAAAATCATTAATATACTTAATAAGGATCAACAATAAATAAATAAATACAGTTTTTAGAGATTTATTTATAATTTTTGTTACAATAGTTTTGTTTATTTGGCGAATAATACATGATATTTGAAAAAATATCTAAATAAACCTTTTTAAATCACATCGTATCCTATAAAAAAATATTAATACAATACAAAAGATTTGTTAAATGATTAATAAATTAATATACAATTGATCAAAAAAGAAATGGGAATGTATGTACTTATTTTTTAACAAAAAAAAAAAAAATCAACTAAAACAACTGTAATAAATTTTTTACTTACATCCTACTTCACAGTCTTTTATTGTGTTTCTATATTTGTAAATATAATAGAGAGAAGAGAGTAAAGGGTTGGAATGGTTCTGCAAACTAAGTTAACATTCAAACTTGATTTTACTACCAATACTGTTATTTTTTTCTTTGTGTATATTCCTTTATCATGTTGAATAGGCCATTAATTACTAACTGTGACAATAATTTATTTAGTAATATTATTCATATTTTACATAAATATTTCTTAATTTAAAACTACACAACATGTGGTAAAATATCTGAATTAATCCAGACTCTCATTAGATTCTCTTTTTTTTGGGGGGGGGGGAGGGGGTTTATTAATTTTTTTTTTTAATAATTATTTACTTTCTCATATAATGATAAATATTAAATTACACATGACTATAATTATATACACTTTAATAGATATTTACATTCTTCAAACCTAAGTAAAGATATATGATCACAATTCAGATTGGTATATAAAGGGGGGAACACAGTAAGCAATACAGAAAGAATATTGAAAAAAATTAAGCGTTGAGTAGGGCAGAGCAGCAGATTGCTGCAAAAATATTTTTACAATAAACTAATTCATCATTGAGCACATTCTTCCTAGATACTGGATTAATTAGGTTAGCAGCACCAAAATAACTTATCCTACTCTTTGCTCATTCTTATGTTGGTAGCAGTGATGTTTCACTGAATATGAAAACAGCTGACCAGATATTTGTTTCAAAATCACACAAATAATTACAATAATAGTATTTATCTCATATTAATTATCTACGAGGTAACTTTTTTTTTTTTTTTAATTTTTTAAATTTTATAAAGGTGGGTCTTTGGCATTGTTAAAGAACGAATGGAAATAAAGGAAATATGAACACACTAAAAAATAATTACTACTGTAATGCTCATTAAAGAATACACCAATAGTAGTTAATAAGCCATATCATTTTCAGCATAAAAAACTATGGACAATGATTTGCTTGATCTTTAACAAAATGAACTGTAATGTGAAATAAAACATTTCATGTTTATGATGGCTTCTACTATAGTGTCAGTCTTTCAAAACATTACAAATGGGGCATTACAATATCACAAGAACTCTTAATTCCAAAAAAATAAATAAAATAAAATAAAATGTTTTTTAAATACATTTTTAATCCATTTATATTTATAGGGAAATAAATTATAACAGTATTTATAATTACAAAGAGGGGGGACACTTAACATAATTATAATCTAATTTTATTTCAATAAGTAGTAAATTTTCAATACTCAAGTTATATCTTACTACTTACAGTTAAAGTGCTAAATGCTCCATTATAAATTTCTTTAAAAACCTGTTCCCTTAAGTTGAAAAACTATGATGTTACACATAACGTATAACTGCTAGTTATTTTTGAATTATTTACACAGGCAGGTTACTTTAGACTGAATTAAGGCTGTTACAACCATCTCAAATTTCTATTGCTGTATTTTCCAAAATTAACAGTAAAACATTGCTGAATTCTCAGTCCCTCGTGTTAAGGAAGGAAGTTTTCCAGCAAAAAGTTAAACAGACTTACTTCCTAAAGATTTGCAATATTTTATTCAGTTAAACCCTGCTTACATACAATTATATACCAACTATTTTTAATACATTTATTTTTCTTTAAAATGTTTATGAATACATTAATCTAAATTAAACAATTGTTCGACAATCTGAAATTTTATACAAAACAAAAATGTATAACAATAAATATTCATTACCATCATTTCTCTATGCTCAAGGAAATGATAAAAATTTGTATTATTGGAAAAAATGGCAATAAAATGCTCCAACCAAAAAAAAATGTGGATTCACATTTTTAGATAGTATCTAAGAATATGGTATACATATTTTTAGATACCATCTCCTTGACATTTTTTAAACATCATAATTGTCCATTAGTCTCAAATACAGACACACAGCTTTGTACATTTCTTCAGAAATATATACCCTGAGATTCCTACACATAAATAGTTTACAATGCTGAGGAATGAATATTATAACCTTGTTTGACAAGTTTGATTTTTCTTGGGATTAAGTTCGATGTGCTCAAGGCTCATTGTTTAAGCCATTAGAATCAACAACAAAATATAACAAGAACAACAAACTATATAATAAATATTTGCTCTTGATTAACGAGTACAAAGTCTGTAAACATGTTTATAGGAGAGATTGCAGAAAGGGAAAGCTGCCCTGATTGACACCATATCAGATTTGGACCAAAAACCACGGCCAAGTTAGAAGATGTCATTTTATTAAGATCACACCTATCGATTACCTGAAAACAAGTATCATTAACTTTTTTACTTCCTATAAAGGGAATAAGTTAAGATAAAGGCATTAACAAAAAATCAAAAAGGAATATTATTTGGAATAATACCATTCAACATAAATTAACCATTAAAATACAATACTCAATAAAATTATAGGTCACCCCCATTTTTCTTAAATCAAACATTAATTCTAATAGATGAAACTATTTGAAAATATTTTAGGTAATTATAACTTCACAAATGACAAACAAAAATCAATACATTCACACTACAAAATTTTATAGTTTATAGAAATAACCTGTAGGATAACCCGTCCTTCCTGCCCTATTTGGAATACATTAGGACATTAAGCCACAATAAACAAACGACCGCTACAAAAATATATTCCAGTTTATATATTTATCCATTTCCTCTAGAAGTAACTCTCAGTAATGTGTTGATCCACCCTTTCTCTCTAAGTATTCTGCCAATAGTTTTGGAAGAGCTTTAAAAAGTTTCTTTAAATATGTACTTTTGATAGACATTGGCCCACTTTTCAACGATGGAGTCAAACTTGTTGGAAAAGTAATTTTGTATTATATAATTTGTAACATAAGTTCCTATTGGCAGATACAGAAAGTAACTGACCAATAGCGATCAACCTTATATCTAGATATTACCTCTCCAGAAATATTGTTTTTCTATGTTTATATAACCTGTATAAAAAGTGTGTGTTATGTTCTTGTGAAGTGTTGTTTTTCTTGTAATAAAACTATATTTAGTAAAACTGTTTTGCCTCACTGTGTGTAATACCCAACAAAACTGTCTTTCTTGAGCACAAACTGCTCGAGAAACTTCCCATTTTCCTTTTGCCAAGCTGAAAGATGAACTGACATTGAGTCAGCTGTTCTCCTCTTTAAACAATTTACTTGATGACGTCTATTTACTTTTTTGCATTCATTTTTTCTGAACAAAATATTAATACTGTCTTACCACTGTACCCTATCCCAGCCCAAACCATGACTATATCTCTCCTACCATATGATGTTAGCTTAAAAATAGTTTTTCCTTCAGTAAATCATGAAAATAATATTTAAATTTATCAGGACCATCCAGATTAAATAAATTTTTGTCACTGAAGATAACTTTCTCCCATCTCTTTCCCCATGAAACATGATCAGAAGCAAATTTCTTCCAATTGGCTCTGTATGTTTTTCAAACAAGGGGTTTCATCTTAATTTTTAGATAATTTAAGTGACTGGCTTTGTGCAAAATGCATAATAAACATTCCTGATGTTTGTTTGGACTCCTGCTTATTCACTAATTTTCTTGCTGTGGATGAAGACTTGGATGCTTGGTAGAAAACAGCTTATTATTTTGGGAAATTGTAGCAATGGGCCTATTAGTCCTTTTCTTTTGGTCATAATAGTTGCCCAGCCTAAGAAATTTTTTTTTGAAATGCCTGATGTCGTGGCTGACAGTTTAGTTTTTATTATCAAAGGTGCGGAGGCATGTTGATGTTTTTAGACGCTAGTTAATGCCAAGATGCACCTAAATAAATAATAGCTTAAACGTAAACATTGTCCAGCTATTGTACTATTTAGTCATTGTTATATATTTAAATTAGAGTTAAATGTTAACATTTTTTTGTTGGAAATTTGATCACATGTCCATCACATATGTTCTATATTGTTGTATGTGTAATTAATTGATGAATTAATAACCTGTTTTTATGTTTAGGTTATTGTTATATTCATACAGTGATATTGTTACTAATTTTATTTCCATTTTTGTTATATATCAATTGCTTCATTAGAATTTAGCTCTTGTGATCGTACGTAGCCGAATATCAGGTAACTTCGTTACTCTTCTGGCAAGTTCGTGGGTCACTAAGTCATGTCCCCCCTAGAAAAAAGCTATGGCGTATGAGAGAGCTCACTTAAAGTCTATTTCGCACTCGGGCGCAAGGCCCTACATCACCAGACCTAGTACTGAGCAACTAATACATCGCCATTGGGAATCGCCTTACCCACCATGGGTCTGTGGACTGTGATTATCACTTATATTTTTGCATATAAAGTTAAACTATTATTGAACTATGGTTAGTTTAATATTATCATAGTAATTTATTAATATTTAGTCATTTATAAGATAAGGAAAAGGGATTACATGTGTTAAAATTAATGTTGTTAATTATGAAATATAAATTTACATGCAGATTGTTTAAACTATTGTTTAACTTGAGCTACCAGTGGACGGTTTCGGCTGAGTTCACCATGAACCCCTAGCCGCTGCTACACCTACTTCTAATTGGAAGTTCAAATAATTTTTGATTTTGTCCAATTTCTAATGCATATTTTAATTACATTCTTTTCATTCTATGACAAAACTTTACCCTAGGCATTGCTTAATTAAATTAAACTAAATGAAATAAAAAAGATGTAAAGTTCAATAACTGCACTTTAAATGAGATTCGATAAAAACTGACACTGGTATAAACTTTTATCGCATATTAATATTTAAATTTTAGATAATCCGGGACCCAACATGAATCAGAACTCTATACAAAAAAATTTGTTTAAGTACATGTGTGCTTACAACAGTATTTAATCGCTTTGCTTAAATCATTACATTCTATAAAAATAATAACTAACTAGAGGGGTGGCATATATTGACAGGGTATGAAAGTTATCATAAAATTATTGAATAAATACATGAATGGATGAAAGTTATATTACAAAATTAAAATAACACCTATTTTCAAGTGCTAAATAAAGTAATTTAACTTCTCCATTCACTGAAAAATAATGATTTCCACCAATAATTTATTGTCGGCCATGTAGGTGAAGGTAAGCACATATGTTTTCTATAACAACTTTCAAAAATTTTTATAATAGTTCATAGAGAGATCTTAAGTAACTCATTCTAACCAAAATTTTGTGAATCATTAAGAATTATAAAATATTTAAAACTTTTGAGACTAATTAAAGATTCTGTATGGTTTGTAGAAGGTGCTTGACTACCATGCCCCCGGGCTCAAGTTCGAGTCTAAATGAAGGCAGAAAATTTATTTTATGTTATTTTGGCCATGGATTGGCTTCAGGGGACCTTCCTAGGGCCCACACAGCCTCGTTTAAATGGGTACCCTTAATTGGGAAAACACATGGCGGTTAAGCAAGTATTCCAGCCAATATTCCTCCTTTCACAACTGTTGGCTCAGAAACCCAAGACCCTTTATGGGTTGTAAGTGTTACAGGTATGGTTTGTAGAGTACAAAATTATAATGAAATTTACTACTAAATAATCATCAATTCTGCTTTAAATGATAGAGTTATTAATAAAAGTGTTAACCTACCTTAGCTAAAAACTGAATAATATACTTCAAGATTTTGTAGTTGTCTTCGGGAAGCTTTTCTAAAATCAGTATTTTGACATGCCTTGGTCTTTCATCTTTTGATATGTCTAAAAAAAAATATAAAGAAAATGTTACAGGTTAATATGTTTAAAATGTTTAGAAAGTTTTTTCTTCAATTCATCAATATGTATATACTTTCTTACCAAAGTATATCGTTTCAGGATCAAATTCAAACAAATCTTAGGTCTCTTCCTAAACTCATTCTAAAAAAAGTCTTAAAAGCGACCATATTTTATCTCCTTACTAATAATTGCTAAATTAGCCATCAATCAATCGGGTGACAGTTTTGATGAAAAATATTTACTCAAGCATTCTGAAGTCTAATAAAATTAAAAAATGTTGAGTAACTTTAATATTTCTTTTAATATTTCAATTATCCCTTATAGCACAAATTAATTACAGTGTACATAAAATAAATAATATTTGAAACAATTAAATACTTTATATTTAAAGTAATTTAACCAAAGAATTATTTATTTAAAATAATGTCCAGCTATTATTCCAGTTTTTTTTTAATCACATAAATAATGACCAAAAGGAAACTATCATTGAAATAATAATATTAAAACCATTGACACATACTTGGAAACTGTGTTATCTCATCATATAAATCAAATGTCATCAGAGGTTCTTCAAGTTCTCGGAGGAAAGTCTTGAGCAGGACAGCAGCTATGTGCGCATTTCCTTGGAAGTCAATAGGAATACCTTCGTTAACTTTTGCTTGTAGTTCTTTTACCACAGCAACATTTGCAGAGCGTCTAAAGAGACCTTCTGTTTCCAATGCTATGAATACAGATTTAAAACAAACAGTAAACTGGTTCTTTTATTCATAGAAAATTAAATGATAAAATAAATACAAAATACTAAAACGAAATAGATTTCCTAAAACATGCAAATAACTTAAGTAATTAATATAAATTAAAACTCATTATTTTCAGAATTTGTCCTATAACTAACCGTCTGGGCTTTCCAAAAACTCGATACATTGCTTCACTATAGGAGGTATCACTTGACCTTGGTGGTTGTCCTTAATGAACTGCAAAGACACACCAAACTGTTGAGTGGGAAGTGGAGGAGGGGGAGCCTTCACGGTTCGCCGAGGAGGTTTCCGCAGCTTAGCAAGCAACCTCTCATCATGCCTAAAAATTAGAAAAATATGTTAGAAAACAAAATAAATGATATCGAAATGCAGTCCATTTACATTTGAATTGGTTTACGAAGAGAAAATAAAACAAGTAAATCTAATCAAACCTAAAATTGGAAAGATGCTAATAATAAATACCTGAAAAACAAATATTTGTGGCCAATACCCTCCTCTCAAAACTCTCAAATTTCAGACTTAATTGCGTAAGAAGCTTGGTCGAAGGGCAGAGATCTTTATTGTTTTGAACAGAGGTTGCCCTCCTACCATGCCAAGGTGCATTGATCTTCTATACTCCCCATTAAAAGTATCGCAACACTTTAAAATATTTGAATTTTATAAAAATGTATTTTTTTCACAATAAAGAAAGGTTCTGAAGTTTATAATAAACATTCCTAACCTAGACATAAACAATTTTTATTAAAATAAATTAGAATATTTCTTCCAATAAACAAAAAAGTTAGATAATAATAATAAAGCTTCTGGTGAAGACGGCGTCCTGGCAGAAATGTGGAAGTTGACAAATGACGACTTCAGGAAGAAATTCATGGAAATGCTTATGGACGTTTGGGAAAAAGAGAAAATACCAGAAGAATGGAAAACCGCCCTAATACATCCCTTACATAAAAAGGGGTCCAAAACCGATGTCAATAACTATAGAGGAATTTCACTACAATCTGTCACCTATAAAATCTTCTCTAAAGTCTTGCTGAATAGATTGGAACCACAAATAGAGCACAAAATAGGAGAATACCAGGGTGGCTTTCGAAAAGGAAGGTCTTGTCAGGGACAAATTCTAAGCCTTAAACTGCTGATAAAATACTACACTACCCGAAAGAAAAATCTTAACATTTCCTCTGTTGACTTTAAAAAGGCCTACGATTCCGTGGATAGGGAAACCTTACTGGAAATCCTGAAAGAATATGGAGTAGACCAGAAAACCATAAATTTGATAAATCTGACAGATACAAAAGCTAAAGTGAAATTCCAGGGTCTTATAAGCAAACCTTTCCACATAAAAACAGGACTAAGACAAGGTGATGGATTGTCCCCCATACTTTTCAACATAGTCCTGGATAAAATTAAGAAGGAATTCTAGAAGGAGAATGGCGCAGGAGCCATAGTAGGGAGCAAGAACAAGCATATAAAAGTGAATTGTTTGGTGTTTGCAGACAATCTCGCACTTTTGGCAGAATCAGAAGAGGAGAGACCATAAGTCAGCTAAATACCATACAAACAATAGCAGAAAAAGCAGGGCTACAAATATCATATAAAAAAACAGAATTTATGACTACTGAAGTGAAGTTCAAGAAAAAAACAGTTAACACCAAGTATGGTAAAATTAAAGTAACAAAAAGGTTTAAGTACTTGGGGGAAATAATATGTTGCAATGGTTTGGAGAAGAAGGGCATCCAGGAGAAATTAAAGAAATTGGAACATTTGAGCTTCCAAACAGGCAAAATATACAATAAGAAGAACCTCTCCTCCAATGCGAAATTAAGGCATTACAATGTTGTGATTTTATATGGGATGGAGACCACTTGCCTACCCAGCCTAGAAAGGCTATTAAGAATAGAAAGGAGAATCCTGAGAAAGATGTATGGGCCCAGGAAAACACAGGAAGGTTACAGGCTAAGATCTAACGAAGAGATCTACAGAGAACTGAAAGACCTGGAGACCGAAATAAGAATCCGAAGGCTGATATTCTATGGACATATGAAAAAGACGAAGAAGGAAAGACTAAATAAAGAGATATTCGATCAAATTTGTAGCTATAAAAGCGTAGGTTGATATACAAAGCAAATGCAAGAAGAATTTAAGAACCTTAAAATGTCAGAAACTGACTGTGGATAGAGAGATGTTCTGAAGGGAGAGACATTCAAGAATAATGAAGCTAAGATGGGAGGAAAGAAAGTCGAGAATCCCAAAGAAGCCTAAACCGTGATATTCACGTGTCCTTAAAAAGAAAAGTTAGATAACTTACTTTTTAAAATTTTCATTTTTTACAATTTTAACTTTTAAATTTTTATATTTAATAAGACATATTGCCCCTTCTGGCTTGAATGACTGCTTCTGCTAGTCTTGGCATACTTGTAAATAACAAAATGAATGAGGGGGCACCTGTGGTGTAGTGGTTAGCATAGCAATACTAAACCCAAGATCGCGGGTTCGCAGCCTGGCAGATGACTTAGGATTTTTTTTAAAGGGAGTAAAAAATCCTTAGCTATGCCGTCCTTCGGAAAGGACGTAAAATGGGGGTCCTGAGCCTGTGCGATGTCAGGTACTTGTTAAAGAACCCTATCCTATTATACTGGATAGGCAAAATTTAGGACTCCCACCGTAGCATCGTCCGATTAGCCATAGCAGCATACAGTGAAGTTAAACGAAATAAACAAACAAGCAAAATGAATGATAAACATGGACTGAAGGAAATTTGAAAAAAAAAAAATCTCAAATTCTATTGTTAGTTATTAACAGGGAAAAACATTGATGTATCTAATTCTTAATGTCTCACATTTAATAAATAATATTAATATGAAAATAAACCAAGTATGGATTAAGGTAAAAACCAGAAAAATCTCGAGAATTATGGGTGTTGCAATACTTGTGACGGGGAGTTTATATGAATTCTGAAGTTTAAGCTTACCCTTATGGATATTGATGCCACTAAAAAAATCTAAAAATAGACTATTTAACATTGTTATATTCATATGGCTATATTAATATAACAAAGAAAAGTTATTGTTGAATAAATAACTGTTTATTAAACTTATTAAATGTTATTTTATTTTTTTTTTGTATAATTCCTAACATTGATGAAAATAAGATACTACATGTCAGACTAGATTTTTACAAAATATTTTCGCTTAAAAACATTCAAACTTAGCTTGTTAATTTATAAGAAGCTCTGATATCTACTGAAAAAGCCACCTGCAGAAAAGTACTACCTTAGAACAGATTCATAACATCAAAGATAAAGGACTGTAGACACGAGTGATGTGCCAGTACCAAAATTTTTCAATTCTTGGTACCGGCACCTCAGTTTAAATGACTATCATCTTTATAGTTATAGGAAGATTTGGCAATAATAAAATTTACAATAGTAAAAATTTAAATTTAAATGTTGAGAGTCAGGAACGAGATTTGCCTCTCTGCCACATAAATTTATGGTTAGAAATTAAAATCTAACCAGATGAAATCAATAAAATTATTCCTGCCAAAAAAAAATTTAAATCCTTTTTATTTATATTGTGTGTAAACATATGATTCGTGGATCTTTTGTTGCAAGCCCTGATGCTGCATTCCATTACCCACAAGAGTTTCTAAATAAGTTCTGCCCATCTGGATTACCAAATCATTCGTGAAAAGTAAAATGTTGATGTGTAATTATGCTTTAACGTAATCTTCATACACCTAATCGGTGTAATTTACAACTACAAATTTACAGGCAGGCTAAAAATTACTGCTATTCAATTAATATCAATGAATAAATAATGCTCAATTGGATGCAAAACGTTTATCGATAAACAAATAAAACTTCAATCGTTAGTTAAAATTATGTTCTTTACCTATGAGAGCGGGCGAAGCCGCGCCAGGGATGCTAGTACAATATATAAGTTAATTGCAGTTTAAACAATGTACAAAAATGATATATTTTATAAACTATTACACTAATCTACAAAAAAAAAAAAAAAAAAAAAAAAAAAAAAAAAAAAAAAAAAAAAAATGGTAAATTGCGTGCTGACCCTCACATAGATTACGTGTAAAGTTCATCCTTATCTTTATAAATCTAGAATCCTAATACTAAATAAAGTTGTTCAATAATAATAAAAATTATTCCATTACCTAAATGCAACAAAGTAATACTGAATTGGTTTACAAGTTAATTGGGTTAAAACTCAATTTTATTATTATTACTCAAAGTAAATAAATAATATAGGTCAGGCATCAATAGTTGGGGCTATTGTGTCATCAGGAACCATAAGTAATATTAATATAGTATTTGTAAAATCCGCCAGTGGCAAAATAGCAATATTGAAATGAAAGTGAATCAAAAGAACGAGAATGGAACGGAATGAAGAGGAAAAAAAAGAAGGTTTTTCAGTCGGAATGGAACAATGGAAACTGTTCCTTTCAAAAGAATGACCCATCCCTATCAGTACTGGCTTCCCACTTGCAAAAGGTGAGATTCAAGTTTGTATGATCATGTCTGATCATGAATGGACCAGTGTATTATTGCTGTAATGTGTTGTAATCTTATTCCTCACATCAAACAATGGGTAACACTAAATAATTTTGTTGAATCACCTAATCACTAATCATAAAAAACTACAAGGATCGCTAAAGTTAAGAAATAAAACGATTTCTGTCCAAAAAAAATCATGCCTGATTCATTTATTACTTCAAGAAACGTAAATGTTCTACTGAAACCTTTTACTAATTACTGTTCATGGAATGATGCACTGATATTTTTCAGTATGTTAATTATAATAGTGTATTAGCATCAAAGGAAATGAAAAATAATCTTTATTCTAAGATCACAAAAACCCTCTAACAATAACTGAAAAGTATAATAAAATGGATTTATTATCTGGCGGCATTAATTTTTTTTTT
This sequence comes from Euschistus heros, assembly GCA_003667255.2. Classification (NCBI taxonomy): domain Eukaryota; kingdom Metazoa; phylum Arthropoda; class Insecta; order Hemiptera; family Pentatomidae; genus Euschistus; species Euschistus heros. The sequence goes on from RCWM02000020.1 coordinate 3,177,324, forward strand.
GTGCTATAGCTTTGGCAGTTGGAAGTAGTAATCCTATTTCTATTCATTATCCAATAGCGAATAGACATCTAATCTTTAACAATTTGGCGTTTGGCTTGCAGTAGGAATCCATTCTGTGCCATGCATTGTTGATCTGGTATAAGAAAAATAATTCTGTTTCATAAGGTGTAAAATATATTTATACAAATTATCTTACATATTTATAACACTAAGGAGAAGAATCGATGTATGTATAATAATTACCAGGGTTTGAAATCAATAATTATTTTTTCCAAAAAATCTTATAATAATTATTAAATTTGATTTTTAACTCAAAAATCATTCCTGATTTATGAATAAAAATTTCAAGTGATCTTTGGTGTTTATTGATTTGATTACAAATTATGATCACTCACTGAGTAATACGGTATTGCATAAATAATAATGATTAAATTGCGATTAAAAAAATGTTGATCATAAAATAAAAATCACCTTTTACACACAAATTGATTAATAATGTAACAAACAGGGGGTTTCTTAACGCAGAAGATTTATTAACAAATATGACATAAAACAATTACGTACACATAGAACAGACCAAGCAACGCTAGAACTAACTAGAACACTTACTACACTGCACTAACAAACATGACTTTTTGTACAAAGTTTCACACTATTCTTACTGTTCTATTCAATACCATTTTGCATAGCAACGAGAAGCTATACGTTCTAGAGGAGTCTACGGTTGCCTAGCAACTGCTGCTCTCTCCAATTTCGTTACACTGCCCCCTCCTTAATAGCATTCCTCCTGGAATGCTTTTGTTTCCACCTGGAGCAAATCTACTTCCTCCTGGCTCCTCCAGGAATTCTGCTTCCTCTAGAAACGCTTCTAATTCCTGCTAGGAACTCTTCTGGTTCCTCCTGGCATGCTTATGCTTCCTTCTGATATGTTGCTGCTTCCTCTAGAAATATTTTGCTCCTTCCTGGATTGTCTGGTTTCTTCTTCCTTCCCATCAGTTCTTCATATACCTTTCATGTCTCATCTTCCAGGACAATTTCTTCTTCTGTTCTACTCAGTTCCAATCTTTTCTCTTTTCTTTCTAAACATTACAGCTATTAAGTCATGTTTAGATCTATGGCGCCTCTTTATGAACGTTTTGTGTTTTCTTTTTTTTTTCCTTTTAGGTGGTTTATCGAAATTACTCTTCCCATTCTCTAAATCTAGTAATTTAACTTTCCTGTTTGTAACATCATCATTTGCTTTCTCTGCTATTACATTCCTGAGTTTTCTTTCACTTTCAATGGCATATTCTTTCTTAAAAAATTCTTCCCTTTCTTCTACATTACCGTATTCTCTATTAACACTAATTAAGACAGTCTGGTCATCATGGTCATCAGCTGTCACTGGATTCAGCGGTTCACTTGCATCATATTCTTCTTTTATTCCTCCCTCACATCTTCCCAGATTTGATAATTGAGGCACCATTTCTTCTTCCTTCACAGTTACGTACCTTCTTTCTTTCACATCATTTTCACTTTGTATTTGGTTCCCAGTTTCTTCATCAGTCTCTTTTTCGGCCTCATGTTCATCAATAGACTGGACATTTTCAATTTCACCTTTACTATAGTCCTCGGTCAAAGCGTCGAATTTTTCTTGAAGATTCGTGATCTCACTATCACCACTCTGCATGCCGGATACCTTCTGCGGGAACACTTCGAGTCAATCGGACATTTCAGTAAAAAGTTTTGTCCTCCATTCATCGATTTTGTTACTTATTTCCGTCGACAGCTTCTTGATAGATTTTCAAATATCATTTTCGAAATCTAATGTCTCGGGACTTATACTTTGACTGATATAATAAAGATAAAGCCGTTCAAATAGTGTCGTCTTCATACCTTCAGTATCCAGTTCCAACTCCTCCAGTTCCACTCTCAGTTCTGATACACACAATTCCCGAATCCCCTTAACAGGCATCCTGATTTCACAAATTATATTTGTTAACAAACCTAACCCCACACCTGACACCAATTGTAACAAGAACAACACAGGGGTTTTCTACTTACGGTTTATTAACAAATAATTATCAAGATATTAAACAGGGTTAAACTTGGTCAAACAGAACAGCACTAAATAACATTAAAACAACAATAATAGCATTCCCTTCTATTTACTACTCAATAATAATAACACAAAAAACACTGTCCGTGGCAACCAGCAAACACTCTTAGCAACGAGGTTAGTTCTCCTTATTATGTTGCAATATGTTTGTACACAATATTAATGTACACATTTTCAATATTATATATATGGATAAATTTCTTGACTGTTACTAAATCAAAAGTATATCTTTAGCGACAAAAGTTCACGATTAACACCTGAGTACTTGGAAAAACTCCACTCTTTGGTGCTGTGAGAGAGGAGCACAGGTGGCGGATAAGAACCAACGCCGAGATTGCGCTATTATACGGTGAGCCTGATATACTCAGTGCCATTAAGAAAGGCAGGCTTAGATGGTTGGGACACGTCGAAAGAATGGAACCCAACAGGCTACCAAAGAAAATGTTTGATGGCACGCCAGGAGGAAAAAGGAAGAGAGGCAGACCCAGGCGCAGGTGGATCGATGACCTGGAGGAGGATTTGTGGAAGCTAGGGATACGGAATTGGAGAAACCTGGCGAAGGACCGAGAGGAATGGAGAAGGATGGTGGCAGAGGCCCAGGTCCTGCAAGGACTGTAGCGCCCAAGAACAGAACAGAACTTGGAAAAAATTCTGATTTTATAACTAAGCTCTTCCAGCTCCAAGTAGTCAGGCCGTGTTTTTTTTTTTTTTTTTTTTTTTTTTTTTTTTTTTTTTTTTTTTTAATTTTATGTATACATAATATATATATTTTTTTGTAAGCCAAAATTTGTAATGGATTTCAAAAATAAAGATGTTCTGTTGCTAATAGTTGACTATATTATTCTCCACCTACTACTCCAGACTCAAAGTATATCATGGAGATAATTTAACTTTCTGATTTAGAAAGGAATTACTCAAAAATTATTATTATTGTCAATTGTAAAAATTTTGTTCAGAAATAATGATCAGACTTTGATTTTTATCACTTATGATCAAAAATAAAAATCGATCTTAATAAAAATCATCAAATGATTTTAAAAATTCCAGATAAAAATCTTGATCGGATTTGATTTTTATCATTATTATTTTTAATTATCGATTTCAAACCCTGATAATTGCATTATCCTGTATCACAAAACTATCGCCAGCAGTATCGATCATTTCCTAAGAATCGACTTAGGGTCATCGATTCTCAATACCGATTCTTTTCTCAAGAATCGGTGAAATCGAGGATTGACAAATCACAAATAAATACTATGGCAAGTTTCCCATATCTCTGCAAATGAGCTCTTTCTATTTAATGATTTTTAGGTTACATCACATATATACAAAGATATTTATTAACCACTCTATTAATAAAAAACACAGAATTATTGGAGATAAGAATTGATAAACTTAGATAAAATAAATAAGAACTTCCTCTCATTATTATATTAAGTGGAAGTTCTAACCTTTCTTAAGAAAAACAGTTATTTCATACTTTCTCAAGGGTATGTAGTAGTAGTCAAGTAGGTTGAGATATTAAGGAGCATAACATTATCAATGGCACGTCCCGATTTGAATCTAGCCTGGACTGTTTGAATTTAATTATGTGGTTGAACAAAAAAAAAAAAATTCCTACCTTCTCACTCTGGTTACAATAAGTTGGTACCCTAAATGTCCTTAGTGATATAGTAGAGATACATAAAGGCTTTGAAACCCAGTAAACCAACAAAAATACCCCTTGTTTCTTGTTAACATTTTTTTTTCTCGATGTAATGAAATTATAATAAAAAAAACCTTAATTACAACATAAAATATAAAAATAATAATTCATATTATACTGAGCTGCCAGAGGAAGAAGGAAAGAAGAGCCTCCATGAACATAAGAAAAAAAAAACAATAGCTACACACAAACTAATAAATATATTTTTAAGATGATGAGTGGGATGTCGTCAATACATACTGATACTGATACTGACAAAATCACAACCATCAACTCTTTGATATAAAATAGAAATCAACACTTACTGTAAGACAGGATCTGGTATAGTAATCTGATCTAAATTTAAATGTTCAGCCAATTCATTGAGATAGTTAACATACATAACTTTCCGTCCGAATTTGACACTAGAAAAAAAAAAAAATAATAAACTCAATTTTACATAAGCAAAACTACAAATAATTCATGACAACTGATTGAAATAGATTAATAATTATTCATTTAAGCCTCTATCCTTGTAGGTAGGAGATATAAAAAAAAACATATAGTTGTAATAATAAAATAAGGGAAATGAGCAAAAATATGCTGGGCTGCACTTGATTCCAGCATAGTGATGGAAGGTTGAAGAATCATTTGCATAGCACATAGTAAGGTTACAATAAATTAACAACATTGCACATATAATCAGCATGAGATCATTCATTATCTTAGCACTAATGTATTAGTTTTTGAAATGACTATTTTTATTATAGTTATGAATTTGTGACTACAATTTCTGAAAAAGGGAAAACAACTGAAAGCATCCACTGATCCTTAATTTATCAAATCGGCAACATTTGACTGAATGACTAGGGCAGCAATAAAAAATAACCACAGCAGAATTACATATTAGACTATTAATATGTATTAAAATAGATTTAATATATATTAACCATATGTTAAACTCAAATGGAATAACTTCTAATTAACTTTGCTCAATTAACAAATCTATATTTAATGAAATATTACCAACATAATAATCTCACCTGATGACAGCTTTGAATAGTTGCCACACAACCCTTATCAAGTTAGTTGGATGAACCAAATACAAAGCCTTTAGATTCTTTTTATATTTTCTATCAAAAGCTTTGTAAGCTTGCCAAAGCCACGATAGTGTTGGTTTATTTTTACTGTTTAAACCATAATGAAAATAAATTAGAGTGTAATCCTGCTCGACAAACTTATCCAAAGTGTACATCAGGTACCTGAAAAACCATTCATAGATAGTAATAATTGAAAACCATTTAACTACAATTACACATTTAAAAATAAAAACAAAAGGACCAAAAGGTTTTTAAATATTTATAATTAAATTGGCTTAAAGAAATAATTTAAAAATAGTTCTATAATCCTATATAGTATTATAGTTCTATAATGCTTCAAAACTAAAGGGTTGACCATCAATCTAAATGGCCAACTCACTGAGAACAAAGATACCTCCATACTTAAAGAATACTTGAATTTCGTATCTAGAATATAAATCTTAATCAGTACTAGATAATATTATATGAAAAAAAAAAACTATTTAAATCTTTCTCTAAAAAAAATTATTTTTATACAAATAAATTATAAATTAACTTTATCAGCCTATTTAAAAATTTAAATATTTTTTTAAATAAAAATTATTTTTAGAAAAAAAAAAAAACTGACTACAAGATTAAACCTACATATTAAAACTTGAACTAAAAAATAAAAAATAATATTTTAATTGCTTCGAAACAAAAACCATTAAATGAAAATCAACGAAATTATCTATACTATATAAATTAAATTAAGGCTTAGCGAACCCGAAGGTTCGATGCCGACACCACCAACCGTCGACCGCACACTTCCCTCCAATCCACTCCTGAAAAGCCTAAATCCCCCAGGTCGGCCCTTACGCAATCCTCCCATCTTCGTCTCAGTCTACCCCTCGATCGTTTACCCGACGGCTCATAAATGATTACTTTTTTCGGAATTCGATCATTATTAAACCCAACGACTTTACATGCCCATTTTAAGCGTCGCACTGCTATTACTTGAACTATATTTACCGGATATAATTCGCGCAGTTCCCCATTGTGAAGGCTTTTAAATTCTCCTGTTTCTTCATCCTTTTTTGGGCCAAATATTCTACGCAGTACTTTATTTTCGAAAACTTTAAGGCGTTGTTCCTCCCTAGATGTCAGCAGCCATGTTTCGCATCCGTTGAGAACTGTAGGTAGTATAATAGTTTTGTATATCCTAATTTTTAAATTTTTGGAGAGTAAGCTCGAACTGAGTAATTTTGCGACCGAGATATAACAAGCATTACCAGCTTTTAACCTAGCCTTTATTTCTTCTTGAATTTCATTTTTCCTCGATATGATAGACCCTAGATATTTGAATTGCTCAACGTGTTCAAACTTTATCCCAGAAATATCTACATTACTAAAATGTTCACCGTTTCTACTACTAACCACATATTTCGTTTTATCGGTATTAATTACTAAACCAATTTCGTTACCGGTTTCCATGAGTGTAGTAGCGTTTAGTTTTATAGTTTCCTCGTTTTCACCCAAAGTACCAAAGTACCAAATCATCAGCATAATCAAGAACGGACATTTACCATCTATCTCTAATCCTTTTCCCGTAAGCATTACGTTCCTAATGACCTATTCTAGCGCTAAGTTAAATAATACCGGAGAAAGAGAATCTCCCTGTTTTAAATCCGAACATACCTCAAACTTTTCGGAGTAAAAAGTCCCGATTCGGACTCTATTAAATGATTCGGACATGCAGGTCTTTACGAGATTAACCAATTTCTTTGGTATCCCCAGTTCAATCAAAATATCAAACAGTTTCTGGCGGTTAATCGAATCATAAGCCTTTTGGAAATCAACATAGAACTGATGCACTACACCCTTAAATTCTAATTTTTTCTCTAAAATTTGACGAAGGGAAAATATTTGATCGATAGTTGAATGACTCCGTCTAAAACCATATTGATAGTCTCCAATTATTTCCTCCGCGTAATCAGTAATTCAGTTCTTTTAGAATTGATGTAAATATTTTATAAAGCATCGGAATGAGTGAAATACCACGATAGTTGCTACACTCTGTTCTAGGACCCTTTTTATAAGTCGGAATAAGTATAGATTCTTCGATACTTATATATCTATTCACAATTTATGATCAGTTATTTTTGGAGTCGGTGCCAACCTAGAAGGGCTGTTTAATCCTGCCTTTGCAACAAACTTTCGAATGGCCGGAGACTGCGGTGTGGTGGTGATGAAACACTGGGAGGATCTTTACAATTACCATTTCTTTTCAAATTCTGTTTGTTTTGGTTGGCACAGACCAAAAATAACTGATAATAAATTGTGAATAGGTAGATAAGTATAGATAATTTCGTTGATTGTCATTTAGTGGTTTTTGTTTTGAAGCAATTAAAATATAATTTTTTATTTTTTAATTCAAGTTTATATATGTAGGTTTTATCTTGTAGCCGGTTTTGTTTTTTTTCTAAAAATTATTTTTATTTTTCACTTTTTAGTGGTGAGTGTATTTTTGTTTATATAGTCAATTCTCGATCTTCAAACTACCCTGAAAAATAGTTCGACTTACTGAACAAAGACTTATCGAGGTTATCATCCCACTTATCTTCATGTAAATAGGAAAATTGAACACAAAATTGGAGTTGAAATCATTTTTCATTAATGGGTATGTGTATGTTGTTTGTAAATGCATATAAAATCATTGATACAGAAAATTAAACACCCGGTATCAATTTATCATATAGCTTTCAACTGAAATGCGTTTTTTTCAGAGGGTGCCTAAAAGTAGACACCGCCTTCCACCAGTGGCGATATTTTCTATATTCCTTAGGACGGTTGAAAAAGAATTACATGGAAATCGGTATTCACTAGCAACAAACGCCCAACTTCTTTCCCCTTTCTCCACTTCGCAAATCAATTTTAACTTTTCGTAAATTGAAAGAATTTTCAATAGCCACTGTAAAACCACTTGAGTAAATAACTAATAATAAGGGACTGGTGTAACTATGAACTGAAAAGATAAACAATGACAGGGAAAAAGGAAAACAAATTACACATGAAATTCTTTTAATTGAAGTTTGAGAAATAGAGGCAACGACTTCTAATAGTTCGTTTCATAGAGGTGGTCCTAGAAGATCTCTCTTTAGAACCCTATTTTCAGTTCGACTTATTTACACAATTTTTCACGTTTTTTGTCTGAAATCAGCTCATTGAAGTGAAATTTAAGTGTATTGAAGTGTATCTTCCGACTATTGATTTTGTTCGACTTATTTAAGAATTTAGCTTATCGAAGTACGGTACATCAAGAGTTGACTTTATATGAAAATTATTTTTGTTAATAATTTAGATTTAGTTACCATGGAGATTTCAGATTATCATAATTATAAAAATGTTTAAAATGGAAGGTTATATAATTTCAGATATAATGACAGAAGATATAACAGAAGTAAGCAACATTAGTTTCAACATGAATTTAATGTTTGAATGAAAATAAGGAAAATAAGTTCCCCCTTCACAAAAAGTTGTGAGAAAAACACTGAAATAAATCGAAAGGTCAATGTCGAGTAAAATGTATTTTGGGCAGCAGCAGAGGCATAGTCATGGTTCGATGTCATTACTACTGTCAATAATATTGATAAGATGAGTAATGCCTAATCATTCCTAGTAATAGGTGATAACATAGCAAGGAGGTTATGACGTAATTGTGAGAGCTACAAATGAGCTAAACAGTTCCACTCGAATAAAAGGCATATTATATTACCAAAAGCAACTGAGAAACCATATCAATTGTTGATTAACCATTTTGGTTAATTAAGCGTCAGAAGCATTTCCACATAAAATATTAAATAATTAAAACAAATTGAGCAATTAAAATAAACCTAATTAATATATTACCACTTAATTACATTAAGAAGGTAAAAAACTTGATATACAGAAAATCTTTAAAAACTATTATTATTCAAATGAAAAAATCATACCTCAAGAGTTTTGAATGATCTAAATCCTTGCTCGGTGGGAGTTTACAAGCAGAAACAACAATTATTCTTCTGCCAGCAGTATCATCTCCAAAAACTTCAACAATACCATACTTGGCAACATCACTAAAAGCATCATAATCTTCATCACCATACTGATATGTTAGGCTGTCATAGCCAGTCGGTGCATCAACAAGTTCCTCTTCAAAATTTTCCTCTATTGTGCCATCAGAAACTGGAGATTCTAAATAATCATAACTTGCTGCTAATGCTTCAACTTTGGCATCAAGTGCTAGAAAAAGAGAATTGAAAATCTTGTCCAAATAAAAACAATTCTCTTTTCATTAACATGCATAAACTACTTACTTAACATACAAATTACACAATTATCAAACAGAAAGAAACATTATTTCATTTTATCAAATATATGTTTAGGTTTGGAGTTATCAGCCTCTACTTACACTAATAAAATGTTTAATCTGATAAGAATAATTTCACATACAAAATGATCAAAATATTAAAACATTAACTACTGATGGAATAAAGATTTGTAATAATAAAAAAGATCTACCAAAAAATATAAGTCAATGATAAATTGTAAGTTATGTCACAGATATGTACTAAATGCAATATAAGGGAATTGATATAAGTAAGTACAAAAAAAGATAGTAAAGGTAATTAATGAAATGTTGATACTGAAAAAAACAACAAAAAAACGATTGATAATAGAGAAAAAAATAATACTAAATTATATTTACTTTCTCTTTCCACTAAGGGTTATAGCACAGTAAATACTGAATAAAATACATACCAAGATCGACAGTAGCAGTTTGTAGTTCTGTGTCATCAAATTCTAAATTAGGTTCATAATCATGAAAATCTGATAAACTTGGATAAGGTTCTTCAGTATCATTTTGTACATCTGCCAATCAAAAAAATGACTGAGTTTTATGGAATAATGCAACTACTTGGACCAGATATTAATTGAAACAATTTCACGAATATAAATATGTAGAAATTGATATTACATTTTAAAAAATCGTGAATAGTAAACTAGAATTAGTTTCATACTTGTGTTTTTCATTGATGGTTGGTTCGTGATATGTGGTTCAGCCATCCTCAAAAATGGGTAGAGACATCAACGAACAGATCCTACCCCCTGTCGAAAGGAATTAGCTTGAAAACAACCAAAACGATAATACCAAAACATCACATCACTCCTCAATTGGCAGCTTCAGCTGATCTACTGCCCAAGCCACTTCGATAATATTCAGGTCATGTAACTTATAAATGATTACCAACATAACTTCACCATGAGTTATCAAACATTGACTTCAACTCAAGAATTCCCCACAACTAATATCCGAACATAAAAAATTTTACGCATATAGTAACATACTGTGAGTCACTTCCTCAATATGACGCAGAATTAGTAAATGAAATAATAATAGGCTTATGTATCGTTGATATTCTTAAGTTAATAAAGTTAATTATGGACTTCTTTTAAACTTCCTATTTAGTTTTAAAATGGATTTATATAGATCAAATCTGATTATATAATCTAAGGAACAGAACAGCAGAAAATTAAAGTTTTTGAAACTGACTGGGATGTCTTTAATTTTCTCTGCATTCTACAGTGCGATGTATGATGGTGGTAGACAAAATTTACGAAACTTTGGGATCTTATAGGAAATTTTACACTAATCAAAAAAGTCTGTATGAACATGGGACTGGGAAAGAATGAATTAAAAAATAATCGCAAAAAAGCGTGTATTTCAATTCTTTGTTCTCAAAGAGCTTTAAAATAAATGTTAGGTGGAAGTTTTTTGTAGTAACAGCATAAATATACGTTCCAGGATGTATTTAAGTCAATAATGAAGAGGATAAATAATACTAATTATTAAAGTTACATTGCATGGCTACATTTATAAGAGGTCCACAGAAAAATGTAGATGTCCTTTTATCAATTCAAAACGATGGATCATTTTTATTGTTAGTAACTTCTAATGGCACTAAGGCGATGACTAATAAGAATTCATCTGAAATATTTTCAATAGTAAATTTTTGCTTAAATGAACTATTTTCACTACTTATATTCAAAGGCCCACTTGCAAATAAATGTCATCGTACAGTTCTCAATATCTGAAGTTTCTACGATGCATTGGGATGCTCTGATCAATAAATTTCTAAGATTCATATTATTTATGATTGTTCAGTTATAGATAGACTTTCAGGTATAAATCGGTTCTTAGTTCCTTTCAGGTCAACGAACTTGGAATGAAATTTTCACTAACGGAATTAACAACAGAACCAACGTATCGACAGGAGACGTGAAAGGTTTTATTGTCACAGCCTCAGCTCCCCTTGCTTGGAAGCCAGTATTAACCCTCTAATGGTAAGGCTTGAGGGTGAAACAGAAATGGTAAGGCTGGGTCATTCTGACCCGAAGGTAATTCATATTAGTTTTTGTGTTTTTTAATAGCTTTTTGGGATAATAAAATAGATTTTAGAATATTTATTATTGAAAAATTGTTTATAAAAGTAGAAAAATTATTATTATGGCAAGTCTTACAGGAACTTTTTGGTTTTTTTTTGCATTCACAAGTCTTAAAATATGAAATAAAATACAATATATAAGCTAACATAAAACTTTTTTTTTAAGTACACTTCATACATAGAAATATAACTAAAAAATAAAACAAAATTCTTTGTAAGAGAAGAAAATTTTCAGTTTTATGTGTACAGATTTACTGTGTAGGTAAAGATGTTGGCTTATTTCTCTCCATGGTTTTTCGCCCTATATATGGAATTCCTGACATGAAATAAAACGTCCTTGCAAACAAGATATTACTTTCAGGCCATACTTATCCGGCTTGTTCGGTATATATGTTTTAAATGGACACCGTCCGCGAAAACTTAGCAGTGTCTCATCCACAGTAACGTACTCCGATGGGGTATAATATTTTGAGCAGTTCGAGAAAAAAGAACTCCATACTTCTTTCATTGGTGCAAATTTGTCACTAGTTCGTCGGATGACTCTCGTGTTCTTATCGTCAAATCGTAGATTGACCAAAAGAAAATCGAACCTTTTTTTAGTCATCGTTGAGCGGATAGAGGTGGGCCAAATACGGGGGAAAACATTCTCCGGATTGAGACCAGAATTTTTAAAGTAGCACTAAAATACAGGAGCCCTATCAATGCCTTTATTTCCAAGGGATCAGAAGGATGTATAAACCCCTGCTCCGCATTGTAATTTTTTTGTGCTCTTTTAATCTCAGCATTGGTGAAAATTACTATTTGTTCAAGCATCTCGTCAGTTACAAAAAGGAAAAATAATTTCAATTCATTTATTTCCCCTTTAGTTTCATGCTTAGGCCCAGAGAGATGAGTAACTATATTGGAATACTGGGTTCTGGAATATTTTGATTGCAAAGGTTGATCAGCCCAATAGTTTCACAATCTTTCCCCAAATCGAAATTTATATCGATACCTGGATCTGTAAATTCTACTATTTCTTCTTCCGCGACAAATAAGTCACTCAGGTCATCATTTGGAATGGGTCCGTCCTCTGTCTCTGAACTTGAGTCATCTTCAATACCACCACCTTCATTTTCCGATTCCTCCTCTTAGCAACGCATTTCTTGAAAAACCTCTTAAGGAGTTCTAAATAATCGCACTCGGTCCATTGCGAGTCTGAAAATTAAAAAAACAAATAAAATATAAAACGCTGAAACAGTAAAACATTTTTCACTGCACACTCCTTGGGTCATTCTGAGCCTAACCTTACCGTTTGAGGGTTAAAAAAAAGGCGATTGATTTTACTTCTTGCCTGAATTAACATATTTTTAAAAAGAAAATGAATATTGAGAAAGAAAGAGAAATGTAAATCCTAGCAGAAAGAAAAGAGCATCAAATTAGCTTGAATTTTCTCTAAAAGAATTCAGGGCCGACGTCGCCTAACAGCCCATCCTTGCAGCAGTTGGGTCTGTATCCAGGAATAGAGCCTGGTGGCGCTACGTTTGCAAGCCACAATCGAATTACTCATGGAGTTCCTGGATCGAGTTCATGGAGCGGTTGGCGTACGCCCTAGAACACATCCCATCCTTATTACTAAGAACAGGAAGGACCGGTTATCCTATAGGTTACCAACCAATTCTAGCTAGGATAGGAAGGTCAACAATCATTTCGTCGATTCACCACGAAACAATTTTTAACCCTTCCAGGTGGAATTCGAACCCATGAGCAGTACGCTGAGCCCTCGCCCGGCCATCGACTCGATGGCATCGAGTCCTTGACAAGTGGGCCTCAGGCGTGGCAGCCATAGAGGTATAATATAACCAAATGCACATTATAGCAGTGGACTTAATATTAATCAAATGAAATAAAAAAATGAAAAATAGAAAACCTTTAAACTCAATTCAGTTCCTCTTAGGTTTTTCACCTTGGATATTCCTGTTCTAAAAGCCACGAAAAGGTAATGGTCAGAATCTCTTATATGCCCTCACACCTCTTAGGTTTTAATACGGTTTGAGCTGATTGAGATATGGTCCATTTGGAGCGCCAAATGTACTCTTTTCTGCTGTAACAATGTCATTACCTTTGAATAGACTGATTTACTTCTCCCTTTTCGGATTCGGAATCCTTTTCGATGAAATACACCTAGGAAAAAAAAATGTAATCAAAGGAGCACAATATTACATGTTACAATGTGCCTCACACCTTACTATCACCCACTTGACTCACAAGGACTTTACTAACAACCTACTCTTAAAGTAGAACAAGCTTTTGACTGGGTCTGGCACCCAGGACTGCTTTACAAACTCTGTAAATTCCTACCTTCCACATACTTCCTTATTATCCGCTCCTATCTCAGTCATAGAACCTTCAAAGTTAATCATAACTTCTCCTATTCTTCCCCCAGTGTTCTTCAAGGAAGTATCCAAGGTCCCATCCTCTACAGGGTGTATACAGCTGATATCCCGACTCATCTTGGATCCTTTCTCACCAAATATGCTGATGACACTTGTATGACATTGTAAACAATGATCCCTCCATTGCCTCCCAGACTCTGCAATCCCATATCATAAACCTTACCTTCAAGAATGGTGTAAAAAATAAAGAATTAAAATAAATCTCATACAATATCCTTTACTCTTGTCGTAAACCTACAATACAATTTTCTTCTCTTAAATTCTATTGTATTATTTTTTTTTGTCTTTAATATTTTTTTATTTTATTATTATTATTTCTTTATTTCTTATATAATTTTACAATTCACAAAATTACATGCTGTACCAAAAAAATAAACCAGACTCAACTTAAAACACAATACTAATAATCAACTTAAATATATGAGATATAATCATAATTTATATATAATGAAAGAAAAATATATGAAAAAAAAACTTTCAACGAATAAACAGAAAAATATTACATCCTAGTAATAGAATAAACAAAAATTGTGACTATACGTTCTTAAATATCTCTATATATATACATACACACACACACACACACACACACACACACACACACAAAGATATATATATACACACACATATTATATATATATATATATATATATATATATATATATATATATATATATATATATATATATTTTTTTTTTTTTTTTTCCTCTTCCATAGTAACCCTATGAAAGAGTCGTTTATTGAAAAAATGAGCACATCCCATGCATGCAAGCATATTGTGTGCTTAGCTCATTACAAATGCAAAATTTAATTAATTACATCATTGTCAATTATTTTGAAGAAATGAAAATACTAAAAAAAAAAAAAAAAAAAAAAAAAAAAAAAAAAAAAAAAAAAAAAAAAAAAAAAAAAAAAAAAAAAAAAAAAAAAAAAAAAGATACTAAATTAATGAAATAACTAAATAAAAAAAAATGAAATAAAAATAAAACGAAACAAAATAAAAATGAAATAAAATAAAAATACACCAAAAGTTGATGTTTAAGTATGCCCTGTGATCTTCTTTTTAAAGTTCAATGCTTTGAACAAATTTCTTAAATTCATTACTATAGTTTTTGATGAGATTCTTTTCTGACATTGGCCATTGTTCTCCACTGATTATAATATGTTTGATTAAAAAAAATCTGTCCTTGTCAAAAAGTGGGCAGTTATATAATATATGATTAAATGTTTGTGTTGTCTGTCCGTCACAGTGGCAAGTTTCGTTGTCCGAAAGGTTAAAACGTTTCAAATAGTATTTGGTTGGTCCATGCTCTGTTAGAAATTGTGTAAGTTTGTAATGTGTACTTTTTAGTTTGTTGTAGTTTCCTAAATTAACGTCTGGTATAAACTTGTGAACTGGTCGTCCTTTGTTTGATTGTTGCCAGTGTAAGTTCCAGTTTCTTATTGTGTCGTTTCTTAAAGTTTTCTTGATGTATGAAATAGGCGTTTGGGAGTATTCAAAAGGTAAAGAATTGTTAGTCGATGCGAATTTAGCTAGTTCGTCAGCCAGTTCATTTCCATAAATTCCAGCATGCCCCTTGATCCATGTTAATTTAACTGAGATTAATTGATTAATTGATGGAAATTCTGTTTAATTTTGTTTAGGAGTGGGTCATGTATGTTGGGGTTTTTTATAGAGTCTGTCAGTATTTTGTTGTCTGTAAATATGTTGAAAGATTTTGTCATGTTTTTAGTTCGTTGAATGAATTCGGTGGCTTTCAAAACAGCTAATTTTTCTGCTTGATTGTTTGAGCAGTTTGGTCCTAATCGATATTGTTCGTCGTGTCGTTTTTCTTGTTTCTCTAATGTTATTAAGGCACAGCATGTATTCTGCTCAGTTTTGCTACCGTTTGTGTATATGTCTGTGCTGGTCGTGTCGTTTAGTTCTATTTCTTCTAAGTATTGTACCAATTTTGCATGAGATGATGGATGTAGCCAAAATTTTGGTGTCAGTTCCAGTTCAATGTTGTCAGCCTGAATATTTCTAAAAGATAGTCCTTGTTTTTTAATCTTATAAATTGTTGATGTCTCGGTTATTTTAAACTCAATGGGTATCAGCCCTGCAAGTACACATGCAGCGTCATATGATACAGTATGAAAAGCTTTGATAATTCTTAGTGCAATTAGCCTTTGAACTCTCTGTAATTTTCTCAAATTAATCGGTTTTAAGGCGGCTGCTTCCCATACTGGAATACCATAAAGAAGTCTGGGCAATATGGCCCCATCATGAATAACCCTTAGAGCTTTAGAGCCGAGACCCCAGGTCATTTTTGCTGCGTTAGTTAGTGCGTGTATAGTTTTTAAATTTTTGGAAGTTGCTACTTCAATATGCGTTTTCTAATTCAGGTTCTTGTCAAAGTGCAAACCTAAGAAAGTCAATATAGGAGTCTTTTTTAATTTGGTTGAACTTAATTGAATGTTTAATTCCGGAATTTTTTTTTTTTTTGTGAATATGATGTAATTAGTTTTATCTAAGTTAAAAGTAAGTCTGTTTCTTTTTGCCCAGTTATTTAAAAATATTAGTGTCTGGTTTGTCGAAGATTGAAGTTCTGTAAATAATTTTTTAGTAACTAGAAGTATGATGTCGTCCGCGTAAGTGATGATTTGTGTATTTTTAGGTATCTGTATGTCAAAAATGGTGTTAATCAGAATATTCCACACGGTCGGTGAGAGACAGGAACCTTAAGGAGTACCTATAGTCAATTGCCTGGAGGTTGTATAACAGTTGGTTTGAAATTCAACAGTCCTGGCTTTGAATAAATTAGAAATTAGTCGATAAATGTCATTAGGGCATCTGTATAGTCTCAGATTTTCTAGGATTATAGGCCACCAAGCACTATCGAACGCGCCCGAGATATCAAGTTTAAGCATTAGAATGTTGGATTTAGATTTCAGGGAGGATTCTATATGATTGGTTATTTTATAAAGTGCGTCGATGGTGCTTTTTTGTGGCAGGAATCCAAATTGTTGGTCATGTATGGTTTCCGATGACATTAAAAAATGTGTTAGTCGTGTATTAATCAGTTTGTCTAGTACTTTGGCCATTATAGGGAGAATAGTTATCGGTCTGAGTTTGTTTGAGTCTTGTTTAGGTATAATTTTAATAAGTCTCTTTTTCCATATTTTCGGTATGCTTCCATTTAGCCAAATTAATTGGTAAATGTTCGATATCAAATTTGGATAACGGGCGGTCACATGTTGTAGTATGTCTGTTGTGATTCTGTCATGTCCTGGTGTTTTTTTCCTGTTTAATTGTGTTATAATGTTTAAAATTTCCCACTTTTCTAATGTACCATCGTCTCCAGTCTATGGTGACATATTCAACCTGTTACGGATTTCGCATTGTTCCTTAGTGTCTCTCTTTTTTTGGGTCGTCTTGGTAAATTAACGAGTCCATTAAATAGTCAACTGTTTCTTTAAAGTCTGAAGTAAGTTCGTTTCCTTGGATTTTAACTGTTTTTAGTGCCTCTTGTGTTTTATTTTTTCCCGCTGCAGATTTGTAAATGGAACTCCAAGGGTTATTTTCATTTGAGCAGTATTCCTTCCAGGTATCTAATTTAGATTTTTTTAACAAAGCTTGATATTTGTGTCTACTGTTTAAATACTCTGTTTTACGTAGCAGTCTTAGTGCGTTGTTGTTCTTAGTCTTTTGGTATACGTTTCGGAGTTTATTAGTTGTCTTTCGTAGTTCTGTAAGTCGGTTGTTCCACCATGGGACTGATCGATATATTTTTTTTTTTTTGTGATTGTGGATTAGAAACTTTGAAAGTTAAATTGCAAGCTTTAATAATAGATTTGATTAAACAATTTACTGTCCTGTCTATATCGTAAGAAAAAATTGTTTCAGTGATTTTAGATTCTATTTGTAATGCAGTCAGGTTAGTCTCGGATATTAAAAACTGTTTTAAAAGTTGTATGTCCAGATGTTTTTCGAATTTTTCCCAATCTGAGGTTTTAGTTATGTAAAATTTTAGCCATGATTAATTTTTTTTATGAATTCGTGAGTTATCGTTGGGTTTTGTAGAGATTTTGAAGAAAATTGAATTGTGATCCGAGAAGTTGATGTCATCAAGTATTTTCCAGTCATGAATTAAGCGCGCAGTATAAGATTTAGTTAAGGTCAAATCAATATTACTTTTACCTCTCGTTCCATCAAATGTCGTTAATTCAGAATTTTCATTGATTAATATTAAGTTCTGTGCCATTATGAACGATTCCATAATGCGTCCTCGATATGTCGTTCCAAAGTACCGATCGGCAATTTGAATCGATACCAATGACAATTTGGTGATCGAAATATTTTTCAATAATTTGTTTTAATTTAGATAAGTCAAAATTTATGTCTTTTTTTTCGTCAAAGTAAGCACTGATTATTATAAACTTATAATTGTTCTTCAAAATTTCAATAGTACATATGTCCGGGTCGGTGAATTGGGTAAGTAAGATAGCGTCAATACAGTCGTTGTTAATCAATATGGCAGCTCTTGGTTTTGAGTCATATGATTGAAATTTTTTTATTCTATGAGAATAACCTGTTAGTTTGCAATCTCTAGTGTATGGCTCTTGTAATAAAACGATATCAATGTCTTTGTTTATAATAAAATAATTTAGATATTGTGTACATGTCTTTGAATGATGAGTGTGTTAATTGTATCGTACTTAAATTAAAGTCTGTCATGATTGGTAGTTAAGTATAGGTATTGTATAGAGAATTTATAAGTCAGTGTCTTGAACCAGTTTGCTAATTTCCTTAAGGTATGATGGGCAGTGGCTGTCTAGTGCACAATGGTCAGTGTTTACCTTCAAACGTTCATTTCTCCTGTGTTTGTTGAACTGCGTGCAGTTTGGACATTTGAGCGTAGCTTCTTCTCTGCAGTCTTTCAGGAGATGGTTACCGGAGCATTTGGGGCAGGTAGTAACACCCTCACACCTGTCCTTCGTGTGGTGGAATTTGCAGCAGTTGCCACATCGCCTTACTCTAAAGTAGTCCTCAGCCCAGTGTTTTTTATAACCTAAACTGATCCTGTTATATCCTAATCAGTTTAGTCCTGGTCGAGGAGTCCGTTTCGATTACTGCATCGAGTTGACTGTTTCTTCTGTTTTTTAGGATAATGACTGGTCTTATGGCCTCCCTCTCAATCTCCAGATCTTGATTTTGATGCACCAAATGGTCTACCATGTTGTCCAGAGTAATGCCTTCATCGATATCCTTGAGAAATATTCTTGGTTTTCTTCTTTTAGTTTCCCGGGCCACAAGGTTTTTTTCTTCTTTTAGTTTTTCAATTATTACGTTTTTCTCTGCCTCTGTATTGGTTTCAACCAGCACAGATTCTCTTCTCATAGTTAACCTGTCTATACCTATTTTTAAATCAATAGGTTTGATTGCTGATTTAAATTCTTTTTTTATTTCTTCTGGATTTTTAGACTGGTTGCTTTTAATGAGTAATCTAAAAGTTTTTGTTTTATTTCTTCTATTGTGAGGAGTAGAAGTGATTTGTGCATAGGAAGGTTTAAGGTTAGTCCCACCGTGTGCATTTAAATTTGGGTTTTTTAGTGCTATATGAGCTGTATTATGTACATACTCACGAATTTGGTTTATAGCAACAAGCAGGTTTTCTTTTAGATCTGTTCTCAGTACTCTCCAATCTGCTATTTCCACTAAAGTTTTTAGAGCATTTTCAAGAAAGCATTCACTAGTCGCCATCTTGTTACTATGTATGTACCAGGTATGCAAGTTTAAAATGTCGTTTTAATTCCAATAGAATGCGCTCTTAGCCTATTGAAGGATTTGCTTATCTCTAAACGCTATTTTGTTTGTTAGTCATTTGTTTACAAAAGTCAGTTGTTTTTAAGTCGTTTACGTGGACGTATCATACCTTTCTTTGGTGTTAAAAATGTCTAATTTTAAGCCAAATAAAGAGCATTTGCGGCATGTCATGATTTTCTTATTTAATCAAAAGAAAAAGGCATCTGAATGTCATCGAATTCTTGTTGAGACTTATGGCGATGTTGCTCCAACCGTCAGGACATGTGAACGTTGGTTTCAAAGTTTCAAACGTGGTGATTTTGATGTTACTGATCAAAAACGAGAAAATCGACCAAAAAAGTTTGAGGACTTCGAATTGCAATCTTTATTAGACGAAGACAATACCCAAACCCAACAAATGATGGCAGAACAGTTGAATGTCACTAGGCAAGCCATTTCCGATCGCCTGAGAGCTATGGGAAAGATTCAAAAGGTTGGAAAATGGGTTCCACATGAATTGGACGAACGACAGATGGAAAAACGAAAAACTGTGTGCGAAATGCTGCTTTTACGCCACGAAAGAAAGGGTTTTTTGCATCGAGTTGTAACTGGCGATGAAAAATGGATGTATTTTCAGAATCCCAAACGAAAAAAATCATGGGTAACGCCAGGACAACCATCCACATCGAGTGCAAGACCGGATCGTTTTGGGAAGAAGACAATGCTGTGTGTGTGGTGGGATCAGAAGGGAGTAGTCTACTACGAGCTTCTCAAACCCGGCGAAATAGTCAATACCGAGCGCTACCGACAACAAATGATCAATTTGAGTCACGCATTGATCGAAAAACGCCCAGAATGGGCTCACAGGCAAGCCAAAGTAATTCTTCAGCATTATAACGCTCCTGCACATTCAGCCAGATTGACTAAGGAAACGATTTCTTCGCTTGGTTGGGAACTCCTACCCCACCCGCCGTATTCACCTGACCTCGCGCCTTCTGATTATCACCTCTTCTCATCGATGGGACACTCATTGGCGGAGCAACACTTCAACAATTTCGAAAACGTACGAAAATGGCTCGATGAATGGATTTCAAATAAAGATGAAGCATTCTTTTGGAATGGTATCCATATATTGCCCGAGAGATGGACAAAATGTGTAGAAAGCGAGGGTCAGTACTTTGAATAAAATATATTATACTTTTTTTTAAATTACTGTGTATATATTTTAAGAAATAAACGACATTTTAAACTTGCATACCTGGTATATATGTGTGTGTGTATTCACTCATACATACCTATATACACATACATATGCAAATTTTGTCATTAATATAGTTTTTATGTTTTTACTTTATTTTCTAACTGTATTTTAATCTATTCTTTTGTATTATATTATTTTTTCTTACCTTAAATATAAAACTTACCTCAAAGTTATAAGTATGCGTTCCTCAGCACCCAAACAGTCCCTCATATTGGTATCTTCATAATGAATTCTCATTAAAGAGGGGTATGAATCTTTCGACATTCTATAAAATGCTAAAAATTTAGTGTCACTCTGTTCCAGTTCTTTTGCACCAACAAATAACCGAGTATTAAAATTACGTTCAATATAAGGGTGCACCCATAATCTACGTTTGTTTCTTTTCAAGCGCCGGTACCAAAAAAACATCACAAAGTCTTAATCACTACTTGAACTGCTCATTTTTATTACGTTCTGGGTTTAAAAATGAGGAGGAGGTCAGTTCTGGTCGCGAGATGCAAACAAACTGAAGTCGACCAATGTGCGGATGGCAGACGCCCATGCCGCAGATATCGCACAAGACGAGAGAGACGTTCCAACCTCTCGACGAGTCAACAATCGACCCGTGTGCGGAAGACCTTAGACGGTTAAACGTATCAACTTCACTGTTTTACCCAAAATATAGGATGGTAATACGCTCGAAATGTCTGATTTCATCCTATCTGGTTTTAAACTCAAGTTAAAAAAAAAAAAATGTTTTTCGGAATTTCCAATTTTTTTAAATAGGTTTTTGTTCATCGAATTTTGTATTTATATAAATCAAAAGAAAGTTGAGGCTCTCCTCTTTCCAGTGATACCAACCAGTGAATTGCGTGACAAAATAATGGCGATTTAAAGGAAATTAACCAATAATCGGTTTAAAAATTTAATTTTCCTCGAAAAGTGTAAATAAAAATTATATTTTTTGATTTTGTTGAATAAACGTTTTTCAATGTTTTTGAGGGTGCTGAATTAGAATCTGGGGCCAATTTGTGTATAAAAAATATAGAGGTTGTTTGCTTGAAAATCTAATAATTTTTTTAGAATTTAATTAACCTAAACCAAAATCTATGAAGTGGCTGTATTTTTCCTTAAATCCACAATAAAACTAAAATTCTTGGTGCAAGAATCATGTCGATATCATTTTTTAAACTTGAGATATAGAAAAAATTAGTTTAGTGCTATTTTATTTTTTTTCCTTCCAGGGACCATTGGTCAGAATGGCAAAACAGTATGTAATATTTTTTGACCAGGAACCTCCAAAAAAATTGCTAACAAGATCCATGAGAGGCTGATAGTGTCCTCCCCTTGTTAGCTCAAACTAGATATCTATCCTTTAATGAATGTTATGAATTTACTCCATAACAATTCAAATCCTCTAGTATCTCAACTTGCTTCCCACTCTATTCCATATAACCCTTCAAGGCATCTGAAAAGAAGATAGTCTAGGGACCTTATAATACAGAACTTATCAAAGTGCTAACAATGGGTAGTTACTTTACAAGCATATAGCACATATTGTTACAAGCATTACTATCTCATTAACTAGATGTATTTCTTTATTTTTATGCAGTTGTAAATTTCAATAGCTAAGAATTTTTTTTTTTATTGAATAATTATTCCACCATCAATAATCAATTAGTTGAATAATCATTTATCAACCATGAAATGAATGGTTTAAGGACATGTGTTCATGTAGCTTTTGTCCTTAATTTTTAATGAAGAATGACCTAATATTTGTTCTTTGCTAGTCAGAAAAATCCTGTTTGTACATATTTATATTATTTAGTGTAAATAAGGTAAACCCAAAATTTGTGTCAATAATTCAAAATCTTAGCACCTATTTTTTTTTAAATTTTGGTGGCAACTATTTTAAGCTGGGTTAAAAATCGATAATTATTTTTTCAAAAAATCATATAATAATAATAATTATGACTGATTTATAAATAAAAATTTAAATCGATCTTTGATGTTTATTGTTTGAATTAAAAATAATGATCATTCAAATTATTTTTATTTCACTGCATGTGGTACAGTATAACATAAATAATGATCATTAAATTGTGAAAAAAGTACTAGCCAGAAACTATTTTTATTGTTGATCGTAAAAATTTATTTCAATAATAATGATCAGGGTATGTTTTTTTTCACTTATCTAAAATAAGAATCACTCTCAATAAAAATCATCAAACAATTTTCAAAAATTCCAGATAAAAATTTTAATCGGATTTTATTTTTATTTTTTTCGTTATTGATTTCAAACCCTGATTTAAAGTATCAGGTGTACCAAATAATTTTTGCAGTTGTACTTTCCATCTCTTTAAAAATATGAGGATTGTCCAATAGCTATCTATCACAATAATAATTAATATTAGCAATTAGTCAATATACTTACTAGTTCTAATAATTTTACATAAATCCAGTAGAGAATAAGACTAAACTTATTTCAATCGCCAAATAACATTGACAACTGGATATTGAGAATTCAATAAACCAGACTACTGATAGAAGCTGACAAAACTTCATATTCGTTTTAATAAATGTTTCAATTTCAGGATCTTGTTTAAAAATTAAAAAAAGGTTCGACTTTTAATAAAACAATATTTATTTGAATTACTAATCATAAAAATTATATATATTTACATTGAATTCGAATAACAAACAATTTAAGAAACCTAAACAACTAGAAAAATTGAAAATTATAAAAATAATACACAACTGTTTTATGATCGATACATTTATTTTCAACTTCAGCAGGGATCTCAATGCATAACAGTTTATTTCCTTGAATTTACAGAAGTTTAGGAAATATTAAATCAATTATCATCTTAAAAAAGTTTTACAATCATGATTATGCATTAATTGTAATAATGTCTACCTCCGCACAGAGAAACTCCAGCTTATTTTCAAAATAAACCTTTACATGGGTGTTTTAGACATGTCAAGAAAGTAAACAGTGTTATTCATCCTTGGTCATGGTAAACAATGGAAATAAATAATTGTAAGTTAATATTGAAAAGAAAGACATTATTAACTATGAATCTAACTAATGTTATAAAACATGGAAATATTCTTTTAATTCATCCTTTTATAGTAAAACAAGTAATAAAACCTAATTAAACAAAATAACAAATAGGTTACATTAAAAAAAACAAAAGATATTTTAATTAATAGCAGTATGATAGTGATCTCGGCCCAATGTACATTAAATAGGATTTAAATTATAAGAAAATAAATAGTGCTTAAAAATAACAATAAAATGATAAACATATATATTGTTTAATTATCTCAAATTAATGTGGTATAAATACAAATATATCACAAAGAAATTTATTTTATAGTAACTATTACTATGCACAAAAATGATGGATACTTAACATTTTTATAAAACTTTTTAATTTACAACAATGGAATGATACTTAATTATATCCAATTAAATCATAATATATAGTTGGTAATATTAATCAGGATATTAACATCAAGCTGTTTAACTATAGTGACTTTTATTAAAAACTGGTTACTTTGGCAAACCATTATGACATTTATATTCAACAACAATTAGAGGACACTCATAGGATCAGAAGTGATCCCTTTTGACAATTAAAATATATTACTGACTTGATGTAGATTCAGTAAGCACAAGTATACATGAGTAATTTCTGGAATGTTTCATTCCCAAATTAGGATAAATTAGGTTTTGTTGAGAGATTCCCAAGCTTCATCTTCCCATTTGTTTTCCCAGTCATTCTTTGGATTAGATTTTGCTTTGTTAAGATTAGAATTGTCTTTCCAAGAGTCCCAGGTTTTTAGAGGCTCGTTTGAAGTTGGTGGCCTGAAATTATAAAAAATTATCACATTAAAAGACATGTTTCTTACAATTTTTCAATCAGAATACAGTAGAACCCCTCTTAGCTGGTCTCGTCCCTAACGAGACCCTAGCTGGTAAATCTGAAGTTTCAAAGAAAAACTGATTCTTATGCAAAAAGAACTTATTTTTTTAGATGTCATGAATGTAATAGAAAGTAAGATGCAATGGTAACTAATTTTATTGTATGAGCATGCATATAACTAACAAGAAGAAATTAAAAATGATACGACTTTGAAAAATAAATGCACATACATGCATCACTGTTTTTCAATATATTCTCCTCTAAGTTCAACAAAGTTAATACAACACTTTGGTAACATTTTTATACCATGAAAAAAATAATTTTAACTTTTTTATTTACAAGTGTGCTGAATTCGAATCAATAGTAAAAAAAAATTGACCAAGCACCATTTTTTAGAGATTAGAAGTTGTTTTAAAAAAGAAAACAACTGAAATAGCACTTTTTTCTGTTTTTTTGTTGAAAAACAGTAATAAATAAAATAATATTTGATACTGAACATAATGTGTATATATTTTCCTTTTGCGCTCTACATTATGTGTCCAACAGTAGTCGGCTAGCATCTTCTCATTGCATTTACTGCTATACTTTTTTTTATAATATTTTTGTTAAAGGGAGTATTCTGATGCAGAACAGTGTTATTATTCACCTTTGTAATATCCTCATAACTAAGTCCATTAAAGACAAGTAAAGAGAAAAAAATTTAACTTTTTGGTGATACCCATAACCCTAAATATACAAACAACACAAAAAATTCACTTAACCAACTATTCACCAGTGCCACAGAAATATCCTTAACAAGCTAAAACTTACATAGATGTTGAAGAAGGCTCATAAAGTAGCGAAGACTTTTCAGTAGTCGTACCACTTGGTGATTGAGGGCTCTGCTGTGGCGATGGAATATTGCTCCCTGCTATGTTCTGCCACCCACTTCTTCCTAGATCACCCATCTATAAAGAAAAATAACCACTGAATAAAAATAAAATAATTTTGTTCATTATAACAACATATGCATTTTTTATTACATATAATCTAAAGTATGTAAAAAGGTTATTGGCTCAAAATTACAAATGCATTTTGTAATGATCCGATTTTAATCATGCTGGAATTATACATAAGTAATTTAATGTTTACTTCTTTCAGATTCATGTCAATCAAATAATACAAAATTTAAACAATAACTCATTATCATATTAAGAAAAAAAAGAAAAATTGGGCCCAAAATGTTTCAGTTCCTACAATACTGACATTAGGAATACATACTCATAAGAAAAAACAGTAACACATGAGAAACCTACCCTCTTCAAATAAGGATCAGGTGAAGTTTAGGTTAATTTTTTTTTTTTATTATTAATATATATTTATATTATTAATATTTATAAATATGTAAATATATTGATAATAGGTGGTCTTATTGAAATTTCATTTTATTAGATTGAACTGAAGCCTATAGAAGAATATAATGAAGTTATTTATGGTAATCTATATTAAAAATATGTTTACACTAAATACTTTATATTTACCAATATAAAATTTATTATTAAAACAACTTGTCTTGAAATTACGGATAACATTGGCCATAAATAAAGAATAAAATGTGTTAATAGATGATATGTAACATCTCTAGTCTGCATTAATATGATTTGGTGTCCTTCAGTCCAGGTAGATGCTTCAACTGGCAAAAAATTTATACTATTCATCTGCCATATAGATAGCATTTGAGCATCAAGGTCATTTTTAACACTCCGTAACAGGAGCCTCTAGAATGATTCCAATGCTGTTGTTATATTAAAATGATACATATAACATATGAAAATCAGATGCAGTAATATAAAACTTTGGTTAGCTGGAATATCAATAAAATATAAAACAATATCATTGTTAACAAAACTTAAAAAATGGCTCCATAAATTAAATAATTCTACTTTACAAAGAGAAACTAAATTAAATGATATCTTAGTTTATTAATATGACTATCAGATGATATAACTAATTTCTTTATGCCTAAATATGACCAAATTTTCAGGATAGTCAACTATAGTGCAGTGGCTCCAGAAAAGGTGACTGTTGCATGGAGATGTTTTTTTTTTGTTTTTTTTTCCAGAAATGTTTTATTGAATAAATACTACAAGCTGCCTCTTAAAGGGCAATGAATAATATGGATGACAAAGAATACATTCTTACACTATGTACAATTAAATAAAATAAAAATCCTCTAACAATATTAAAAAAATAAATAATTAAATAAATCATGAAATACAAATATAAACAATAGTAATAACAAAGGAGCAGAAGAAAAAAATAAATAAATTTAAAAAATAAAAATAAATCAAATAAATAAATTAATAAGCACAATCACACTATATATACAATGTACACAATCGTCCCAGGAAAACCCCAGACCAAGCCTGTCCCCCAACTTATGGGAGGGCAAGCCAGGCCCCCAGTAATCCCAGCGCCCTTCTCTCAGCCGCATCACCAGTATGAATTAGTGGAAGCTGAGAGGGAGCGCCACAGTCGCTCAGGACTTGAGTGGAGAAGCTGGCCATTACCATAACTCCAATACTGATATATTTATTACAATAGGTCTCAGGGCCATTGCCGTTTTAATCTGCGAGGAGGGTTATAAGGATGTGTGGAGCTGGATAATGAATGTGCCAGAGGGTTGGGATGGTTGGAAAGGTTTTGATGGAATTTGGAGAATTTAATGGGTATAAGGTCAAGGAAAAAAGGTATATTGAGATCATTATGTAGGGTTTTGTTGGAGACATAATATGGAGCATTTACAATAGTATGAAGGACTTTGGATTGAAAGTATTGAATGCGTTTTATATTCGATTGTTTAGCTGTCCCCCATAGTTCAAGTCCATAGGTCCAAATAAGTTTAATGATGGTTTTGTATATGAGGAGTTTGTTTTCAATGGAAAGATGAGGTCTTATTTAGTAGTCTGTACAATTGGCTGAAGCGTCTATTAACTTCTTGCCTTTTAAGTCTAGTGTGTGGGTTCCAGGTAAGTCTTTTGTCTAAGTAGAAGCCAAGATACCGTACTGTGTCTGCTATGGGTAACAGAATATTGTTTATATAAACAGGAGGGCAGGATGTGCGGCGGAGAGTAAACGTTACATGGGTACATTTCGATTCATTTACTTAGATCCTCCAGCAGTTGCACCAATCTTTAATCAGGGATAAGTGGGTTTGGAGATTATGGGAAGGAGATTATTGGAGATTATTTAAGGGATCAGGATGGGAAGAAAGGATAGCAGTATCATCGGCAAATATTGCTAGGAAAGTATCGGGAGTGGTAGGGATATCTACAGCATACAGGATATATAGGACTGGACCAAGAACGCTACCTAGCGGAACACCTGCCTCAATTGGGTAACAGTGAGAGTATTCCATTCCACAGCGAACTCGAAAGGAACGGTTAGAGAGGTAGGATCTAATAACCAGGAAAAGGGATTGAGGTAGATGGGTTTTGAGCTTGAAAAGCAAACCGGCATGCCATACCTGGTTAAATTCTTTCTCTATGTCTTTGCTCTATTCTTAATGTTGACTAAACCAATCAGCCTTCTCCCAATACTTTCAAAACTTTTTGAAAAACTCCTTCTCAAACGCCTCCTACCTATCCTTGAATCCCAAAATATTCCATCACATCAGTTTGGATTCCATTGTAGCCATTCCACTGTTCAACAAGGCCTCAGAGTCGTTGACCATATTTCCTCCGCTCTTGAAAGCAAACAATATTGCTCCTAAAACTAATTAAATATGGAGGCAATAAATTGACTGAATTAATAGCGGACCTTATTAACATAATCTTAAAAGGTGACCCTATAGCACAAGAGATGAAGCTAGGATATATCACTCCAATATTCAAGAAAGGAGATAGAAAAGAACCCAGTAATTATAGAGGGATATGTGTGACAAACCCAATTATGAAACTACTAGGCAGAACGAATTAGCTCAAACCGAAGAGCAATGTGGTTTTACAGCAGGGAGATCCTGCATTGACCACATATTTACATTAAGACAGATTTTAGAAAAGCAGACAGAAAAATCAAAGAGATTAGATATGATTAGAGACCGGATTTCTGTGTTATTGCACATTTAGTTCGCTTTGATTTAGCGCTCTCTAACCCAAGTAGTTATCTGATTCATAACCTAAGGATTCTTATTCTTAAATTTTATTTTGCACGAAATTGCACAAATTTGACTTTTTGAGCTTAATTGCACGAATTCGGGTTTTACTGCACGAAATTGCACAATTAAACCAAATTCATCTAATTTTATTTACTTAACCATTTATTTTTTGAAAATTTTACTTACGATTATTAGGCAACATTTATAACAATTATTTATATTAAATAGGTTAATTAGTTTTAAATTGAAAGTAAAAAGTTGCTTAAATCACAACTTTTCATCAATATCAAATACAAAAATGTATTTTTAACCTACTACTTTTAAATGATCCTATTGAATTAGGAGCTTTGAGGATTTAGGCAAGCATTGAGGATCCACTTACTTCCTAGAACTAAGGCGTTTCCTCAGAAAATTTTACTCCCCGCTTCCCATTTCATTCCCCACTTATGATTTAGCACAAAGGGCTAGTTGTTGACAAGATTTTAAACTATCAACTTTGAAAATGCCAATACGTCCGCGAGTGTTTCTACAAAATTGAAACAATGGACAAATGAATATCCAGAGCTGATATTTGTTTGAAACTCTTGAAGAAAGCTTACAACGAATTGAAAATGAAAAGGGAAGATGTTTGTTTTCCAAATTCGAGTACATCCTTGAGAAAACTACGGCTACATTCGTTAAAAAAAATTAAATTATTGTATCAACGGAAAGGAAATGGAAGCTTCCAATCCTCTGGATCCATCCACAATCGCATGCTACAAAAATTATCTTATTACGTCCATAAATGTAGAACGTTTCTTTTCTTTGCTAAAGAACATTTTATTTAGTGACTGGCGGCATAATTTTACTGAGAAATATTTTTAAATTTATAATGTACATTTTCACGAAACTTTTAAAAACTAATTTATTTTTCAAAAACATTTAATTATATTTTGATTCCACGTAAAAGGAAATTTTAATAAAGATATTTTATATTTCTTTTAATTAACAATTTTTTTCAACTCCTTTTTTTCCCAAATTTTAAAGTATTTTAGACTGAATTAACTCTAAAACCAAACGTTTGTCGAAATGTCCTTAAGTTTATTGAAGGCTGGTTAAGTTTTGCATATTTGTGTAAATAAATGGATTCCTGCATGTATTAAGTTTTTAAATCCACGTTTTGAGTTTTTTACTGCACGATTTTGCATATTTTGAGTTTTTTACTGCACGATTTTGCATGTTTTTAGTTTTTTACTGCACATTTTTTGATTTTTTACTGCACAAAAATCCGGTCTCTAGATATGATTTTCATGGATCTTGAAAAAGCCTATGACAGTGTCCCACAAAAATTACTATGGGAATCACTTGAACAATCCAATATTAACTCTGATTTAGTGAGAGTGATAAAGGAAATTTATAGGGAAAACAAATCTAAAGTAAAAATTGGTTCACTGATATCAGGAGAGTTTGGAAACACTAAAGGCCTTCTTCCAGGATGTTGCATGTCTCCGACTCTGTTTAAGATATATGTTGATAGATGTCTAGAGAATTGGTCACAAAGATGCTGCAAAATGGGAATCCCAATGAAAAATACACATCTATTTCAGCTACTATTTGCTGATGACCAGGTAATCATTGTACAAGATGAATTTGATATTGCATTCATGTTCAGAAAATTAACCGAACAGTATGAGAGATGGGGCCTAAAGACAAACTATGAAAAGACAAAATATATGTCAACAGAAAATGATGAGGTAAGTGACCAAGTTCTAACAAAGTTAAGTAGGGTCAACCAATTCTGTATCAAGTTATTATTCTCGAAATCAATGGAAGAGCGACTGAAGAAGTGAAAAAAAGAATAACAGATGGACGAAAGGCTATCGGAATGTTAAATTCAGTCCTCTGGAGTGCCAACATAAGTGCCAATGTCAAAAAAATAATATATAAGGCCCTGGTAGAAAGTATAATGTTATACAGCTCAGAAACATGGCCTCTAGAAAAAATGCAAGGCAAAAGATTTCTGGCTGTGGAGATGGATTTTTGGAGATCAGCAAGAATCTCAAGGATTCAACGAATCCAGAATGAGATCATAAGGGAAAGAATGGAGGTTAAGAAAAATATTCTGGAGGAAATGGAGGGAAGGAGACTGAGATGGTTCGGCCATATTAAAAGAATGGAGAATAGAGGAATTCCCCAAATTGCTTATGAATGGGAAGCAGAGGGGAGGAGATGGAGAGGTAGGCCTCGCATCAGGTTGAGAGATGTTGTGGCTGAAAGTATGGCTGGCCGAGGGAAACTTCAATAGCGAAGAAAAATCCTTTCAAAGAAGAAATAAATAGTTGCTACCTGTCCAAGTTGGAGTACACAAGAATGTTAAAAAAAAAAAAACTTTTTTAAATTAAAAAAAAAAAAAATCCCTTTATTCAATATAAGGAAGTGTTTTGAGCAAAACTTATCCTTTAAAATTATTTGAGAGAGCGACTAGTTTAAGAGATATATGGATTTTCCTGATGCCATTTTGGCGGATATTGGCGACCATTTTGCAAAAAATCTCCCCATAGCAGAAATGAGTACCCTTGATAAAAATGATCTATATGGATAAGGGAAGCACCCAGAACAAAAATTTGCTATACACATCTCCATGCAACAGTCGGCTTACCTGTAGCTCCTAGACTACTACTGGTGTGATCTTAAATTTTATTAGGGTGCTGAAAACAGATCCACTAACTTTCGAGTCATATAGAGTAATCAAGATTTGGAAATAAGAAATCGCAGGGCAATAAAAGAAGAGAGGCTTCCACTACCCATAAACAACAATAATAGTCATAAATGACAAAGGTGTGGAGAGATCGAGCATTGAAATATTAAGGAAGGAAAATCATTGAAATATGTTCCGTCCTTATCTCCTCAGAGTTAAACCGAATAATAATTAATATGGATATGTGATTTTAAAATAAAACAAATTAAAAAAATAAATAAAAATGAATATTTTACCTTTGATGCTAAATCTGTAACTTGAGAGCTTACTTCTTCTAACAATTTTCCTTCTCTAACCTGTATTTCATTAATGAAACAAAAAATAAAAAGACACGATAAATGAAAAAAAAAAAATTAAAAACTATAAATGAACAAAAAGTAAATAAATCAATATAAAAAATAAAATAAAAACAGTTGGGAATATAGATTCTACCAAGCATCTCGTATACATATCCATCAATCAACAGTTAATACCTTAAACTAACTAACTTTCCAGAGCTAACTGAGATGGTATTAAAACATAATTTTCTACCTAGCTTTATAGATCAATGAGAACTGAATAAATAACACTCAATAGCAAGAAATTAAAAATACTTTTTATAGGAACAATTTAATTTGAAAAACTGAAACATTTTAGTGCTATTTTGTTTTTCATAATTAGATAAATGATTGAGAGAATAATCTTTGAAATGGCTAATAAAAAAATTGTAATTAATTTAACTAAAATCTATTTTTTAGTTCTTTACAACAATTTAAAGGTTTATTCATTAGGTTTTTTTTTTAGCATTATTTATCATAAGTTAAATTTTTATAAACAAATTAGTACAATTAGATGTACAAAAAATATATATGAGATTTATAGCAATATAGACGAACTTGAAGTTAATTTAAATTTTTGTTTTTTCTATAACTTGTACATAGGGCTTTGAATGAAACCCAGATAGTTATACTATTTAATACCCAAAGTGATAGATTTTTATTATTGTTTATTTAACGTCACTTTATGCTGCTATGGCTAATCGGACGATGCTACGGAGGGAGTTCTAAATTTTGCCTATCCAGGTATGATTAGGAAAGGGATCTTTAACGAGTACCTGACATCGCACAGGCTTGGGACCCCCATTTTACGTCCCTTCCAAAGGACGGCATAGCTAAGGATTTTTTACTCCCAGTGATAGATTTTTTAATGGAATGTTAATAA
Organism: Euschistus heros; assembly: GCA_003667255.2. Taxonomy (NCBI): domain Eukaryota; kingdom Metazoa; phylum Arthropoda; class Insecta; order Hemiptera; family Pentatomidae; genus Euschistus; species Euschistus heros. The sequence goes on from RCWM02000020.1 coordinate 3,210,110, forward strand.
TAATAAAAAAAAATATAATAATTCAATTATGTTTAGCTTGTACAATTGGATTGTTAACCGATATATTTATAGAAAAATGGAATGGTTTTAGGACAAATACATTCATATAATAAAAAAGAAAAAGAAACAGTGATAGAACAACCATAAATTAGAAAAATTTAATTAAGATGGGTCTTCATTTTTCTATTACTGCTACTGAGGAAAGAAAAAAAAATGTAACTAAGCTACAAAAATAGTTCCTTGGTGAGGCCATTATTTGTTTGCTAGTATAGTTCGCTAACTCCATTTCATTAAAATTTTGTTCATGAACAATGTTTGCTTTGGGAACAGAGCAGCTGGAAATTTCGAATCCACGTCAGGGACTTAAAATCCTGGACTAAATGATAAGCAGGGAATAGATATTTTTATATTAAGTACTTCATTTAATTATTAATGGACACGATAATAAATAACTTTGAAAAAACTAGAGCATGCAATGTTAAAATAAATTTAACTAGATTTCATAGTTATATAATTTCTCACTTCTGACACACTTTTTCAAAGAATATATTGCTACATTTTTTAAAAATTTTATTTTATAATTAGAAGAAGGCATAAAATTCTTTTTTTTTAGTGAAGACTAAAAACTTTATATGAATGAATGTGATAAATGGACCATTCTCAAAAAAATTGTCACTCTTACTTAACTTAGTGATAGATGGTCACTTTATACTGCCTTTGATTTTTTTTACAACTCTACCACATCTTTTGTAATTTTTGTAGGAAATTTCTTCTCCAGAGTATATTTCTGAAGTAGAAAAATGGAAAAATGTTTTTGAAACTACTAAAAATTGTCAGAAGTGTTACTGTCACCAGCTCATATGACAACGAAAATAAGCACTTTTGTTTAAAAAAAACAATATTTTATGGCCCTCAAGCAGCTAAATATATATATATATATATATATATATATATATATATATATATATATATTATATATATATATATATATATATATATATATATATAATGCTGTCCCCCATGATCTTATTAAAATGTTGGTCAGAATTGTTACTGCTTTTTCTGACCTTGAGATCCAAGAAATTGGCTCCATAGGGAAAGGGAAACTTCCTCTAAAAGTATTACACCATCTTCAGATTGTTAAACCAATTACTTACAGTTCCTTGAGAAGAGAGGTTAATTAGCTTCGAAAACAATGGTATTTTTATTTAATGTCAGGAGTGTTACCACTACAAAATTTCTTTGACTCAATTTTGATTACATCTACAAATAACAATTATATTCTCAAAGAGCCAGCTTTGGTTTGCTTAGTTTTTGATTGGTAAAATATTAACTAAAAGTTCATCAGCATGGAAAAATGAGGTGAAAGTCAGGAGTGTTATTCCACAGTGAGGTGAAGATTTTCTTAGCTTAAATACAGAAACTTTTTCCTTATGAGTGAAATAAGACCACATTTTTGAAAATGGAAACTAAATTATAGAAAAGTTGGTAACTAAAAAGTTATCTTTTACCGACCTCGAAAATAATTTAATTATTAACCGAATAACCAATTCTATGCAAATTAGGAGTCCCATGATATAATTTTATAACAATTCGGAGAAAATTTATACAAAATTATACTATTTACGAAATTATTTAACTTACGTAACACCCATGGCATAAAAATTACTTCTGTTGACATAAAAAAATTAAAAAAAACTCATGATTCCAAAGTATTTTTCAACATACATAAGAAATTATGCAAATATACTCGTTCAAAAAAAATGGAATTCATTTTTCGAATTTTTACTCTAGCTCTAAACCCAATTTTAGACTAACTAGGCAATTTTTTTGAGAATGACCCAAATAATTCTTTTACATGATTTCAGCCTCTTTAAAAAAATACAAATAAAAATAAAACCAATTTATTGTTACTTTAAAGATTATTATAGTGAAGGAATGATTCCTATAATGTTCCTATCAAAATTAATATTATCTTTATTATCTAAAATCACAAAATTAAAAAACATACACGGGTCATTCTGCCATTTTGTCAGAATTTTAACATTGTGATTCCATTAAAAAAAAAGTTATGTAAAAAAAATTTTTTTCTTCAAAAACATCTTTAAAAAAGTTTACTGATATAACTAGCGAAAAATTCCTTCATAGAATATAATCTAATCTGCACATTTATGATCATGAGAGTAAGAGGATAGGGTGTGAGGGAAATAGAAAACAGTCGCAATTCAAGTAATAAAATGTTTATAGAACAAAAGAATTGTTAATGAGTATGATATCAACTAGTCGATTAAAAGATATTAGTTAACATTAATTAAACATAAAACTTGAAAGAAAAAAATTAAAATGGTAAGACATTATATTATACATTTAAACTTTAAAATCGAAAATTAGATTATAATAAATAGTGAAAATATAAATAAAAAGTCTTTTTTTAAGTCTTATTTCACTTACAGTTTTTCCTATTGTAATCTATTTACCTCACTTTAGGAGTGAGGAAAATAGAAATGAGAGAAATAGAATTTTAGTTTGATTTAAGATTAACAACACCACACGCATTTAAAATAAATCAAAAAAACAAATGGAACTCTGAACTACATGGGAAACATATAGTTAAATGCAAAGAAAACAACAATCAAAGTTACTTTCTTTGGAAAGTAATCACTATGTGGGGAAAATAGAATTATGAATGACAGGATTCAAACAATTGATTCGACACAAACTTGGGACAACTAACAAAGGAAATTTGTAAGTTAGATTACCTTCAGTTTGACGGGATTCTTTTGCAATGTTGCCAGCCAGAAATATGATGGAATGAACCTTGGTTATGCTTTGGCGGGCTTTTTAAAAAAGGGAAATAGATTGATCCTATGGGACACAGGCATTAGAAGTCATTGTGCTTTTTGTAAGCAATTAGTCTCATTTCAATTAAAAAATTCAATATATTGCAACTTACCTGAGGTACTAGAAAAAAAAGTAAGATAATAATTGCAAAAATGGAGAACTTATTCTCATTTAACATTACCAACTCATGTTATGGGATATGTGAGGGACATAGAATTTGAAGTTTTGAATTCAAATTTAACCATGAAAACAAATCAATAACCATGGAAAAACTACTTTACGTTTAAGAGGTAAGTACCTTGCATCTACTTGTTACAGTTGGGTTGCAAGAAATTTCATACATGAAATTTCTTGCAACCCAACTGTATAAGGTTTCTACAGAAACCACAATCGCTACAAATTCGTATGAAATGGGAGAATGATTCTCCATTTATTAAAGATGCAATAAATGTTCAACAAATTTTTTTCCTATCTTCAGGATTATTATTTAAAGTATTATTACTACATAATATGTACAGTATTGATTCATCTACATTTTTATAAATATGAAATTTTTATTTTTAATATTATATTTGATGTTTCTCCATCCGTAGGAAGAACAAATTAATCCAAATCAATTTCTATTTAGAAATATTATCTTTTGAGCCCTGTCCAAAAAACATTGGTCCAAAATTGGTTATACATGTTTAACAAAAATGCTAGGTAGTGAACTCTATTCCCTGATAAAAGTAAAATAATAATAATAATAAAAAAAAAAAAAAAAAAAAAAAAAAAAAAAAAAAAAGGAGGAAGAAATACTAAAAAATAAAAATCATTCAAATACCTTATCCGATACTGTACCACCTATTTCTGCTACCTTTTGTGTTGCGATGCTTCCAATCTTCATAGCACTTTCTGTTGTTTTACTAGCTATTTTTACAGCTGATTTAGAAAACAGCGACCATCCCTAATAATTGATAAAAAAAATTACAATTCATTTAATATTAATGGAAAAATCATGAAAAAATTTTGTTCTAAACCATGAAAAATAAAATAAAACAAGAAGGTAAAACAAAATGTTTTAAAAGTAAGTACATCCAAATCTCTTTAATTCAGCAACTATAGATCTATATAAATGTTTCTAAGGTTATTTTTGTCTCATGAACTGAAAAAGTTGAAAATAAAACAAACTGTGGTTTACTAAGTTATAAAATAGTATAAATATACAAAACTGTTTAAAACAAACGGAAGTGCAAATTCAAACAGGTATGGGACCTTGCTCACATAAAATTCTAGAGCATTAATTGATTATTCAAAAGTCTAGGCTTCTAAACTTAGGAAGAGCATGCATAACTGAATATATATATTAGTGATGTGCCGATTCCAAACCTTGATTCTCAATTCCACTGATTCTTAAGGAAAAAATAGGTATCGAGAATCGATGACCCAAAGTCGACTCCTAGGAACCGATTGATGCTATTGACAATAGTTTTGTAATACTTAATTATGTAGTTATCATGCATACAACAATTCTTCTCCCTAATAATAAAAAAGAACTGTAGATAGTTTATATAAATATCTTATAGATCTTATAACACAGTAATTTTTCATATACTTGATCAATTCTGCTCGGTACAGAATTATAATACTATTTTAAAAATCAAGCATAGCTACTGCAAGCCAAACGTTGTTGTAGACATGTATTCGCTATGGGAAAACGTGGAAATAGGATTATTTCCAACTACCAAAGTTGAAGTACTAAAAAAATTAATGCGGCCAGACAATATCACCATTTTATTATACTTTTTGGTTATTCTTAGGGAATTTTTGTGGTTCCAGATTGAAATTTTTTTTCATTTCATCAAATAATGCTCATACTGTTTTATGAATCCTGATATACGATTAAAATCAACATCTACAGAGAAATCAGTGCATTTTTTAATCAACATCGTTTAGTGAACATTTTCGATCCCTTATGTAATAGATGAAATTCAGAACCTCTGGAATATTTATCTTCTTTAATAACTAACAGTTATTAAAGAAGATTAACTATAACTAACAGTTAATAATTATTTGAAAAGCAATTAACACGTATGTTTTGGATAATAAATCCTATTTGCTGTTTTCTTATTTAATTCCAGGTTCATTTTTGTAATTTAATAAGATTTGATTTCTTTTTTTTATATCTCAAAACGATTATTTTATGTAATAGCAATTTATTTTTAAACGGAGGTACTGGTACTGAGAAATGATTTTTTTGTATTGGTACCGGTATGGAGAATTGAAAAATTTTAAATTTTGGTATCGAACACATCACTGATGTGTGTGTATATATATATATATATATATATATATATATATATATATATATATATATATAAAACTAAGAAGAGAAGTCTGAGAGAGGATTAATCGTCTTCTAGATAAGTTTCTAATAACACAAACAATTATGCAGTCAATAGTTAAGTAAATTGGTAAATTATGCGGCAGATTTAGATGTTGATATTACTCTACGACTAATTAGAAATATAAAGCACTTCAAGGACTATAATGCCAGCAGTACACTCTCGCCGAGGCACTCTTCAACGAGACCACCCGAGGCAAGGGACAGAGAGGAGTGCACATAAGTGGTAGTGTGTAGCCCTCGGGTCCTTTGACTTGTGCCTAGAGACTGACTTTTTTCAGAGTGCTGGAGAGCCGAGACAAGCAGTGGCAAGAAAACAGGGTGACCCAGTATACTCTCATACTCGCCTTGCCTCGGCAAGAGTGTACTGCCAGTATTAGAGTGAGCTGTCACTAATCAATATGAACAATAATGAAGAGGAGTTTAGATAAATTTTCCTAGTTAAAAACTGGAATTTTAAGAATGAGAAAATCAACTATACCACAGAAAAGATTAAGTTAAAAATACATATTACTTGATATAAGATGAAGGAGAAGAAAATAAACTTTATTCTGGGACAACTTGTCCCCTAAGAATAATATATGTAGTACAATACATAGGGAAATCCTCTTTTGCAATGACAACTGATTAATAATTACATTATGAGTTACAAAATAAATGAGAAATCTTGTAAAAGGATACACTTACATATACTATTACATAAAGATTCATATTTTAAATTTGCTCAAGAGATTGAAAATAGAGGAAGTGAATAGATAGATGTTGTATAAAGGAAGTTAGAGAGGAGCATTTTAAAATAGAGATGGGCTAAGAATTCTATAAAGAGGAAGCATGGGTGGTAAAGGATTCTTTGAAAGACACAGTTCGATGCACAGGAGTGTACAAGTTGATGGGTTGGGTTCTAGTATTTAAGACAATATAATATAAAAGACAATCATGGAACAGAAGTCAGGAAAAAACTTTTTCAAGGTTAAACCAAGATTCTGTAATGTGTCAGATATGGGTATATATGTAAGGAATACCACTGGAATAGACAGGAGGATAGGATTTGCGGTAGAGGGTAGATGTTATATATTACATTTAGATTCATTAACCTTTGTTGCAGCAAACTTCAATCAGGGATAAGTAACTTCGGAGGTGAAAGGAAACAAATACTTAATACTAGCATCCCCAGTCGTGGCTTCGCCCACTCTTATAATTAAAGAACTTCGATAGGTTTAACTAATAATTGAAATTTTATTTTTTAACAACAAAAATCTTATCATGCAGATGAGAATTATTTTCTCACATTATTTCTATATATTTTCACTCAAAGCTGTAATTTTTAACCTGGTATTATTGGAATGATTAAGACGTTGAAATTTAGTTAAAATCATTATTGGATATTCAATCATTAATTCTAATCTATGAGTTGGTAATTCAGTTGGGCAGACTTTTTAGGAAGAAACTCTAGCGGATAATGGACTTCATTATCTGTGCTTACAACCCTATCAATGGAGATATTCTCGGCTGTCACAATTTACTTTTTCTATAATAATGTTATTAATATACTCTGCTATAGTATTTGTAGGTAAAATTACTGCTCTTTCACACAACCAGTGGTACAATTTATTTAATAAACTTGAAACATCAAAATGAATTTGAAATCATTGAAATTTTGATAATTTTATCGTTGCAAACTCTGTTGCAGAATGCCACTAACCACATATCGTTCGATTATTAAACATCTCTAGGATCCACAGGTCACACTCAATATTTATATCTTCTTTTATAACAATTTATTTGAATTAAGCCAGTTTTATTATCAATTTCTAGCTCTATTTAAAACTGTACCATTATAACCTCTCTTAAATGGCACTCGCCACATGTTGGTCAATTTCCAAAATTTACTGCGTACATATTTATCGCTTTTTAGCAGCAATTTTATAGAAAATATGTAAATTTTCTTATTGCTAAACCTTCCTTCAACTATGAAGGTTCAGTCATTTTTTTCAGTTAGTGATCACAAACGAAAAAGGGCTTTGTCCTTTTATATAATAGAATAGATATAGATTAATTTAGAACATATGTTATATTGCTAATTGTTTACAAACACCTACACTAAAGTAGTATTTATAAAAAATAAATGTAATTTTGATATTTTGGGGATATTTGTTTGGGAACCCCAACTATGATTAAAATTTTTTTTTCAAAAACCTTACCGGGGATATACTTAATAATTTCCTGAATTATCATGGCAATTGGATGTATGGTTTTTGAATCTGTCGAGTACAGACAGACAGACACACATCCATTTATATATATATATATATATATATATATATATATATATATATATATATATATATATATATATAGATTGGATGATATGATTGCTATGTCATTAGTAAATGTTGCTAGGAAGGTATCAAGAGTAGTAAGGATAACTGCAGTGTATAGTATATACAGTACAGGGCCCAGCATGCTGCTATGTGGAACACCAGCCTGTACCAGGTAGTAATTGGTAAATTTTGTTCAACAACAAACTCAAAAGATACAGTTTGAGAGATAGAATTGAATGAATAGGAATATGGATTGGGGTAAATAGGTTTTTGCTTGAAAAGCAAACTGGCATGCCGTAATCGGTCAAAAGCTTGCACTATGTCCAGCAATGTGCCAGAACAAAATTATTTCCTTTTAAGTGCAGAGGGTATGTGGTCAACAACTCTGACACCTAGATGAAAAATGGAATGGTTAGAATTGAACACTGATGATTAATTAGGAATAGATCTTTCCATACCATTTTGTTCCATAGACTCTGCAGGAAAAAAATTAACTTGTTTATCCTTACCGTCTGTCCAAAACTACTAAGGGAAGTAACAGCAGAGTCGAAAAATTCTTGTGAGGTACTGCGAGGTGGTGGATCCATCGTGTAACCAAAACCTGAATATTTTCCTCCTTGGCTTGGAGGGAGATCACTGAATATAAAAAAAATATATATATATACATATGGGGTTCATGGTAATGATTAATTTAGGAAAGGAGCTGTAAATTTTATTTTACATACTTTGGTCTTGAAGAATTTTCTACTTGCTTTCTTGCAAAAAATGCTTCTTTTTCATCTTTAAACTCCTGAGAATTAAAGTTCTGATAACTTCCAGAATGAGAGTAAGACTGCTGATCTCCCATTTGATATGAAGACTGGTGATCAGAACTTGAGTAGTTATCACTAAAAAAATAAAGCACAAATAATAACTTGTATTAATAGAACTTTAAAAAGGTCCTCTAATGTCAAGTTCAATTCCAAGCTCAGTAAGAATTCAACTTAAACCAAGTTCTATCTTATGCAACTTTGGAAAAACACTAATTTAATTCATGTCTGTTAAAAATAAATCACTCATATTTCTTTAATCCAATGTCTATATCCGCTTTTGGTTCTAATTAATGGATTTATTAATCATTTACACTTACTTCCAATGAATTTCTTTTATAAAAAACACCATAATTTATCTTTATTAGAAAGAGTAAAGATATTTAAAAGAATATTTTCATATTAGTTTTAAGGTGAAATTGTAAAATAATATTATTTTAAAAAAAATGTGTTGGCCTGTGGAAATGGCATAAATAAATTTAGGGTGTAGTTCCGCAGACGCCCCCATTTTCAAATGACTATTTCTTCCATGTCACTCCACCAAAACATAAATCCAATTAGTGCTATTTAATCTACATTTGACAAATTTTCGTTTAATATTAAACTCATTGAATTGCTTCAAGTTATCCTGTAGAAAATATTAATTTAAAAAAGTTGGGGGCGTCTGAGGAACTATTTACCAAGGGAAAAAGTTCCTTAGACGCCCCCGGGGAAAAAATATTATTTACAAGTTTGGATTATAATTAAATATAATAATTCATTGAACACATCTTTATTAGGGCCTTTAACAGCTCGCCTCCAAAGATATTCACACAAGTGTGAATATAAATTTTGGGAATGATTTCCGACCGCATGTATTCCTCGCTTAACAGATATCCATGGTGATTCTATGTTTTGAGTGTGGGACAATGGATTAGGATCTATAAAATGCAAGCTATGGTTTATTGTCTGGTGGGTGTGTCCCAATTTTGCAAGCTGTGTGTAGCTTCTCCATTTGTCTGTAATGATAGTGCTTTCCGGTTTGATAATTTTTTATGATCAGAGGTAGCAAAGTTGTAGCGTCACGCTTATTGTGGGGGCAAATTTCCACCCGGGACTTCTTTTGCCCATCCCATTCTATCATCACCAGAATTTAACACCCGTCCACAATCCTTCCTCGATTATATTTTCTTGGCACAGTGATATTAAGAGTCACAATGACTTTTTTTTACTCTAAGGATTATTTTGTAAATATAGCGGGTTTGAGTTTAGAGATTAAATCAGTGACGCAATAAACAATAAACAAAAATGTCCTTGAATTTTAATTGTAACCTACGATAATATTTTAACATCATTTTATGTATCAAAGGGCTGGGGGTGTCTACGGAACTTTTTCCCTTAGTTAATAGTTCCGCTGATGCCCCCAACTTTTTTAAATTAATATTTCCAACATAATAATTGTATACACTCTATATAATTAAGTACGAGAAGAAAATTGGTTCAATGTAGATTAAATAGCACTAATTGGATTTATGTTTTGGTAGAGTGACATGGAAGAATTAGTCATAGATTGTAGATTTATGCCTTGTAGATGTAGATATGACCTAATAAAATCTATTGAATTTATCCATATTAACATAATAACCATTATATTTTATTATCCTTCTAATCACAGTATAATTAACATTATTTTTTCATTTTCTGATTTCTCATATGATTACTATTCATTTGGGTTTTATTTTATTTTTCATCTTCAATTCGTATTTCTTTTAATGTTTCCTGATTTTGTATCTGGCATATCTTTCATTAAGCATGATTTTAACCAGCACAGTTTAAGCCAAAATGTCAGCTTATTTTTTATTTTATTTATACCAATTTCTTAATAGACAAACTTTATTGTTTAAAAAACATTTATTATTTTCAACATTGACATTAAACCATAAATAACTAAAACATTATAGTAATTAAATTGAACCACATGAATATAGTAATTTAAGATTCAAAAGGAATTTTGTGATATTAGCAGAATTTTAGATTGACTCTTTGATAACAAAAAAGTTTGTGACTGAAATAAAGACAAAACTCGTGGGAAAACAATGTTGCTTACCATAGATCATATAGATAAAGCAAATCACAATCAGCAATGGGGGGGGGGGGGGGGGGTCACCTGTGGTGTAGTGGTTAGCATAGCAACCTACTAAACCCAAGATCGTGGGTTCGCAGCCCGGCAGATGACCTTAGGATTTTTTAAAGGGAGTAAAAAAATCCTTAGCTATGCCGTCCTTCGGAAGGGACGTAAAATGGGGGTCCCGAGCCTGTGCGATGTCAGGTACTCGTTAAAGATCCCTATTCTAATTATACCTGGATAGGCAAAATTTAGGACTCCCACAGTAGCATCGTCCGATTAGCCATAGCAGCATAAAGTGACGTTAAACGAAATAAATAAACAAACAATCAGCACTAATTCAGTAATGAAAAAAAAAAATAATTTAAAAGGATAATAAACTTTCAATGAGATCACTTCTAAAATATTATTACTAATATTGAATTTATAATTATAAATGTTTTTGTATCTTATATGACCAAATAGACAGTCATTTATTTAACAAACTGAAGGATACTAATCACATTAAAAATTGTATAAATTAAAAGTTTTTTTAGCTCAAAGATGCAAAAAATTAAAGAAACAAATTATTTAACTACAATGCAAATGAGTAAATCAGACATTTGGGCGAATGGATAAGACAAGGGAAAATATAGTCAATGATCTTAACTAGCCTACTTCAAGATGTAACAAAACTAAACCTTAGTTACCCTCAAATTTTTTATAAAATACACAACTTAAACTTATTATAAGATGAATTTTATTGATTTATAATAATTAACAGTTAAAAGTATTAGCATAAATTGTTTGATTACAAATTAATAATAAAAGAAACAGAATATTTCTTTAGAAGACTAAATCACTATAATAACATTTGCTTTTTATTATTCCAATAAGGATAGGCTTTAGTATCTTAACCATAACCAAATTGATGGGATAATACAATTGAAACAAAAACCTAATGGAATAGGCAGTATTACTTACCCAGACAAATGTACCCTGAAGAAGTGTCATTATTTAGAAATTAACAGAAGAAAAATAACTAACTTGATAATATTTTTCCATTTTTACTAAATGGAATTACCATTTATTTTCATTATATACTCTCATGACATTGGAGTGATATTAACAAGGGGACGTTTGCAGTTGTAACTCACAGATTTGAATGCCGATTTGTGTGTGGGTAGTAGGGACCTATAATATTGCAAAACTAGAGTTATAGCCGCCAATGGGCATTAGTAACCGAGAAAAAAAATAAAGTATGAAAATCACGTTTTATTTTTTTTCTCAGCTCTCAGTCAAGATAGAGAAATGATTCTTTCATGTTTAATTGAAGTTATGTAAGGTATTTGATATAAAAATACTTTTGTTATGCTCAAGACACCACCCGGCTTTAGGGTGCTCAAAAACTCTAAAAAAATGACAGAATTCCAAGGAAATCCGCTGTAAATCAGTGGAAACTTTTTTTTATGAAAAACTGACCTCAAATCTCGATTTAACACACCATAAAACCTTTATATGTGAAATTTTATCAAAATAAAAAAATATTGATTTTTTACCCCTTTCGAGGAGGTTAAAATTTTGAAGTTGAGATTTCACCAACATTTTCTACCGGCCATAACAACTGCTGTGTTCAACCGATTGCAATAGTAATAGCATCACTAGAATCAGCATACATTCTGCTTTTTATCCATGCCTATAACATTGGATTTACTCCCGAGTTTAGTGGACAAAAACTGATGTGAATGAAAAAATCCAAGGTCAGCTATAACTTGAGATATTTCAATAACGGGAAATCCTACAACCTCCGGATTTGAGCTAAACTATGCAGTTTTAAGGTTTCTAGATGACCTTAAAATTTTGTCTTAATCGGTTGCGAAATATGTGAGATAGCGCAAATTATTTACATTTTTTCAGAAATTGACAGTCCCTTGCCTTCTAAAATCCTACAAAATTTTAAAGGTAAAAAAAAATTATTTTTGATTTCGACGAAATTAAGTTTCTACATGTTTTTTGAGATGAGGAATCTGAAAATAATATCAGTTTTTATTATTTAAATAATATCAGATTCCTCATCTCAAAAAACATGTAGAAACTTAATTTCGTCGAAATCAAAAATAATTTTTTTTTTACCTTTAAAATTTTGTAGGATTTTAGAAGACAAGGGACTGTCAATTTCTGAAAAAATGTAAATAATTTGCGCTATCTCACATATTTCGCAACCGATTAAGACAAAATTTTAAGGTCATCTATAAATTAAGTTTCTACATGTTTTTTGAGATGAGGAATCTGAAAATAATATCAGTTTTTAGTTAAACAATTTTCCTCACCTATATTATATAAATAAAACGTTTTAAAATGACATATTTTTATTTCAATTTGCATAGAAATCCTAAGATTGATGAATAATCTAAAATTAATATCAGGTTTTGGTTTAAAAAAATGTATATATTTTTTAAATGGTCTTATTTGAAATTTATTGTCTAAAAACTAAAATAATAATATAAAAAGATCATTTTATATCAGTCTTATTTATATAATATAGGTGAGGAAAATTTTTTAACTAAAAACTGATATTATTTTCAGATTCCTCATCTCAAAAAACATGTAGAAACTTAATTTCGTCGAAATCAAAAATAATTTTTTTTTACCTTTAAAATTTTGTAGGATTTTAGAAGGCAAGGGACTGTCAATTTCTGAAAAAATGTAAATAATTTGCGCTATCTCACATATTTCGCAACCGATTAAGACAAAATTTTAAGGTCATCTAGAAACCTTAAAACTGCATAGTTTAGCTCAAATCCGGAGGTTGTAGGATTTCCCGTTATTGAAATATCTCAAGTTATAGCTGACCTTGGATTTTTTCATTCACATCAGTTTTTGTCCACTAAACTCGGGAGTAAATCCAATGTTATAGGCATGGATAAAAAGCAGAATGTATGCTGATTCTAGTGATGCTATTACTATTGCAATCGGTTGAACACAGCAGTTGTTATGGCCGGTAGAAAATGTTGGTGAAATCTCAACTTCAAAATTTTAACCTCCTCGAAAGGGGTAAAAAATCAATATTTTTTTATTTTGATAAAATTTCACATATAAAGGTTTTATGGTGTGTTAAATCGAGATTTGAGGTCAGTTTTTCATAAAAAAAAGTTTCCACTGATTTACAGCGGATTTCCTTGGAATTCTGTCATTTTTTTAGAGTTTTTGAGCACCCTAAAGCCGGGTGGTGTCTTGAGCATAACGAAAGTATTTTTATATCAAATACCTTACATAAGTATTCTTATCTAGTTTTGCACTATTATAGGTCCCTACTACCCACACACAAATCGGCATTCAAATCTGTGAGTTACAACTGCAAACGTCCCCTTGTAAGTTGTAATATGATAAAATCGGGTTTAGTATCATAGTTCACTGAATTCTTGTTTCACAAATGAGAGATTTAAGAACTGTAACATTTTTTTTTTTTTTTTAACTTAATTCAGAGATTAAAAAATAATTAATCAAATTGATAGTTTCTGGTTGTAATGAGTTCTACCTCTTTCAATTTATAAAAAATAAACTTGTTAAGGACTGGAAATGTAATGAAGTAGGCAAAATAAATTAAACTTACTTATGAGGTTTGTAAGAACTGTTATAGTTTTGAATATTAGCACTTGCAACAGACCATTCCTTTCCTTGGGCTAAAGCTGAAATCTAACAATAAAAAACAATTGATCATTTTGATCAGACTATACAAAACAATAATTGAATAACTTGAAAAAATAAGAAATTAATATGGTAGGAGCAGTAGATGATGCACAAATTAAACTGAAATAATAAATAAAACAACACACTGGAAGACAAAAAAAATAAATAAAACTTACCTTATCACGGTATAATGCTGCAGCTCTGCTGTTGTATCTGCGGTTTAAAGGAACTGTTTCATCCCAATCATCTTGTGAATCAAAAAATTCTCTTGCTTTCCTATTACCACCCACCTACACCAAAAGAACTTCAGTATTCTATTAGAATTAAACACCATTGATAAGGAACATTTTGTCACCTTCATTTTTTCAAGTTCTATGTCTTTCCATTTATCCATCGTTATAGATCTGACAAAAGAAATATGCACTCCAAGACCTCTATGTTTTCCAGAACATTCTAAACAAATCCAAATTCCATAGGTGACAGAGGCCCATTGTGGGTTGTGGGTTCCACATTCAAAACATTTCTAAAAATGTAACACATAATTTATGATAAACAATTAAATAATGAAACCATATAACAAGAAAAAATAAGATTGAGTACGTTACCATATTGTCATTTTTTGTCATCAAATCTTGAAGGACTCTTTTAGTTCTTGGACTAGCCATCTTTCAATTGTACATATAATAATTTTAAAAAATATAAACAGATAAATTTGAAAATCACGAACAAGAGTTCAGGTTACAATCCAGGAACAATAACCAAAGACAGCTTGACTTAACATTAACCATCTGATAAACGTGTACTTCACTGTTAGTTAGATATATTACAAAGACCTCCGAAATAACTGTGAAAAACGAATATATCTGAATTTTTTTTTTGTTACAAGTAATCCATGATAATTTAAATTCACTTTTCTTTAATTAACTGGAAATTATTAAAAACACTTAAATTCATTCCAGAAGTAAGCAACAGGTGGCTTGGTGGCTCCTGCTTCCCACAATATAATGGGTTAATAAATTAGACAATAATTGAACTTATGTCATTAATGGATCTAAGTTTAAAGAACGTCAGAAACAACTGTACAAAATGCTTATTTTACAGTAAATGCTTTTCGTAAAATACCCCATTAAAAGAAACAAATTAGCTGGCTGTTTCCCCTCCCTTACTAAACTTGCTCCATAGTCTTCAAAATTGATTAAATAATTCAAAAACAATACTATTGAGTATTGATAAAGGTTGTAAACAATCAAAAAATAATAATGGAATATATTAAAACATTTTTTCGTTTTGTCTATCAACTAATTTTAATATTACGTTATTTATTGACTCAGCCTAACACCGTCCTCACCATGAACAATGACGACACATATGTAATCAGTTAACAATGATACTTTCATTACATTCCAAACACTCCAATCCCATATCACAAACCTTCAAAAATGATGTGAAAATTGGAAGTTTTAAATAAATCCAAACCTACAAATTGTTTTCCTTCAGTATTTTATACTCACATTCTACTAATCCCTGTTAAACGAATCCGCTACGGAGTACTCTATCTTGACGAATGTCTTGCTTTAAATAACCATAAATGACCAAAACGACAAATTGCTCGTCGTTAAAGACTACTTGAACATTTACTAGACAAATGTAGGAAGTATCCTTCCGTGACCATGGAATATACTATATAAATATATATAGAAAAGGAGGAGAGTATTCGGGAGGAGTTCAACGTTTTATAGAGGAGTGGACACCGGGATGAGAAGGGGGGCGAGAATTGCAATAAGTGGAGGAAGGAAGGGAATTAGCAAGAGAGGAGAGTTCGGGAGGCGAGAAAATGGTGGAAACGGAGAAAGGGAAAACATCATAAGCGACAAACGGAGACAGATAATCAAAGACAAATAATCTAGAATGCAAGGACAACAGGACTAAATATGTTGAAACGTGCAAAGAACGGGAATTGTCTCAAATCACCATATGGTCACAACTAGGTGTGCGGGAGATGATTAGAAAGGAGTTGAAAGACGAGTCAAGACCAGCCAAAACTTGTTACCTATACATACATAGGAAACGCGTCGGTCTGAGAGAAGGTTAAGGGGTTGTTGGGAATCAAGAAGATCGGATTAGACCTAACGATCATCCAGAGCAAACTCATGGTAGAAATAATGAAGAAACTAGATTGACAAAAAAAATATGGTCTGTTATCACAAGAAAAAACCAAATCATCAAGGGACACAGGAAATGTTACAGACGCTGGAAAAATAAAAATAAATAAATAAAAAAAAAATAAAAAATAGAATTCGAGGAACAGATGTGAAAACGACAGGGGAGGTTGGAGGAGTGTGCGAAATTTTCTATACATGTACGACCGGCACTCCAAACGGACGGCAGGAAGAAACGAAACTCATAAGACCGTTAAATGACTTGGAAATAGACACTTTCACATGTATATAATGATTAACATTATCATCAAAAAAGCAATGGCTTATCCCGCACAGGAATGTTCGGATCGCATCATTAATGTCAATATTACGGGGTACCGAACAGGATAGGGTTGGATAGTGGGTGGGCATTTGACAATCCCAGTCTCAGGAAGGAAATGCAAGACGTGGCATATAAACACCCCGGAACGCTCTAAAAGTTTATTGATCTTGTCGACTAGGTCAATTCACATGGCGACAGGATTTTATCTATTCGAAATGCTTTTCGGGCTTCGAGAAAGAGTGAGGGACGGCAGAGTCGTTGTAGTCAATGAAAATGGTATCGAATAAAGTTGCACTCCTCGACAGGTGGGAAAGAGAGCGACGGAAGATAACAACGGAGAAGATAAGGAGGTTAATGCCCGAAAAGAGTAACAAAGGAGGTTTTTCCTTAGTTCTTTTGTTGAATCAATTTTGTAAGCCGTGTTTTATTTACTGTCCTTTTTTATCTGTTATTCCTCGTATTCCTACACCTATTTCGTTGTTAACAATTTATTTTCCATCTCAATGCTCTCGATTTCTTCATTAACTAATTGTTATACATAGTTAACGTTGTTGCTTTTATTCCCTCAGGATTTGTGAATGTGTACGCTTCTTTCATCTTTTTTATTGTCATACTTGTAATAAACTAGGCAACCTTTTACAAGAAATGTTTCTTTTTTCAAAAAAAATATAACACTGATGGAACATAGAACATACATGGAACATTATTAAACATAAGCTTTTCATTATGAATCATCAAGTCAATACTAACATTTGGTAGGTACTACTTTATTTTACACTGTATGATATAGTCACCACATTCTTCCGGCCATAAATTTAAATGTAATCCTTCAATTTTTCATTTTTCTGATCTGAAGGTCTAACTCCCCATTATTCTTTATTCATACAGTTTTACATGTTT
Source organism: Euschistus heros (assembly GCA_003667255.2). NCBI lineage: Eukaryota > Metazoa > Arthropoda > Insecta > Hemiptera > Pentatomidae > Euschistus > Euschistus heros. The sequence continues at coordinate 3,227,618 of RCWM02000020.1, forward strand.
CAGAACTCATTTGCTCCATCTTCAGGTTCTACAATCATTATATTCTATTTACAATTCTATACTATTTTACTATTACATTTAACAATATTTGAATTTTTACCTTACAACTGTGATATTCTCACATGGTCACATTAATTCACACTGACACCACTGGGCAATGTTCATATATCACAGTTGTAAGGTAAAAATTCAAATATTGTTAGATGTAATTGTAAAATGGTATAGAATTGTAAATAGAATATAATGATTGTAGAACCTGAAGATGGATCAAATGAGCTCTGAAACATGTAGAAATGAATAAATAAAGAATAATTGGGAGTTATGCCTTTTAACAAAATGGAAAACTTAAATTAATCTCCTTTAATGAAACAATTGATTATAATCCTTCAAGTATTGTGTGGGATTAAGAGGTCGCTCACTTCTCAGGTTTGCGTTTGGAAGAGACAATTCAGAAGAGGGCGAAGCTTCCATTGTTGATTCTGCAGATACTCCTGGCTCATCATGGTATAGTGGAGGATGAGGTTCGTCAGGGGGAGAAATGGAGCGTTGTCAATTTTGTCGGTTCCCTCAGTTTGATTACTAGCTGGAACCAAGTGCCTCGTAGAAACAGTTGTTTCTCGACCATCTAACAGTCTGACATTTGCGTATTCAGCATTTACTTCCAGGATGTCAACTTCTACAAGAGGATCAAACTTGCTTCTCGTTTGAAATATTCGTACAAGCACAGGTCCTCGCTGCATAAGCCATGCAGGAAGGGAGGTACCACTAGAAGATCGTCTAGGGTGTCTGAACACACGCTCATGAGGTGTGCTATTAGTAGTACTACATAAGCGCAATCTTATGCTATGCAATGCACCATTAAGAACTAATTCCCATTGTTCATTTTTGTTATGCTTAATAAAAAAGCATTATAGGTACAATTTTTTATTTCTCACTAAATTTGTTATATCCACACCTGTCACTCAATTCGTGACAATAAGCGGATGTGATATAAGAAATCATCTAAAAATTGTCATGTCAGGCATGAGGGAGTTCAGCACCCAGCGGTGCCTACTCCAGTCTTGCATTTTAAAAAGATTTATCTTAGGAGATCTCTTAACCAGCTCCTCTTCAGCCTTCGTCGTGCTGTCTCTGGCGTATCCAAAGTCGCCATGTTTTGTATTAGTTTGCTGTAAAGTTCTTTTGCGCCTTGGGATTGATGATGACCAAGCAGATTGCTGTATGCTTTTTGTTAAAACTTTAACTACGTCTTCAACTACGTATTTAGGTTCTCCAAAAATATATTGTAATTTGTTTGCTTATTTTTTTTTATTTGCCGTTTTAGTTCGTTGTTTATTTTGTTATATATATGTTTGTCCGATGGTAGTCTGTTAGCCTGCCATACCTTACGAGCTCTCCTCTTGGCCCTGATTAGATCCCTTATATATTGTGGGTAGTTTGGCTGTAAAGTTCTTTTGCGCCTTGGGATTGATGATGACCAAGCTGATCGTTGTATGCTTTTTGTTAAAACTTCAACTACGTTTTCAATTTCTTTCTCATTTTTTATTGACATAGGAATCGACAGTGTTTAGTTTAAATTGGTTTGGTAGTAATTCCAATTTATTTTCCCTCGGATAAGTGAGGGGCGTTCTTCCTGTAGAGTTGGTTCTTCAAAAAGGACCAAATGTACAAGGGAATGATCAGAACATAGATCTGAGCTAGATTTAACTGTGTAAAATCTAACTGGCCTGAAGTCCTTTTGCAACGAAAAAGTCAAGTAAGTCTGGTCTCTTTGATCGTTAATTTGGCCAGTAAGTCGGTGAATTTGGTGAAACAGTGTTTAACGAAAGTTTATGGAGCGCAGATAGTAGATTTTTTCCTATTGGACTACATATTTTGGTGCTTTGCATTATAATCACCTCCAGAAATAAAACATCTTCCTAGTTTTTCAAAAAATTTCCAAACATGTCAGGTGTTAGCGTATACCGAGGTGGACAATACACTGCTGCTAGTGTTATTGTGTTTTGTGAAGTGTATAATGTTATGGCTGTGGCTTGGATATGTGGTTTAATCGGCAAATGTATAGGGTGGTGTTTGAGTGATGTTTTGATGATGATGGCTGTTCCTCCGTGTGAAGTGTTGTCTGGATGGTCGGTTCTGTAGATAGTGTAGTCAGGGATATATATCTTATGACGAGTGGTTAGGTGTGTTTCAGTAATTAAGGCAACGTCTGTCCGTTTTTCATGTAAGTACATGTCGAGTTCGGTTTTATGTTGTAGTAGTCCGTTAGTATTCCACAGAAGGATGGACAGAGAACCCGCAGTTAAACATTTATGGTCCATAGGTGGGACAAAATGCTTGTGTTACCCGAGAAATTTGTTGGATAAAGCTGTAAATGGGCTGGATAAAATCATTCAATCCATTTAGCAAATTTAGTATCTGAGGAGCATCAGCTCCAGAAGGAAGCGCCAGCTGAGAGACGCCCACCCTCATACCTGGCATGGCTGTTTTCTGTTGTCTTCCTGATGTCTGCCAATGGTGCGGAACACTTTGCTGTTGGTCTACTGAAACTGGTCCTGGAGAAGGTTGAGGAGGCTGCAAAGGCTGTGGAATTGAGGAAAAATCTTGAGGTGCGGATGACACAGGAAGTTGACTTGATGGAGGAGTTCTGAGATGAGGCTGATGTCGGAAATTACGGATGGATCTGAGTTCTTTTAAGACCTGGCATCCCCTATAATTGGCTGGATGCGCTCCCTGACAATTTGCACATGTAGCAGGCGTGTTTTGGGTTTTTTGACATATAGTACTTTCGTGATTTTCGCCACATCTTACACACTTAGGTGCGTGATTGCAGTACGTTTTCGTGTGACTAAATTGCTGGCATCGATTACACTGTGGAATGGATCTTTTTCTGTGAGGTTCTTCGATTGTTACTCGTGTGTAATAAAGAAAATGTGTTTGGAAAATATCTTCATTAAAAGTGTTCTTGCTAATTTCAACGAAAAACATCGGTAACGGTTGTTTATGTCTTGATATTGCATTCGTAACGTTCACTGCTTGATAACCTTTAGTTTTTTAATTCATCAATAATTGTTAACTTTAGGGTGGAATGATGCAAGTTTTTTATGACAACCCGTGGGCATATATCTTTGGGTAATTGGTAGGTATAAAAGTCAGCCCCTTCTTTTCGTAAAGAGTTAACTATAACTCGGTATGAGTTTGGTGTTTCAGGATATATGGTAATATTTTTACCAACACTTTTTAATATAAAAGTTCTGGGACCACTAACCATTTCAAGGTATTCTATCAGCATTGGATAGTTTTCAATACCGTTGACGTGGATGGGCAGTGGTTTTGTAGTTGGTGCCTTCTGTGGTGCCTGTTGGGCCTCTAGTGTTGTATTATTACTGGTTGTAGCTTTATTAAAAGCTTCAAACCTGCTATGGGTTATAGTGACTGGTGTGTTGATGGCTGGTCGTCTATTTTTTGATGAGCCTGTTTCAATGACTTCAGACAGGCGTTTACGCGGCCGGTTACTAATTGCCAGACTCCTTCCTGAGCCTGAGAATTGTTATTTATGACGGTTTTTAGTCCATCCATGGGTCTATTGTTGTCTGAAGTTGATGAGCCTTCGCCCATTTTTAATGATTTTTTAAAAAAATAAATAAAATAAAACATTAAACTCACCTCACTTCGTCCACTAAACTATTAAGTTCTTACAACAGCACTTTTTACCTATTAAACTTCATTTTAACTATAAAGTTTTACAAAAAAAAAAACAAGAATCTGGCCTATTTTTTAACTTCTGCCCTCTGGTCTGGACTCAGTCTCTCTGACGTATCTCCTGGCACCGCGTTCCTTTCTCCATCTCTTCTTTCTGCTAATTGGGTGGTTTCATTTATTGGAATCCCAAGTGGCTCTTCTCTCTTACTGTCGTCTTCTGTTCTTCTCCAGACTTCTTCAGATCACTCTGCTTGGAAGCCAACGATACCAGCAGAGACTCCTTTACTCCAAACCCTTCACTGTCTATCTCAATCTCTTTGCCGGTTTTCCTTATCTGATCCTCATGCCGGCGATGAACTCCCCCCCCTACTTTAATCTCGTAGTGAATGTCTCCCGTTCTTCTCTCGGCTCGACCAAACTCCCACTTGTCAGCCCCCGGTTTATACATTCTAATGACTACTTTATGGCCCGGGTTGAGCTTCTCTGCTGCGGTCTAAACACCTTTAGTCCTTCATCATTTGACTTCCGTAGCTTTACTATTAAATCCAGACGAGACCATATTGTTCGCTCAATAAATAATTCTGCCGGTGTCTTTCCAGTCAGCGAGTGCGGGGCTTGACGGTAGGTGCAAAGTAAATAAGTCAACTCTCGGATGTTACCATTTTCAATTAATAGTTTCTTCGGACCAGTTTTTAAGGTTTGGACGCTTCTCTCGGCCTGTCCATTAGTAGATAGGTGAAATGGAGCACTGAATCTTTGTAGTATATCTAACTGTATTCAAAAACTCTTTAATTCACTTCTAGACTGGCTCCCGTTGTTCGAAACCATGATTCGGGGAATACCAAAATTTGAGAAGAATGTTTTTAAACCATCAATCACTACCCGAGTGTTTACTGGGTACGCTTCAATCCATTTACTGTAGGCATCTACCAACACCAAGAAATACCTGCTCTCCACTGGCTCCATATAGTCTAAATGTATTCGCTCCATCGGCCCTGACCGGTATTCCTATTGGTGTAGAGGTATTTTATTTGGGTCCTTCCTGACCCTTTGACAAGTCTTGCAGTTTAAAACAAACCGCTCAATGTCAGGGTCTATCTTCGGCCACCAAACATGACTTATAGCCAAATTCTTCATCTTGACTATTCCTATATGTCCTTCATGTAATTCTTGTAAGATACGCAAACTGGCAGGTATATATACTCACTGGTCGAAATCAAACACACATTAGTTAATGAAAACTCCCTAATATCATGATTAAAGGTGATTTGTTTAGGGACACTGGTACCAGCCTTTAAGGCAGCCACATGTTGTTTAATTCCCGGGCCCGTAGATTGGGAAGGTATTTCTTTATTAGTTACTAGTAACGTAAGAATCTCCCGCGAAAAAATGATTAACTTTCTGTCTGATCATCAACCGGTACCCTCGACAGGGCATCTGCATTTCCATGATTCTCCGATTTCCTATAATGAATATCTAAGAGAATCCCAGCAAGGATGTAGCATAAGGCATTCGTATTTCTGAGAGAGATGGATGGAGTTTATCTTCTTCAAAAATTGCTACCAATGGTCACAATAATCAGTATCTGTTGTAAAGTTCCCGCCAAATAGGTATTTAAAAAACTTTTTGACCTCGAAAACTATTCCATAAGCCTCCACATCAATAATTCCTCTCAGAGGCACTTTGGGTTTTACTAGCATAAGCTATAGGCCTCTCTGTCTGAGCCATCATCCATGACATGTGAGAGGACCGTCCCAACCCCTATAGGACTAGCGTCCGTAGCTAAGAGTGGCATTTTTCTTGAGCCATAGTTAACTAGAACAGCTTCAGAAAATATGACATGCTTCAACTCTTTTGTTTGTTCAAACATAACTTAACTGCACCAGCTTTCTTGAGTACTACAACTATTGGTGTGGCATACTCGGACCTATCCACTTTTTTGATTATGCCCTTAATTTCCATAACGATGCAACTCCATATTAACCTTTGGCAACAGAGAGTAGAGACTGTGAAGTAGGGAACTGGCCTTTTTGAACATGGGCTTACTCCCTTCTTTAAGTTGTATTCTCACAAATAAATCAATAATCTTCCCAAACACCCGGCAGAAAAATAGCGGATTATCTCTGCATTATAGTTTGAAAATCGGAAAACCTCCCTCATTTCGCTTAATTTCCAATAATGTTTCGGTTTTACTTGAAAACAACGCCCCAACATCGACATTAAGTGATCGTAAGCATTCCAATCCAAAAACATTGGCGAAGTTCCCCCTCGCAATTTATAATGTAAATTTTTTGGTTATTCCTTCAAATGATACTTCTAATTTACACTCTCCAGCTAACTTTATCAACCCCCAGTATAAGATGAAACCTTTATATGTTAGACTCAATCTTCCTTGTTGAGAATAATGTTCTAAATCATTGAAGTCCCATCAATGTAATCGTAGCCCCTGTGTCAACAACAAACCTTTCTTTAACCTTCATACCTAGACTAACATCAATTGTTAATTTGTTTCTTAATTCACTCGAAACTTTTTTTTCCCCCTTCCTTGCCTTTTCAGGAATACGGGGTTTTGACAGCAGCGGGTTCAACATATGGGTTTTATGGGGCCGCTGCTGCCAATAAAACGCTTTATTTCAAATTAACTCTTTATTATATACATTATTATTATGTGGCCAAATATATTTGGTGGTACAATCCTCTGGAGCGGCCCGGCAATGCATGCACGCCTTAGCGACCGCACCTTCTTTTATTTCCTGTGGTGCGGCCCGGCCATGCATAAGCACGCCTTAGCGACCGCACCTTTATCCTTCCGGATTTACCATTTACCACCTTTATCATTCCGCTCTTCTATGGAATCCTCCCGAAGCATGTTTTTCCATTGTTTAGGGGTCTTTCCGATACGCTGTCGGAGTCCCTCTGGAAGCGCGTCCGGCCCCTGCCTCTTTACTTCATACTTAATTCTGTCCTTTCTGAGGATGAGGTCCAGGGGCATCGCTCCAGCCAGTACCTGCACTGCTTCAAGCGACACCGTTCTGTACGCCTTCGTGACCCGCTGTACGAGCCTGTCGTTGTATCGTGGCCAGTTTCCTCTTCTTATACTGTGCGAGGTTATTAATCCACGCAGGGGATGCGTACCTTAGTATACCCAAGACCACGCCTTTGTAAATGGTCATTGTTGCTGGGTATCTGAGGCCCCAAAAGGCAACCCCTATTTTGCTTAAACTATTGATTGATAGGGCCACCCTACACTTCAAATACTCCAGGTGAGAGGTTGGATCAAACTTCTTCCTGAACCTTACTCCCAGGTAAGTTACCTCCTCACCTGGTCGAATCCTCTCTCCTGTTATGTTTAGTGTGATGGGGTGAGCCCTATCCGTGGAGCCCTTAATGAGTATGGCCTGGGTCTTGGCTGCTGCCATACTCAACTTCTTCCTCGCACACCATTCTCCTACGAAACTGGCGCACCTTTCCGCTTCGGTCTTGATTCTGGCTCCGCTGACTGTGGCCACGATGACTGCCAGGTCGTCGACGTAGGCCGTGGCAAGGAACCCTCTTTCCTATAGCTACCCCAACAAATGATCGAAGACTAGCTTCCACAGGGCAGGCCCGAGGACCGAACCCTGTGAACAGCCCCTCTCTATTGCTCTCTCCACCTCGTAGTAGTCACCTCTTATCTTTACGCTTCTAGTTCTTAGGTAACTACTAACGAGGGAGTACAAGTTGCTGGGGGTGTCGAACTTCTGCAGCTGCTGGAGCACGCAAAGCCACCACACGCTGTCGAAGGCGGAGGAAATATCAAATAACCCTGGGGTAGGTAGAATTTATATACATGGTCGCTGATTCCTCCAGGGTGGCTGCCTGGGTCTGTCCTTCTCTAATCAGCTGCAGCTGCTTAACCTTCCCCATTGCCACCCTGTAAGATATATCCCAGGGATTCTTCTCTGATTCCTTAACGATGAACTCATCATAGGATATCCTCTTTTGCTGCCGCATACCGTTTCGGTAGACCCTCTGCCTATGCTTGTACTCAACTCGGAGTACAGCTCTCCTGTCTTCTTCTCTGCATTCCTGGTACCCACGCCTGGCCCTTTAGAACTCTCTTTTCAGTTGTGTTAGGGCCGGCGTCCACCATGGGACCGGACGTGCTCTCACCCTACGGCGCTGGAGGGAAATACTCGCCGCTTCTCTGATGGCACCCATCAGCATCTCCACTCTGTGGTCGATAACTGACTCACCTTCCATCGGTGCCATCTCTTCCTACTCTCTATCGGCCAATATTCCCTCCAGGATACTGGTATAGTTCTCCCAGTTCGCCATTACTGCTGTGGCGAGTGTCAGGTCGATCCACCTCTGGCCCCTTGCTCCTACAAATGTGGGACCAGAGGGCTCATTCATTATTACCAACTGGCACCTCGCCACGCATTCTTCCACTGCTCTACCTCTTACGTCCGTGCTCACTGAACCCCAGGCCGTGCTCCAGGAGTTGGTGTCGGAAGAGACTATCGCATTTTAAGGGGCACGGTGCGGGAGCCAGGTTCCCATATTTACTTTTCGAGGACCCTGGCTTGGGTTCCTCGATAGTGACTCTAAGTCCTTTCTTCTTTTTTAATTCCTCGATGGCCTTTACTTTCTCAGCCAGGGTCCTCTCGTATTTTTCCTTTTCTTCTTCCATCTTCTCGTCGGTGATGGCGATGTTATACTAGTTCATTTATATATTTCTCTTCATTAACTATATTCATTTATCTTTTGTTTTAATATTTTCCATCTGATTTATTTTTAACTTTGTATTTGTTTATTTTCATACATTTTTTCTTTGTTTCTAATCTATTTTAAAATAATTGTTTCTCATATATTTTTGTTTTTCTTCTAGCACTGATGAAAGCTTCCAATGTAAGCCAAAACGTCGGCACAATAATTTATACGTATTTTGATTTTTTGAATCCACACTCAAAATACCTTCTTACTTTCTAGTAGTTCGTTCAGGAACTACGCACCACTAGTATGTAATAATTTGGTCAGGTTATATTTTAAGTAAATAATATGTATTACTATTGAGCATTGTATGATTTAGTTTTGTTGATAGTAGTTTTGTTTTATTATCCTAAGATGTTTTATATTTTTATTTAAAAAATATAAATTTTACCTGTTTGAAATAATTGTTATTTCCTAATAGAAAATATGAAGAAGTTTAATTTAATTACCTTTGATGTTAGAGGCACATTATTAACTTTCAACAGATCTATTGGTGAGATTTATTCAGATGGAGCTAAACGTTTTGGGATTACAGTTGATCCTGCTATGATCAATATCAGTTTCATTAAACATATGTCAGAAATGAATCAAAGTCACCCTAATTTTGGACTTTATTCAGGTCTTGGGTGGCAAAGGTGGTGGAAAACTGTTGTTATGAAATGTTTTGATTGTATTGAAGATGGTGGTGAACAAAATAAAAAAATAGACAAGCTCTCTAATTTTTTAATTGAAAGCTTTTCTACAAAATATGAATGGAAACTGATTGATGGTTCAATAGAAGTTCTTGAATATCTTAAAAGCAAACCTGTTAACACTGGTATAATATCAAATTCTGATCCAAGGCTCTGCAAAATACTTGAAGACATAGGCATTCTTAAATATTTTACTTTTGTTATAACATCCTATGAAGCAGGTTTTTTGAAACCAGATAAACGTATCTTTAAAGAAGCTGAAAAAAAATATACTAGTTTAGGAAAAAAATTTAACAGAAGTACAACCTTGCACATTGGCGATTCATTTAAATATGATTACTGTGGTGCTAAAAATGCTGGGTGGAGTGCAGTATTAATTGATCCATTGAAAGAAAAAAATTGTGCTACAAGTTGTACAATACCGATTTTCAATAATTTATATGAAGTAAAAGAAATGGTCTTAAAATCGTGTTAATGTATGAATGTTTGCTTTATATTGATTTGTGTTGGTAATGATTAAACAAGTGTTTTATCATTTCTTGTATCTGTTAAATTTTTATTTCACATGCTAATATTTTTCTCTGCGATGCAGTTGTATAAGATAGTTTTTTTTGGTGGAATGTTTGTCAGACTCAGCCTTTTCTTCCAACTTCATACATGCTATGGGCTGGCAGTGGACCTAACTTGATTATTTCCCCTGGAGGCTGTTAAAGAAGAAAGGAAGGAGTCAATAGCAGAGGTGTCATCTTTCAAAGACCATAGAGCCCAACATTAAATATTTATGTATAAAGCAACTTAAATACTGTAAATGTTAGTTGTGTTTTATTATTGTCATATTTGTTATGTAGAAGTGTTTCATCAAATCATTTATAATTAGTTTAAGATTGTACTGCTTCCCTGTAACTATGATATTTTTTCATTGGTTCTAAAAATTAAAGTAGCAACCAAATAAAGGTACCTTTTATTTAACTATTCATCCTAATTAACTTTGAACTGACAACAATTCATTTAAATTAGCTGTAGACAGACTGGTCTGTGTTCTGAGTCTTTAGCTATCCTATGAAAATGATTACAATGTTGGTTGTTAAGTTTGCTGATATATCCCCGTCTTGGAAGTGGAGTAAAAGGCAACAATCATGAAATTCAGCATACGTATTTTGATTGTTGAGAAAAATACATACGATACAATTTTATAATTTTAACTCATTCAACTTTACACAACACCTAGATCAATAGGTTGAACTATGAAAATTCCTGGAGAGGTTATCTTCTACAGTAGAGCACTCTAGTATGTTTAGGTTTAGAGGGTATGAAGTTCTGTCTACATACAAAAAATGGCAGTTGATGTAACAAAATTACAATAGACATTATGGCGGACTAATGCACTTGCCCCACCTTACCTTATTCAGGTACCATGCCACATCCAATCTCCGCATCTCCATCCTGAGGTGGGCATTATCAAATTACCTGTCCCCATCTGAAGTTAGGCTCTCTGGTACCCTATAGAACTAAAACCGAATTCGGTGGGCCATAAGTATCGATTCAGCCGACCTGTCTTTAACTGGGTATGCCATCGCAATTTTGCTAAAAATGTCTATGATACTTATCCATTTGAACCCTTTCCAGTTAAACGTGTCTATGTGTAAGTCTGTCGGTGGTCCTATGTGTGTCTCTGTCTCTTCCTGTTTTCCGGTAGGAGGGTGTAAGTCATATTTCTTTGTGTAGCAAATTTTACACGATCGTATCACCTTTTCACATTTTTACTTAATCTCTTTTAATAATCTTGGCATTATATTTTTCACAGAAACGAGACATAAGTGTGATGTTTGCTTCAAATCTTATCGTTATAAAGAAGGCCTCTACAATCATAGAAAATATGAGTGTGGAAAATATCCCCAGTTTAAATGTCCACATTGTCCATATCGAGCTAGGCAAAAGGTTCATCTGAAAACGCACATTGGCATCAAACATTTTTCTTTATGCAACTAAAAAATAATCTATGCATCAGGTTTTTGATGTGATCACCTCTTCAATGGTCTTCCGCATTTTCACCCGAAAAATACCTTCGCTTTAGTGCCTACAAGGGCTCCTGCAATCCTTGGTGATTTGTTTCCCCCTCATGATACGACATCGTGACATCCCTCTGCCGATACGCCTCCTTTACCGTTTCTACAACAAGCTTACACCAAATGAATGTCCGGTCCAACCCTATCCTCTCCGTTCTCCACTTACATTTTATGTTCTCCCACACAACCGCATTTCCGATATACAAGTAAAAAGTTTTTATCGGAATTCATAAGAGCATTTTTGGCATTGACTAGAGCAGGAAATAGTCTTGGCTTTGGAATTATTGAATCAAATCTGTTTACATGATATCAAAAGATCCTTCAAGGCCCGGATATGTTGTGATTATAGGTCTGTATAACTCTAAAAAGATGACTGAATTCAATTATTTAGGGTCATTAGTGATGAACGGTAACAATGCAGAAGCTTAATTAATTAAAAAAAAAGTAATTGAAAGAAGTAATTTTACGGCCAACTGAGGCAGTTCCAGCTTATGCAAGCAGTTTTATAGCCACCTCTTCCCTACAAACCATAGTTCAACTGTATGAAACCTTGATACAACCAGTTTTCCTCTACAGATGAGATACCTGGCCTCATAATGAAGAATATGATCATCTGATTTTTAAGATTAACATCCTCTGAAGAATAAATGGAAGTGCCCAAACTGCTGGACAAGATGCTCAACCAAACCCAATGTCAGTTATTAAATGAAATTAAACATGCCATAATAAGGCAGGAATGTGACCAGGATGGATAAAATAGAAATACCAAAGAGGTTCCTTGTACAACTACTGTACAGCACAAGAAGAAGTGGTTGTATTGGCACAGAATGCTTGTACTATTCTGAGAATGAGCTGGAGTAGATCCACAAAAAATAGAGACTAATGGGGAAGGAAACAGCTTGTATACTCATCATGATTTTCTTTCTATCAAGTATGGATAGAGAAATCTTTAGTCTTATACTCTAATTGCTTACTAAAATGAATAGATCTTACCATTAGTTTAGAGAAAAATCGGGCTGATGAAAATGGTACTTAAGACATCACATGTTAATAATACTATTGAAGGATACCTTTTTTAAGCATTACACCAAGGGCCCTTTTACAGTCCCAGTTGTTTGGATTTATAGTTGTTTAGCAAAGGCATATTAGTATTCCATTAATAGTAACAATGTATGAATTGATTATAAAAAATTTGTGAAATAACAGACCTTATATTATTATAAGGTTTATATGAGTAATAGCCAGGAGAACTGTAAAAATGATTAACACAGGGCAAACTTTGTTCCATTTTGGCTTATTTTTTGTAGTTTTTTTAATGGATAAAATGTAAAGATACAATTTAGGATTAGAATCTTATGCAGGGTGAGAACCTATTAGTGTAAAAAAAAAAAAATGTGTGAAACTAGATCAAAAATATAGAAAAATGTCACAGACCTTACCTTTCTATTCCAATCCCTTGTAGATATACGATAATTCAAAGACGTTTTTGGGAAAACTACGTTTCCTACTATAAAAGCTGTAATATCTCGATTTCGTTTAAATATTTTTCAAAATTTGTCTACATTTTTGGATTTAACATTAAATGTCCTATAAGAGCAGATTACATGTAACCTTGAATTTTAAAAACTTGGTACCTATAGAACAGCTTGATCTTTACCTTATTTAGAGAAGTTACAATGTCTTATAATACTTCAACGCTCACCGTTTTTCAAAAAAACATTTCCATTTTTTAATGGAAATTTTGTGATATATATTTGAAAATTAAATGTCTATTTAATAACTTCTTTCAGCATTGCACTCCTCATTCATAATTTATTTTATTTCTACAACTCTACATATTTCGGGAATGTATTTCCTATGATCAGGCTAGAACCTTAAATTAGTACATTTTTATAGAATTTAAATCTTATTCACTATTAATTCAATTCAATGAAATAATTTAATTTTGCCTACTTAAGTCTGTACACCATGTAATTCTGTTTAAAACTGTTTCATTTTAAGCTGCCCTACTTCATGGGTCCAAGGGTGATTCATTCTCTAATATTATTAATGCCCATATTAATTTTATATGATAAGAATGCAATAAATATAAGAGTAACATAACAAGCTAGTATTGGTTAAGCTGAGCATACAGCAGATCAGTCTTTTGTTTTACTGCCAAAATAAAATTGTTATTCATTGATTTTTTTTTTTTAATTTTTGATTGAAAAACTTCTGCTTGTTATAGTTATAATATAATGAACTTCTGGTTGAATTCTCTGTATAAATAAAAAATATAGTGAATATTTCTTGACAGGATTTAATTTGATAAGAAGGAAAATTGTCACAACAGTTAACAGATATACGTAGCTGGTTTGTAAGAGGATAGGTCCATAGAATCATAACTCAATTAAAGGAGCATAATCTAGCGGATCAGCTGAACTAAACTGAAGTAAATAGTAATTGTTCCTTTAATTATATGTTATAATAATAATTTCAAACATCCTTTCTATTAATATAATTTGAACTTTTAAGTTCAAAGTAAGGCAATCAGTTAATGATTAAGTAATACTATTTAATATTAATAATGAAAAATAAATTATTACTTACCGTAATATATGTGGTGATAGGGAAGGTTTTTAACTGAGATTTGCTGTAGTATTTCATATATTATAAGTTGACTTGTTAAGATGATAATTAAGGAAGTTACTTTATAGGATTGAGAGGTGACATTGGGGAATTGTTCTTTGAAAACTAAAAAAGTTAAGATATTTTGTGCTCACTTAGCTCAAACATGAAATTGGTCTTTTACTAATCTCATTATAAAAGCAAATAATAAATAAATGAGTGATGAATGTTCCTAATAATAGGTTCTATATTTGAAAACTTTTTCAAGGTTTTCTTATCATTTCAGACACCTCCAAGTTTTTTTGGATCCAATTTTTTATTTTTTACCACATCAGACACCTATGAAGATTATTAAACACACTTCAGTGTTAACTCTTATATGGGTATTGATTTGAATTCAGAAGCTTCTGACTGTAACTTTACTCAAGTATGAACTGAAGATCTACTAAAAAATAATTAAATATGTAGCAATAAAAATAACATACATAGAATCCTAAAGCATATTAAAAATTTGAATTTTATATTTAAATTTTTCATAGACGGACACATTTAAAAAAGCAAATTTTTTGGCACCACCTTTTAGCCCAGAATCAATGATATGTAAAGTTATTGTGATTTTAAAGCTAAAATCATGGAGAATATGGAGGATTTTACAAAGAATTTTATATAAAATGAAATAGTATTTTATAAAAAAATTATTTTCATTTATATTATTTCACATTTTTATTCATAGAAGCAAAAGTAAAAACATTAAGTAAAAGGAATCATATAATGAAGAAAGACTTTTAGCTAAACAATTTATTAGTTATGTATAGAGATATAATGTATTAGTTATTTATTATTCCTATAAACATTTTTATATGAAGACAATATTTTCAAAATATTCAAATTTCCTGTAATAATTATTTTAAGTAGTAAAGCAATTAAAATAGCATAGCATTCAATTAACAGCAAGCTTTTATTAGACAGGCTTCAAAAGAATCCTTTATCCTATGTCTCAGATCTCAATAGGGTATGAAGAATCATCATTCTTCTAAACCTCAAAATTGTAAATACAGAGCTTGGTCTCTCATTAGTCTTATCTTATACCTTGTATGTTTACATACATACTTACCCTTTAAACTTTAGAACTATTCTCTTTCTAACTTGAAAGGTCATAAAGATATAATGTTTTTACAAGTATATCTTTTTTAAAAACTTTTAAAACAAAACTAACACTGAAAGAATAATAATAAGAAAGAAATTATGTTTTTTATTTTTATATTTTATTCCATAATGTAAACATGGCCTCCCTCTATATTAATATTTAAATTTCATTGAAAATAATCATTCCATTTGTCAGAAGGAAAGAAGTATATCTTACCATTGGTGTTGAGTTTCATTCCTTATTTTAGATTCATTAAAAATTTATTACATCTTTCCAATTTTACAATCACTATGAAACTAGATTAGGAGTCCTGAGACTCAAAGCTGTGTATTCATAGTTAATCCAAGTAATATTTTGAACACTGATGAAGATTATGATTCATGATGTAATGAAAAGGAAGACAAATTATATAAAGAGATAGAATAATTTTTATTGCATTCTTGAAACATTCTATACAATCGAGACCAATATCAGTCAAGATTTACATATTTAATTGCTATTAATGGTTATATACTTAAAAGTAGATATATTGTGCAATTTGAAATTTGAAAAGCAAATTAACAAAATTATGTTAAAACTGTACATTATCTTGTGTCAAGATAGAATGTCAATAAAATATTGATACAGGAATTAAATTTGTAAAAAATAAATAACTTAATCAATTATCAATTTTTTAGTTCTATTATTAATGTATCAATGAGTTAAGTATCTCAATTCAGTTAAAAGTGATTATCGAACAATATAGAAAAAATTTAGAATGAATCGCTAATTGATTATTGACAATTTCTATAACAGAATCAAAGTCTCATCCATTTATAAAAATTAATGAACATAAAATCATTCTTACATTTTTCAAGGAGGAACACTTTTGAGTAATCCTCAAATAGATAGATATCCCTACGCCTTTTGACTACGTAGTTGTTATATTATTTGTTTCACTAAATTACTTCATACATCCATTACAGGTTAAAAATATTAACTTATAAAATGAATATTAATGCTTGTCAAAAGAAATATTTCTTTATAACAATATTTACATTTTAGAATAACATTTCACTTCAGTAAAAGCGTCCTATTAGTATAGCAGTGCATTTCACATCTGCATACGATGTACAAACCTCAACATGCCTGAGGTGTATATATTTCTGAAATCACAATTGACTAGAACTTGAGTTATCAATTAAGCCCTGATAGTCTATATAGGCCTAACTGCTAATTTATAAATCAGCAACCTTTTTTTTTTTTTTTTTTTTTTTTTTTTTTATTTATTTATTAATTTTTTTATAATTTTTTTCCTGTTAACCATAAGTCTAAGGGCTAATGTTATGCTCTTTAAAAACTAAGATCTTAACAAAAATGATAGTGCTACATGTTCTTGTTGCAGGTGCAATATTTGCCAGTTTATTTTACTTTTTTAGAGCAATTAGTTACTTATTCCCATTAGTTCCACACTTCCAGAATAAATTGCAACAATAACATGAACATGCAACAATATGAACATGCTTATAAAATGTGTTCTTTCAGTATGGAATAGAATTTTTTTTTTTTTTTCTAATTTTAGTTTAAAAAAATTTTCTATAAACTTTCAGCTATTTCATTTTGTTTATTGCAAATATTAGAATATTTCTGATGGGCTCCAATAGCCATATTACATAATAAAATAAAATTTACATTTTGCTCCAATATCCATTGGTTCAAATTTAGAATTTATGTTAATTAAAGTAGAATTAATGCAACGAGTGGATTTTAGTGGGAAAACTAAATAACATAGCTAATAATTAAAGGTCTATGAAGTTAATTTTTTTTTTTTTGTTTTTTATGATTGCAGTCAATGGAAAAAATATTTTAATGTGGATATTACTTTCCATTAATGTATCTACATTTTGAGCATTAAGACTATTTACAAACAAATATTTTAACAAAAATCTGGAACCGAGTGCTTTTATAAACAAATTAATTTATCGGACCTCCATTCATTTTTTCGTACCATATTAGCTTTAAACATTTGACATAGCAATTTAATTGATAGTTATTTTAGTTGCCTGCAGTTTTTATTATTAAATAGAACTAAATATATTAAAGATGCATCATAGATAATTATCAGCAACAGTTCACAGTCGATCCTCGATGAGGTAGTAGAGTTGTACATAATACAGCAAGAATCAATTACATTTAAAACATTTTTAAATCAGAATCGTCATTTCACTCTGTGGCAGTGGTTTTTTTTTTAAAGAGAACTATTTATTCATAGGTTATAAATAAAATTAAAAAAAAAAATATTTGAATCAATCAATAATCATCATAATGAACAAATTAATTAATTTAATTGATTTTCTACTGTACTATATAGTTTTTGACAGAAATTTATCTGTGAGCCATTACAACCTCATTTTAAGTAGACCTGGTATCAAATATCAATTAATATGAATCACAGTATCTTTTTATTGTTGGCTACTTTTTACCCTCTAGAAAGGATTATCAATGTATCAAAGCCAGGCAGTTGGTATAAAATTACTTAACATTATTATTTTGCATATCGCTCATAATTCCTTTCTAAAACGATTCAATTATTATATAAAACAGTGAATAATTACAAACATTGGTCGAATAAATAAATATTACAATTATACATGCATGAAAACAAAAAATTATTTTTTCCTTTTTTTTTTAAATTTATTTATTTTAAAAGGAAATGTTGGGCCTAAAGATTATATAAAAATAATATATTCAATGACAACCAACTAAGCAGGCAAGAAACACAAACGGACAACTCTTATTTATACATTATATATATAATATATATATATATTGCATTATCAATACAATCTTCAATAATAATTAATATCACATATCACATTACCCACATAAGACAAAATTATATAACACTGCTGCAGGCAACTTTTAATTGGTGCATCCTCAATTTGCTGAATATATTACAGAGTATTCACAGTTACAATATAAATACTAAAAAGGTAACTGTATAAACAAGATATACATAAAACTGATATCTTGTAATTGTTTTTTAAATTATTTTAAGCCCTGATAATGAAAATATATAAATTTGTGAAGAAGTATCAATTACAATTGAAAACATAAGGTATGAAAAATTGATTAGACCTAATTATTTTTTTAATTTTTTAAAAATATTTAGATTTTTTTTTTGTTGATTTTTTTTGTTTTATTATGAAAAATCATTGAAATCTACTCACTATAAATCATATATTTTCATATCCAGGCTTTAATTTTTTTTTAAATTTATTTATTTTATAAAATAAAACATTACCCTTCATAAATGTCTGAGGCCTACTTAAAGGAAGAATGATAAAATGTCTAATGTCATTTGGCAGCTGGATAAGTGAGCAAATGGTGCCTCTGTGAGAGTTAATAGGCAGGGGAGAGGTGTGTGGCCTGATCCCTGGGGAAGTTCCACCTCGCCCGCGGGAATCCCTCTCCCTCGCCCTGACTGCAAACACCCCAACCATCACAAAAACCAGTACAACACAAACCAGCTTCATTCTTGTCAGTCAGTCTCACTTCACGCTATTGCTCAATAAGTTATAACAAAGGCCTTTCTCCACTAAATCATTCTATCTATATATTCTTAGTATTTGGTAAAATTTCAATTTCTGTGAAAAAATTCTAGTAAGATGAATATTGATCACATTGTTTTAAAGCCTTGTTCACATTTTATACATTATTATCTACGCATATAATTTTTTTTTCTTTAATAACTGGAAGCTTATTCCAGGTTACTGTTGAAGGAAGGCCTTTTAGTGACATTGCCTATAAGGTGTCCTAGGATTTCAAAAATAAGTGTAGTGCAAGTGCATAAAGTGATAAATGAAAAAATGTTCATATAATCCTGCTTTAAATGTCATAAACATGTTTTCAAATAAAATGATAACATAATGCAAATAAAAATACATAAAGAAATTTTCAACTGCATTAGTGATAAAGCATTGTTGCTTAATATACAAATATCTATGGCTGCATTAAGTGATATTTCTAAATCATAATGATTTTGTAAAGAGGTAAGAACTGCTATAGATAAGAATGAGGTTATTTTTAAACCAATCAAGTGGGTAAATGAATGTGCTTTCTCATTAAAATCTAAATTAAAATAAACGTAACATCAGCTTTCAAAAAGTAATATTTTTAGAATTCCAACAAAATTATACCTTAAGTTATTTTTACAATCCTCCCTTCCAAAATATATAAAAGTTGTTACAAGGTATAACTGTCAAAAACAACAACAATAATAAATTGTATTATAAAGAAAGTATACCATTAAAATTATTCCAAAATGAAATAAATTAGTTTGTTAAGAAGTTCATTCTAGAATAGGAAAAAAAAGTTATTTAGTAGTGCACTAAGTATTTGTCCTTATGTTTTCATCCCTAATTCTTCACATTTGCGATAGTAAAATAACTCAATATTTCTATTTGAAGTTTAGACAATATATTATTAACAAAATGAACATTTAGAATAAATAATAAAATATAAACAACATTTATCTTTCGATTAGAATGATGATCTAGTTTAATTATAACTACTTGTTCATCAGAGTTTAAACTGACAGGTAACAGAATATTTATTGTGTAAGTTTCATTATACATTTTAAATGTTCATTTAAATGATGAGTATGTTTTTTAAAGAAACATTTTTTTTTTTTACATATATAAAATAAAAAAAATTAAGGAAGATTATTTTTAAACATTTTTTTTCAGTCAGTTGATATATTCATAAAATTATGAGTTACATGTAATAGAAAAAAAATAAGAAAACTGTCAATTAATGTTCATAAATTTTTGTCTCAAAAATAACTTTGAAAAATATGATAAACCTAGAACTGCATAGATTTGAACATTTCTTTTGCTTTAGTCATTAATATTTAAACATCTCATGAATAAATTATATTTTTGTTAAAACAGATACATGAATAAATTATAATGAAATATTAAATAGGATAATTTTAAAATTAAATAAATGCTCCTAACATATAGCTTGGTATTTAAATGTTTAGTTTTAAAAGTTAGATTGATAATTCATTTTATATTTATGATATTTCTTACTTCTACATAGGTCTATTCTACATCTATTAATTTGCATTAAAAAACAAGAAAACAATATTATTCCTTTTCTTTAATATAAACTTCTTGATAAATATATATATTTTTTAATAAATTAGAATATAGAGAAAAATTACCTGGTGCATTGATACTTGAAGCATATTACGGATTGAATAAATATTTATTAAATTGTATCATATCACTGTAATAATTAACTTCAAAAAATAATAAAATTAATTTCTCAAGTAACCTCCTAAAGAAAATTATATCTATAAATAATTTTATTTAAAAAATATATTTTTTATTTATATGATTGCTATAATCATAACTACCAAGAATAAGAGAAAAATTGTCTTAAAAACCAAGTTTAAGAAAATTTAAAATAATTCTACAAGACTATTTTCAGAATGATCTAACTGGCTGGATATTTGAAGAAACATATTAATTATGAAATAATATAACTGAAAGTAAAAGAGGAAATAAGAAAAAAGTTTATCTACTAAAATTAGTCAAAAAAAGGCATAAGGTATGCTTCCAATGAAATCTAAATTTTGGACTACATTGATAAGAATCTCGAGCAGTGAACAAAGCTTTATTATGATAAAGAAATGCTTTCACCTCAACCTCTAAGGCCAGGTCATAGGAAGATTAGTGATCCCTTTATATTTTTGTAAGAGCCAAGACCAGTTGCTCTGAGATACTTTTAGGCTCAGATATACAGTTCTGTGAACATCCATTACTGATAGATGTTGTTTTCATGTAGAAGAAAGGCCTTTATAATTCTATATATATATATTTACATGGTAAATATTACCCTATAATATAATTCAATTTCAATATCTCATTTCTAAACAGTAACAATGTATTAAAATGTTCACATTCATTTGTCCATAATTGATACTCTTGAATGGAACTTTATGTTATAAAGTTTGTATAAAAAAAAGTAAATGTCAAGTGTGTCTCGAGTGCAGAGTGAGCAATTTACAGATAGTCCGATGAGGGGAGAGGGCGCCCTATCAGGACAGACTAACCAGCGCTGTATAGAAGATAGAGGTGGCGAAGAGAGGTGTGGCGAAGAGATGACATTGTGCCGCTGTTAGGAGGTTCCCATTGTCAAACGTCGCTGTTGGGAAATCGAGGTGGTGGGAGGGGCGGAGGGGGGCGCACTGGCTGAGCCAGATCTCGGGAAAAGTGCTCGGAAGCAGCTGCAACACATAGTCAAGTCCCTTCACTTCCTCCACTCACAAAAAAAAAAACTCCAAACAAGGAAAACAAATTTAAAACAAAATTCTACCATTGCTATATTTATTGGTAGTGTTCAAGTGCCATTTATGGTTTGCAGTATAAGTAACTCATATTGGCATATGAAGGGTTACAAAAAAAAAAATGTTTCAGGTGCATTTAAATATATTTTTCTTTCCTTACACATTTAAAGAGTCCAATATACATGATCTATGTTTTATTGTCTTTATTTCTATATAATCAAATATGTTAAGTATTATTTCCTCTTTAAGGAAAACTAATTGTTCATAATGACAACTTTAGGAATGGGTTTATTAATAAATTCTGGCAAATTGTTTTTCCATAGAATATATATTGCACTCTCTATAGTGCTCAATTTTCAACACAAATATATCCCTCCCTTACATGACTTTAATAGCACATGCAAATCAGATTTTATTTTATTTTATTTTTAAAAATTTTAATTGAAGTAAGGTAAGCTGTATAGGATGATAATGAAATGAATAGTGAGAGAAGCAGTGCCAATAGGTTAATAGATTTTCGTGCCATTTGGTCGAATCGTACCTGTTGGCACAGAGGCACACGCTGAATGTCGCCTTCGATTCTATTTACTTGGATAACAATGCTCTTCTCTCAAACGGGCTCCCCACTGCATATCACAAATAAATGTATTTTCATAATATTTTAAGTACATAATATACTATAATTTATCTTTCAAATCTATTATCTACTAAGCACTTTAGTAATAATTAATGTAAGAGCATTATGAATAATTTAATAATTAATGGAAGAGAATTAGGAATAATTTAATAATTAATGGAAGAGAATTCTTGTACCTAATTAACATTTTCATTAGCTACAGTATATTTTAAATGAAGCTTGAATAATGTCATTTTTCAATTTGAGCAAGGAATGGAACTAAAACTGAATTTAAAAACATTTATTTTAATTATTGATTAACATTATATCAAGCCTATTAGTATGATTAGAAGTAATTTAAGTAACAAAATGTATATAAAGAGGAGTGTTCATGCCAGAATACTAGATCAAGGCTGCATTAGCTTCTAGTTGTGATTTCTTCTAGATAAGCCATAGTAGAATAGTAAATAATTAATCAAAATTTTAGATAAACATGTGTTTATATTTCATATTACTAAAAATGTTCATTTATACTGTTGATGAAAATTAATACACACATACATAAATATATATGTATAGGTAGACAAACATACACACTCAAACACATCTTATACATTTTTTTAATTCAATTCGGTTTTCTATGCTTGATCAACCCTATATTAGTGAATTTTCTTTAATTTCATTCTTATTTTTATTTATTTTTTTTGTTTTAGAATATTTTTTTTTTTTTAAATTTCAGAGTAGTATTTTGATTGAAGCATGCAGTCTGCAAAGCTCTCTAAATGCATGCATTTTGAAGGTACAGTGGTATTTCAAACAACATATGTACCATTTATTAAATAGCTACTTCTAATTAATAAATAAAAAAAAATATTTGATTTAATTTTTTAATCATCAATATCACATGATAACTATTATTTTTTAGTCTAATAATTTTCTTTATACAATAGATTGGTGAATATTAGAAGGATAAAATCATGTTACTTAATTAAAGATTCATTTTTGTGGTACTGTCTAAAATATCATAATATATGAGTTATAAGTGATAATATCTTTGCCCATAGTTAATGCAGTTAATTTAAGTAGAATTATATGAACAATGAGTTAGTTCTAATCATGATGTCATAAACAAAAATGGGCAAATATTCAATCTAATTAATCAAGCTTAAAAGAATCAGCTTTAGAATTTCATGATAGAAATGAAGAAAGTTGATTATGGATGAAGCCCTTTTAAAATAAAATAAAAATTGTATGTTTATACTACATGCTTTAGTGGAAACTGGGTGGAGGAAAATGAGTGAGTACCTGAGGAATGGGCTTCCTAATTTTTTGACTAATGCCTAAGCTGAGGTGTTTTTTTTTTTTTTTTTCTTTTTTTTTTTTTTTTAAATATATTTTTTTTCATGCAAGAACAAATATTTACATTCCACACAATTCACTTAGTACTAGCTCAAAAAAAAAAAAAAAAAAAAAAAAAAACAAATGTATTTTTAATATATGCTAATACACAGTGAGATAAAAAAATGAAAAAAATAAATAAATAATTGTTTCTTAAATCACAATCC
This sequence comes from Euschistus heros, assembly GCA_003667255.2. NCBI lineage: Eukaryota > Metazoa > Arthropoda > Insecta > Hemiptera > Pentatomidae > Euschistus > Euschistus heros. The sequence continues at coordinate 3,251,099 of RCWM02000020.1, forward strand.
GATTCTTTTTAATAATATGTTTTATTCCAATATACAAAATTTTAAAAATTTAAAAAAAAAAAATTCTATTCCTAAAATATCACATAAAAGGTAAATAAAAATAAATACTCTTAAACGCAAAAGTTATCTCACAGAAATAAGTAGATAGTGGAAAAATAATTATAATTTATATGCTGGCAAGGCTATTGACAAAAAAAAAAAAAAACTTAATTAACTGACTGTTATCAAAAAGTTGTTTTTTTAAAATTCTTATAACATTATTACAATTCTATGAAATTTTATCAGAAATTATTATTGAAAACAAAACTACCATAATAGCAAAAAATGGGGGAAAAAAATACTCATATTAATAATTGCTTCTGAGCTAGTTTATTAATTTTTTAAAATTAAATATTTATATGAATATAGAATATGAATTTTCTGTGGAATAGCTTCTCTCAATTACCTGAAGAAAAAGTTCCTGGGAAGAAAAGAAATCACTAAGGAAAAATATATAAGTTAATTTACCAAAGCACATTCCTTCCTATGTAGTCTTATGCCAGTGAGTATGGACTCTCATGACTAAGGCCAAAAGCCAGGTGAGAGCCATAGAGAGTAAATGCCTAAGAAAGGTTGATTGAAAGACAAGGAGAGACATAGTGAGGAACACCAAAATCAGAGCGAGCCTTGATTTATATCTTCTTATAATTTTATCGTCATATGACCTGACGAGGAAATAATACAAAGAAATCGCCTGAGATGGTGCAGAAGTCTCTTGAATGACATAAAATGGCCCCCGAGAAAGACTTGGAGAGAAGGAACTAGATGGTACAGGATCATGACCTTTGGACCACACTCTATCAGAGGGCAACACTGCAGAAGCGAGCCTTGATATTATATAGCATGGATCAATTCATACCCATTTTCATCGTGCACTATATATGTGTCGTCTGACGGCCAACTCCTCAATTTTGAGAAATACGTTTTTTTTCTGTTTTCTTAGTCCTAAATACATTTTCCATCTATTGGAAACAAGAAACCTCGCAAAAACCCGCCTTTTTAAACCTGCGTTTGAAAAACTCAGTGTGCTGCAAAACTGGCCAAATCCTTCCGTGAGTGAGTTTCAAAACCGGCCATCTCCGCATCCGCTAGATCGCGCTGTTGTTCCAGATCAGGAAGTCTCTATGCAAATATCTCCTTATCCTGTAAAATGGCCCCGAGTTAATGTTTAATCGTTTCGTGCACTTTTCATTCGATTTTAATGGAGAAGTTTGTAGAAGAAGTTCTAGCTAATTTAGCAAGAAAAAGACAAAGAGACCATGCAACATGGAGAAGAAACAAAACCCTCCAGATCGGGTTTTTACCTAAATTGAGATGAAGTTAAAGAAAATCGATACTCGTTCAGTCTTCAGAGTTTTATGGCATTCTCTCGGAAAGTGGAACTGTGTTCAAGCCAGGAGGAGACTACACATATCTTGATTGGAAGAGTCCCAGTAATGCCCTCCTCAAACCCCCTCCAGTATGGCACTTCAAAGTCATTGAGATTTTTCATAACAAAACAAAATAATAAGGTGCTAGTTCAAGGGGAGGTTTTCTACAGATCGTTTGATTTTTTAACTGCAACGTCGCACAGTGGGCAAGTAGCCCTAATTGTTGGCATAAACTAAATATTCTTACTTACATCTTAAATAATCATCAACATTGGTTCCTAAAGCTATATATCATACATTGAAACATTGAATAACCTAAATTACTAACTTTGTTTGTGTACAATACGGAAAAACTTAAATTATACTTAACAGTAAATTAAAAAATTCACACTTTTCATTAAAATATGTAACACACTTTCTATCAACAACAACATTTCCTCATCATCTTCACTGTCTTCTTCTTCTATTTCAAAAGAAAAAGAAAGAAAGTTTAAGGCCTCTGTCGGTTGTGACTTTTTAGGTAATTTTTTGTTGTAATTTTTTTTTAGGTAGTTTTCGTTTACTTGTTAGAATTGGGTCTGAACACAACAAAAAGTTAATGAATACATTATGGTTGGATTTTTCTTGACTACACTTCCGTGATGTTCACGATATTTTTTGAAATCCTTGTTACGAGCTTCCTGTGCTTCCTGTACAACGAAAAGTATAGGATAGGTGTATGATGTGTGTATAGGATAGGAAATACAATGATTTTTTCGTCTATGCAATAACAAAGAAGAAATATTTTTTCTGACGGTGGGGCAGATTGGGGAAACATTTTTCAACGAAATCATAATATTTAGATAATGTATTAGAAGATGGTGGAAAACAATATGCTTGGACGGGTTTGGAAGGTTACTAAACCCTTCGTTACATGTAAACTAAAATCAATAATCTTATTTTATTATATTATGAAGGCAAATATAATACTATAATTCAAAATTATATACCTGAAGATGATGATCCCATGTCATAAAAATATACAAGTATTAATACTGTATGCAAAAAGAACAAACGATCTGTTAATAATAAATTGATGCAGACACTGACATTGATGCCACTGAACTTTGTCCACTTTCACCGATCATCAGTGCAAGACATGACCGTTATCAGCTTGATGAATTACATTATTTTGTTCTGCAGAGCCTTAACTAACAGATAATTAAGTCATCACGTTGAAAGGAAAATTTTAGTTTTAGGACTTTCTGCCACGTTTTTTGCTTTAGTTTGCCCCACTGTGCGTCGTAGCATCAGCTGCTCAAGAAGGAGGAAGCAGAGAAGTAGATAAGAGGGATGAAGAAGAATATCAGAAAGAAATGTGTAAGCCTGTTCAAGACGGTAACACCGCAAGAGTATATGTTTCTGAATGTTTATGTTTTCAAAATTACATTTTTTCGGGAATTCTTCTTCTTCTTCTTCTTTTAGCACAACAGACAACATATAGCGGCCCCTGGCTTTTTCAACTTCTGCCTTCCATTCCTCTCCGTCCATTTTCGGAACTTATTACTTTAAAAAATTCTTGCCAGTTTTTTTGTCTAATGTTTTGAGTTACACCACAACATTCAGAGTTTAATTTTTTCAAATAATATTCACTTATTGAAGAAAGTTTTGTTCATTTGCATACCAAAAAAACCATATTTTCATTAAATTTAGTGATTTTTAAGTTCTAATTCATTGCAAAACCGGCCAAAAATGAGTTGCAAAAGCGGCCAAATCCAAAATAAAAAATTGAGTAACTCACCCCCTCCACTTGCCCCTTCCATTTCAAAAAGTGCTTTCAAACACACTACCCTTGTGCCACCAAAAACCGAAGAGATTTTCTTCCTACTTCGTTTTGGCGTGATTTAACAGAAAATCGGCTCTCCTGAAAAATTTTGGTTTTTGGAGATGGCCGGTTTTGCAACTAGACGACACATATATTGTTAGAAGAAAAATATATTAAAAACAAATAAAAAAGGCTGTAGTGCTGTCCAGCTATATATGAACTTAAACCATGGAAAAATACATTGACTCTCCAAAAAAGAAAACTTTCCTTCGATGATCATCTTAAACCTCAACAAATGTGATGCCAACCATGACTTTATTATATGTAATCTCTAGAACAAAACATGCAAGGCTCAGGATTCAACAACAGTGAAGTTTTGCTTAACATGTTTACTGCAGAGTCTTTCGACCATGGTCCATTGTTTATGCTAAACGTATTTCAAACCGTTTGAAATGATAAGGTACATAACGACTACATGTTGACACCTGCCCATGGAAAGGGATAGACATGTTGTCATCCGCAGTCAAACGGGTAGAAACAAAAATGTAGAAACCTAAGTTAATTCAATCCATCATCCACATTTGGGACCACCAATGAACTTAAATATTGATGAGAATAAATAATAAACTTATTGCATGATGAAAAATTTGATTTTAATCGAATATTTTATTATTCATATTGAGTAAAACTTTTGCATTGAAGAGTATTTTAAGTAAAAGTAAACTGATTACAAAATAAACTTATCAATCACATAATTGATATTAATAAGTTTTAATATTTAAAAATAAATAACATTTAAAATTTAATCATGATTATTTTATCAAAACATAACTTTTGGTTTCTATAAAACTTTAGATTACACATAAATATAAAGCTTTGATTTAAAAATCAACAAATGAAAATGAAATAAATTAAAATTTGCTGTAAACGAACTAATAGTAACAAAGGATTAAGCTTCTTTTATCCACACATACATACAAAGACATTATACAAATTATAAAAAATAAAATACTTATTTTACAATAACTGAAGTCACAATAAAATGAATAACACCCAAATCTTTGGGCAGTACTTGAAACTACGAAAACTTCGAATGCTTACATGTATCGGGGAGTGGCTTTTCCTCTGCCACCATTAAAGCTGCACGTTCAGATGGAGGCATTCGTTGCTCTAATGCATTCACACAGTTAAGCGTGCTCCTGGAAAAAGAGGCAGCGCAACCTTTTTTTGTTCTCATTATTATTACTAACATATCTGACTCATACTCATATATTCATTATTTATTTACCATTTATGAATTTTCATTAAAGGACTTTTTTATCATTTACTTCACATTAACTATCTAACAACTTACTGTATATTCCTTGGACTTTTAAGTTTCAAAACTAGACCAGAAATCAAGTTTTATTTTTATATTGAGAAGTAAAATACACTTTTGAAAGCAATATATCAGATTTTTAATTTTGTTGAAAGATAAAAAAATTGTTGATTGACTGGATAAAAGTGAAGTTAATTTATTGAGGAAAACAAAATGGAAAGAATGGTATACTGCATATATCAATATAATATCTACTAATATTACATTTGTATTTTTTAGTTAGTCTTCTTATAACATATACTACTAAAATCTCTTACTTAACAGTTATTTGACAAACTTTAAAATATGAAAATCAATGTTAATTATAATTAGCTTAATTCAAATTAGAATATTAATGAAAATATCTTTTTAATATATGTATTTAATATTAGATGATAGAAACTGCACAAAATGGGTTGATGATTCCGTGTGAGAAACTTTAAATAAAGTAGATAAAAATAGGAATGGAACTACCACTGGGGATAATAGGAACCTTAGTGGCCGCTCAATTTAGGCTCAGGTTCTCTAATATCAGAGGACCTCAACACTGAGCGCATCTCCTTCAGCTGACCAAGAGTCTGTCTTGTTGCAACGGACAGCCTTTCCCATGCATACTTATCCTTATAAGTAAGGAACAGACAATTATTATCAATAACAGTTATCTAAATTTAAATACAGAGCCCATTCCCAACACATCGGCTATCTTTTTTTTTTTCCACAGTGTAAACTCTCACTCCGCTCAGTTAAAGTCTTGTCGAAAAAAGTAATGTTTAGTGTTTTAAGTATTAAAATAGTAGAGTGATTATGATGTTTTGTTTCCGTTAGTGCTTTCTGTCTCAAGTACTAAGCTTCATTATATATAAATTTTTCATGGGCATAAGCCCATTTGCTGTATCATAGCAAATATATTTAGGCAATAAAAATAATAATTTTATGAAACTTTGCAAGTGAATATAGCCATTACAGTGTAGTGAAGTAAATTGAGTATGTGCATGAAACAAACTCCTTATAATAGGTGATGAGTGAAGAACTATAATTTATGTGCATGCATTAGCCAAAATCATGCAAACCTCTTTAATTAATAATTAAAATAAAATATTTGACTTACCCGTATAGCCTACTGTCTCGTAAACTTCCTCTTTAATGCCATCCAAGATGAAAATTAATATTAAAATCATTAATTTAACGAAACATTAAAAAATCTCTTTATTTTATACTTTATAAATATACAAAATATATAAACAAAAATAAGAGTAAAATCATAATAATTAATAGCTAATTAACTTTGGATACAAGCTTTTCTATAAGCACTCACATTATAGTTCTAACAATAGAATTCAGTTTAAAATAGGCAAAAAGAAATATTATATAAAAAATAGTGACTATTATGATTTAAAAAAATAAAATAAAGAAAGAATATAATATCTATCAATAGTAGCAAAGTATATATATATGTTTGTGTGTGTGTGTGTGTACATATACATACACAGACACACATAGATTTCATTCACATTCCATAAAAAAAACAGAAAATGATCTTACCTTCCGTTATTATTTCTAAATAATACGAGTATTTCTTCAAAAGTTTTATTTTTTGTTTCTGGAACTCTTTTATATGTGAAAATCCAGAATCCAGCTAGGAGAGCACTAAATGGGAGGAAAGTATAATTTTCTAGGGAGTCCTGAAAAACACAATGTAATAAATAGATCCATTAGATAAATTTTATTAGACTTTTAATCATAACTATTGGCATTTCAACGAATAATTTATAATTGTACAAAAATTTTACTTAAAAAGAAAAACAAAAATTAACCCTTTTCCCAGCAGAAAAAGAAAAATTGGGATTATTTTCATGTGAAGTCCCCTTCGAGCTAATCACTTCATATGTTTTGAACAAAGTTGAGGGGGACTGTAGTTACCAGGATAAGGGTTAATTATTTTAATGCAGATGCTTAGGACCATCCTGAACCAAAATCAGTTAATTCAAAAGTTTAATAACCTTAATATTTCCCTTTCTGTAAAAAAAAAAATAAAATCTTCATTTAAATGCAAAAAACTTTCTTTCCACTTTTGGGGTTTTCTCCACAATGCATAGATTTCGAAATCTTACATGTTGAAAAAAAAACTTATTTGATAAAAATTTAATTAACTTTGAAATACCTCAATAAAAAAATCCTGTTGCCTTCATTTAATGCTTCTAGTCATTTTGTTTTTTAATCCCCATTTAAATTTTTTTAATCCTAGGTTTTTCTGTCGGCATATAAATATGATTTTTTTTTTTTTTTAAATATGTATTGAAAACTTAGTTTTAATTTTTTTTTGTCAACAAAACCAAATGGATTTTAAAGGTCTTGGCCTAAAATTTATATATGTGTTGAATTCTATTTAAATCCATTTATTTTTCACAGATTAGCAAACTTCTGAATTTATAGATTTTGGCTGAGGGTGGTTCTAAACATTTTACCAGGAGTGTAAATAGCCTAACACATAAGAATAAAATATGGTTAGACAAAAAAGTCATATTTTTGTTGTTATTTAATTTTATCGTTATTTTGATGTCAACATATCTCTGCCCTTTGTGAATGCATACACACATATGTACCTTGAGTGCATTTTGTGTTTGTGAATTTTGGGCTATGGCTATCACCAGATTGCCATTGTTCATTATTATAAGTTGTATTAACAAGTAATAACTAACCTGCATTGATGGGAAACCAATGCCGACAAGGAAGTTGGCGATCCAGTTGACAAGTACAGCAATTGACATGGCCGTAGGTCGTGGTCCCTGTGAAAACAGCTCAGCTGTTATCAGCCAGGGTATAGAGCCAGGCCCAAGGGCGAAGAACACAACAAACAATAGCGTAGACACGACCGACAGATATGACATCCAGTCGATCATCTCCTGAACGTAACCAAAGAACTCCTATCAGGCGTAGTACAAAGTTCGATCCCCCTCTGAATGCTTTTCAAGTTACCCCTTATCCACAGCCAAATAAAAATAAAAATAATAAAGGGCAATGTGGCTTGTCTTAGAGTACTCAAGCAGCACAGAGGGAGATCACAATAAATTTTTAAAGGGAAAGGGATTTAAGAAGCTGAACAAAAAATAAAATTGTACCATGCAAAGTACAAGAACAAGAAATTACAAAGAAAATGAAGAATTATTATTTATTCCTAACAATTCCATAGCCTTCAATATATATATATATATATATATATATGTATATACATATATTTATTTATATAAGTTATATTTTCAGGATAACTCAGACACTATATTGCCTGAATCTTGGAACACTAAACATAATAAGCATAATGATATGTAACAGTAGATGTTTACATATGAAGAGGGGAAATAGCATAAATAGATTGTGACAAATGTTATATAGCAAAAAATACTCTCCATTTAACTTCTTATAAGAAAACTGTCATCAAATTTTCGATCCGAGCAGCACCAACAGAGATAGACCATGTCAAACTATGCGCAACGCCGTCACGTTCCCCAAAAACATAAATTTTGACCAACTAGGCCATGGGTTCAAAGAAGAATTAGGGAAACAAAACGAAATATAAAAATAACAGCTATCAGGGTATCTATGGAAAATAAAACTACTATAAGTTTCAAGTAAGAATGATCCAAATGAAGTAAAATTATAATAACAATTAATTTTAATGAACAGCTGTTTCTGGGAGCTAAATTTTCCAAATAATTCCCAGAAATAGCTGTTTTATACTAAGATCCACCCTAAGCATCCCCTGGAACCATAATATATTTCCTAACTGTCTCTGACCTGGCAGATTAGCAGAATAGACGCAGATACAGCAGATGAATATTTCTTCCACATCAGTCTGATTTCATATTTTCAATTTCTACACATTTTTAAAATGATTTATTTATATATATATATATATATATATATATATATATATATATATATATATATAATATATATATATAATATATATATATATATATATATATATATATATATATATATATATATATATATATATATATATATATATATATATATATATATATAAATACATTTTAATAAGACTATCATTAAAGAAATAAAAAAACATAACAATACAGCCTCCCTAACAATGGATCAATTATAAAAAGTAAATAGAAATTAGAAAATATATGTTTGTAGCTACTTTTTTGATTTAAAAAAAACAAATAAATGAACTGAATAATGAAATGAAAATATTAGACTTGTAAAGAAATTAATGTAAAATAACTCATGACCTATCTCTATCCAAGGTCTCCAATGTGCAAGACGATAGGGCCACTTTTCACATTTCTGAGTATCATAGGGAATTCATTGGAAAAAGATTATAGGCTAATGAATTTATATAACTAAACCATTAAAATACAAAAAATATTTTAAACAGAATAGAAAGATTTATTACTGATATGACAGTATATATCATTTGATTATTTATATATAATTAATATAAACTTTCGAGAGCAGTTATAACATTTTAAAAATATTCTGAACTAAAGTTAAGAAAGCTTAGTTTAGTTAAATTAGTTTTCTTAACCAAAAAATTTGCCACGTTAGTCATCTCTTAAGTATTATATATATTACAAACATTGTATGTGTAAAAAGTTGGCACAGTGCATAAAAACAAACAAACGTGTTGTAATGTAGCAGTATTGATTTTGTAAAATTAATATGTAATTAAGTATTTTATACTGGTGCAGAGCTTGGTAAATGTGCCATAGAAAAAAATAGTGAGAAAAATAAATTTAGGCAAGAAATTATTCACTTTTTTCTTGTTATGATTTGTTTGGTTATTCTATCCATGAATAGAATACGAGTATGTTCATGCGTGCAGCATATTTTAAGATTTATAGCATTTTCAAATCTAAAATTTTGCACTCTCATTGTAGCATTAGGTAATAGCCATACAGGCTGCTCCCAAAGTATATATACTTATAGAAAGTATATATACTTTAAAAAATTGGCAGAGAGTAACTTTTAAAGACTGTCAATCAAAAGCTAAAAAAGAAAATTATTTCGAAGTTTCGAAGTTTTAAAATAGAAAAGTGCATCTATCTTTAGACAAATTGAAAATGATATAAAGGGGATACTGGATGGCTATAAATGCACCCATTGGAAGTAAAATTTTGATGAAGAAATTAAGAATTTTAAAATTCAATGTCTTTTTACAATTTTTTCTTACTGCACAATAGTTACAAATTTGTATTTATAAGAAACAATAATTTTAATACAAGTTAAAGAATATAAAGCACTGGTTAAATTTGAATTTTTTGTATGAACAATTCATAGTTATTACACGATTTTTGGTTAAATATTCTCTTCTTTATTTTCAAATATGTGTATTAACATATTTTATATTGTCAGATTCACAAAGAAATTTTAATTCCTCAGGATTTCAGAATAATTTTTGTAATAATCGATATAAATATTAAATTATGTATATAATTATTAATTAGTGACCTGATAGGGAAATTACATAAGATAAATTTCAGTTTTGAGAGTGAAAATAAGCTAATTTAGTAAAGGATTTTGCTTGATTTAATAATAGCATGTAAATATTTTACAAAAGAAGAAACCAAACAAAGTAAATTTAATCCAAACATGTATTAGTTATTGATTCAAAACAGTCCAGTATAACAATGAAACAGGAGTGAAAACTGATGATGAATAAATGGAATAACATTGCCAACTATTGAAATTTTAACAATATGAAAGTCATGACCCTAAGACTGTTATATATGGTCTCTAGGAATCTGACAGATCCGCTTCAATAAATCACCATGTTCATTAAAAATAATCATGTCTTCATGGCTTGGGAAGACCATGATACATAGTGCACTTCATGGTATGTTTAATGTATATTTACTTAAAAAACAACATCAATAAATTTTACAAAGTATATAGAGCTTTTTGGAATAAAACTAATATTATTACAAGAGAATCATTAATTATATACTAAATAAACATTAAATATTAATAATTTATTCTTGAGTAAAACAAGGAAGAGAGCAAAGCTCTGATGACTATACAATAAGGTACATCTAGTGAACTTCATAAAGCCGTGGGAGTGGTTGCATTTAAAAATTCACTCTGGAGATAGTTACGCCAAACGAGCCAGCCATATGTCACAACAAAATGTAATGATAGTATAATTTCAATAGATAACAATCAATTTGAACAAATAAAAAATTATAACAAATAATTTTGCATGGCACAACAAGGAAAAATCATAATATATCAAATAAAACAAAATTAAAATCACACAATATAAAAATAAACAAAAATAAAGGGAGAGAAAGTGCAACAAAAGCAAAAACAGAGGTCATGCAATATAATAATGTATATTAAATTAAAATGTGCCTGATCCAAGCACTAGACCAGTTTTAAAAAATAAAATAGCTAAATAAAAATGACCCATTTATATGTACAGCTTATAATTCCCTGGTTTTGGGGCAAAAAGGCTTAAGTCATAATTTTTACAAAAATGTATGAAAACAAAAAATAATAGATAAATAATATTTTGTTTAAGTTTTTATTTTACTGCAATGAATAGTCCCATATGATACAATATAGTGCATGATTCATGAATAATAATAATAGTTAGGAAGGATTTTTGTTTGTTAATTTCGTTTAAAACTTGAAAAATCGTCTTATAAACTTCATATTCCTAGATTTAAGCCTTTTTGACCAAGCATCAGTGAATTATTATCATTAAAAGATTTAGGGCTTAAATTTCTTCTTTAAAATTTCTTAAGAGTCCATGAAATTCATCAAAAAATTCAAGTTATTAAAAAAATAAGAAGAGCTGTGATGAATATTATATCGAGTATGATGCAGAGAGGAATCAGTCAAATAAATTTAGGCATTGTTTGATATTAACAAACCAGATTTTAATATTAAATATTTAATTTTAATATTTAAGAGTTCTATTTGGGTTCTTATTATAACAGAGTGTATTATGTTGATATAATGTTTTAGATTTTCATTTTTTCCATCCGCCTTGATGATGGCCAGCAATGATATAGCCAAAACATTGGAAATATATTAAAATTTGGTTTGTTAATACAAACAGTGCCTAAATTTATTTGACTGATCCCTCTCAACATCCTACTTGATATAAAAAGTAAAAAGTACAGTAATAAATCATTAGTTTGCGATTCACTAACTTGTAAATACTGAATGATTTATTTTAACAAATAACAATGTTAATTTATTTCTTATTTTACACAAAAATTGCCCAAGTCTAATGTATATTAATATATAAATAGAAAACAATGTTAGAATGCATGTTTTAATTATACATACTTTGATTAAAAATGAAATAGTTATAAAAATGGAGAAAATGAACATTCCGCCTAAGCCATAAAGATGAAGCGTTCTGCGGCCCATACGGTCCATTAAGGGGATAGTAACAAGGGTCATGATGACCATGATTGCTCCGATTCCTATCGTCATATCTTTGGCAGTCTCTTCAGAAAGGCCAGAGGTTACAAATAACCCAGTTGAATAGTAAAATACCTGCAAAAGTAAACATTTTAAAAATAAAATATTGGCATAAATTGAGAAAAAACATTTTGTTAAAAATATTTACAATATGAAATTTGAGGCTATTAAATGATGGATCTATCTAGATTGTTTGTTTGTTGGGGTTTAAATGTCAGAAAGTATGGCTGTGGCATGTCCTGCTCTGCCCTCTATGTTACGCTTGGGTTAAATACAGAGTTGTAGTTGAACCTTCAATGTGTGTGTTTCGGTAGTGAGCCGGTTGTTTCTTTTTTCCCTGAGTCAGAAAAACTGACAGGTTATGGGCCCAGATCATTGCCCAGTTAATTATTAGTGTTGATGTTATTGTTAATTATGTTTATTAGTGTAGAGTGAATAGTGTCAAGATTAAATTTGGGAATTTAAAGTATTAAAGACACCAGTAGAAAATGGCCGCCAACAATTCAACTGTTTACCCGCAACTAAATGATTCAAATTTCAAAACTTGGAAGTTTTCGTCTTATCTCATTGCTGGATGAGAAGGAAGTTAGAGAGAAACCATTGAAGATGGATGGGCATCGGAGACCAATGAGGCCAAGAGGAAAGACAAGAAGGCGATGAATATTATCATCAATTGTGTTACCGACCGCCATATTGATTACATTAGCAGCACGAAATCGGCCAAGGAAATGATGAAATCGCTTAGTATGTTTTTGAGAGGAAGAGTACCATCTCGAAACTTCTTGCCAGGAAGAAATTACTTACCTTGAAATGTACGACAAGTTTACAGGAGCATTTCAATAAATTTGACGTCATAGTCAGAGACATTGAATCCATGGGATCCAAGATGGAGGAAGATGATCGCGTCTGTCATCTTTTATTAAGTCTCCCTCATAAATTTGAACAAATTGTTACCGTGCTAGAAGCGATGGATAACGATCTTACTTTAGATTTTGTAAAGTCAAGACTTTTAGACGCTGAACTCAAGATGGATATGCAAGATGGCGTTCCAGATGAAGCGTCATTCAGCATGAGGCCAAACAATGGAAATTTTCTAGAAAATGTTTTGAATGTGGAGACCCTGGTCATCTAATAGCTAAGTGCCCAAAACTGAAATTTAAAAATATTGATTATGATAAAGCAAATATTGATAGATTTGGTGGTAGAAGAGAAAAGAACAGACCTGCACAACAGCGACCAAAGGACGATCACAAAAAGCTCTCAAGGGGAGGGTATACATGTGATAAGGAAGATATAACATTTGTTGCTGTGAATAACAGTAAATGCGCTATGTCTTCAGGCCAAAATATGAAAAATAGAGAAATTAAATTTATTTTGGACTCCGGCTGTACAGACCATTTGGTGCGTATTGACATGAAACAGTTCATGTCTGATGTTATAGAACTGAAAAACCCTATCAGGATTAATGTGGCTAATGGGGATGTACTTATTGCAAAGGAAGCAGGTATTCTCCGTTTGCTCAACAATGGAGTAAAAATTAAACTTGAGGCATTCATTGTTCCTGAATTTATTATCGGTGAAGAAGATTGTGGATTCAGGGAAAGAAGTTATCTTCAAAAAGGATAAGGCCTTGATTGTCTACAATGAAAATGTGATTGAAGGACAGTGGAAAGTTATATGTAATGAACTTGTATATCAACGAAGAATGTCATATCACATATTCCAATCCAGACCTGTGGCACAAAAGATTAGGCCATTTAAACCGTAAAAGTTTACAGCAAATGGGTTTGCCTTTTTCGAATGATGTCTGTGATGCATGCAGACGAGGTAAGGCTGTTAGGCAACCATTTAGGCCTTGTGTGGAACGCAAATCAAGAAGAATTGGAGAATTCATCCACACTGATATAAGTGGGCCAGTTTCTCCAGCTACACTTGATGGAGAAAAATACTTTCAAGTTATTGTCGACGATTTTTCTCATTTTTGTGTAGTATATTTACTATCAACTAAGGATGAAGCAGCTTATAATTTAATGAATTTCATTAAAGAATTGGAAAACAAATTTGGACAAGTCAACCGAGTAAGGTGTGACAATGGAGGTGAATTTAATAGCAGTCACCTTAGGAGATTTTGCCAAGAAAAAGGCATACGGATTGAATACACTGCGCCATATTCTCCTCAAATGAATGGTCTCAGTGAAAGGATGAATGGGACCTTAATAAATAAAGTCAGAACTATGTTCATAGACACAGGATTGCCGAAGTTTCTGTGGGGTGAAGCTGTGAGAACAGCTGCCTATCAACTTAATAGATCCCCAACTACAGCGTTGAAGGGGAGAATCCCAGCAGATCTTTATTATGGAAAATTTGATTTAGAAAAATTAAAAGTTTTTGGAGCCAAGGCCTGGGCACTGCAATTATCTAAGAAGGGGAAACTAGAGCCTCGTGCTAAGCCATTTATTTTTGTGGGGTACACTCCTAATGGCTACCGTCTTTGGGATCCAGAAAACAACAATATTCAGACCTCAAGAGATGTCACTTTTGATGAGAGAAACATCAAGTTTCAAAATGAAAAAGAAGAAGAACTCTTAACTAAAATCATTGAAGAAGAAGATGAAATATCCAGAGAAAATGAAGAGGTTCCTGTTCAAGATTTAGAGAGCGACAGTGATGCAGAGCCATTTTCTGGATTTGAAGATGAAGAGGATGAAGAAAGAAGTAAGTACAATTTAAGACCTAAAAGAAGTATGAAGAAGCCTAATAAATACAAAGAATATGATCTTTATCAAGCCAACGTTATGACTCCCCATTCTGTTGAAAAGGAAATGTATGAAGCATTTTGTTATATGGGGAAGTTAGACCATTTGGAAGATGGAACTATCCAAAACACATTATCAGAAACAATACCGACAAACTATGAAGAAGCAATAGATAGAGGATGGTCAGAAGCTATAAAAGAAGAATTAGACTCATTAAAGGAAAACAACACTTGGGAGATTGTTGAAGCTCCACCTAATAAAGTGCTAGTTGATAGTAAATGGGTTTTCTGTGAGAAGGAAATTGATGGAAAAGTAAAAAGAAAAGCTAGGCTTGTTGCACGTGGTTTTCGGCAAACTAAATTAGCTGAAGATGTCTACTCTCCAGTCGCTAAAATGACTACTATTCGAGCTTTACTTGCCATCGCAATCGAGGAGGATCTTCAGATCACCCAGATGGATGTGAAATCAGCTTTTCTGCATGGCGATTTGGAACAACCTGTATACATGGAAATTCCTAAAGGACTGGACATAAAACGAGATTCAGATAATCTGTTAGTATGTGAGCTAAAAAAGGCATTGTATGGTTTAAAGGAATCAGCAAAGAGTTGGTATATGACCTTTAATAATTATTTAATGTCAATTGGTTTTATGAGATCTAAATTAGATCCATGTCTGTATATAAAAGGGAACATTTATTTGATTTTGTATGTAGATGATATTTTAATTTTAAGTAGAAGTAAAGAGTCACAAATTGACTTAACAAATAATTAATAGCTAATTTTAAAATGAAGTTGATCTCTGAAAGGAATTCTTTTAAGTTTTTAGGTCTGGAAATTGAAATCAATGATAATTGTATAGCAATAACTCAGAAAGGTCTCATTAACAAAATTCTTAATAGATTTAACATGCAAGATTGTAAGGTTTCTAAAATTCCGATGCAACCCGGTTTAAAATTAGACTCTGTGAATGAATATGATTCATCTCTTCCTTATAAGGAACTGTTAGGTGCCCTTATGTATTTAATGTTAGGCTCGAGACCTGATCTGTGTTTTTCTGTCATGTACTATAGCCAATTCCAAAACATGTACTCCAGAATGCATTGGAAGCATTTGAAGGGGGTTCTAAGGTATTTGAAATATACTCAAAATTATGGTATAAAATTATTTAAAAATTCAAAAACTAATTATTTTGTTGAAGGGTTTGTTGATGCTGACTTTGCCAATAGTACAACTGACAGAAAAAGTATATCTGGATATGTTATTAAGATAAATGACAATAATATTATTTGGAAAAGTAAAAAACAATCAACTGTTTCATTGTCTAGTTGTGAATCAGAATATGTTGCTGCTAGTATGTGTTTAACAGAAGTCAAATTTTTAGTTCAATTAATGGATGAACTAATTGGTAGTAAAATTCACCTTCCAGTAACACTTTATGAGGACAACCAGTCGGCAATTAAAATAGCCAATACATTAGAATCTAAAAGAACAAAACATATTGATGTTAAGTACCATTTTATTAGAGATGATATTCAGAAAAGATTTGTAAAAATTGTATATGTTCCTAGTAATGAGCAGTTGGCTGATATGTTAACTAAAAGTTTAGAGCTATATAAATTTGTTAAATTTAGAGATCTCTTAGTTTATTTTATAGGTTCTTAATTCATTTTTGTTTTAATGTATACATGTAAACATATGCATTTGTATTGAGACAATTTCAAATATAATGATAGAAAATATCTTGAAATTGAAGGGGAGTGTCAGAAAGTATGGCTGTGGCATGTCCTGCTCTGCCCTCTATGTTACGCTTGGGTTAAATACAGAGTTGTAGTTGAACCTCAATGTGTGTGTTTCGGTAGTGAGCCGGTTGTTTCTTTTTTCCCTGAGTCAGAAAAACTGACATTAAAGGCATAAAACCCTAGGGTCATCAATGCCTGTTCTATCTAGATTTCATTCATATCATTTATAAAAGAAAAAAAAAAAAAAAAAAATGGAACAAAATTAAAAAAAAAATTATAATCAGCCTGAAGAACACTTTGACTTCTTTACTACAGCCAGGGATATATTTTTAAAAAAATATTTAGATGATGAAGAAAAGTTCTCCTCAGCAATATATTTAAAAATTAAAAAAATGAATTGAAGCGTATAATACCAAAACCAGCCAAGTTTAATTTCCAGATTTTTTTTTTTTTTTTTTTTTTTTTTTTTTTTTTAAATAGTTTTTCTAATAGATTATCTTTAGTTGGAAAATCATCTCCAAAAGTAATTAAATCACATTGAAAACGGTCATACAAAAATAAGGCCGGCTCTTTGATAATAAACAAACTTTAAGGACCAACTGTGAAAAATTATCGAAAATGGACTTGGCTAGATTTCGAATTCTCTGCCTAAATTGATGGACTAAAACTCTTTAATAATCAATAATATGGACTGCAGAAATATTTATTGATGTGGAATAATTACAGCATTGATGCCTGAAAGTTGTTGGGAAAGTTGCATAACTACGCTGATAATGAGAGGGGCACGGAGGGTTGGTGAGCAGATAAGTTCTGAAATGGAGATAGTTGATTCGCTTTGCTGTGCTCGCTGTTCTGCCCTCATTTCTTCTATATCTTCTTCTACCTGGTTTGAAGCTCGTAATCTTCTGAGGGCTGAAAGGATTATTCAAATTTTAGTATTAAATAATAAGATTTCTAAATTTATCATCATTAATATTGTCAACTTAATATTACTATAGAATGCCATTATTAATTATGCTCAAATATTCAATGTAATTCATAAGGAACTGTTCAAAGTTCACTATATCATATTATAACAACATAGATGATACACAGTTTATTGTACAGGGTATGCTTATAGTACAGTTAGTACCGTGTTTTTAATATACTGCTTGGCAACAAAGATAATGCTCTATAAAAGATTAGTCTGCCCAATCCTGAGCTAACACTCTGAGTGATGCACATTGAGAAAGTTGGATAATTCACAGGATGAAGATCTATGATAATGATTGATTTGTGGAATCATGCAGAGTCAAGAATGGTGTTTAGTGAGAATGGATGGCAATTCCATCCCAAAGAAGGTTATTCTTGGAATGATTCGTGGGTCTATTGAAGAAGAAGACCTAGGATCCAGTGGCAAGATGGTGTTACACTAAATGGCTTTGGCTTTTCTTAGTTAATTTAGCACCATTATTGCAAAAAGAAGTTTTCATCAGCTGAGACCAGTTGTTTAGTACTTGAATTTGAATATAAAGAGTCTTAAGATGGTGAGAAGGTGGTTCCAAAAATTAATGAATGTGAAGTGAGCCTTGAAAGGAATTCATGGCCAGGGCATGTTTCAGTAATCAACAACGAGGCCTTATGCAATCCTGTCAAAGCCAATCCTCCGAAAAGCAAATTTGAGTTGTTAGCTGTTCTAGGTCTTTCAAAATCTACTCTGCTTCAACATTTGTGAGAAATGGGAAAAGTGAAATGTCAATGCTGAGAAGTTCCCCACTAGCTTACAACCCCAATTCCACATTCACATCACGTGAACATTTCAAAATCTGACTACTAACCGATTTTTCAAGAGTGCGATGAAAATTGGGTGTATTTGTGTAATCCTAAAACAACAGGTCCATAGCTAAACTATGATCAGGTAGTTCAACCCGCTGCCAAACAAGGGCAATTTAAATAATTGTCTTTCATTAAATTGTCTTTACACCATTAAGAAAGTTATGCAAAGACTGAAACAAATGGTAGACCAGGCTATATGGTGGAAAATTTCCCAGCTTTTTTGCTCAATTTTTGCCGTCACTAAAGATAATAGATTTGAAACTGTTTTATAGTTAATGTTTAGTTCTGTATCAATATCATTAATCTTCCTCGAAAATTTCATAAACTTTTCAACAATCGGCTGGCCAGGATGAGGTTCATTATTAAAATTGAAAATTCTGGAACAAAAAAAAGCAAACCAATTCTAACAATGGAATTTGCTTAAGAAATCATCAAAACACAACACAATTTTCGATGAGGCCACGCTGCATCTCTTTTTTATTTTCTTTGGAAGTTAAAAAGCAAAATATGATGAAAATGATCTTTTAGAATCGTCATAGTCAAAGTGCAATGGCATTTGACATTGATTTTTTTACCACTTTCGAGGAGGTTAAAATTTTGAAGTTGAGATTTCATCAACGATTTATACCGGCCATAACAACTGCTGCGTTCAAACGATTACAATAATAATAGCATCACTAAAATCAGCATACATTCTGCTTTTTATCCATGCGTATAACATTGGACTTACTCCAGATTTAGTGGACAATTTTTGTTTAAAAAAATGTTCTCACTATATTAAAGAAATAAGACGTATATATTTTTATTTCAAATCACATTGGAATTCTAACATTGATGAATAATCTAAAATTAATATCAGGTTTCGGTTGTTTTTTAAAAATATTTATATATTTTTTTTAAATGGTCTTATTTGAAATTTATTGTTTAAAAATTAAAATAATAATAAAAATAGATCTTTTAAAAAGTCTTATTTCTATAATATAGGTTGAGAACATTTTTTTAAACAAAAACCGGATATTATTTTCAGATTCCTCATCTCAAAAACCATGTAGAAACTAAATTTTGTGAGTAAATCAGTGAAGCTATCTTTACATATAAAATGTTCTATGGACTGTTACAACAATGTCCACTATTTTAATTGAATGAGAGATTCCAAAGAAAACTAAGACTATCTTCATTTATTCGAAAACCATCCTTAATTTTGTTTCTAACTATCCATTCATTTATATCAAAAACCTTTCTAATCAGTTCCAAAACTCCATTAAAAATCTTAGAGAAATCTTCCAAGTAATTCGTACTACCTCCTTTTGGAATTCCTAATTGTAAAGCTTCTCCCTTAACATCATTTATTTTTTCACCTTTTAGAAAATCAATATTAAGCAACTATATGAATGGTTATGAATATATTTAGATCTGTTTTATTTATTATTTGATTTCTTCTAACAAAACTTTTAGATTGATTTTTCATACTTTTATTTTTTTCATAGCTACTGATGAAATGATTTGTTAATAGTGCGGCTAGACTATTGTAGAGATTGTGCATCATTGTTATTCTTCGGGAACAGTATGTACCAGAATAAAGTTTACTTTTCATTTTATTTTCATTTCGATGTAAGAAGCATTTGATTGTGGTGATAGTTATACACCCTGTTTACATCTCTTCATCTTCATAAAAAAAGGTCATAATCAAGAATTTTCATTTGAACGTTAATTATTAAATTGATATTATAACATAAAAAAAAAAAAAAAAAAAAAAAAAAAAAAAAAAACAACTTGAAGGATAAACTAGTACATTTCTAATATTTAAAACAAGAGCTCAGATTATATCTATAATATATAAAATATATATTTGGTATAGAAATGCCATATAAAATTAACGTAAATAAAATTATCTTTTCTTTCATTGTACCTTTTCTGGCTTCTTCCTCCCATTGTTTTGTTATGAGAAGATACCTCGGTGATTCAGGGCATATTGGAAGAAGTATAAGCTGCAAAATAGCGGGGCAAATAGCTAAACCTAGAAAAACATAAATAGTTTGTATCAGTATAAAATAGTTGTGTTTGTATTTATTATTTCACAATCAGAAAATCTGTCATAGGCACAACAATGGGTCAGTCCAATTTAAGGAAAAATAAAAATAATTTTTGACTTGATTATGTACACTTAGCATTCAATATCTGATTAAAATATGTAACTAAATTTATTAAATTAAATTGTATGATGTAATTTGAATGCTATTTAGTTATTGCTGTATATAATGATGAGAAACTATAACATTGATTTCAATAACCACTCCTCTATTTAGATAAATATAATAATGTACCTAAAAGGACAGGCCAGCCATCATCAGTTCCGAGAATTTCATCTATACCTAGAACCTGAGATATAAGTAAGCCGACAGTGACTGCTAGCTGGTTTACAGTTCCTAGCCCCCCTCTCAGATTGAGGGGGGCGATTTCGGATATGTACATAGGCACAAGGGATGTATTCAGTCCTAGAAATAAATAAAAATGTACATATTAAGAATGAAAGTGAATGAAACTTTAGTGGAGCCAATATTATAAACTTACCACAGTTAACACCTATAATGAACCTTCCAAAAAACAACATTTCATAGGAATGCGCAACCTTTGCAAAGCCCATAAGAACTGCTCCGCCTATACCTAGAAAGTTGTTCATCAGAAGTCCTCCTTTCCTATTAAAAGTATTATAATATTACCAACAGTGATTCATACTAAAACTTTTTATATAATTGTATAAAAAAGAGTTTTTATTTTAATGATGCAAAGCATTAAAATAAGTAATACATAACTTCTTGTTGATACCTAATAATTTTATTTTCAATTTATGATTAATTGAATGGGTCACCTCAACAAAGGCATAACCTAGATATGCGAAATTTTTAAGCATATCCTAAAATGTGATAAACATTTGAGCAATTTCTTTTTTAACTTGAAAATAGTGTAGTATTATACAGGGTGAGTATCTCTTAGAGTAAAAAAAAAAAATTGGTTAAACTAGATCAAAAATGTAGCTAAATGCCGCAAATCTCACCTTTCTATTCCAATCTGTTGCAGATATATGATAAATCAAAGACTTTTTTGAGGAAATCACGTTTTTTTTTTTTTTTTTCCCATAAAAACTGTAATATCTCCATTTTGTCTAAATATTTTTCAAATTTTGGCCACATTTTCAGATTTAGCATTAAATTTCCTATAAGAACAGAGTACACGTAACCTTGAATTTTACAAACTTGGTATCTAAAGAACAGCTTGATCTTCACCTTATTTAGGGAAGTCACAATGTCTTATTTACCTCAACGCTCACCGTTTTTCGTAAAAACTATCCACAAAACGTCAAATCTCACAAAAACTTGCAAATTTAATCAGCTTTCGAATGATATGTTAAACGTAATGATTTTGTTTTCAATTTCATGGAGATATTTACTTTTAAAACCGAAAAAACATGGTGTTCTCATTTTGTATACAAATCAGTTACTTGGGTAAATAAAACATTATGACAATCCCTTAATGAAAATGTGCATTTTAAACATAATAAACTCTTCATTGGAATAAAAAGCAAAGGAAAAAATGATTGTTTAATAGAAAATAAAGGAAAACTGTCAATAAAGCGACACTACATCAGAGGATATGATATTATTACATTTATTTATTATTATTATTTAGGATTTATTTTATTAGATTTTCAATGTAATGTTTAAAATCCAGTGATAATGAACATAGACCTTAATTTTGCCGTTAGCTTCTGAATGCAGATTGTGTCTAAGAATACTACTTTTTGAAGTGAATTTTATGGGCAGATGAGTCTGTTTTTACAGGGGATGGCATTTGTACCAATCCATGTATATCGTATTAGGAATGGTCGAAATGCCTTCCCCTGTAAAAATGATACTCATCTAGCCATAAATCACATAATAAATAAATAAATGTAATAATATCATATCCTCTGATGTAGTGTCGCTTTATTGACAGTTTTCCTTTATTTTCTATTAAACAATCATTTTTTCCTTTGCTTTTTATTCCAATGAAGAGTTTATTATGTTTAAAATGCACATTTTCATTAAGGGATTGTCATAATGTTTTATTTACCCAAGTAACTGATTTGTATACAAAATGAGAACACCATGTTTTTTCGGTTTCAAAAGTAAATATCTCCATGAAATTGAAACAAAATCATTACGTTTAACATATCATTCGAAAGCTGATTAAATTTGCAAGTTTTTGTGAGATTTGACGTTTTGTGGATAGTTTTTACGAAAAACGGTGAGCGTTGAGGTAAATAAGACATTGTGACTTCCCTAAATAAGGTGAAGATCAAGCTGTTCTTTAGATACCAAGTTTGTAAAATTCAAGGTTACGTGTACTCTGTTCTTATAGGAAATTTAATGCTAAATCTGAAAATGTGGCCAAAATTTGAAAAATATTTAGACAAAATGGAGATATTACAGTTTTTATGGGAAAAAAAAACGTGATTTCCTCAAAAAAGTCTTTGATTTATCATATATCTGCAACGGATTGGAATAGAAAGGTGAGATTTGCGGCATTTAGCTACATTTTTGATCTAGTTTAACCAATTTTTTTTTCTTACACTAAGAGATACTCACCCTGTATATAAAATACCTATATAAGCTATCATTTAAAAGCTTTCAACCATATTCAATGCCAAAGTCAAAGAAAAAGATGAAAATGGTGTATAAATTCTGGCATCAACATAGTATCCCACAGGGGTTATGCTGTTGTTGCCCGTTCTTCTCCTTTTCGGAAAAAATTAACCTTTTTAGTCTCGGTACCTCTTTAATCATAAACAAGGATTTATAGTGAGAGTAATGATTCTTCTGCTTGGGAAAGGAAGAAATATGGCTCATAATGAGCTCAGTAACTTCACCGCTTGCTTCGTTCAGACGATTATTGTGAGTTCACAATTTTTACCTTTATTTAGGTGTTTTTTTCACCGGATGACAGCCTAGTTTTAGTGGCAGGGCCATGAATGAGGATTACTAACTGGTAAATAGAGAAATATTGTCAGCTGTACTCCCTTCCACAGCCAGAATCAAGGCTACCCCGGCTATCCCATGATGCATCTTGAGTGTTATTATATTTTGCATCAAAATCTCCATTTCTGAAAAGTTGTGAGTTACACCGTTGTTGATGTGACCCATTTGATTGTTGATATTTAAAAATTAAATCGCTCTAGGGATTTCAGGAAATTATATATGAACATACAAGTTCCCACTGTTTGAGTTTCCCATAAATACCGGGCCTGGTAAAATGTTTTCTACTTTTTTTATTTTGTAACTTCATATTCATTTGATTCAAAGGGGTCTTTCAATAACAACAATAGTTTTATTTCTTTTTCCCTCATAAATTTTTGATAGCCTGACTTTTCGATAGTTTCAAATATATTCACCTTGATCTGCCAAGACCCTACTGTTTATACACACCTGATAAAATAAAACATCATATTGAAACTGATACTGATTTATTTATTCATTTCACCATATATTATAAAAAAGATTATATGAAATTTATATGATTTCTTTATATAAATACAAGGAACAGTCCTGAATCATTGAATGCCTCATCATTAATTTCGACAGGTGTCATTGACTGATAAGGGTGCTTCATATAAGCTAATCAGGAATGATAAAAATGTTTCATTCTGATGATTTATGATTACACTGGTGAAATGGTTGTAACTATCCAATTTTATTGCATTTTTGCATTGGTCAAGTTTTGTTTAAATAATAACTTAGGAAAAAAATTAACGATGGAGGTTCTACTAAGTTC
This sequence comes from Euschistus heros, assembly GCA_003667255.2. Taxonomy (NCBI): domain Eukaryota; kingdom Metazoa; phylum Arthropoda; class Insecta; order Hemiptera; family Pentatomidae; genus Euschistus; species Euschistus heros. The sequence goes on from RCWM02000020.1 coordinate 3,275,241, forward strand.
TAGAAAAAAAAAAAAAATGAATTTAGACAATTGATCAATAAAAGCAGATTAGAAAATGGTAACACCACTCGAGAGGAAGCAATAATCGTTCAGAAGAAAATAGTAGTATCTATGACCAGAAAACCAGGAGAAACCATATCTACAGTGCAACTATTTGAGCAACAAAGTGTTATTGAAGAAAACTGTCTAAGATACTATAGGCTTGTATTAAGACAGTACAGTGTAAGATCACACACTCCTTGGAGGAAGAAGTTAGGGGATGCTAGACGAAAAGAGGCCTTAAACAAAACAATAGAAAATAAATGGTTTAAGATTATCGAGTTTGGTCCAGATTGTACAGAAAATTATCACAGGGTGCATCTCAGGTAAGAAGTAGAGTTCATTCAATTATGTTGTCATCCAGCAGCATCCTTTTTCCTATTTCAATGAATGGTGCTAGTTCAATATCCAATCTATTGCTAGTATATCCCAATCTGCCATTGATCAATTAGAAATATCAATATCGTATTAAGCTTAATTACATTCAGCTTAGGTCTCAACAACAGACTTCCTCAAACTTATTGAATTTATAAGTATTTTATATAATTAAAATTTTAATTTAATATAAAAATCAAATGAAACAATAAATTAAAACTTTATGGAAATATAAAATAACTAAATGAAAACATTATCACCTTTAAATATTAGAAATATATAAACAGAAACGAGAAATAATGATCGAAAGATGGCAATTTAAGTATAGCTCAAATTTATTTAATTGTATGAATATTCATGAATCTGACAATTGTATTTTCATGAATAAAAATGTTAAAAATATAATAAATTTTACTAGTTGAAAATTTAATGTTTATTTTGATTCTGTGAGGGAAGTATGGTCATTCTTTTACTTTACCTCTGTATAAAAAATAACATCTTAAAAAAGAAAATACTTTTAAAATGAATGACTCTCAGATAAATTTTAACAATATATCATACTCCCAAATATAACTTAACTCACCTCCCAAATTTATTGGCAACCATACCACCAATAAATCCACCTATCATACCTCCAATGGCAAATATAGAAACAGCAAAAGAATACATGAGTTTTGCCGAGTCCAAATGCAAGTCCTTATTGTTTCTATATTTATATACATCTTGCATGAATTTTTCTATATTCTAAAAAAAAATAAAAAAATAAATATTATTTATAGTTTAATAAAAACTAAAACATGATTTTATTTTTGTAGAAGTATTTTTCATTGTTACTCACATTTTCCGGAGCATTGATGACACCTGTGTTGTAGCCGAACTGGAGCATTCCAAGCATTGAGGCAAGGATGGTATAGCTTAAGAAGAAGGTCAAGCCCTATAAAATAAATCAAATTTAGAGTCTAGTTTAATGTTAATTTTTCATATTTCTTTTATAATTAAATATCATATTTATTATTAATGAAAGAATAAATTAATTTGTTAAGAAGGAATAGTTTAAGTATAATATACAGAAGTTTAAAAATAAATCTTTCCATAAAATTATTTAACAAAATGAAAATTAAATTGCGAATAATATATAAAGTATATAAAATATTTATTGATTATTGGGATAAACAATTTCATCCAGAAGAAGTTAATGTTTGTGACTAATTTCAATTAAAAGATTAGTGAGATTTTAATAGTTTTAATTGGTATTTTATGTAAAGAATTTAATTTACTGTTGATAATGTGTTTTAACAAAAATAATAATAACATGGAAAGCTTGAACTAGAACATATACACAAAAAAGAAGTATAATTGTATTCATAATATTGGCATTAAACAATGCCCATTCTATATCCAATGCTTGAACAATGTTTTTAATTTTTTTTTTAATAAAAAAGTAAAATCCGAAGCTTAAAAAAAAATCTGATGCACAAAATCTTGTATTTTTAGAATATGAAGTTAAGATTTCTATAATTTTTTTAAGGAATAGCAGATTAGTTAAAAAAATTAAAGATATAATTTAAGTTCTTATTTATTAAAAAAATAATATATAATACCATTGATAATTTGCTTGTATCAGAGTTATTAGGTAAAACTAAATTTAAAACAATGGAATAAATTTTAAATTGGAGAAGTCCTCCGAGGCGTCTGAAAAGAAGATGGCATCGTGATCTTCTTCTGTAAATATTCATTAGAGTACTACCAATGGGTAGTTCCTCTACAAGTTCTAATCATGCCATTATTTCGCATTGTTTACAGCATATTTACTAAATGTATTTTTATTAATACAGTTGTAAATTTCAATTAATAAAAGAATAAAAAAAAAAAAAAAAAAATTGGAGAAGGTTATTTTGTTTTATTTAATCATATAAGGTTATATTTTGGGTAACTGAGATGCTACTTGAAAGAAAATGGCCTGGTCTAAAAAATAAAAGAATTACATATACATTGTAGACATTGTAGTGCACATTTAAGAGATTTCAAACTTTCTTTTTCTGTAATATATGTATAAACAGTGATTGTCTTTAAAAATACTTTTTTACATCTTTATGATATTATTCCATGAATTTCAATACTCTAATAATGAGAATGAAAAGTTATTTTTATTATTTCTAAGAACTGTAGATTGATACATTGTAATCAATACCTATTGGTTATATGAGTCATTCTTAAAAAATTGCCACTTTCGTAAAAAAAAAAAAAAAAAAAAAAAAAAAAAAAAAAATTGTTACGGGTACTTAACTTAGTGACAGATGGACCCGTTATCTTGGCTTTGATTTTTTTTTTTTTACTACTCTACATCTTTTGTAGGAAATTTCTTCTCCAGAGTATATTTCTGAAGTAGAAAAATGGAAAAATGTTTTTAAAACTACTAAAAATGTCAGGAGCGTTACTGTCACCAGCTCAATATGACAACAAAAATAAGCATTTTTGTTTAAAAAAAAAAAAGGAATTTTATTTTTTTTTAAATATAAATTAAAAGTGCACATTCTAAAGAAAAACATCCGTGTATTTTTTTCAATAAAAATAGACTATACAGACAGCCAAAAAATATTATAATGCTGTCACCATGGTCTTACTAAAATGGTAGTCAGAAGTGTTACTGTTCCTTCTGACCTTGAGATCCAAGAAATTGGCTCCATAAGGGTGAGGGAAGTTCCTCCAAAAGTATTAGGTCATCTTCTTATTTTTAAACCTGTTACTTCCAGTTCCTTGAGGAGAGAGGATAATTAGCTACGAAAAAAATGGTATTTTTATTCAATGCCAGGTGTTTTACCGCTATAAGATAACTGACTCAATTTTTATTATATCTACAAATGACAATTATATTTTCAAAGAGCCTACTTTGGTTTGTTTATTTTTTTATTGGTAAAATAGTATCTAAAAGTTCATCAGCTTGGAAAAATGAGGTGAACATCAGGAGTGTTACTATTCTGGAGTATTACCTCACGGATGTCATTTTACAGTGAGGTAAAGATTTTTATGTTAAGTACAGAAACTTTTTCATTATGAGTGAAATAAGCCCACATTTTTGAAAATGGAAACTAAATTTTAGAAAAGTTTGTAACATTCCTTATTAAAAGTTATATTTTACCAACCTCAGAAATAATTTAATTATTAACCCAATAACCAATTCTTAGCAAAATTAGGTATCCCATGATATAATTTTATTGCAGTCCAGAGAAAATTTAAAAAAATTATACTCTTTAAGAAATTATTTAATTTAGGTAATACTCATGACATAAAAATCACTTCTGTTGACATAAAAAAATTAATAAAAATTAAAAAAATCATTATTGTAAAGTATTTTTGAAAAATTTAACATACGTAAGGCATGATACAAACATGCATTTTCAAGAAAAATGGAGTTCATGTTTCAACTTTTATACTCACCTTTTATCTTTTAACCCAAAATGACAATTATTTTGAGAATGACCCATATGGGATATCTGATCCATTAAGAAACTCATTAAAATATTTTCATGGTGGTATCAGTATTATTATCAGTATATATTAGGCATTAGTTATTAGGCATAGTTTTCCTCAAATTTATTATCTTGTCAACATTTTCAAAATCTTTGTTTAAAAAGAATGATTTAAAATTCAAGTTATAAGGTGAAAATTTTTTTAATGTAAGGCTTAAATAATGGATTCCACCATTATTTTATTTTACTTCTTAAGGAGTGTCGTTGTCAGCCATACACACTCAATTTTCAGCTTTATACTGAATATATTATATATTGTACTGTTACTTTCTATTCATGAAGCAACTCAGTTACCTACAGCTCATTCTAAACTTTTAGGAAAAATGCCAAGGAGAATAGAACCCTATGTGTCCATTGTTCATGATCTGAAATGCTTTTTTTTTTTTTTTTTTTTTTAAGATTTGGCTAACAAATAAAATATTAGCTATAAAAGCTATAAAATAAATTGTCAAAATATACTTTTAAATTCACTAAATGATAAAATTTTTAAATAACAACTAAAAGATTATAATTACTAAATTATTCATGCCACACAATTTATTATTCATGCAAGTCTCTAATTATAGAAAAAGTTATAAGATTAGTCTAATTTTACATTCAGGTTAACAAACTATTAAGCTTTAACAATATCTTAACTGAAGAATAAATTATGAAATTAAAAATAAATAAAAGAAACTAAAATAAATATACTTAACTACTAAAATGCAGCCGGACAAGCGGAAAATCTTAGCACGTTAAATTAAACATGAAACTTACTCAACATCAAATACAATATTTTATTATCCAGAATTATGAGAATTTATTTTATATAAAGTCATTGCATGATTGTGAAGTGAAAGAAATAATAAAAATAATCTCAAACAGATCTGTGGTGAATGCCAAAAAATGACGATAACTCACAGCTAAGTTAGATCTATTTTGCTCCGCTTTAATAAAACAATGGCGTAAGTTGTAATTCATCCTCGGATCGGAATAAAAATAGCAATATTGTAGGTCTCCATGCATACATGCAACCTGCCACCAATGCAAAATAATTATCCAAAGCAGTTCCAGCTTCGGCCTCAATACATAAACAATCAACATACAAATATCCATTAGCACATAAATAAAAAAAGATTAAACATAATATCTTAATACTAATCAAAAAAATAATAATTAAAAAAAAATATACAAAATAAAAGTTCATAAAGATAAAACCATCTGAAACAAAAATAAATTAAAATGACTTTTAAAATTGTTGGATGTAAATAATAATGCATTTCACTACAAATTTCTAGACATTTTACAAGAGCTTGACATGCTATGATGATGCAAGATCAGCTTTTAAGAACAGCACCTATTGAACACAAAATAAAATAAAATTGTTGTAAATGATACTATTACTCAGTCCTAAAGATAGGGAAGATGGATGATATACCGTGCACAAAAGCTTATAAGATTCCATAAATAATAAGAATATTATAGTCAACTTAAAAATAATATTAAAATTATTGAACATCCATTGCTTGTACAAGATTGGCTTTATTGCTAGTTATTTAGCACAAAAAGCAAAGTCCAAAAATTTAATAAGTAATTTTTAAAATTTTTAATGATTCTAGTTAATAAGGCTTTATGCATACCTCAACCAGTATTAACACCATTACCAATAATATCAGACTTCCATCATTACTCCTTCATTAATTTCAACATTACATGATCAACAATACTTTATGGTTATAGTTTTAGGTTCATTAGTAATGAAGGAATAATTATAAACAATTTATGAAAGTAATGGTATTAATACTGTAAGGTGTTTTTACAACACTTTTACATTAAAACCATATAAGGTTTGCTTATTATTAGGAGGTGATGAAAAATTTAAATAATACAATGCATAAAACTGGGGTTGATAATGTAATTGGCTAGAAAATTGATTACATTTAATAATTGTAATACAGAAATAACAGCAACTTCTCCTTTTATTAAGAAATTTATTTAAAATACTCTTCACATTTTCTAAACTTATGTCTCATCATTAGGCTAAAATCTATTATTTAAATTTTTTTTTATCAAAGAAATATCAGCCTTACATAAATTTAATCTGATCATAATTTTTCAAAAAACTGATTTGTTGAGTTTGCGTAGAAGTTTGTGGTTGTTCGTTTGGTTAATGCCCTTATGTACTCCAACTGGAGCATGGAGGACAGGTTATCCTACAGGCAGCAAACCAATTCTAGCAAGGTGGGGAGATTCATTCGATGGGTCTGCCATGGATTGTATCCTTTTATTTTTGTGTCTGCAGTAGAAATCCTCATTTTTGGATAACGTTTTACAAAAAAGTATATAATAAGAAAATAATTCCCTATTTGCTTGTCCCAATATATAAAAAAATAGCCATCCTAGTGCAGTTTAGGTAAAGACTGGTTCAGTGCCTCCTTTTGTCTTAACAACAATTAGTATTACTTCCACAGTCTTATATTATCGCATGGTCAATAAAGTCATCATAAATTAGCTAATTTTAAATTCTGCCAGTATTCTCACAAATATTTGAGATCCTTTTAAGAAAGATTCAATTCTGAAAATGAAATTGAATGTATGTAAGGTTACTTGATCAACCTTAAATCATCTGTGTATTATTTATCATCTATGTTTATTAATTTATTTTGAAATCTTCTTTAACCTATTTCTATTATTGAGTACTATTGTTTGCTGTAACTTAGTAGTGAATTTAATTCTTTACTTTTATTGAATAAGTCACATTTAACGATCTTAGGTTTATATAAATTTAATGAATATCTACCTTCATATTATCTCAAATTAAGTTACCAAGAAAATTTGATTATTTCATTTTGTTACCCTTTATAGCTAGGTATCTTCCTGTGTATGTTTTCATTCTACATAGTAAGTTTTAGAAAAAGCACTCACCCGTCTACTCAGCCCCACTACATCATAAATCAAATCCATCATTTGCTTAGGTATATCATGTATATTCCTGTGGCAATGGTTAAGTAAACTGTTGGTCAATTACAACCGTAGTACATCTTTCTAAGCTGAAGGGTTGGTGACAAAATAGAAAGCAAGTTCATTTCTAACCAGGTGCAACAAGTCCTAGTAGGAGCAGGAATTCTGAGTTATCCTACAGGTTACAAACCTATATTTGCCAAAACGAGAAGGTTGAGATTTATAAAGGGTCTCAACTCCTTTTGAGGGTGGATTTGAACCATCATCACTTGTGGCTTCAGATTCATGGAGAGAGCCACCATGGCTTCGTTTTTATGTAAACAATATTAAGCTTTACTTTTAGTCACCCAAAGAAGAAAAGAATCAACTATAGGAGTCTATATTCTTTAGATTAAATATAACTCTTAAATTAAGTAATGCTAAACTAAACTAAGAAATATCTACACTATATATAAATATATAATAATGATCAATAATATAAAAATTTAGTCATGCTCGTGCATCCCAAACCTGCTCCAAGAGCCTCAACTTCCTGCGGTGGGTCTGCTCCTCCAATCTGTCCACATACTCTCTCAACTCTTCTATCTCCTCCTTGACCTGCTGAACCGTGTCTAGCTCCTGCTTGATGGCTACCATATCTCTCTTCACCTCGCTTACCTATAAAATATTTTAGATAAGTTTTATATTTTCTTCCATTCCAATAAACTAAAATATAATATGTATTATGAAAATTGAGCATTTATATCTCCTTAAATGAATGGAATATTAAAATCTGTGTAATGTTTCATAGCTATGGTTATATTATCAAGTTCTAGAATTTACAACAATAATTAATATTATAATAGAAAAATGTGTACAACAAAAACAACAAACACTTTCATCCACAACAGCTAAATAATTTTATCATATTCAAAGTATTTATTAAATATTCATTTCATAAAAAATACATCATTATTTTTTTTAAATTTCTGAAAAACAATAATATAAACAATAACAATATAAAAAAATATTAAATAATGTATGATATATTGTTATTAAATTATTTTAATAAGCTCACTGAATAAATAGAGATGGTTGATAAGGATTCATTGTCTTCATTGCTATGCTTCAACTGACAAGGAATGTAAAATGTACTGTAACCAACCAAAATAATTGGTTACATTTATTATTTATGTGATTTGGAACCTAATAATTGTGTATATAAAAAAAAATAATTTAACTGGAGGGGATATGTAACTGAGCAAAATAGTAACATGTTTATAATCATAAGGTATAGTTGACTGTGATGTATATAGGAGATGTAGATAATTAGGGTAGGCAGTCAAAGATATTCAGCTGATCAAAATAAAATGTTTATTTTATTTTAATTCTTAAAGCCAACGTTTCGACTTGCAATGCAAGTCTTCATCAGGGGTTCAGGTAAAGGTAAACAAACAAACTGACTCTTTTTTTGTTTGTTTACCTTTACCTGAACCCCTGATGAAGACTTGCATTGCAAGTCGAAACGTTGGCTTTAAGAATTAAAATAAAATAAACATTTTATTTTGATCAGCTGAATATCTTTGACTGCCTACCCTAATTATCTACATCTCCAGTAACATGTTTATTTTATTTTTTAAAAAAAAAAAAAAAAAAAAAAAAAAAAATTCTAATTTTTAAAATTTTATACATGTTCCTAATTATTACACTTATAATGTAATAATTTCATTGATTATTTTTGTTTAAAAGAGTGGAGAGTTTAATAACATTCTATTTTGAAAAAGAAATGAAAATTTACATTTAATTTGGAAATTAATAATTTATTTTTTTAAACATTATGTAAAAAGATAGGGGTACAGTTAAAATATTTCAATGTTTTTGATAAAGTGGTTTAGTAACATTTGCTGTACACATCCTTTATATAATTATAAAAAGTTTTCAATAAATAATTATTTAAATTGGCAGTAAAATCAAAATATATTTTGAAAGATTTTGTAGTTGACTAAAACAAAGTAGAGAGAGATGGTACTGATTAAAAAGGCAGAGAGAAGAATGGGAAGTTTTTTCAGGTAGAGGCACTTCGAGTTTAGAATCCATTCAAAGAACATCTCTTGGGTCCAAGGCAACATTAAGAAAGAATCATATCAAAATAAATAATGAAGTTAAGCACATTGTGAATTTTCTGGCAGGGTGGAAAACAGCTAATTATTCAAAAGAAGAAAAATAGAAGGTTGTACAATACAATTTTTTTTTCCTGTCCATGAACTAATAAATTAAAAGAATTGTTGTTTTTTAATACACATTTTTGAATTGTAATATTTCATTATTGTTTTTAATTCTAGGACATGATAATGTGGCAATAGCCATGAAATGCTACCCAGATTTTAATATATCATTTATTTATGGAGATAGAATTGCTCATTTTTCATAATAAAAATTTGCCTCCTAGCTCACATAAATAAATTAAAATATAATGAAAATCATAATTCAATAAATAATATTTAAATCTGATCAAAAATTAAAACATAACTGATCTCATAAGCCTCATAATATTTGATTCTAAGTGCAAAATTCTCTTATCAATAAATGATGTGAAGAAAAGTTACTATTTTTGAATGTTAAACTTTTATGTAGATTGGTTAAGTGAAGATGGTTATATTCCGTGAAATATACAAACCACGTGTGTATAGTTTATGGTCAATGTTTTCAATTACTCTGTAAAAAATGAAAGTTAAAAATTATTTGCTAATGATAAATGCCTATTAATTTTCTAATGTTAATAGGATATGAGGGAAACCAACTAACTGTCTGAGAAAGAGGCGTTTTTATTGCCTAATTTAGCTTTATCTGGCTCATGGATAGCTTCTTCTTTTATGTAGCTTTCCACACTAAATATTCTTTTGAGATAGAATCAGTGGCATCTTTCAGGATGGGAACTATGGCTTGAAAGTCACTTAATGGCCCCTAAAAAGAAATAAGTGTTGTCTCATTATGTCTCAACAATATCAGTGTCATAGAATCATGATAGATTCCTTTTGTTTTCAGGACACCTGTTCTCCACTTATCAATAAGACTTTCTAGATATTAATAGTAATAATATTAAACATGGCACCAGTCCCTTAGGGTAGCTCCTTCTTCAATGCAAAACACCTTATCTCCAATTGTATTGGGTTTCAACCTCCCATCGATATTTTATCATCATTAAGTTATGAACTTCCCTGACAAGACCACCATGTCTTTGGTGATTAGTTAATCTCTTGAGTAGTTGATTCCTTTGAACCCATCAATACCGCTGATGGGGATATTTGTTATACATAATTATGTAATCATAAGACATACATACATACATTCATCTCCTTAATGATAAAAAAATATTATTGATTACATTATCTAAAAAAATCAAACATTGCTACTGCAAGCCGAACGTCAAAATGGTGAAGATACATATTCCCTATTGAAAAATTAAGAAATACAATTTCTTACTGCCAAGGCTAAATTACTAAATAAATAAATGCGGTTAGACAATAACACCATTTTATAATAATTTTTGGTTATTTTTATACGATTTTGGCTATCTCAAAATAAAGATTATTTTTTATTTCTTTAAATGCTCATATTGGTTTTCGAACACTTTTAAAATCTCTATTAAAATAAACTATTAAAATCAATGTCTAGAGAAATATCAGTGTATCCTCCCATCTACACTGGAAAGTTTTATTTAAACATTTGTGCTTCCTTTAATAAACTATGAGGTTCAGAACCTTAATAATATTTATTTATTTTATAATGTACATTTATTTATTTATTTTTGTACATTGCTTGAACTGCAATCAACTTATATTGTTGTGAATAATAAATGCTTTTTACTGTTTACTAATTTAAATTTTGGGTTATCATTGTTTATTTATTAATATTTGGTTTGCTTTTTTTAAGTTCTATTAATTTTTAAGTCGAGGTACCGGCAACGAGAATCGAGAATCGATATTCAATACCGATAAATCGGTTATAAAAAAATAAAATCCTATAATAGAAAATAATTCATATGAGAGCTTAAAAATTAAACTAAATCTATTTTTAAAATAATAATTATTCAGATAAAAATTAGTAAACAGCAAATAGCATTTATTATCCACACCATATCTATACTATTATATAAAAGGACAAGCCATTTTTCGTTTGCGATCACTAACCGCAAAAACTACTGATTCAATCTGTACCAAATTTTAACTACACAATCTTTATAGTTCAAGGAAGGTTTAGCAATAATAAAATTTACACATTTTCAATTAAATTACTGTTATAAAAGCGATGCATACGCGTTTCGCAGTGAAGTTGGAAAATTGACCGATAGGTGGTGAGCGCCATTCAAGAGAGATTACAAAGATAAGGTGTTATATAGAGTTAGAAATTGATAATAAAATTTCCTTAATTCTGTTAAATTTTTATAAAAAATCAATAAATATGTGGTGTGACTATAGTAAAAATCGAGCAATAATAGCGCTATTCTGCAACACTGTTTGCAATGGTAAAACTATTGAATCCATCTGTACTAAATGTTTACTTCGTCATCTTCACAGTTATAGGAAGGTTTAGCAATAATAAGGAAGGTTATAGGAAGGTTTAGCAATAATAAGGAAGGTTATAGGAAGGTTTAGCAATAATAAAAATTTAAATGTTCAATGTTAAGTGGCAGAAATGTGGTTTGGGATACTGTCGAGTACATTTATGCTTAGAAATTAAAATCCAACCAGATAATATCATTAAAATTATTTTTCTCAAATCAAAATATCGATTGTTTGCTTTTTGATATGGTGGGCAAAATTATGAATCATAGGCCTTTAGTTGTTAGCACTTATAATGCGATAATCCGCGAGAGTTTCATAATCTCTGTCCTTCTGGATTACCAACTCATACATTAAAATTAATAATTGGATGTCCAATTATGCTTTTACGTACTCTTCAAACACCCAATCTGTACAATTTTAACCAAGTTAAAAATTACTGCTATGCGTGAAAATATCATTGAAGAAATAATGCTCCATTGCATACTTCAATAAAAATTTTTATTGATAAACTAATAAAACTTCAATCATTAGTTTAAATTATCTATGTTCTTTAGTTATGGGAGCGGGCGAAGCCGTGACGGGGGATGCTAGTTCATTATAATTTGGACAGTGTTAAAAAAATATATTATTTTACAAATTTTTTTTTAAGAAGGTAAATACTGCAAAGGTATAATAGTTATAAATGGATAAATGATTCATATGATGCATATTAATGTAAATGAATATTATTGGTCTGAATGTATTAATTTAGAATAACAGGTATTGAGATTTAGATTTTTTGTTTATTGCGCGATTTTTTAATTTTTCTATGGTACAAATCGCGCAATAAACAAAAAATCACACGTTTATAATAACTTGTATAACTTATATAATTTTATTGTAACCTATTTTTTCACTGTAGGGCATGATTATGAGAACAATATAGTCTCGAATTGTAGCCAAAATAGTTGTTTTTATTTATTGACTGAACCTCAAGAACCATACTTAACATATAATAGTAACAGTCAAGACAATGATTCAATGGAGTCGGTAAGATTGTATCTCCAAATGAAATCAGTGGGAAAGTCAGTAAGAATATGTGAAGTGATGGTCCAACGGATTTTTAACCCAAGTCGCTTATGTTAGTCAGATCATATGCAATACAATTTATAACGAAAAATAAAATTATGACTAATAAACTGTATTTACCTCCGACTGGCAGGATTCTACGGACTTGGTCAGCTCTTGTAGTTGACTCCGGATCTCAGAGAGCGCAACCGTCGTCTCGAGCTGTCGATCGCTTCGCTGAAGCTCGTCCAGCTTCGAGTTCAGGTTGATGCTCATTACTGTCACCTGTTTCTGCAGACTGAGAAAAAAAAATAGTGGATTTGAGTGGTTATGGAGTTTACTAAGAAAAAATAGTAAACTAGAATACTAATGGAACATTAAGATCTTTATGGATAAGTTAGTTTGTGACATAATAAGGAGCATTGAAGATTTTAAGAAGGATTTTGGATTGTAAGGATTGAATAAAAGAAGAATTGGAAGGTTTGGTTGAGCCCCAAAGTTCAACTCCGTGTGTCCTAATAGGTCTAATAACTGCCATGTAAATCAGATTTTTGTGACTTATTGGAAGCTTAGATTATTTTACCAATCATTAGAAGATATAAAAATAGTAAGTTCATAAAATTAATATAGATTAGTACGTTCGTTTTCATTTTTATTAATTTATAGATTATTTTTCTCCAAATCATTAATTAAATTATGTTATTCTTTTTGCTTTTTTTTATTTCTATTTGTAATTGAATATTTCAAGGTGAGGCTTTTTTATGGAATTTTAATGTATATAACCATCATTCAAAGACCAGTAGTACACTCTTAGACTTAAGTCTCCGAACTACGAAAACATTGTTTTTTATTGTGCCATCCCCAAGTGTATGTATACATTTCAAGAGGTTCTGAATCAAGGAGGAAAATGAAATATGATTGAACTTCTGTTGAAACTTCAGGCTAGTATATTTTCCTTGAGGAAAGCTGCAAACACCTGTTGATGGCCTTCTGTAAATACCGAGCCCCTTCTTTATTCCTTCAGCTATTTTTAGAAAAAAAAAAAAAAAAAAAAGAAAGAATGACTTTACAATGAAATGAAAAATAGTAATAGGAACCGTAACTATTTTATAACCGTTTTTAGGGAAATATCAGTAATGAAAAATTGGAGAAAAGCTATTTTCGAATTAGTCATGACATTAAAATGGGGAATTTAATTGGTGTTATAAATATAAGTTTATATTAATCTATAAATAGTTCATAAATGTTTTTGTATACTATGAAATTTAGAGCTACGTTGGACTTATTAAGATTCAATTATTTTTCAATTAAAATTTACCACGAGCTACTGTTTGTTGTCTTTTTGGGGGCTTAACGTCCTTATGTACTCCAACTAGGGCAGGAAGGACGGGTTATCCTACAGGTTACCAACCTATTATAGTGTAGGGTGGGAAGGCCAAGTTCATTTCGATTGTCCGCCACGGAATATATTTTAACCCACCCCAACTCAGTCGGCCATTGAATCCCTTAGAAACATACGTTATGTACATCAATAGCCTAACATTTTTGTATAGAAATGTTTTAGCCAGGTATCTATTACAGAAGCATTGGTCATAATAAAACTGTGTTGTGTTTAGTTTATAGAAAACTAACCCATTTTTAAAATGTTTCATGATGAAGTATGCACTAAAAGTCGCAAAGGATGTTCAGAAAAGAAACCGTAAAAAAATCGAAAACAATATCTGCCACTTTTTCAGATAATTCCCAAATCTTTGGAATTGAAGCCTATATCTTAATCTCCGTTTTAGACACAGAGCTTATTTCCTGCTAAAATTTAATTAAATTTAGTCTAATCCAATATTGAATAAAACAAGCGTTTCTTTAGAACCAACTGTGCAGCAGATATTTAGGGGATAGGCAAATGTTCGAAATATTTGGCGCTTTGACGCTACCAATTTGGGAGTGATGGCGCTTCAAGATCCAAAACTTGGATTATCGTATACAAGACAACACTAGCAAAAAAAAAAAAAAAAAAAAAAAAAAAAAAAAAAAAAAAAAAAAAAAAAAAAAAAAAAAAAAAAAAAAAAAAAAAAAAAAAAAAAAAAAAAAAAAAAAAAAAAAAAAAAAAAAAAAAAAAAAAAAAAAAAAAACTTCCCGACTTAATGCACACCAAAATTTACAATTTACTGGACTATTAGGAATTTAGCAAAAAAATTGTTTCCCCACTCTCCGAACTCCACCAGCGCACATTGGGGCCATTCGTGAATCTAGCGGGACAAAAGTCCAAAAATGAAGTTTGATTTTTTGATGCAGAAAGTGGTTGATCTAACAGGCTAGATGTTGGAAGAAATGGAACGAAGTGAATCAGGCTAAAGAAATGTCAATAAACCAATTTAATAAATAACGAACTAACACTACTTTAATTCTGTACGATTTAAGAATTAATTCAGTATTCTTTCAAGCACTCGACAGTGAACGTCGAAATAAGTTTTCTTATTTTTTTAAATTTCATGATGAATTGTATTCAAAATAGTAAGTATTAGTAAATTTTTGTTTTAATGTTACGGTATTTTAGATACTCAGACGGTACGCCAATTAAAAAGTTCACAAGTAATAAAACATATTCATGTTTTAATCTGAAACTTTTTACGTAGGAGAAGGTAGATCTTAAATAATGGTTCTGTGTGTCTGGGGACATTTAATTTTAGTGAATATATTTAATTTTACTGCCCATTTTTCCCGTTTATCAGTAGCACCAAAAATTGTGTTTCAGGTGGAGTGCCCTCAGTTGCGCGATTGAAATTGGCTGAAGCGTTATGGGCTGGAGGTTTCAGTTTTAATGATTGCCAGAAAGAAAAAATATATCTGGTCAATTATATATTACAAAAATTTGCAAATGGACAACTCACAGAGGATTTTCCAAAAAAGCCAACACAAAGAGATAAAAAGATTTAGGGAACATTTTCCTCGGAAAATGTTTCGCACAGTAACCAACACTGACATTATGAATAATTTGTTAATTTTGTCTGATCCTTTAATTAGCTCATACAGACCACTAACTGAGAAAAATACGACTTTCGGTAATAGTGTTCTCAATTTGCTTGTAATACCAGACGCAGATTCGAGTATGATACCCTTACTTAGTGGACAAGATAGTGATGATAGTGATAATCTCGATCTAAGTGATTTGCCATTATAGACTATAATTTTCATTTCAGTTTAAAACAATATAACGTGTTTGTGTCCTGCTCATTTTAAGATAGTATTAAAGTGTTGAAGGTTATAGTTTGATAACACTTTGCCCTGATTTATAGATTTATAAATTCTATTTATTTATTACTGTACAAAATTTCAGAGAAATTGTTAGTTGTTACAGAGGAGTTTTTTCCAATCATATTATTGGCATTATTATCATAATGTAGGTATATCCATTTTAAAAAAAATTCAATTTATATAATCATCGATAAATCAATAAATGGTTTTGTGATTTTTTTTTTATTAATAAAATAACAGGTCACAAATAAAATTTTTAATGTTTTATCAATCTTTCAATAACCCTGTTTTAATCATTTCATGTTGTTCTGGACCAGAAAAAAATATTACATTATCTATAAGATCGCTTTCAGACTTTGGTCCCGATTGATTCACGAATGGCCCCAGTGTATAGCGGTAGGGTCAGATTATCCAGAGAGTCGGTCCAGCGGGAATCGGATTAGAGAGGTTATACTGTATTAGCGGCAGTTGAATTTATCATATTTTTAAAATCACTAAAGAATCAAAGACTTTGTAATCGAGTGGTAATACCTTGGGACAATTAAACCACAGGAGGCGCCTATAACAGGCTATTATTTAGGATATGAAAATGTGATTACAATATAGTTAAGGCTAAAGAGATAAAAAATAGTTTTTAATCACGCATTATGGAAGTTGAGGGGAAGACGTTGGTACAAGATGATAGTAAGCACCTGGTGCACTCAGCTGATTAATGCCAACTGAATGTGACAAAGGTTGACCCCCTCCTTTTCCCGACAAAGAACCTTTTACTCTAATACGGTTGGCAGGACTGCTGACCATTTTCATTGGAAAAAAAAAAAATTGTATTCCATACTGAAAATCAAACTTACGATGCGTTATTCAAAATATAGATTTACTATAAACAAACAGAACAAGAAAAACGTTGGTGAGATGACGTATTAGAAATAAAAAACATTTAGAAACAGATATACAATGATTAAGACAGAAAAAAATTACAAATAAACGACATAGTTTATTGAGACCTGGTTAACATTGTAAATATAAAACGATCATCAGTTCATAATCAGACATTTTAGATTACAGGAGTGGTCCTTTGGCTCTAAAAAAAAAAATACGGAATTCCTGTTTTTTCCGTACAATCTAAAATTCTCTTATCATTCTAAAATGAAAATTAGCTTAGTATACAAAAAGTTACTCATGTCCGAACTTGATGTTTTCCTTACTATGATATACTGTATACAACATATGACAAGTCAATTTGAGGATAATCGTTACAATGATATATAAATAACTTGTGAAGAACTACTCACTAATAGTATTTCAATAAAAGTTTTGGATTAGGAGGTTACTAGGCTATCTTCTTTTCAGACGCCTCGGAGGATTATCCGGAATTGAGTGTGAGGCAAGTTGGGAGGCTAGTGGATTCGAGTGAGTATGAAGTTTACTATGAAAGGATAGGTATCATTATTTTGGTTTGGGCCAAATCAGCAACATATGGAACATCAAGATTTTTATGGGTAGGTTTGTTTGTGATATAATATGGAGAATTGAGGATTTTACGAAGGATTTTGGATTGCAAGGATCGGATACGAGAAGAATAGGAAGGTTTAGTGGAGCCCCAAAGAATAACTCAGTACCTCCAAATGGGTCTTATTACTGTGATGTAAGTCTTTTGTAATTCATCAGGATCTTTGAACGCTTGTCTAATAAATGTTGGAGCAGTCGAAACGGACGAGCAGTTTCTTGTCTTTTAAGTCTGGTAAATATCCATTCAAATTCAATAATTTTTAACTTTCCCTTCGATTTCCGACAGTCCTTCTATGCGTGTGAAAGGAATATGGTTTCGGGACCATCCTATTTAGAACTGTGACTAAAGATATAGAAGATAAAAAAAATACTCAATTTCTCCCTATATAATAGGGTGTATAAAAAAAAAAAAAAAAAAAACACCGTTTTTTAAACAAATATTTGTATTATTATTTCTCTGATATAAAATACAATTAATACTCAAAGTATAGTCCATTGTTATCTACCGCCATTACCCATCTGCTAGTCAATTACTCGATGCCACGATGATACCATAACTTGGGATGGCTGTCAAAGAACTCTTGGACAGCATTTTCAACTTCCGCAAAATTATCAAATTTATTCCCTTGAAGAAAAAGTGCCATGGATCGAAACAAGTAGTAATCCGAAGGTGAGAGGTCTGGAATATATGGTGGAGGAGGCAGGAGTTCAAACCCATGAAGTTTCTAGCGTCCCAGCTGATTGTTGAGGAGTAAGTTCGTGTGGGACCAGTCTACAGACCTTTTTCACCTCCCCCATGGAGAGAAGATGGCGACTAACAGTATCTTTCGACACCACACTCTCTGGCAAGTTCGCGAGTACTTGTGGACGGCTTTGACTCAACAGCTTCCTTCAGAACCTCATCAATATCCATTAATGGCTTCCCGGAGCCCTTCTTCCTTTTCAACGTCGTATCTCCACTTCTAAATTTTTCAAACCAACGCCGCGCAGGAGTTGCTTCAGCGGCTGTGAATTTTTTTTCCAGTAATGTCTTTAAATTACGAGAATTTCGTAGGACACTGTCGTGTTTCTTCTTTGAAATAAATAACTGAACTGAGGTTTTTTTTTTAAGAAGTCCAGTGTTAGTAAACAAGCTTAGAGAATGCTCTAAAGGGATTATTAAGTACTGGTAAATAATAAATAGCATTAAGATATTTACAGACTTTTGAACTCTGGAATTTGATAGAACGGTCATTTCTTTTTTTATACGCCCCGTTAATATACTGTTTTCCCAATTTACATTTTAGAATTAAAAGGATAGCACTGCTTTAGTTAATAATTAAATTCAATAAACAATCGATGATTATTTAAATTAAGTTGAGAGAAAATAGGGGTTTAAAACCAGAATTTTATTTTTCATTCATACCAATATAGTTTCTAAACGGGAGGTCCTAGCGTCAAATGTTACATAACAAAAAATATTTTCCATTAAATATCTGATCGAAAAATTTTAGATTCGAGCAACACAAACAGAGCTAGAAGGGTTTTGTAAGGATGATAAAAACGTTACAAAAAACTAAGATGTAGACCCCCCCAGCCAAAAGACACATCATGTCAAAAACAAACATTATTTTGAATGAAATTAAAAGAAGAATATCACAAACTGGTCAAGTTTAAAAATGATATGTGTTCTTATATTAATTATGCCGAATTATTTATTTAGAGTAATTCTACAAAGGGAAGGGCTCGTATCCAAGGAGCTTTACGCATATTGAAGGAAAAGAGAGCCTCAGAAAGAAAATATAGCGTGAGAGAAAAAAAAAAGAATATTTTATCCAAAACTTATAGAGAGGAGAGAGGACCTGCCTCAAAATTGCAGACACAGTTGGAACTCAGACAATATTCCCTCAGGTTAAACCGGTAGACAGGAGGGTATAAAAAGAAAAGGGGGGAAATAAAAAGAAAAGCGGTAGTAAAGTTGGAGGGAAAGCTAATAAGAGGCTAAAGACCTAGAAGGAGTTGGAATCTATTTGGCCAAACCTTCCGTGAGTTGGTCCCGTCACGAGAGGCCAATACTTGACCCAAACCGCCTCCAGTTCCGACATTATTAGAAAAATCTAAACCTTTTTACCCCAGCTGGCGGAAAAGAACAATTAGCTTTACGCTATACCTTAACTTATTTTCAAATTAAGTGATATATTTAGATAAAAATAAATTTTACAAAGCATATACACGATGTCCCAGTTATGAGTGGTCAAAATCAGTAAAACGATTCATAGTAAAGCCATCATGGAAACAGTAAATACACAATGGTAATATTGGCAGTATTCATCAACCCTCATTTACATTCATCCTTTCATTTCTTCTTCATATTTACAATCGTCATAATAAAGTTCTGTGGTTCCATCATCTTGGAAGAATACCGGAGAATAATAAGGATTTGAAACTTTTAATTATAGAATGGTGAGGAATCATGACTTCAAATTATAAATTGTTGGAGCGCAAGAGGCTGCAAAAACTTCAAATTAAGGAGGGAGTACATTTTTTTTCTAAGGAAAGGTGTACTTGCTATTTGTAGATAAATATGTCTTGCAGATTTAAGAAGGAAAGATAAAAATTGGAAAAATGGTTCTTTTGAATAGTCTGTCAAGTGCATTTTATGTGTTAAGCTTGTTTATAATTTTAGAGTTATGGGTTACCACTTGAAAGCTATTTCTCTCACTCTCTCTCTTTTTTTGTGTGTGTTTGTGTGTCTAATGGACTTTGTTATGATGCTAATACAGAGGTGAATATTTATTTGTGAATCCTTGAATCTATTTGTGAAAAAAGGCGTCTTTATTGCTCTTAACAAAATATTTACGTAATATTTATTTTAATAGAAAAAGCAGAAACAAGTTATGTTAGTTATAAAAGTTCAATATCTATAGTACTGCAAATACCTTGTCACCTCTTGATAATTCGCATCTTTTTATATTTAAAACTTTTTCACACAAATTGAAAAAAAAAAAACAAACATGCGGTTTTTAAAACTTGGAGGGTTTGGCGGATGAAAGGGTTATGTAACAAAACATATATTGAGTAATTCATGTTTAAAGTTTTTGGTTTTTTTTTTACATTTTCCTTTAGAAGGAAAATATTACTTATCCCCTTCATCTTCTTCTTTTTCTAGTTGCTTTGAAATAATTAGATTTTGCTACCTAACACTTCTCGACATACATTATTTATCCAATGTACTATATTGTATTTAAAAAAAAAGTTACATAATCCCTTCATCCACCAAACTCTTCAATATATATATGCATTAATGGTCTTCATCAAGGGGACCTCAGAGGTAACTTATTTCTAATAATCTGTCCTGACGATGGGCATCAATGTTGTGGCCGAAACGTTGCATAAAAATAAAGATTTGTTAACCCAACATATATAATTTTCCAATTTTGATTGATTTATCGGTTACATGTTTTTTTCTTATCCTCCGAATTTACATTTTTTTTTCTTCCATTTATTAATATAAAAACAAGTAATAATTGGAATGGAATGATCTTGTTTTGCCTCCCCAGCATTTTAAGAGTTGTATCATAGATCCATACATACATACTGTCTACGGCTCTGTTTGACAATAAGTAAGCTTTTGAAAAATGATTCTAGCAGGCTTACATCTGGTTGATGTTTCATAAAGAACTTAGCAATTGTTTTAAAATCATCTAGAGGATCTTAATCAACAAGAGTTGTAAATAGAAAAAAAAAGTTAATCTTATATTATGATTTCCGGGACGGCTTGGCAATGATAACCATTTCCGTGACTCTTTAATTAAGAAGGGCTAAAATTAATTAGGCATGGTTATCTGATTTCCAAAGTAGTTCAAAAGTAGGGAGAAACTTTCTGGTAGTAAACTACCCCTTCCAACTTTTAAATTTGCTACAATGTACTATATTAAATATTTTTATGTTTTTTATTCAACAGTAATATTTCAATGAAATTGAAGTTAAAAAAAAAATTATCAGCCAACTTCAAGATGGGGTGTACACCAATTTACAACATTAAATTAAGGGGAGAAGGAACACCTTCATAAAGCCCAATATGGTCTCAAAAATTAGGCCAATTCCACAGTAATTGTAATTCCACATTTCTGCTATAACAGGTGAAAAAAAAAAATAGTTTTATCTTATTTTTCTAATTACTAGCCGACCCGATCACGCGTTACTGTGGCTAAGGTTTTCGTTATATTACATTGTAGTAAACTATTTAAGGGGTAACGGTAGGAGAACTTCAGCCATGGGGACAGCTATGTTTTTCTATATAGATGCCATTTGTAAAAGAACATGGCGACCTCGATGACTGATGTTCTACTACTGTTACCCGTTAATACTATGAAATTATTATGCACAAACGAAGAGGGAAACGTTAAAGCCGGTATAAAAATCCACTGGATTGGGATTTGAAGGGGAAGGTCTTTGAACACGATTGATCAAAATTTTCGTAGGGTTGATATTTAGCACTAGTAAATACTAAGTAATACTAAGTAATTAATTTTAAATTTTATGATTTTTTTTATTCAAGTTTGTAACAAATGAGAATATTACAAAGTTGTTAGTTGATAACATGTAACATTTAAACTTATAAATGAGATAGGTAAGGCAAATTTTTAAATTTTCAACAATAATATTTATTATTTTTAATTTCAATTTACATCAGCACTAATCGGTGTACAATATTTTTGGTTAACCTGTCTTTAACCAGACTACAAATACAATACAGAATACAAATAAATTCGATGGTTTTCCTACACGTGAACATGCAACATATAGTTGCCCATGAGTATTCTATATTTCTTTGATATGGATCGAAAATCTGTGATATGTATTTAATATGGAAATAGAAAAACAAAATAAAACTTATTGCTTTTACACCTGTGACAGCAGAAATGTGGAATTTATGATGATGCTTGTTTGGGGCGAAACATCTAAATAAATAATCCACTTTTGAGACTATTATGCTTTATGAAGGTGGTTCCCTCTTACGTTGAAAAACAAATAATGTACATTTTTTGAAATGAGAATTTATAAAACTGAGATAAGATCAATATACCAATTGAACAGACTGAACAGATTATACCCAAAGTATCTTGAGGTACAGACCTAAAGGTTGAAAATTACTATTAAAAGACTTACAGACCTAATATCGATGATGGGGATTTGAAATTTATAAATAGCAAATACATTTGTTTTTTTTTACCAGAAAAATAACATTTACAGATTGTCAACTCGTCATTACAGATGGGTTTTTTTTTTTACAGATCAAATAGTATATCCCATAATCCCATAAGACATGTTCAGTAAAATATTTACACTTCTAACTGCACTTAAATCTACTTTATCAATCATTACTACTATTAAGGAAGATAATGTTAAGATTGGAATAAAATAGTAAAATTATTATTTAATAATCGTTTGAATTATTTATTTACAAATGAATAATCTATACTATGATTTAAAAGGACAAGCCATTTATCGTTTGTGATCACCAACCACGAAAACAACAGAACCAATCTGTACCAAATTGTAACTCCACCATCTTTATAGTTCTAGGAAGTTTTAGTAATAATTTTATGTGGATAACATTGATGTTTGAAATCTGACCGATAGGTGGCGAGCGCCATTCTAAATCAGAGGTGACAAAGGTACGGTGGTATATAGAGCTTGGTAAAAAAGCAGTTATGAAGTGATGATAACATTTTTGAGCTTAAGAGACATTACTTTCATTTTAAATGATCATATGAGTGTAAATCAAATATAAACGGTAATTTTTTGTAATATGTTTACTGAATAACATTATGCACAATTCATTGTTATAACATTTCTCAATATAGTATCCAGCATATTCCTCACACTTTTGCCACTAGTTTGGAGGTTTCCGTATTCCCTGGTCATAGAAAGTTTATGAGCCAATTGCGCAAATTCTTCTCGACTTCAATTCTTTTAAATCATTTTCCTCCCAGCGATTCCTTCATGTGCGTGAACCAAAAAATAGTTAAATAATGAAATGATTCTTGTTTTAATAAATATTTTTTAAATATATTTTTTATTTTTGAAGAGAAAAGATTTGAACCCCAGTTGGGATTCGAACCCAAGTCTCCACCTCTCTAGCGTGGCGCCTTATCCACTAGGCCACCGGGCTCGTATCCGAACCAGGGAAATCTTTTCTCTTCACTGATCCATACCCCCGGGGACTCGCAATTGCAATGTACAATTCGGGGATGAATGTTCAATTTGAACATTACTTTAATTGGATCTATTGACGAGCTGTCCTATATATATATTAAATAATGAAATGATTCTTGTTTTAATAAATATTTTTTAAATATATTTTTTATTTTTGAAGAGAAAAGATTTGACCCCAGTTGGGATTCGAACCCAAGTCTCCACCTCTCTAGCGTGGCGCCTTATCCACTAGGCCACCGGGCTCGTATCCGAACCAGGGAAATCTTTTCTCTTCACTGATCCATACCCCCGGGGACTCGCAATTGCGATGTACAATTCGGGGATGAATGTTCAATTTGAACATTACTTTAATTGGATCAATTGACGAGCTGTCCTATATATATATATATATTAAATAATGAAATGATTCTTGTTTTAATAAATATTTTTTAAATATATTTTTTATTTTTGAAGAGAAAAGATTTGACCCCAGTTGGGATTCGAACCCAAGTCTCCACCTCTCTAGCGTGGCGCCTTATCCACTAGGCCACCGGGCTCGTATCCGAACCAGGGAAATCTTTTCTCTTCACTGATCATATGGATCAGTGTATATATATATATATATATATATATATATATATATATATATATATATATATATATATATATATATATTCATAGAAGAAAACATATTTTAAAAATATTGAAACGGTGATTATTTGACTGTAGATAAATTCAACTGATAAATTTTCCCTGAAAGCAGGCAGAAGCTAAACATAATAAAAGGAAAATGAGGCGCTACTTTAATAAAAGCATGAAAGAGGATCTCATTTATCTTTTATTGCATTTAGTTCCAAAGTGATCTCTGGGAAAAAATTATCATCAGAAATTAAAAAACAAATGTATATTTTAAAAATAATACGATTTTTTTCAGATTAGAAAAATAATTTAAATTTTTTTAAAAGTACATTGTATTGATTAAGAAAGAAAGATCTTCAAGATGTTTAGAATTGAGGTAGGATGTTCTTAACTCGTGGCATAATTATAACCATGATATGCAAAGTGGTCTCTGAAACCAAAGAACAGTTTGCAAAATAAGTTTTCACTGAATTATCTTTATGATATTAATATTTAAATGTCTTTATTCAGTAAGCCGTAAAGCCTTAAGAATCATAGCTTGAATATTTTACCAAGGCATAGAGGTGGATATAAAACACAACAATGGAATATAATAAAGTCATGAGGATCTTCCGCCCTAAAACATAAAAAGAACTTTTCGTTTATTATTTTTTTACTTACTACTCAAATAAAAAGACAGTTTAGTTCATCTTCTACTTTTAAACAGAACTTTTTTATTTGATTTCACGATTGTCTTTGAAAAGCTTTTAATTACCTGTTCCAATATATTAGCAGCTTTCTAAGGACCACTTTGAGTCGCAATCCCTAATTTAATTGACGCTTTTTGTTGCATGTAAGGCGACATTTATTTTTTGTGAAATGCGTTTGATTTACTTGATTTGCCCAAAAATGATGTGGAAATCTAGACAAATAAGTGGGACCCTTCAATCAACCGGTTCAAAAATTTTTGAATTGACATAAATACATTGAATGACGTTCATTGAATTGTGTCCGGTTGCAGTTTTCTACGATATGTTGTAAGCTTTTGTTTTATTCAACATTTATACATCAAAACTACTTAAAGTATTCTAATACGTTATATACTAATTTAATTAACAAATTACTTTTGCTGTATTTTATTTAGGATATCCTCCGGCTGTCAAAAAAAAAAAAAAAAAAAAAAAAAAAAATGTATTAAACGGAAAGAGAGTGTCCTTTTAAAAAACGTAATAATTTTCAAAAAGAACAACAATGGCGGGCTATCCTGCAACCGGTTAAAATCGCTAGATCCTAGGAGATTTCAAAATAGTATCCTTTACCTTCCGTTAGTCGCGTGCATATTACGGACAAGAGTTGCCGCGTGGCTTCTGTGGTTTTTTTTTACTTTTCTCCGATAAAAACAAATCAAAATACATATTATTTCTGATTTTAATGGTATAAACAAATATATATCAATTCTACAGTGAGCCATGCTGATTTTTAAAACCAAAATGACACTGTAGTAGTCGCGTGTACCTCACAGGTGTTCGTGAATTTAGGAAGATTATTTGCATTATATTTCATTAAAAAAAGATTTATGAAACTCTGTATCTGATTGTGAGTGCTAAAAAACATATCAAAGATAATGAGACCATTACAAACAAAAAAAAAAAAAAAAAAAGAAAAAGACAAAAATTAAGTGTTTAGTCGCCTTGCACATTTAAGGTGTTTTGATATGTTGAGGACCAGAAACGTTTAGGGCGGAATCTGATTAGGTGCTAACACTTGAAGGGAACGCTGGTAAAGGCATACCTGGAGTGTAGCCCCCAAATAGCTCCCTACGGTCAAGATACGGCCAAAACAATTTCACCATGCACCTCACAGGATCTGGCGACTAATGGCGACTAGTGTCCTTTTAAAAATTTAATCAATTTTCAAAAGGAGGAAAACTAATTTGTCGAAAAGGAGTGGCCAAGAATATCTTTCAGTTGTCTATAATCGTTAGATTCTGGCAGATCTGAAAACAGTATCCTTCAGTTGTTTTGGAATGCTGTAATTAATTTTATTGAGGACAGGGAATTCATTTTCAAATATTTGTCTGTCTATATTAGTAGAAACCTGATTCATACAAGGTTATATATTTTTTTTCCCTTTTTTTTACACATTCTAAGGTAAAAGCAAACACCTTATACTTAATAAATACCAAGTTTATATTCATACCAAAATATTGGGCTTCGAGATCTAGTTGTACTATTTTTAGCTAGTTCGGTCACATTCCTAACTGTATTTCGTAATGAGAATTCCGAAGACCATTCATTAATAGAAAGTTGTGTGAATTGTCTGAACGCAATCGGAGAACGATTGTTCACCCTTCTGTACATTTATCATTAAGCACACCGTAATGACCTCTGACCGACTTATATGATTTGGAGCAGTATAATCAACAAAGCCATCATTGCCTTTTGTTTTTTGCCATCGTTGAGAGTAATAAGATTTTCTACTCTTGACTAGTCTAGATACTAAGTATTCCTAACACGTAATTGGTGGTGGGGGGATGAATTTCAGACTACAATTGAGAACCGCTGATTCATCATAATCGGCGAGTCTTGATTTGCTGTTCCGTCATTCTTGTGTGATAATTTCAACAATGAAAATAGGAGACAGAACGTGTTTATAAAGATAAAAAGCATGTGAATTAAATGTCATCATAAGTATCATATGGTCAAGGAACGCTCCTTATTTTAATTTAAATTACTTCTGTTAAAGGCAATTATTCAACCAAGGTTATTAGGAAATATGATACACGGCATGAAAATAGAATAGTGGACGCCGAGGTACTACCAATGAAATTTTTTATACGATTTTAACACTTATAAGCTGTTGAATAAAAATTTAAATTTGATTCTCTTCTGGCATGAAATTGATGTAATTGCCTAAAGATCATCCATTAAAATAGGAGGTGCGGGAATCATGGTTAATCCGATTTCACTGATAATTCAACAGAAAAAGCTACAGAAAATCCTCAACTCGAATAAGCCACCCACGGTTTTTTTTCTAGAGGTATAGCACGTTCAGTAAAAAAAAAAAAATCTTGAAAAATCTCAAGAGATGACGTCTGGTTTTAGACAAAACTAGTCTCGATGATATTCTAGAAGTATCGAAAATGAAATCATGCACCCAGCAAGCATCAATCACTCACTCACCTTGATTTAACATCGATTTCTGAATCTATGCAAAGTAGGAATGCAATTTCTTAAATTTCATCTTCACGAAAAAAATTACAGTTGAAAAAGGGGGACTCGATGGCTGAGTGAGTTGGGACGAGGGTCTCAGCGCGTTCTGTACAGAAGGTCATGGGTTCAAATCCCACCTGGGCGGGTTAAACCTTATATCGTGGTGAACCCACGAATAAATCTAAACCTTCCTAGATACTAATAAATCCGTCCTTCCTGCCCTAGTTGAAGTACATAAGGACGTTAAGCCCAAATATACAAAGTTAAACAAAATTTTCCATAGGCAAATAAAAATCGCTTCATCAAGTATAAAAAAATCAATTTTGATATGCTTCATGTTGAACTAAAATGTCTTGGTATGTAATTTAGAGCTGCGTTGGACTTATTAAGATTCAATTAAAATTTACCACTAGCTACTGAATAAGAAAGATTTCCGTCAACCGGTGGCCAGATACCAATAGTAAGACATAAAGGTAAGTCCACCGTAAAAAATAATGAAATAAAGGCAAAAATAGGATATATATATATTTAGATTTTCATTTCCAGGCATGGCATCCACATATTTTTTAAAAAAATACTTATAGCATCACTGCTTTATCCGATCCATGGATGTTCTGAAATAAGACAGGAATAAGAAATGGTGATTACAAACCATAAAGTTTTAAAACTGAACTGTATGTTCCAAAGGAGGTAAAAACCTGGAACGGCTCCAGCAGGGTTTGTAAGCTGAGTAGTTATTTGAATATAGTGGTTTAGCACTGTTCTTGTTCTTGGTTTGAAAACCAAAATTAAAGTTGAGAGGAGTTAACTGCAACTGAAAGAAGTTTCTTCGAGGACGGTGAACAAACTGGTGTGTCATCTTATTTAACTGACAAATAGTTAGAGTTATGAATCTGAATGAGGTTATATGTCTAAGAAGATTAAATTTTTAGTCAGTGAGAAGATAATTGAAATTTTGATTATATGTAACTTATTTCTGGCTTTATAGCTCTCCGTTCACTACCGCCACATCATTTGTAAAAACATTGATAAATAAAAAAATGCCTAACTTATATTTATTTTTTTTGTTGTTTTATTTACAACTGTATACAATATAATATAAAAGACATAAAGTAAATGTGATGATAATGCTAAAAATTATATGTCAATTGCTTGTGAAGAAACAACTCATTGGTAACACTTAAAAAGTTCTATAAAATAAATGTTATTTATTAGAAAGTCCCGAGACCATCTTCTTTTCAAACGCCTCGAAGGGTCATCTGGAAAAGAATGTGAAGCAAATTGTAATACTAATGGATTTGAAAGGTTATGGAATTTACTTTGAAAGGAAAGGCATCTGGTTTGGGCTAAATCAACAACATATGATACATTAAAATCTTTATGTATAAGTTTGTTAGTGACCAAGTAAGGAGCCTTGAGGATTTTTGATAGCAAGGATTGGATACGAGAGGAGTTAGAAGGTTTAGTTGAGCCCCAAAGCTCTACTCCGAAAGTCTAAATAGGTCTAATTACTTTCACACAAATGAATATCTTGTAATTAATCGGAAGATTTGGACGTTTGTCTAATAAATGTTGAAGAAGTCGAATGAGACTAACTTTAATTTATAAATTTGTATGCAGTCTATTTCGATAATATTAAATAATTATAAAATCTTATTTAATAATAATTTTGTCATTCCTGCCCTAGTTGGAGGACGTAAGGACGTTAAGCCCCCCCCCCCCCCCAAAAAAAAAAAAAACTTATTCAACAGTTTATAAATTAAGTGGACTATGTAAATCCAGGGAAAATTTATTATATCATTCAACCATGGTATCTGAATTTAATATTGATGATAAGATAAAAAATAAATAAAACAGTTAATTAAATTTTATATGTAATATGGGTGGCTTTATAATTGCATTCACACAATATGTACAAAATAAATAAATGAAAAAAAAACAACAAAAAAACAGAAAAAGAATTATAAAATATATAAATAATTTAGAGATCCATAGGTACAACATGAATGAAGTTTTATAAATTACAATTACAGGAGGTCTGGCTCTTTTGAGGAAGTTATAATATAATAATATATGAAATAAAACTTTATTTATTTTATTTTTTCGTTTTATGAAAAAAAAAAAAGTTTAAAATCTAATGCACAAAAAAATTATACTCATAATCTCCATGTAAATAATAGTATGTTAATATCAAACTAAGTTTGTAAAAATCATCTCAAAAATAACAAAACATAAAAAAGATGAACAAAAAAAACATTTTAAATAACATTAATCACATTGTTTAATATTTACTGACTTCAATATGCTTTAGCAATTAAAAACTTTTAAATACAATTCTGACAATCCTTATGATAGTACTGATTACAAATAAGTAAATACTGCAAGTTTGCTGGCTATTTTTACAAATTAATAAATTTTCCAAGTTCATAGGTACAACATATAAAGACAAACTATCCAATACATGAGCTGAATCACATAAATAAAAAGAAGTAATACTAATAGTAAAAATATAATTAATAGTTAAGAATACTTATATATTTATTTACAATATACACTCATCCTAGGGATCCTTCAGCCGAACCAGTGCCTCCGCTTATAGAGGGACAAGCCAAGTCCTGAGGGAACCCAGCGCTTCTCTCTCAGCCACGCCTCTGGTGTAAAAAACCCAGTGGAGGCTGAGTGAGAGCGCCATAGTGCAGTCACTCAGGGCATGAGTAGAGAAGCGGACCATTGCCAGAACTACATATTTAGAAAAGAGCTCGGAGCCACTGCCGTTTTAATCTCCTAGGGATGTGTGGAACTGGATACTGATTGAGCCGGAGGGTTGGAATAATTAAGTTATTATTCATTAAGGGACTCCATCAATAAAATATTTTCTTGATAAACTTATTGAAAAAGTATTAAAAAATTTGTGATAGTTTTTGATCCAAATCATATCATTAATTCTAAAAAATATTTTAACAAGTATAGCTTAAGTATTTTTTTTTTTGGTCAATGAAGGATTAAATAAAGCGTTCTTAAACCAAAATCTAAAAAAAAAAAAAAAAATATATATACAACTCAGTTCCACTAATTTGGTAAATCGTATATTTTATAAATAAATAAAATGTTTAAAGCCGGCTAACCATAAATATTTATTATTTTATAAGTTCATTATTTATTGAAATACTTTATGAAGGAGGGGAAAAAGATATGCGATGACCTTTAGGCGAGAAGCATACGTTACATATTCATTTGACCGGTGTGCAAACCTTATTTATGTCCGCAACTGATACGTTTGTATTTCAGGCAATGTTATTTATAGTGGCAATTTTTTTTATTTTGCCCTGATAAATTTGATTAACGGAGGAAGCAGGACGTGAATGATGAGTTAAGGGTTTCCTACTGGAGTTATACGCTTTTGGCTGTTCAAAGAATTATAAAGGATAATTTGATAGGAAAGCTAATTATTAAATGTAGTACTTATGGGAGAAGTGCACACACCTTCAGTACCGAAACTACCTCTCTCTTAGGTTAATTTACAGAAATTTTAATTAATTACAATTGTTCGATTCAAAGCTGCTCATTAAGTTCAAATGTTATGATTCCGAATAGCTGTTTATTATTATTACTGACTTTGTGATGTGGTTTATCGGAACATCTTACAAGGGAAGACTACAACTGGTCATGGGATTGGTTGAAACATTTTTTTGTTAAATAGTTGACAATAAAACAACTATTTTTTGCCTGTTCTATATATTTTCTAATAAACGATAAGAAATAACTGTTATTAATGAACACAAAGTCGAACAATCATGTGTTTTTAGAAGCCACACTTCAGTTTGTAAATATACCCCATGACGAATGGCCAAATCGTGGTTGTTGTTACCATAATCACTGAAAGTAAGATTACTCATGGGCTCAGAGCCTCACTATGAGCTTTCAGAAGCCTCCAAGAGATATTTTTTGCAAGTTTTATTTCACCAAGAAATCCTGAAGACCCAATCTGGACTGTGGTTCATTGCCGGTCAACAAACGGCTCAGGTGGTTGATTCATTGAATTGTGTTACCATTACAGTCATAGACTTCATTGTACGGTGTCAAGATTATATAGTAAAATAGAAGGTTTATATGTTTAATAATTACTTTGTATATAATTAATTCTTTAATAATATCTGTTTATTTTGTTCATATTCTTATTTAGTTTTTTAAATTGCTCATCTTTATTTGTAAAATTATACGTATTGTTTATTTGTCTGAATTAACCCCCCAAATGTTACAATTAACATTTTTAAAATACGTGTCCCAGATAATCTCTTAATTACGAGAGACCTCGGTTGTAACAATCTTTTATAAGTATTTTTTTTGGTACACCGATAAAATTTTAATTTCTTTTTTTTTTTTTTGGAATGAAATACCAAGGGGCTGCTATTTACAGTAACCCTCCCACGTGTATTCAATATTTTTTTAGTTTGTTTTAAAAACACAAATCTCAATTAATTTCCGGACAATCCAATAAATTAAACGAAGTCACCAAGATACTAGTTTCTCATGTTGTAATTTTAGTTTTTATTTCTTATCTATATCTATACTATTTTATAAAAAGACAAACCATTTTTCGTTTGCGATCACTAACCCCGAAAACTACTATGACAATCTGTACCAAATTTTAACCACAACATCCTTATAGTTCGAGGAAGGTTTAGCGATAATTAAATGTACTGATTTTGAATTAACTTGTTATTAAAAAAGTGATAGTATGTGGATAACAGTGGAGTTTGAAGCTTGTCCGATAGGTGGCGAGCGTCATTCTACATGAGAGGTTACAAAGGTACATTGTTATATAGAGCTTGGAATTGACTATAAAATTTACTTATATTCAATTAAACTATTAAAACAACAGATATAAGTGGTGCGACATCTCGATCCCAGTGGTTTCAAAATCGAACAATACGTGTTTAACACCATTCCGCAATAACGTTTACAATGCTAATTGTACTACCAGTTCAGCAGTTCAAAATTTTTGTAAAATTTAATTATTACACAGTTTTTATAGTTCTAGGAAGGTTTAGCAATATTAAAATGTAAAACAATAACAATTTAATATAAAATGTTGAGTGGCAAAGACGAGGTTAGCCACACTGTCATATACGTTTATGGTTAGAAATTAAAATCCATCCAGACGAAATTAATAAAATTGTTGATTTTTGATATCGTGACTAAAAATATTATTTATGGATCTTTTGTTGTAAGCACTGATGGTGTATACCATTTCTATGTATTCTCCAACCACCTTGATTACCAACTCATAGATTTTTTTTTTTATAAACACTTGAAATTTACAACTGTACAAAGTATATACATCAAGTAAATTTATTGACGATTATAATAAAATGTTAA
This sequence comes from Euschistus heros, assembly GCA_003667255.2. NCBI lineage: Eukaryota > Metazoa > Arthropoda > Insecta > Hemiptera > Pentatomidae > Euschistus > Euschistus heros. The sequence continues at coordinate 3,307,866 of RCWM02000020.1, forward strand.
AACTTGAAAAGAACTACTCATCAGTAGCACTTTATTATAAATTCTACACTAGAAGTTCTCTAGGCCATCTTTGTTTAAGACGCCTCGGAGGATTATCAGGAATGGAATGGAAGCAAGTTGAGAAACTAACGGATTTGAGTGATTATGGAGCTTACTATGAAAGTATAGGTATCTGGTGTGGGCTAAATCGGCAACATATGGAACATTAAGATCTTTATGGATAAGTTTATTGGTGACAAAGTAAGGAGCATTGAGGAAAAATTGGATATCTAATTTTGGTTTAACGAAATCTTCAACAACCTAATAAGTGCAACTTTTACAAGGTTAAAAATTACTGCTACGATTGAAAATATCATTGAAGAAATAAAGCTCAGTGGCATACTTCAACATTAAAATTAAACTTGAAAAATAGTTAAAAAATAGTTTCAACTTATAATATTGATAAGTTCTTTACTTTTGAGAGCGGGCAAAGCCGCCACAGGGGAAACTAGTAAACTATATAACATTATAAAATAAATAATGGAATCAATAGAATAGTTAAATTAATATAGTTACCTCATAAGCAGCTGCCTGAGTGTGGCCTCTTCGTCATGATTGTGGGTCAGCTGGTCACCATCCCTCGCCTTGCTTCGCTCCTCCTTCCTGCCAGACAGCCTCATCCACCGGCAGCTCTCCGCTCGGCTTCCCCTACACACTTACAGTCCGACCAACCTCCCCCCATCTCTTCTTCTACAAAATTCTTTTATGGCTCTCAGAAAATCATATTCTCACTTATTAAGAAAAAAAAAAACATGGCATATTTTAATCATAAGAAATAAATGACCCTATAAACAATATAAGAGCTTGATAGAACCAAGAGTAATATCACTTGAGTGTAGAACATAGGATATAAATAATTCAAATAAAACCCTACAGTAACTTATTAAGATCAGAATTTTTCTATAATTTCATAGTGATATCAAAAACAAAACTTTTAATCTGTACAAATTTCAACCTTTACAAAACCAATAACTATACTATTATATAAAAGGGCAAGCCATTTTTTGTTTGCGACCACTAACCGCGAAAACTACTGAGACATTCTGTACCTAATATTAACCACATCATCTTTATGGTATCAAAAATGTTTAGAAATAATAAAATCTACTGACTTTCAATTAATTTGTTATTAAAAAAAGTGATAATATATCGACAACAGTGAAGTGTGAAAATTGACCGATAGGTGGCGAGCGCCATTCTACATGAGAGGTTCCAAACGTACAATGTTACATAGAGCTTCAAATTGATAATGAAATTTACTTAAGACTGGTTCAAACTCTTGTCCACCTGTCTTCATTGACAATCAACCCGTACCACAAACAAACGAAATTCATTACTTAGGACTTACATTCGATAGAAGAATGACCTGGGGCCCACATGTAAAACAAAAACGTCTCAGTCTAACCAAGAGATTAAAACTTCTGTATCCAATACTTCATAAACGGTCGACATTAAAACTCCGACAACGACTGAATACATACACTTACTTACTTAAACCCATATGGAAATACGCTACACAAATATACGGGACTGCAAAAAATACACACCTTAAAAAAATACATATCAAAAAATATTCCGATCAAAATTACTCAGACTAATTACGAAATCCCTCTGGTACATTTCAAACCACACACTTTACACTGATTTAGAAATACCCACAGTAAAGAAACATATACATGACCTTTATAGACGATTTCACGACAGACTTCATGGACATACAACATACTCATTAATGACATGGCCCGACTGGCATACCTGGAAATACTCACAAAAGGCTTAAAAGAAGCTGGATGAGAGATTTGCTCAAATAAATCTCTTTAATCCATGCCAGGAGGAGGTACTATTGAGTGCTAGTCTCCCACACGCATACAAGGCCTGTAGTATTCAATTTCATCACATTCACTGATTGTTACCCTAATAACAGGTGTGAATCAAAATTTGAAAAAGAAAAAAAAATATTCAATTAAATTATTAAAGAAGATTTAAATATGGGGTGCGACATGTGGATCCCAATGAAGTTTGAACGATCTATATGTTAGCACCGCTCCGCCATAGAGTTTACAATGGTAAAACTACTAAACCCATCTGTAACAAATTTTAACTAAATCATGTTCATAGTTCTAGCAAAGTTTAGCGGGAATAAAATTTACAATAATAAAAATTTCAGTGGTTTGCACACTGTCACGTTAGAAATTAAATTCCAACCAGATGAAATCAATAGATTTATTTTTTTTTTCGAAATCAAAATGTCGATCCTTTGCTTTTTGATATTGTGTGCAAAAATATGATTTATGTGCCTTTAGTTGTTCAGCACTCAAAATACTGTCCATTATCCGCTATGATTTCTTAATAGTCTCAGCTCGTAAAATAATATTAAAAATTGGATGTCTAATTACACTTTTACAAAATATTCAAAAACCTTATCAGTGCAATTTTAACATGGTTAAAAATGACTGCTATTTGTGATATTATCATTGAAAAAATAATGCTCAATTATATACTTCTATAAAATACTTTTATCGATAAGGAAATAAATCTTCACTTATTACTTAAAATTATCAACGTTCTTTATTTAGGAGAGCGGGCGAAGCCGCGACAAAGGATGCTAGTTCAAATATATGTGAAGAATTATTATGACCTGTGGTATTTTAATAAGAGTTCTATGTAAAAAAAATATCCTCAGACGCTACAGAGGGTTATCGAATCGAATGAAGAGAATGTTGAGAAACAAGTGGGTTTGAATTGTTATGGAATTTACTTTGAATGAGTTGGTATCTCCTTTAGGACAAGTCTGCAGCATCACAGATAAATTTATTTGTTACATAATGAGAATCATTGAGGGATAGTATCAATGCATCAATGATAACAAAAAGAATTGTAAATCAGTCTGTAATTTACTACAAATATAATATTTATGATGCTGTGGGTAAAAATATGATTCATGGGCCTTTAGTTGTGCGCACTGATAATAAGGTCTATTATCCGCAAAAGTTTCTTAATAGTCTCCGCCTATCTGGATTACCAACTCTTACATAAAAATTAAAAATATATGCCAAACTATAGTTTTACGTTATATTATGCTTTTATTTATGCATGAAAATATCATTGAGAAAATAATGTTCAATTGCATATTTCAATACAAGCTTTCTTCGTATGAGAGCGGGCGAAGCCGTGAAGGGGGATGCTAGTTATCAATATACGTAATTGGTTCATAAGCATCCCTCTGATGTTTCTTGTAAAAACATAATAATATTTTATTTTATATTTAATTTATAATAATTTTATATAAGGAATGATCCTTTACAATAGTATTGATCCTCCAATCATGGTAAGAGATAGAGTTCTAGAATCTAGAAATGGGAGACCATGGGTATAAATAAAAACGAAAATTAAATAGATTGCTTCTGTTACTTAGTACTAAGTAGAAAATAGGCCTGGAATTGTATTTATATTTTTACAAGCCAGAGAGCTAAGATGAGACAAGACGAGGTGGATATTGAAGGAAGGTGACTGACTGATCGACGAGAGAGCGAGGACCTGTGGCCTCGTGTTTGCTCAACGTCAACACTTCTTGTGTACTCACCTCCTCCGGCGAATCAATTTGTAGCCACTCCTGTCTTTTCTTATAATGCCGCTCTGTCTGTCTACAATGTTCATCTAATCCTTTTTACATTGATGTTTGGCTTTGAATCTTCAGTTTGATCGTAAAATGTTAATTATTTGATTCCATGAGGCACAACTGAGATCTTGAGGGATTTGGGAAAAAGAGGTCTTTTAATGGTGCTGTGTAATAAATAGGATAAAACTGTTTTTATATAATTCTTTAGTAGCCATCTCATTCGCTAATAGTTCAGTAAAATTACGGTTTGGCGATGAAAAAAACTGCCGAACATTTATTCTCAACGATCTTTATGTTTGAGAATTACTATATGTTTACCATTATTAGTTTCTGTTACCATTAATATTACTGTTATTTTTTTCACCGTGCCATCAACCATTGTTTTGATTATTGAATTACTGATATTTGACCGATGTTTGTTTATGTAATTAAAGTCTACGACTCTGTTATAACGACTCTATAACTGATGAATCAAAATATTGTAGAGTTCATTTGGAAACATAAATTTAGTTCTTGTTTTTATCTAAATCTTAAATGTTTAAACATAGTTTCTTTAGTCAAATATCAGAAGAAAAATAAATTCAGCACATTTTTATTTTATTTTTCCATATTTTATTCGTTATGTTAAAAAAATAATATAGACTCAGTACCTACAAATTGAAAAAAAAAAAAAAAAAAAAAAAAAACTCCGAAATCGGTTCATTTTTCGAGAAGTTATGGTCTTGGAAAAAGTTGTAGAAATTGGCCAACTTGCGGTCAGTACTTCTCCGCGAAAACACGTTTACTCTTTTGGCTATTACTCCGATCAAAAATAACTTTATTTCGTCATTTTGTATCGAAAATTACATTAGGAAACATTGATCAAAATCAGCAATAATAACAGTAATAATAATGGTTACATATATAAGCAGATAATAAATTAGGAAGTTATACAAACAAAAATAATGATATAATAAAATATTTATTCAGTAATTACGGCAATGGCAAACCCATTTAGCATGCCCGCCGATAACCTCTAGCACTCTGTGTTGCCCAGCTTCAACCTCATAGATAGCGAACGATTTTACATTACAGAATATAAAATACCGGTCGATAGGTATTGTCCGCTCTGGATTCAAAATAAATAAAGGCAGAAGTTTACTAAATTTGAAAAATCATGGAAAAGAACTATCAAAGTTACTTTCTTTAAATATCTCATATTTGAAACACCACGACACTCCTGGGATCATCCTTAGATGATACCATGTGTTAGATGATACCCCATCATATCTTTGTAACTTTATTCTTTCTTGTTTTTATAGTTATTCTTGCATTTATAAGCTCTCTGTTCGCACAGAAAAAGCTGGTTGGAAAGATTGAATGAAAATGATCGTTGTCGCCTGCGACCCTTCATATATTATCTCATTTTCATTTGAACATTTTTCATTTTCGTTTTCATTCAACCTCTATAATTTTGAAAGGTAAATTGAATAAAAAAAAGAAAAAAATCTTCCATCCTCTTTAAATTACAACCTTCTATAAAATGTGCGCTTTATAAAATATTTTTTAACAACATAATTCAAAGGTATTTATAGATATTCATTTATATATAGATTTACTTTAGTATTTAGCTATAATTTTATTATTATTAATTGATCTTTTGTAAAGGAGAGGGGACGAATTAGAAAAAAAAAAAAATACTAAAATGAATATATATTTATCAAATTCTGAAGTTAAAAGGTTTTTTATTATATGAGACGAAATTTTATTTGAAACTTATATAAATAAGGAGACGTTTATTTAACGAAAGGATTCCGGAAGAGAAAGAAGAAGATCCTCACCGAGTAGTAGCTACGAGCCCCGTGATCCTTAGTACCCCCCCCCCCCCCCCCAAAAAAAAAAGGTGACGTTTCGAAATGCCTTAAAAAGAGAAGCATCTTCAGATTGGTATTCATTGATAAGAAAATAACACACAAACAACCATAATAAAGTTCTGCCTATACAGACCACGATCGTCCAGACATCCCATGACTAGCTAAAGATATTAATAAAAATCGCGGATTTTACACAAAACTTTTGTAAAACACAATGTTTATTTATACAGATAGAGGGAAACAAAATCCTCATTTTTTAACCATCCAAGGAACCTCGAAATCGGAAGAACTGGGGACATGATAAAGAGCTCTAAGCGAATAGTTTATTCCTCATCGCATTACCATTTCACTCTGTTTAAAAAAAAAAAAAAAAAAAATTAATCAACCGACTTCAGAAAAGAGGAGATTCTCAATTCGTCTGTATTTAAAAAAAATATTTGTTACGCGATACTCCGTTAATTAAGGGCCGAATTTGATAATCATTTTTTTGTTCGGTAGGTCATACTTCAGAGGTGGCCCCATTAAAATTTTATCAAAATTAACTTAGCGCTTTTAGAGAAAAAAAAATTATAAGAAATCACTGTTATATAACCTTCCACTATATACATAATTCTCCATGGTGTCTAAATATAAATTAGTAACAAAATTAATTTACAGATACAGTCAACTTCCGATGTATCGAAGTTCGATAAGCCGAATTATCAAATTAGTTGAGCAAAATCAACGCAAGTACATTACACATAAATTTCACCTAAATAAGTCGATTTAAGGAAAAAAACGTGTCGAAAAGTAAGTCAAACTGAAAGTAAGGGTCAAAAGAGGGAACTCAAAGAACTTCCACCTCTATGAATCGCACTATTGGAAGTCATCGCCTCTATAACTCGAATTGAAATTCAAAGAGTTTCATGTAATTTGTGTTCCTGTTTTCTGTCATTGTTTACTTTTTCAGTTTATACGCCCACCAGTAACTTATTGGTAATTAACTCGTGTGGTTTTAGAATTGCTACGCGAAAATTCAAAATTCTTTCAACTAACGAAAAGGTAAAACTGATTCGCAAAGGGGAGAAAGGAGAATGAAGTTGGGCGGTAATTGCTAACGAATTCGGAATTCCGAAAAGTTCTTTTTTAACCATTATAAAGAATAAAGAATAGATCGCCACTGATGGAAGACGGTAAGTCTAATTTTAGGCACAGCCAGAAAGAAACGCAGTTCACTGATGTTGAAAGTTGTATGAAAACTGGTATATACATATACCTATTAGTGAAAAATATACGTAATGATTTCAGCTCAAATTTTGTGTTCATTTTCCCCATTGACAGGAAGATAAGTCGAATGATAACCTCGATAAGTTGTTGTTCAATAAGTCGAACTATTTTTCATTGAGGATCTACTTATCGAGAGTTGATTGTATAAACAAAAATACACTGTTACCACTAAAAAGTGAAAAATAAAAATAATTAAAAAAAAAAAAAAAAACCGACTTCAAGATTAAACCTACACGTACAAACGGTATATGAACGAAGTCGGTTTTTTTTTTTTTTTCTAAAAATTATTTTTATTACTTTATATTAAAGGCATATTAAATAATAAAATAGGTGAAAGAATTTTTTAGTTATTTCTTTTGAAATTATTATACACATTTATTGACAAAATAGAACAAATTACGGCTTTGTTCTGTTACAATGCCGACACCTTTTAGGAAGATGAGAGATATATCATAAGCCCATTGGGGAAAACGTACCATTGAGGAATGCCCTTGGAAGGAAAGTTCATGAGTACAGAAAGTTAATAGCTATTAGCCGAATCAGTTGGCAAGAAGTTCTGTAAGGTCCTATCATATTCCGGTTGTGAACTCTGACAGGCAGGTGGAAGTCTTTTAGTGACGCCGATTGGTTTCTCATGAGCTAAGGGAGAATGGCAGTTGCAACCACTGTAGAAGTTCTTTGATTGATTACAGGAGTTTGGGGGAGACGTCTTGGTTCGCCTCTAATGGCAGGCGTCCCTCTTCTCCTAAAAAGGTTTCCCTCTCTCCCAGCAAGTTGTACATTACTTGAGCGGTGCGCCTTTCTGTATTTTTAAACATTTGTAAAGCCTTCGGGATAAAATTAAAATACTGACATATATTTTTTGAAACAGGGTTTTTTTTTTATTGAGAAAAAGAGCAACATTCATCCATCCATAGCAGAACAACAGACATTTACCAGCGTTTCTTTCTTACTCCATATATGATAATTCATCATTTATGAAAAAAAAAATATTAACTAAAATATTGAAAGATCCACTTTTAATAGTAATGAGAAAGATTAATGTTAAAAAATGTTATAATCAAGATAAAAAAAAGTGTATGTAAAAGGTCAAATATTTGAAAAAAATATGATGCAATCAGATTTTATTAATTCATAACCTAATTACACCCATTTGGACATACGGAGTTGAGCTTTGGGACTCCACCAAACCTCCCGATTTTTATTTTTATTTCACATAGCTTTTAAATCCTCAGATTAATCTAACGAATAATCTAAAAATAATATCAGGTTTTGGTTAAAAAAAAACTCCACTAACCTTTATTTAAAAAAAAAAATGGTCCTATTTGAAATTTAGTATGTAAAAAAAAAAATAATAATAGAAAAAAAAAAAAAACAATTTTTAAAGGTTTTTATTTATATGATATCGGTGAGGAAATTTTTTAACTAAAAACTGATATCATTTTCAGATTCCTGGTTTAAAAAAAACATGTGGAAAAAAATTTCGTCAAAATCAAAAGTTGAATTCTTTCACCCCTAAAATTTTGTAGGATTTAGAAGGCTGTCAATTTGTGAAAAAAACAAAACAAATGATTTGTTGATGATCTCACATATTTAGCCACCGATTGAAACCAAATTTTAAGGTCATCTAGAACCTTAATCTCAATTTTTATTGAGATATCTCAAGTTATAGCTGACCTTTGAATTTTTATTCTCATCAGTTTTTGGCCACAAAAATCTGGAGTAAACCCAATGTTTTATGCATGGTTAAAAAGCAGAATGTACACTGATTCTTGTGATGCTATTACTATTGAAATCGGCCGTTAGAAGTTGTTGATGAAATCTCGACTTTAAAATTGTAACTTCGAAATCCTTCGCAAAACCCTCAATGCTCCTTATTATGGTACGTCACAAGCCAACTTATTGTTAGTGATCTAAATGTTCCATATTTTGCTTATTTGGCCTAAACCAGATACCTGTCCTTTCATAGTATACTTGTAGGCTTGTTTCACACACCATTCCTCATAATCCTGCGAGGCGTCTGAAAAGATGGCCAAGAGACCTTCTAATGTACAAATTTTACCGAAATACCCACGGGTAGTTTCTTCACACGCAATTGTGAGTTCTTTTTGTAGCGAATCGTCCTCGAGGCGTCTGAATAGAAGACCATGAGACCATCTAATGTAGAACTTTCATTGAAGTGTTGCAAGTGAGAAGTCCTTTACTTGTTATCGACATATCATTGTAATCATTTTCCTCAACTTTACTTGTAAGTAATGTATACAGTTGTAAATATCAAGAAAATAGTACAATATTTTTTAAAAAATTTAAAATAATTTTGTTTCCGTAGTTTAAATTAGGGGATATTCTTTTCTTCAGGGGTTAACAATCCAATGGAGTATCACATAAAGTATAAGAATCATAATGAATAACTTTTCATCCATAAAAAAGTTTAATGTTATTTTTCAGCAACCCTTATTCAGCACAATAGCCATTTATATTATTATATTTTTCAGGGGACTGTTTTAAACAAGATACTTTTTAAACATTTTGATCCAGGCTTCATTTTTTCGTGTCATTGTATTTCCCTCTATGCCAAACTCATCTGTCTTCATCACAGATTTTCTCCTAAAGTTCCCGAAATTTTCATATAAGTCAATTTTACCTTGAGACTGAAGAAGTTTTTAATTTAAAAAATTTTTTTTCCTTTTTTTTGGGTGGCTCTGCTTCTTCTGAAATAATTCTTTACTAATTATTAAACTTTTAACAAAATTTTAATAGGTCCATCAATCATGAATTTCTCTAGTCCATTTATCCCATTTGTCCAGTACTATAGCGTAGACTACCTTTGTGCCAGTGAAAGACATATAGCCTAGCATTTTCGGTAAGGAACATACGGGTAATTACCTTTACCACCCCACCTGCTGTCCGCTGGCAGTAAATAGCCGGACCGTAATGAAGGCAATAGCAACATTATGAACAAATTTCAGGTCTGTAACGCATCCTACAAATAAATTCTAGTTTTCTTTTTCGTTTTTAATTTAGTTTTAGTTATAAGGAGCAAAAGAAGACAGGTGCGCACCAAAATCTAAAATTTTATCTTTCTGAGCTTCTCCTCCCCACTACAAAATAACCAAAGGCCACTATTGATTTCTTTCTATGATTTTTCCTTCATCACCTCAAGAAAAACACTATTCAGAGAAAAAAAAATCCTTTAACGGATATATACTCAGTGCTTCATACACTGTTACGAATAAATTTATACATAAAGATGCTAACGTACCATACGTTGCTGTTTTAGCTCAAACCAGATATCTATCCTTTCATAGTGAACTCTTGATTGACTACGACGTAGTATCTCAACTTGCTTCCCATTCTCTTCCAGATAATCCTTTGAGGTGTCTAAAAAGGTGACACCGGAACTATCTAATATAGAACAATCGGGAATCAATTTGCAAGTAATTGGCACGTTATTACAAACATTATCATTTCAATTACTAGATAAATTTTTATTTTATTTTTATTCGGTTGTAAATTTCAATAAATAGCTAAAATATATATATATTTTCCAATTTAAATTTAAACGGTTTGAACATTTGATTTACTGTCTCCTAGATGTTTAAGATGAAACGTATAGACATAAAGATAAGAAAAGTACTCGACATAGTTACGGTATAGACCCTTCTATAGAGAAAGGATGAACTAATAGTATAGTTTACAATAACTCCTACCCTTTTTCATATTTAATAAGATACCCTATTTAAACAACCCCACTCCATCAGTAAGAAAGGATGTGAGTAAGGAAAAAGCAGGAATGGCCTAAGACTAATTGGACAAATTGGTGTGGATAGACCTGCGGTGGTGCGGTGTTAGCTTAGGACGGGGAAGGGTGGGTCTGGGCTTCAGGTCACGTTCTGGAATTCTCTGTGGCACAGGTCTTGGGATGGCTAACTATACCTGGGCTCGCACAGATCTCTCATCTTAAAACTCATAGATTACAGTCCGGAATGTGATGAAAAAAAGTAACACTTGTATTATTAACTTTGTTCAGAGTATTTCTGCTTATGATGTTTATTCCACTAAACTACATGTTTTGGGAAGACTTTTTCCCACTTTCAGGTTACACTAAAATAGCACATTTTATATAACCACACCTTACAACTAACTACATAAACTAATTCAAATTTACAATTAAATTATTAAAATTATTACTAATTTTATTCACAACGGAACCCTGTAACCTAAATTTCGTTTTCAGAGACCTCTTTTTTTATTTAAGCGATGGTTTTAGTTTGTCTTAGCGAGTTGCTGTGACATTGGACAAAATCCTAAGAGGTCTAAGCGACTTGACGAAAGAAGTCAACAACTTTGTTGTGCATACAGCAGTTTTAAGCCCATTGTTGAAAAAAACAAACAGTGTAATAACTGAAAATAAAAAAAATGTGATTTACAGTTGTATACGGTCAGGAACTAGAGCCCTTGGGTAGACTTGATAGGACCAATAAAGGCATATCGCATCACAAGTTTTAAGCTCTAGAAGTTTCATTAAATTTTAGGTAGACAAAAATCGACTTATTAATCTGTTGGCCAATGAAGAACGTTTTTGAGACTTATAATATTCCAATGATCCCTGTTGAATAGATCCGCTACCTAGGACTCAAACGTTTAACTTGGAATCCTCATAGAAGACTAAAACGACAAGAAACTGCTCCCCCCTTCTCAACTTCTTCAACGTTTAATAGACAATAAGATGCCGATTAATTACGAAGAATCATTTATATGACAGTAGTAAGACCTATTTGGACATATGAAGTTCAGATATGGGGCTCCATTAAAATATCTACCCTTTTATAGTAAACTTTCAATAAATAATAAAATAAAAGGCTTAGCGAACCCGAAGGTTTGGTCCGTTGACCACACACCTCCCTCCAACCCACTCCCTCGAAACCCAAATACCTAAGGTCATCCCTGACGCAATCCTCCCATCTACTTCTAGGTCTTTCCCTTGGTCATTTACTCGACGGTTCAAAACTGATAACTTTTTTAGGATTTCGGTCATGACTAAACCCAACGAATTTACATAGTAAACTGGTAAATCCACCAGTTTCTCAACTTGGTTCACCATTCTGTTCCCGACAACCTCCCGAGGCGTCCTAAAAGGAGAAGGATGGCCTCGAAACCTTTTCAAATAGAACTTAAGTTGAAGTCCAAGCAACTTGCTTGGATTCACAAGCAATTTACATGTTGTTATGAATGTTGTAATCTCATTCACTAGGTGTATTTTTTAAAAAAAATAAAGTATTTCAATGCATAGATAAATAAAAAAAAAATTCGAAACTAGAATAGTTTTTAAATTATGAAATGATTCTTGATTATTAAATATTTTTTAAATATTTTTTAAAAAACTATAGAAACTATAGAATAGTTTTTCATTGTTAATTTTAAAATACCTAACCACTAATGTCGTTGAAGAAATCCAATAGGATCTCAAAAATGAGATTATAAGGTTCTAAAATTAAACATTCCAGTAAAACCTTCTAGTTCACTTGAAGATATCGTTCAACAAGGCTCCATTTTGATATTGGAGAGAGTATACAAAGGTTAAGATAACCACCACCTTGAGATTTGTGAAAAACTCTTTTTTGTTATCACTGAGACTAGACACTGAGGCGCCTGTTGTCATATTAATATTAGGTTCAAGTAAACATGTTTGGGTTCAAATTGATTTCAAGATGAACAATATCATTATTTTGTGATAATCTGCTTTAAACAAATAGAGTTTAAATCTTGTCCTATATTAGATCCAAGGTATTTGATGAAACAACAATTTTACATTATGTAATAGATTTTTTTTATTTATTTAAACTTTTTTTTATATAGTTCACTAAAGAATTTTCAAAAAATGACCACCTCATATTTCATTCAATTTTTTTTTTTATTATCATCTTTAATTGGTTTTAGTTCAATGAAATAGAATTTATATTCAATTCAAACATTTTATTGCTTTATAAACCATCATCAATAAATATTACTAACATACATAAGAGACACAACATATCTGAGCGAGGGGTTGGTGAAGGCAAACGCTAAACCACAATGATGACGGGTAGCACTACTTTCTACGAGAATCTTGAGGAGCCGATTCTGGTGGCAGTGAAAGTTTTCATTGAAAATTAATTATGATTTATAGACTTAAAACTTACTGAAAAAAATAATATCCTGTAAATTATCAATTAAAACATTAGAAGGGTGTAACTGAAATTCAAAAGAGAATTCATCGCCAAAGGCTGGAGTAAACGGGTCAATAAAAAAAGATTAATTAAATTAATTATTAACACCTCCACTTGGTATCAGAATAAATAGAGGTACCGGTTCAGGTGGCAGTGAATGTGTTTATTGAAAATTCATTTTGTTTCATAGACCAAATGCCTACTGAAGAAAATTACAATGTAAGGCCCAATTCACACAGAACGGACGTAAAGGAGACGTGGCGCTTTTGTCTCTTCCACGTTTGTCCTATTAAAAAAGTCCGCGCCACTTCTCCGCCACGTCCGTTCTGTGTGAATTGTAACGTTTGTTTAATAGGAGAGGCGCGGAAGAGACAAAAGTCCGCGCCACGTCTCCGCCAGGTCTCTTTGCCGTCTCTCGTGGCGTACAAGAAGGGGCACGCCACTTCCTCGCAACGAGTTTCTTTTTTCTTTTTTAGTTAGCTTTCTTTTTTTGGGTAAGGGGTGAATCGGACATAAAAATAACATTAATAAAATTTGATATTGGGGTTACATACATATATACCAACAATTAATTTATTTATTTTACCTGGTTTTAAAATTATTTTTAAACTCTTTCTTTTCGCCCTGATGAAGGCTTATGCTGTGAGCCTAAACTTCGGCGCAATAAATTTTTAATAGTGTTTCCTTAACTGCTCACTCCAAGTTTCTACATCATCATTAGTTCCGCAGTCATATAAACCACATCAATATATCATTGTTATTGTTTATCGGAATATAAAATATAGCTTAACTTTAATATATAATCCAAGTAAACCAGGAAGAACGGGTTATCCTATAGGTTGCTAATCTCTTCTAGCCGGAGTGGAAAGACAGATTCATACCGTGGGTCTACCTCGAAATAAATTTCAACTGACTCAGGGAGGATTGTACCGTGCGCTCCAGGCAGCAACTCTCTCGACCAGAGAAGCTCCTATTATTTTTATTTAATCGATTTTGAAATGTCTTTTTGCCAAAGATGATTTCTCTTTTTCTTAATAGAATTGCTGTTCTAGGGACCTAGATTTTTAAAAAAAATAATTTTGGTTGTTATTAAAAAAACTAATTATAATAAAAAATGTTTTATCATACTTTACAAAAGAAAAAAGTGTAAAGGTTGTAATTTCTCGGTGCGTGAGATACGTGAGGTCAATTTTAATTACAATCCAAATGGTGGGAGGGGGGAGGAGGGAGGTATGGTTATGAGGCTCATCCGACCGAAAGCGATTTCCATTTCAAGACCACTGGAATCCATCCCAGTTTGAAAAGCACCAATTAAACGAAAACAACGGACCGTTAAGGGGAAGGTGTTTTTATCGGCCCACTGTCCGGAGGTGTTGATAAGCACGTAGGTTTTTCCTGCCTCCTGTTACTGCGCTGAAACACCAAGAGGAGGAAAAATTCCTTCATTCTAACTACTGCCGCTTCATTTTCTGTTTCGAAAATTCCTTATCGAAGTATTCATGCATATCGTCCAATTATAAATAAGCATAGCTCTTGACAAACTTGTTTCTTTCAATTATTTTTTTCATGAAATAGTTAACTACTGGAAAAAGAAATTATTGGAAGCGTGATAAATTAAAAAAAAAAAGTCTTTTTTTTTTTTTTTTTAATCCGGATAACTAACGGATTTGATGTTAGTTAGCGTAGTTGAGTATTTTATTTCTAGTCCAATCAGTGACACAGTAAATTTTATCCGTTATATCAGAGGTGTCTTTAGTTTGTTTACCAAGCGATATTTTTCTAAAAATCTTCCAAACTTAACCTATTTCAAGATCTCACTGGATTGGAAGTTGGACACTCTACTGAATAATATTTTCGATTTTTTTTCACAAGTTATATATTTTTAGATGTAAAAAAAAAAAAAAAAAAAAAAAAAAAAAAATACATTAATGTCTCGCTCACTATAGCATAATTCTAAAATTCCTCCTCAAAACTATCCGCAGTGCTGCGCGTGCGCCTGTATGATCTGCACATACCTTTGTATCACCCCCTTTAAATTGAGTTATATTTAATGTTATAAAAGACTATCTCGCCTGAAAAAAACAGGATTAACGAATTATTTGATTTTCAGATCTCTCCTGCTTATTTAATATTTTAAATTATACTACACTAGAGACAATTACAGTTAGGTTGTGTAGGCTGTAAAAAAACCTGTTTCAGGATATATTATTAAATTCGACAATGTAGTCTTGGCAATGGCCAGCTTTTCACCTTAAAATATATAGATTATATGAAATAATAAAATGTGAGGTGAAATAATTACAATGACATGTCATTACTTGCAAAGAACAACTCATTAATAGAACTTAAATAAATGTTCTACATTAAGAAAGTCCCTAGGCCATCTTTTCAGACGCCTCGGGCGTTTATTTAGGTTTATAGTTGGGAGACTAGCGGATTCGAGTGGATTTGTAGCTGGTCATGGAAGGATAGCTATCTTGTTTAGGTGAAATCTGCTACAATTTTTTATTTGATGTTGTTGGTATTAATTTATTTTTGAAAATTGTTTATTGTATCTATTAATATATTTACCTTTTTGTATCATAACTTTATTCCTTCTGTAATTTTTTTTGTAAATACAATTTGTACAATGGAATCGTTTATTTCAGAAACCACCTAACGGATAAAAACATGCTTTTTTTGTGGTACTGTACAATTTAAAGATAAATATATCTTTTAGTGCAGAAATAACTTATGTTCCATATCAGCAATGCTTATTGGCAGCCTTGAAAATAATCCGTTTATTTCAGAAAGAACCCAAGCGCAGTTTTTTTAGTTTTCCGAAAGTTGAAAAAAGCGCACCAAGGTGGTTTCTGAAATAAACGATTCAATGTATGTTTCGTGTACTATGTTTCTATCTTTATTTTAGAAAGTATAAAACAATACACATGTTTGTATATTGTGAACCAAATAAATCAAAGTATTATTGTTAAAAACAGCGTAGGAGCTAGGACGAATTCATTTGTCTCTAACAGGAAGTTGTAGGAGCTGACTCCATAGTCGCTCAAAGTAACTAGAGTTGACGAATGTTCTATTTCATTATTTGACTAATAGAGGCCGACTATCAATTCAGTAATGGTTTGGGTACTGAAGACATGAATGCAATATGAATGAAGTTTTTATAGATTTACTCATCATAAATTGGCGGAAGTCCCCGCCCAGGTAGGTTGGAATAGAATTTGTTGAAATAGGGGATTAAAAATTAAACTAAGTTGAAATTAAATTAACAAATCTCCATGCTCAAACTAATCAAGGACTTGGAGGGCATACAATCGTAGAGGGTGGATGAGACCTTTCTTTATGTTATAAAGAGTTGGCAATATACCTTTGATACAATTTCAATTTATGTAAGGGCCTGGAACCCATCTTTTCAATTTCTATTTGTATATAAAAGGACAAAGAAAAACGTAAGCTTATCAAGTGATTCAAATTATTTAGTATCAGATTATATTTATTTGAAGTATCTTAAATTCCTTTCGAAATTAATCTTCTCCATTCAATCAATGGAACTGTGTAAGCAATTTGATCTACAAACTTTGCAAGCTGTAGGTAAAGTTTAAACGGCTTTACGGCTTTATATACCATAAGAAGGAAATATAATAAAAGTAATAATCGAACCAGTATGCACACCACAGAATGATGGTGACCATTTAATTGAATAGAAGTTATATATATATATATATATATATATATATATATATATATATATATATATATATATATATAAAAAATATTCATAATTAATATTTTAACATGAATTATCATGTGATCATAAATGATGATCTGATGATGATTGATCATGAATCATCATTTGAATACAAAGAGCAGTTTAAATATTCAGGGTCTACCATATTAAGAAAAAGTGAAATTCAAGAGAAAATAAAGGCAAGATTAAAAGCTGGCAATGCTTTAAATTTATCTGTTGCAAAACTGGGGAGTAAGCGCGAACAGAGTGCGCTTACTCTCCTGAAATAAAAAAATTAGGGTAAAGGAATGCGGCCGGTTTCGTAAGGGAAGAACATTCTACTGCGTTTATGGCCCAAAAAGGGATGAGCAAACGAGAGAATTTAGAATGTTCCACAATGCGGACATGCGGGAGTTTTATCCGGTAAATATAGTTCATGTAATTGCAGCGCGACGGTTAAAATGGGCATGTAAAGTCGTTGAATTTAGTAGTGATCGAATTCCGAAAAAGGCAATCAGTTTTGAGCTGTTGGATAAACGACCGAGGCGTAAATGGGAGGATTGTATCATGGCCGATCTTGAGAAATTGAGTTCACTTGACCTTTTACAAATTATTTATTCAACATAAATCATTATCACAATTACCATGTGATAATTTTGTAAAATAAAACAAAAAAAACTTTCAAAGAATGTATTCTTAAAGATTTTGGGAGAATGGCAGTACTTGTGCGTTGTATATTGTATTTAACGCCGCTTACGGCATGATAAAAGCCTAAATAAACATTTAAATCACCATGAGTTATTCTAGAAATGTTGTTTATGTTTCTAAACTTTTCTGAGGCGTTATAAGCATAATATTATAAATATGATATAATAAAAAGCCGAATGAAATAACCTCTTTTCCCTACAAGGGGATGCTAAACATTTCCCTTCCTCCATCTCCAACAGGAAATTCACTGAAATATCGGCGATGGGATTATCCTGTTGGGAAGAGACCAGCCATTTACAGGATGAGGTTTAGGGCGACCATATTGCACGCTAGGTTTAGTAGAGCTTTAACTTGTCCCATTATTTGACAATTAAATGTCCTACCCACCCGATGGTAAAACGTGTTTAGTTTACATAGCGTTCTGCTTTAGGGCAATAAGCCATGTATCAAAGCTGGACCACTCTGACGGAGTTGAATTTCCTTTATATTATTATATCCTTACGCCGTTTATTTCTATTCAAATACTCCAACTTCTTAAACGAACAAAGGCTCTAAGCCAATATAAGCCTTTGTTATAAAAAACAAAGGAAAAACTTTTCTAACAATGCTTACATTTTGTATTCTCATTATATTTAACTAGCGTCTCCCGTCGCGGCTTCGCTCGATCTCATAAGAAAAGAACTCCGATAATTTGAACTAGTAATTGAAGTTGTATTTATTCAACAATAAAAATCTGGTATTGAAGTATGCAACTAAGCACTACTTGTTCAATGATATTTTCAAGCTTTGAAGTAACTTTTAAACTGGTTATAATTGCACTGATTAGGTGTTTGAAGGTTACGTAAAAGCATAATTGGATATATTTGGTTTTCTGATTTATGAGTTAGTAATCAAGATATTCAAATACTATTAAGGAACTTTTGGATAATGGACCATGAAACACAATATCAAAAACCAAATGATCAACATTTTGATAACTATCCGGCATAAATAATTTACTAGATTATAATTTCTAACCAAAAAAGTATATGATAGAGTGGCAAACTTCGTTCTTGCAACTCAACACTGTACATTTAAATTTTTATTATTGTAAATGCTCGCAACCTATCGGTCAAATTTTCAAACATCACTGTTATCCACATATCATTTTTTTTAAAAAACACAATAATCGCTCAACCTACCTTGAGCAATAAAGATGACGTTAAGATTTGGTACAGATTGGTGCAGTACTTTTCGCTGTTAGTGATCACAAACGAAAAATGAAGACTTGAGGTTCTTGTGCTCTCTCAGCTCTAAGTAGCAACCGAGTTATTCCCATAAATATTAATAATTTTCTTCTCGGTGTAATAAAAGGAATTTCCAGGTTAAAGTTTATAAAAGCCATTAGTTGAAAAGGATGATAATTGTAGTTAGAATTCCCAGTGACAAGGAACATAGATTTAACAATAAAACATTAACGAAGAGAATAATCAATAAAATAATTTTGATGACTTGCCACAGCGCTATTATTAGGAGATTATTAATACAAAGCACTATTGGTTCAGTTATCAGCCGTTCACGGTTACTGTGCTAATTGGACCGATATCGGCCTTGCAGTGCAGCCAACAGAAGCTTCTTAAATTCCCTATTCTTGATTATCCCTTTCATTTACATTTCCAATTATACCACCCTACCCCGGATTTAGCCAGGGCTCGATGTGGTCTCCTATCAACTAAAATCCCAGGAGAGCCATCTTTGTGCCTTGTGCCGATTAGTCTTCGATACACCCTCTACATCCGATTGACCATCCAAAAATAATATGAACCGGCTAGACAAGGAAACTAGCAGTTAAAGAAACTACATAGGATTTAATATTTAAAAAAATCTAAATCTAGTTTAATTTCCCTAAAATTTAAATGTCAGAGAAGGGGAATGAAAAAATGTGAGAAAAAAAAAAACGAAGTGCACTTGGAAATCGATAAACTGAGTCTTGGTCAGCCGAGTCTTCTATTTTATTATTTCATTTACGTATTATTGCTTTTTTTTTTTAACCAACTGAATATAACTGCTATGTATGCACATTAGAGAATGAAAAAAACCACTATATAACTATCTGAAAATTGTTTAATGAGCATATTCACGTTTGAATATTGAAATAGAAAAATCTTGATTTTGTTTCAATGACTTTTACCTCCAAGCAGACGATAAATATCCGGAAGGCAGAGCGCATGCAATATCGTTCAATTTTATGGCTTTTAGACAATGGATATCTCGCGGCGGCAGATAGAATGTCATTATTTTATTCTTTCTTTTCACTTAATTGATTCAAGGTTAAAAAAAAAGCGTTTACTCTTTTTTTATGGTGCTTTCTAAGGAATTTCTATATAAAGTACAGTTTGCAATTGGAATATTAGACAAAATCGTTTGTGAAAGAGGGTATAGCATGTCGACTTAGTCCAGTCTAAGTGTTTCGACATAGTTTTTCCACATTTGTGGCTTTTCAGTAAGCGTTAATGTGTTCAATAGGCTATCAACGAATTTGTTATGCCTCCTTGTAATGAGTTCTATCATCTTTGGTAAGTTCAGTGTTCTAAGTAATCAGTTTTAGTCCTTCATAAAGATGTATGTCGAACGATTCTTCTAAATATAAGGAACGGTGGATTCAATCATATGTCTATGATTTCTAGAGAAATAGCTATCGAGAGCACTTCAATATAGATCATTTTTAGGAGGTACCGAGGCCATTTTCTTTCCTGACGCCTTAAAATGTTATAAAGAACCGAATAGGAAGCTAATTGAGATATTTGTGAATTAGGATGGGTAAAGCTCCATATACACCCTAATTCAACAGTAAAACGAGAGATACCTCGTTTGGGCCGAATCAACTCGTGTCACGTTACTTTAGGGTCATTGCGGATAAGTTTATTTTTACATAATACAGAAGACGTAAGTTTTTTATTGTAAGAATTTAAGGTACTACAATTTACGAGGCGCTCCAGCTCCTTCATGCGCCCAGAAAATCTTTTATCGATTCTTAACTTATGTTTTAGTCGCTATTTTTTTTGGGAAGGGAAAGGGGGGGGAGGTTATTTTCCTTCATTTACACACAAACTCTAAATCTATGTTCAGACTAATATTAACTTTTTTTATAACTTCTCATATTAAAATGTGAAATTAGATGACAATTATGTGAAAATAAGAAAACGTCAAAATATAAACCACTAAATTAATGTTGAATTAACATTATAGTAAATCAGAATTAATAAAATACTAGATCATAAGTAATGTTAATTTCTGATCATTTTTTTTTTACATTAGGGAAGTGGAAATAACAAACTATAAATACAGAAAACACAAAATTCATTTTTAAAGTTGAGTTATTAATTTCTACTGTATTTTCTAACAAGTGTAAATAAGAAAATATGAAACTTCCTATATACATTGTCACATTTCTTTTTTAGGACAATAAGTAATATGGATGACAAAGAACCCATTCAAAGAATATGTAAGATGAAAATTTCTACCATAAGGGAAGTGGAAATAACAAAATTTAAATATATAAAACACCAAATCCATGTAGAAACTATTGTTAACTTGTGTTACACTTTCACACATTAGGGAAGAATAAATAGGAAAACATTAATATATATAACACTAAATTCATGTTGAAACTCATGTTGCTAATTTCTTTTTCACCTTTTTACATTTAAGAAGACTAAATATCAATATAACACACTAAACAACACAACCCAAGTTGAAACAGTAGAAGTGGATGTTTACATTCGAGGTCATAGGAAAGAGCTATCGATAACTGTAAAACTCGAAGTGAAACGTCGGAATCGATCTCGTAGAGCACTGCTAGTCGGGCCGATTTGGTAGAGCGCCTCGTCGATAGTAGTAACGAATTTAATAAAGTTATAAAATAATCATAAAAAAATATTTTACGAATCACAAACTAACACTCGAAGCTTCGAGACCCTAACGGATACAATAAATGTTTTATTATAGTGACTTTCATTTAGATGGAGAAATCGCAATGAAAGAATGAAAATACCGGGCTTATCACAATTGGTGTTTGACCTGTATTCTCTTATTGGAATAGTGGCAGCAGTGTTGCCACCGGGTGGGTAAACAGTGTTGCCAAGCTACGGCCGAAACAAAATTTTAACACGACCCTTCAGCAGAACCCGTCTAGGATGTCACTCAGCCCTACTCCAGTCCTCTACGCTCTGCTGAATACATTTCTCCCTCTGCTTTCAAAATATTAACTCCAATAACAAAGTTTTTTTTTTCTCGTTACTGTTGTTTTATTGGAAAACAAACTTCCAAAATTTTCTGCTATACCTGCAGTTTGTTTTAGCAAGTAGAAATCAAGGAATGTTGATTTCCAGAGTAGAGGATGAAAAAATCAAATTATAACATATGAAGAATTTTTGTGGTTTGCATATGGTCAATTAGGAGATTGCCGAATTACAACCCGCATAAACTCTAATATTTCCTGTTCACAAGTTAATATTTAAACTTTTAAGATAGTTTAATAAATTTTTATTTCGCAGAAAGTAAGATTCATAGGTATAATTTACATACTTAATTTGGAATAATTGTTCAAAATGTCCCCCCTCTTCAAAACCCGAGCTGAGTTGGTAGAACATATTTATGTGTACTACATTACAATGCGGCAAAATCAAGGTGTACTTTGCCGAGCAGTTGTTGTAGTCAGAAGATCGGTGCTTTGTGTGAGAAAAGGGCTTATTTTAAAGAAACTTTAATCTTCTTTCTAATAAAAATTGTATTGCTTTAGCTTTGGTAGATACAGAAATATAGAAAAAACAAAATTACAAATATGCATAAAACGTATGAGAATCGAGCCATAGCTTACATGTTTTTTTGTTACAAATGCTCCAGATGTTACGACAGTCAATTTCTCAACACTATGTATATCGTTAGCTCTTTATTTAAGACACATTAAGATAAGTATAATGGTACAGTTATTATATCACAGAATTGCTAAAACAACGTCCATATACAGTAATAAAACAATTTTTTAAGGTTGTAAAACACATTTAAGAATAAACTAATGTTGAACTGCCCAAGGAAAGTATTTTAACAATTCGTCAACACCCATCAAATGAAAATCAACAGGAGTAATGTTCGGCGAGTGCTGGGCCTGTCACTGTTAGAAAAGTCAATATGAAGGTTAGGACAGTTATTTGGTAAATAGTTGACACTACCAGGTCGAAGATGTTGACGCGAGGAAAAGTAAACTGTTTTCGGTACAGCGGGACTCGTGGCGTGGCTGTGTTATCTAAATAATAACCGATCAATTATTTCAATGCTATCTATAGGTAGATAGAACGTATAGGCCAACCTATGTGTAATTGATTTTCCAGAAATAGAAAATATTCAGATATAAACAACGTTATAATAGGCCTGTGAAATATATGCATTTGCATATTTCTCCTAGCCCACTAAAACATCTAATATCATCAAAATGTATATATTTTGAGGCATTAGGGATCAATTTGAGTTATTTTTATTTTGCTATAAATACATATTTCGAATTATAATTGCATATTTATTAACATAAATGGCATGCCAGCATTCTACATTTGATATGTTTTATACTTCAGAGGAGATATAAAAATAGAAACCGAAAAATAGCTATGAGAACTATTTCTACCAAATTAATGAGTTCTTGTTGATCCGAGACGAAACATTTAAAAATATATCTGTTTTTTTTTTTTTTTAGGATAATCTAACAAGGATTTTCTTGTTATAAAATAAAAATTGTAAGATAACATAGAGTTTTCATTTGATTTTGGATTACATTAAAATAGAGATTTAAGATCTTCAGAATTTCCTCGTTAAACCCAGAAGTAAGTAATATTTTATTTTGAAAACTGCACTCTAATTTATTACTTTAAACAAGTTAAAAAACAAAGAAATCATTAACATTACTAAGCGGATGTGGTTGAACTAAAAAGAATAAGAGATTAGTTACTGAAGGACAGCTAGTGAAGTGTCACGATTTCTCTCATCTAGGAAGTGGTGTCTATGAGGCCTCTCCTTATCTATTATATAATACTATGTACTACACTATTGTAGTAGGCTAGATAGTTCACAGCTGTATTAGTCATGAGCAGAACAAAAGGAAATGTCAAAGCTTCCACGTAACAGATCATCTGTAGTTTTGATAAAGGTATGGAAAATTCTAACAGAAAAGAAGGTAGTCGTAAGAGTTTAAAAAAGAGCTTTATCGTAAAGTATTCACTAGTATATTAAATCTGGAGTTATTGAATCTCATACCCTATATATAAGAGGGAAACATAACATCGGTATCTGTAATAAATAAATAAATAAATAAATATCTTTAGCTATTTATTGAAATTTACAGCTGTATGCAAAATAAAATAAACTGACATCTAGTAAATGAGATTATAATGCTCGTAATAACATGTCAATTGCTAGTGAATGCAACAACCGCATAGCATAGTAGCACTTCAATAAGTTCTATACTAAAAGGTCCCGAAGCCATCTTCTTTTAGACGCCACGGAGGGTTATTTGGAATGAAATGAAAAGCGAGTAGACATACTAGTGGGTTTAAATGGTTATGGAGTATATTATGAGAGGATAGGTATCTGGTTTGAGCTAAGTTAGAAACTTATAGTGCATCAAGATCTTTATGGATAAGTTTGTTTGTAACAAAGTGAGTAGCATTGAGGATTTTTCTAAGGATTTTGGATTGTATCTATAAGAGATGAATGGTTTTAGAGGAGCCCAAATAGGTCTAATTACTGCTATGTAAACGAGTCTTTTATTATTAATCGCAAGGTTTAAACATTAAACGAGTTAATATTGAAGGAGTCGGAAACGTCAAAAAGTATCTTCATCGTTTCAGTATTGTAAGTAGATGAGAAAATATTAAAATAACAAGTAATTAAGAGTTTTCTAAGAGTTTCTAAGACGAATTTAATTGAAGAGAGTCTATTAAAAAAGCTAAACACGCTCCAGGATGTGTTGTTAGCAGAAAGAAGACTTTTAGGAACTAGAAAGAAAATAGTTATCAGAGTCCTAAAGAAAAAAAAAGACTATCAATATCACATAATACTTGGATTCCCAAGTGGTTTTGCCAAGGAAGTGTAAAAATATATTATGAGTCGATATAGGATATAAATAATTAACTTGCGATATGTATCCTTAAGAATATGCCTTTTAGATATATGAGGGATCAGCCAAAAGTAAAAATTAGAAATGTGAACAAATCATCATTTAATAATGCCAACGTTTTGGCATTATCAAAACAGATTAATTTGGCTATCATCAAAACAGATTAAAAAAATATATTTAAAAACAAAGATAACAAAATAAAGTGCAAGTAACTGTCGAACTCTTAATAACTAGCCTCAACAGCTTAGGTGGTACCATTCCGTACCTATAGAGCTCGTGCCGTCCGGACGTCTACTAACAGGTAGTGCTTAATCATAAAGGCTCTGAACCATAAATATATATTTTTATTATATTTTGTATTTCATATTGTATAATGAAATATTCTCTCTCTATATATAATCTTAAGAAAACGAAAGCTGTCTTAAAAGTTGCTATCGAAATAACAACAAATTACACAGTTCTGCAAAAAAAAAAAAAGAAAAAAAAAAGACAACTTCGTTCCGTTTAGAAATTGTTTCTGATTTTTATATTTATGTGTGCTGAATTCCAAACTGAAGGCAAAAAATTCAATCTAGCATCATTTTTGAGAAATCAGACGTTATTTAAAAGAAACCCTGAAATAGCGCAGTTTTTTTTGTTTTTTTTTTAATTTCTTGTGTGACTGTTATATTTACTTACAAGTGTGCTGAATTCAAATATATTTTTATAACAATTTTTTTTTTTTGGTGAAAAATAGTAATATATAAAATAATAATATTTATTACTGAATATAATTAAAGTGTATATATTTTCCTTTTGTAATCTACATCACGTGTCTCCTGTTGTAGTGTCCAACGGTAGTCGGTAATCATCTTCTCATTGAATTTACCGTTATATATTTCTTTAATTTGAGCTATCGTTTGATGAAATCGTTCTCTGTGTTCATCTAACACTGCTCCCAAGTTGGGAGCAAAGAAATTCAACTGTGAATGCAAAAAATGATATTTCGAATTACAACACATGGCCTTCTTATATGATAAAGCAATTCTTCAACGATGTCATTTATGCAACAAAGCCAAATATGTATACTCTCCAGAGTATACACAGAGTATACTTCATTTTTTAATACTTTATAAAAGTTTCAAAATAAAATAGGTTTATTACTTTTTTGTTAAAGCTTTCAATGATAAAAAATGCTCGAAATGTCTAAAACCACAAATTTGACAAAAAATGGCGCCTGAATGAAATTTTCTGACTTCAGATTCGTCATTTAGCATACTTCAAAACATAATATAACAACATTTTTTGTTACAGGGAGTATTTTGGTGCAGAACAGTGTTATTGTTAAGAGGCGCAGAAGAAGCAACTAAACAAAAAAGTATGTAACCTCGATGCTGGCTTAAACATAAGAACGGCACAAGATAAAACATAATGTATGAGATGAACAGACTGAGTATGCAACAGATTTTCGAGTGATGATAAAATAAGGAAAGAGAAACATAATAAATGATCCTCCAAGGTTTAGCTACTTGATGTTCGTGGTAAAAATCTCTACAACACGTGACGCGAAGGCACCTACCACCCCACCGGGATCTTATTAATTTCACTTGGCAGCTGCCAACTTCCTCGTCATATAATTACATAGTTCTGCCACGAGATATTAAATTGCAAAATGACATAAATGTTTCCCTCAACATGTTATCGCAGTCATATATAATTAGATATACCTAAAAAAAACTAGGCATGGTATAAGGTGATCATCCTGTAAAGAAAATATAGAGAATGTCTCATTCAAAATTATTCCAGAGATATGAATACATAAAAATGCAGATTCGATTTCAATTCTGAGTATTTTTATAGCACAAAAACTGGTTCCCTTGAGCCTATAGGCTAAAGAAAGAATAACATGGAACATGTTTTAGGGATTGCCCCTTTGACGGTCATTGATATATTTCAATTTTTTTCGCTTACCTGTGATTCAGTTTTATGTTAAATTGTTTAAATTAAATTAACGATTAATGATTATTCGGAATAAAAAAAGTTGAGAATAAACAGAGGCTTAAAACGAGACTTTTTTTTCATTCAAACCAATATAGCTCCTAAACGGTAGGTCCTAGCGACAAAAATATTCTCCATTAAATTATTGGATATATAAATATCGTTATTTATTATAAGAAGAGTTGAGCTCCTAACTGCTCCTACTATCCAAATATCAAACTACGCGCAACGCCCTCGCGTTCCACAAAAACGTATCGCTTTTGATCAACTAGGTCAACGGTAAAACATGTTCCGATAAAAAAATCTTCATTATTCTGAGGATTTCTATCCGGCCTGAAATAAAAAAATTAGTCAACAACAAAATGCGGTTTAGCTGTTGTAATTATTAAAACACAAAACTATAAAATATATTCATAATAAGAATACAATGGTAAATTATATATGGTAGATATTGTGTAGAAGTAATATATACATATCCTGTGGCTTAACGATTTGATTAAAAAAAGCGATAGGTATCATCTTTCATTCATGAACTGAAATAAGTATCATTGAAATTATTAATCTCTTAATCTCTTCACAATTCTCAATAATCGTTTGAGCCGTTTAAAAAGTCAATGTACCAATGGCTTGCTCCTTCTAATGGCAAATGCACCTAATGTTTTATGTGGGTTGTATAATGAGTTCATTATTATGATTGTATAACTTGTATATACTATATACGATCCTAAACTTTACTAAATATTTGCACAACTATTATTTAACTAATTATTTATCGAGGTTTTAACACTTTTTCCCGGGTATTGTCAGAATACACCAATGTAGGAGAGGGCTCTAGTTAGAGATATGTATATCGTGATTGGGTACCCTGCCGAATGTCAGCGCTAAGGTGCCGCCACCCTTAAGATTTCAGTATATAAATATATTCTATATCAATAATAATTATATAAAAAAAGTAAATTTGAAGAAAATGATTAAAATGATTATAGTAAGAAATTGTAAAGCAAAAGCCAAAGAAAAAAATAATAGTGGTTTCCCCACCATCCCCATTTTCCTACAAGATTCTTAAGGTACAAAACTTTCACTTCTGACCTTGAATAGCTTGACCTCTTTCCGACCTTGTGCTGACTGGACTAAATTGATCTCTGAAACAAGTTGTTTTATTTTTTTGAATCTAATTCGAGTCAAATTACGTTATGACCAATATAGTCATTTTGGATAATTTTATAATAGTAAAAAAGTGAGAATGTAGGATTTTGATTGTATGTTCTGTTTGAATACTGGAGTTGTCTCCTACGTTGCGGATATGACCAACAACGATAAACGAGATAGATAGACTCACGAATAGCAATGTAATATGATTCATTGTAATTCTCCTTTCTTCATTGACTGGAACGTGTGACTGATGAATTTAGGATGCAACAACTGGATCATTATTTACCGATACACACCTGTGTCATCAGCTTGTTTGGTGATTTAAGTTCTAGGATGGATTTAGATGCCAGTTGTATTAACGATGTAGATAAATTTAAAACTCTTTAAACAGTAGTTATAGGTGTAAGTTAAAATTAGATTTTCGTTTTAAATTTCATATATGTACTACACATTTTCCTGGCTCCTGGAAATTATCTATAGTTAAAATGATTCCAAAACCCAAAAAGCCACCTGAGCTCCCATCCTCATACCGTCCTATTTCCCTTCTCCCGATCATGGGTAAAATCCTTGAAAAACTAATTTTAAAACGCTTGTATCCTATCCTAGATTCCCATCATGTAATCCCAGATCATCAGTTTGGATTCCGAACCTCACACTCCACAATCCAGCAATGTCATCGTGTGGTGGGCGTTGTCTCCTCTGCATTGGAGCGTGGAATGGACTGCACCGGAGCCTTTCTCGATGTGGAACAGGCGTTTGACCGAGTTTGGCACCCGGGACTGCTTTACAAACTCCGTAAATTCCTACCTTCTACATACTTCCTTATTATTCGATCCTATCTCACTGATAAAACCTTCAAAGTAAATCATAAATTTTCCAATTCGTCTCTCTTCACCCAATCCGCTGGCGTTCCTCAAGGTAGTATCCTTGGTCCCATCCTCTACACGGTGTATACAGCTGATATCCCGACTCATCCTACCACTGTCCTCACCACTTACGCTGATGACACATGCGTGTTATCAGTAAATAATGATCCTTTCATTGCATCCCAATCACTACAATCTCATATTACTAACATTCAAGAATGGTGTCAAAATTGGAGGATAAAAATAAATCCAAATAAACCCCAACAAATAACCTTTACCCTTCGTCGTAAACCTACGACTTCCTGTCCAACAGTATCCTTTAATGATATTCCATTAATCCCTGTTGAACAGATCCGCTACCTTGGACTCCACTTGGACAAACGTCTTACTTGGAATCCACATACAAGACTAAAACGACAAGAAACTGCTCGTCGTTACAGACTACTTTAACATTTACTAGACAAATGATCAAAGCTCCCAAATAATTACGAAAGACTCATTTACATGACTGTGATTAGACCTATTTGGACGTACGGAGTTGAGCTTTGGGGCTCTACTAAACCATCCAATTCATCTCGTATCCAATCCTTACAATCCAAAATCCTTCGAAAAATCCTCAATGCTCCTTACTTTGTGACCAATAAACTTATCCATAAAGATCTTAATGTTCCTTATGTTGTGTTGATATACCCACAGGAGATACCTATTCTTCCATAGTAAGCTCCATAACCACTCCAATCCACAAGTCTCCCAACTTGCTTCCCACTCCATTCCCGATAATCCTCCGAGGCGTCTGAAAAGAAGATGGCCTAGAGACCTTATAGTGTAGATTTTTATTGAAGTGCTACTACTGAGTTGTTCTTCACAAGTTATATACATGCTATTGTATTCTCTATCGACACATTTACTTGATGTATATGTTTTTTATGTTTTTGTACAGTTGTAAATATCAATAAACAAGGAAAAAAAAAATAGATTTTATATAGATTTTTTCTGCTGACAAACAAAACAAAATTTTATTTTCTTCATTAAAAACAGGATGGTTTTGAAAGGTATCGGCGTGTTATAGAAACATGTTTGGGGGTTTTACAAATTCATTTGTTTTTGATTAAGGTATTATTTTTTTGGCTAAGTCAGGCCATTCCCATTGACCAGTAGTGTATCATGGCTTTGTATTTCTGTGGCACCTTTGCATAGTGCGTCAAGTGCGAAAATTGCGATTTTAGGAAAACTGAATTGGATGTTTGAGATTTTTTCCAAAATCGTCCAGATAAAAAAATTTAAATTGATGGGGCTTAAATTCTTGATAGTACATTTGTATTTATGTTGAAAAGCTATGTTTCAATTCTTGCCAATATTCTAAGATTTAATACTAATCGTTCCAAAAAAAATCGAACTCTTAGCCCGCATTACATTAATCGATTTTGTGTGAAATGGGCTAAGTATTTAATGTTAACGTGATTGACCTCTGAAAGACAAGTGCTTAACTAATTTTCAAAGTTGAGAAAAATTAGGTGTACGTTAAATAATATTTTTCCTTTTTACAAAATTTATTTTGAATTTTTTATATATTTTTTTACATAAAAGAAAATAATACAAAATAAAATAACACACAGCATGTCTAAAGAAAAAATAGTTATTTTATTGGTAGTATTTAAAACACTGGAGAAAAAAAAATCACATAATTTTCTTTCATTTGTCTTCTTCATCAACTAAATCTAGGTACACATCATGCTTAGATGTAGATTTCAGCTCTTCATAGAATCGTCTAAATGTTGGACTTATGTAGGGAAGAAGATCTAACAGATCTTTCTTCTTTTCTGCCGCTATCGGATGTGATTCAACATATCTGATTGGTGGCTCTAATTTTTGTAGTCTGCCCTTTATCAAAAAACTTACACTTTTAAAATTAACATTTATATCTACTTGTTGTAGAGAACACCACAGCTATCTTTGTTATAGTTAAGCCATCTTAACTTCCCCCAATGCATAGTGTCTTTTTCATTATCTTTTTTTCTATGAACTAAGGAGGTTTTTAAAAGGGACTAAAAATTTTAATTGTGAAAAATTATGGGGCTTAGTAAACTTGACTCGCTTTTCACAAGTAAAAGTTCAAGATTGGAGTATCAGCCCACAATTCACAAAGGAATATCCTTCATTGCAATGGGCGGAATACTTAGCCTGTTAGACACAAGAAAAGAGAAAAAAAAATTACGATTCTGATGATAGATAGCTCGAAATTCACAAAATTTGACTTAGCCCACTATGCACAGGTGCCACAGATTTAGAATCCGACTTTTATATTGATAAATTAATAATATGAGGTTTAGATAAATAGTCAATTAAAATTAGCTAACTAGGTGCAGTCATAGGAAAAAAACTATTACCACAACGTTACCAAAGAGGCCTATGAATAATTTATGAGAAATTACTTATTATACTTCGACTTCTGACAAGTAGGATGACTTTATAACAGTTATAAGAAATTTATTTAGATATCAATATATTGAAGCCATAGTAACATAAAATAAAACTACGTTCATAGGAATTCATTTTCCACACCGGAAGACAGTTATTGATGGTGACTGAAACATGGAACAAACGGGTCGTATTCAAATCCGATTTTGTTGACATGTGCCTCCTGAGCCAAATCGGATTTTTTATCCCGCATCTCAGAGTATTCCTCATTGAGGACGTACACAGAAACACATTCTAAAAAGAATAAAGGGACTGAAACATAACCTACCCTTCTTCTATATCTTCTTTCATATGCATAGGAGTGTGGCATGGAAGATTCCTATAGAGATATTGTCACTTTTTCGAGGTTAAATAATATTGTCAGGGCTAGAATGAATCATTAACAGTTTCATTAATATGAAATCGTTTGGATTAATTATTATAAGGTAAAGAGAGTTTAAAAAAAAAACCGATGATTGCTCAGCACTATTTCATAGTGAATATTTTAGACTTCCGCGAGAGGACTCCACTTTAGGCTGGATCAGTTAAATTCTGACACGGGAATAGTGGAAAAATAGAGTAAAATTAACTGTGTAACACTTTAAGACTGAAATATAATAATTTTGTCACACAAATTGTTCGATGATTTAGGTTTGAATAAAAATGCGAAAATACACAAATTCTTCGTTTTTCAATATTTGCTAAGCAAACTTTGCATTCAGAGGACCTGAAAATAATTCATAAAATTATTGCTCAATATGGATCACTGTTCTGCGGTCGCGTGTCATCAATATTGAGACATTCCTTATTCATATCATATCGTGGAATTTGCTTTCCGGGGTTTATTCCAATTATTATAAAATCGTCCCGGTTCTTTTCACCACAAACTTCAGCAGAGGGATATTAGCTATGTGCCCTTGTTGGTGGGTTGATGAAGTTTCTTCTCTATTGCCATGGAAACCTTGGTATAATGTTCAACTGCATTGAAGTCCAATCGAAGAATCTTGGACTGTCGGATGGCGTTTGGTTCCCCATAATTCCTGGGATCCATGATCCTTTGTACAATGCACTTTCACGAACTAGAGCCCATGTAACATGTTAGATTACCCAGATGATGTTCTCAGGTAAACAATGTTTCGAAATTCAAATTAAAAAAAAATTCCCCTGCAGTACATCGTGTGCTATTTTTTTTAGGTACATAAAGTCAGTAGGAACACCTTTTTATCATGTCATAGAAGTGACAGGATCCATTAGTGGTACTACAATTCCTTTTCAACTCAAAGCAACCGATTAGCATTTGGGACTTCAGTTGTCACGTATAGCCCGAAAATCAGTCGTTAACATCCTTTAGAGAGACACTGCCCTTGATCTGGCAACCCAAAGAAACTGCTTTGTTAATGTCATAAAAATACCACCGGCTTGAGCTCAGATCTTACGAATCAATGTCTGGCAAACCTGTAAGCATTGGCCAGAAATACTCTGCTATCTCGAAAATTGTACATTTCAAAAATGGCTTTCCAATATTCCCTGAGCATTAGTTTGGCTCAGATGTTTTCCAATTCCCACTTAAAAATAAATGACAGTGGTGGCTCGTTGGCGTGGAGACACACAATACAGTGTAACTTGCGACCTTTAAAAAACTCTAGCCGCATACTGTACAACTCCTTAAACTATTCTTAAATCTTTCAGAATTTCGTTTATCCCCCTTGAGGTAATATCATCTAAAAGGGCGTCCTTAGATTCTGTATCTGTGTTACTTGTGCCAGTGATCTGTGAATCAAATATTTTCATTTTGTCGAAGTGCGTGCCCCTCTTTCTCATCTCATTCCCATTAATATGTCTCTCTGCGACGCTTATTTGAGTTACAGGTTGCGACGACTCACAATTTCTATTGCGTTTGAATCCCTTCCAAATCTAGGAAATAAGTTATGAATGTAAATTAAACAATCCAGAATAAAAGCTTGCTATTGATTAGAATATAACTTTTTGTTGAAAAATTTCGGCTATAGAAAACTTGAAAAGATTTGTGCGACCTAAGAATGAAAAAAAATTAGAATGAAGTTTTTACTAAAATTTTTTGGCGGCTTTCCTGTATCAGAGATTCTCAGATTCTCAAACTTGTTTTTGCCCCACCCACCTACACATGCTAAAATGGAACGAAAACCCTAAGCATATTACTTAACTTAATATTTTTTCTTAAACTAAATAAACTCATAATGAAGAGATGACTAGGGGAGCAGGTACTGTAATTTGAAAACCCTTATAGTTATAAAATTTATGATTTGGATAAGCAATGTTATGTTATCAGTTTGTAAAAGGTTAGATTCTTTCAAATTTCACGCGGAGAAAGTCCTTCGTTACGAGATTTGATAATAATTTCTTTACGATTCAAATTCATCTCGAAAAAAATTAACATTAATTAATAAATAATTTAATAACTTGTAATTTTCATTATGTTCGACTCTTACTAACAAAATGGCTTATACTGAACTGATTTTAAGATTTTTCTATTATTCGTTTCTTTATTTACTGTAAAGTAAACATTATCCAAATATATTACATATTAAATTATTTTTTAGCTCTAAATTATCTTAGTATAAAATAATTTTGTTTATGGAACACCTGTCTTTAACATAATATCATATAACGTAACATTTTTTTTAAGAGTACGTAGACTTTTGTTCCAACTGTATATCCGGTTTTTACTAATGAGAAAGCAAAAGTAGATAGGTTATGCTATGTTAGAATTCTTCCGTTACTTGAACAAAGTTGTAGGTATTTCCTTTCTCCTCCCACCTCCTCTTCTAGCCCCTCTAACTACCGAACCACCAGGGGAGAACAGAAGCCTGCCCTGCCAAAATTATTGAGCAAGGTATTAATCAATGTCTGTACTGAGGCGAACTAACTCGGTGCCGTATTATCAATTCCATTATCGGGCCTACAAATCAACTGCCGGCCATTTACCATTTTCTGTTTATTAAATGGCTCCTTTATCCGGGTTTGCTCGCCTGTCACCTCCGGTCGGCTTAAATTTTGTTGGGCATCGCCCTTCCGTCGAGGTCTTCCGATTTGTGTGTTCTGGAGCGATGGTGTTATAGGGAACTCATAGTTAAAACTCATTAAATGTATGGTAAGAAGAATAGGAGTCAATATGAATACAACAATAAAGAACAAGAACTAAACGTTAACAGTAAATAAAAAACTTTCGTGATCTTTGAAAAATTATTATTAATTTGCGGCCAAGAATATCCTTCGGCAGTAAAAAATCGTTCCCATAGATCTGAAAATAGTATCCTTCAGTGGCTATGGGTACTTTTGATAAAATTTGGTGCCATGATGAAGATTATCATAAAGGCTTTGGCTTCAGATATGCCAGGATCTAACGATTTTCGAAGGCCAAAGGATATCCTTGACAACTCCTTATCAACAAAATTTTCGAAGGTTGGAGAGGGTGTCTCGGATCTATCATTCCCTAATCACAGAACCAAATTCGTGAGTTATGTTGTGAAGTCGACTATTCTCAAGGATACTATTTTCAGATATGCTATCTAATAATTTTTGACGGGCAAGGGATATCCTTTGCCACTCCTTCCTGAAAAATTATTTTCGTCCTTCTAAAATTTGATTCAATTGTTTTCTTTTATAAAAGGACACTCTTTCTTTTCGTTTGATCCTTTTTACAGGACGCTGAAGAACACTAATATCAGATCAGCAAGGATCTTACATTTTTGGACAATCTCCTCACTCCTTGACCACTCCTTCCAGGCAAATTAATGTTCGTCCTTGATTGAAATTGAAAATTTAACAAATTTATTAGTTTCACTGAAAGACACTATATTTAAATCTGCCAGGATCTACTGATTTTTGACGGACATTGTTGTCCTTTTGAAAATTGATTTAATTGTTATTAAAAGGACAATATCTCCCTTTCCGTTTGTGGTTCTATAGTTTATGAACTAAATTTATTAGCATGAAATAGGTTTAATTATTTACATCTGCCTATTTTCAATAATTGTATGGTTTCCCCGAAAAACGTTCTAAGTGACAAACATAAAATTTTGAGTATTCAGTGAAAGAAAATCATAATCTAAGGTTTTTGTTAGTTTTGTAGGTTATATTATATATTCACATATATATATTTGTTGTATTTACATGTATAATAACATAATGCAGTGCTATATCGTACCAAGACGTACTATTATACATTTTAAAACTTTAACATCGCCACTTCGGAAATTTTGTCGCTTAGAACGTTTTTCGGCGGAGTCCTTCATTTAATATTTCTTATTCTCATCATTACGTTTGTATATTTGTTCCTACAGAACTTTATTTTCTCTTCTGCCAATGTAATAATAATTGTAAAGAATTATTTTAGAGAGTTATATTTTCATAATCATAATTTCATTCATTGAAAATGCTTAATAAATAAGTAGATGATAACTTTCATCTTATTTAATGTATCTTCCAAACATTATAAAATAAATCTAAAACTTGAATTTTAGTTTAACGACATTGGCCATTTAGGGAAGAGAGGGTGCATTGTAATAAACTAGCCATTTACTCATATTTTACGCGAACTGCAATTATTCTGTTCGAGAGAAGATAATAAAAAAAATAAAAAAAAGTCTTTTGACCGTGAAATGTTTTGGAAATTGGACAAATGTGACAGAAGTAGTAATATGCAGCCAATCTAGCCTCGCCGACGGAACGGCAAACAAAATTAGTTCAGGAAATTAAAACTTAAAAACTCGTTCCAGATAGTTCTCATGTTTCACAAACGAAGTTTTCATGTTCTCATTATTCTATTTTGGAACGATCACAATCGGACATAAAAGTTTTCCCTATGTTTCAGATCAGTTATGTGCCCAATTACAGAGTTGGACTTATATTTTTGTATATAACAGTTTTTGAACGCTGTAACCATCTTGAGACAGTTTAAGAGGGGTAAAATGTTAGTTTAATTTAATTTATCCTATTTTTTTAATAAGAAACTAACTAACAGGATTAAAAACCTACGTATTGTGCCTATTTATTATACTACAAAGGATAAGATCAGTTTTTCGAATGTTTGTTGAAAGAAATATTTATTTAAAATTTAATTGGAAGTTTCTTTTTCCCTACTTCAATGGAAAATACCAGATCGTTTCAAAAGTTCTGTCGTTTTTGGGTAATTAAAAAAAAAACAATGAACCAATAACCATAAAATAATTTTATTCATTAAAATAATCTCCATTACAACTAATTCCAAATACCGTTTTTAAAAAATGATAAATCTTTGCTGGCAAAAACTGATTTAATTCCAATTCTAGGTTTTGCTGGTTATCAAAACATTTCTGCCAGAGACAATTGTCCAGAGATCTGAAAATATGAAAATCAGTGGGTGAAAGGTCAGGAGAATATGGTGGGTGGGGCAATGTTTCCCATCCAATTTCCATTAGTTTATCCCTGGTCTTTGCAGTACGGGTTCGAGCATTGTCTTGAAGGAGTGAGGGTCTTTTTCTGTTTATCAAATTAAGGTCGAATTCGATGTTAACAGTGGTCTAATATCGCGCAATAGGAGTCTGCAGTAATAGTTTGCTCCTGACTTAGGAGCTCATAGTGCCTCACAATGCCTTTTCTTGCCCAGAAAACAATCAGAAATACCTTTTTCGGGGAAGGATCAGGTTTTGGAAATGGTTATGGTTCATCAACTAGACCGCCATTGGTATGATCGCCGAATATTGTCGTACAATACCCACATTTCATCACAAGTGATGATTCTGTCAAAAAAAAGTAATTTTTTAATCGAGAAACTAAAGATGAAACTGTTATCAGTCGAATTATCTTATTTGCCTCTGATAACCTGTGAGGGACCAATTTATCCATTTTTTTATTTTCTCATTTGATCTAGGTATCTTCTTATGAAACATTTAACTGCTTTCTAAATATTTCCTCTTATGTTTGACGTGGATCCGAATCAACTTATTCTCGAATTAATTCGTTGGCAACTTGAGGTCTTCCAGAAAGAGGTTCATCTTCAAGCATTTCATCGACTTGACAAAATTTGGAAAACCAAATCGAGCTTTACGTTTAGAGAGAACCTTCTTACCAAATACGGAGCAAATTTTTCGAGCGGCTTCGGTTGTCTTCAAACGAAGTTTAAATTCATATAATAAAATTGACAGAAGTTGAAATTCAACACTAACCAGTTTAATATATTTCTCTAAACGTTTAGCAGTGACTGGATTAAAAGGTAATTCCTATTACAAAGTTGCAGTAAATAATATTGTTTACATTGGAAAAAGTCGAATTGAAAATAGAATTATAACAAAGACGTTACAGACCAAATAAATCTTAATTAATGAAAAAATACAGGTTTTTCTAAACAGCCTTGTACTATTTTGTTTTCTTCTTATTTTGATTTCTTGTACTATTATATTTTGTTCATTATTTCAGTTTCTTATTGTTCCAGAATAAGTTTGTTTATTAAAATATTTATTTCATTTTTCGTTACATTCGACAATTTAATCTTTTCTTCCTTTGATGTAACCTCAAGTGTCTAATGATTAATAATTGAAGCCATTGGCGGAAGAAGGTGTAAACTCATTTTTTTATTCACGTTTTCTCACCTGCAGTTATAGTTTTAATACACAGACTGTCAATAGATAGGACAAATAAGCTTAAATTGCGCGTTAAAAGATGTGTCAACTCAAGAGAATTCTTTTTTTAGAAACAAGTTATCAACAGATTCATTTAAAAACATTAGAGCAAGAAAAGCTATATGATACGATTTATGATAGATAGGACAAATAAGCTTAAATTGCGCATTAAAAGATATGTCAACTCAAGAGAATTCGTTTTTTAGAAGCTATATGATACAAAATAGACAATAGATTATAAATAGAAACAATTTTATAAAGAAAACACTAACGTCCGGAAAAGTTCCACACCTGTAACGCGAACATTTTAACATTTTAATAGAAGTGAGTTAACACCTTTTCAATAATGGAAGAAGGTGTTAAAATACTACAAAAACTAAAATACAGCCGCTTTTAAGATTTTGGTTTTTGGACTAAATCTTCAAGAACCTATCTTTATAGATTTTTTACATACAAATTTACGTCAAATCCTAATTCAGCATCCTAAAAGACATTGAAAAAAGTTCATTCATTAAAAACAAAAAATATCATTTTTTCAAGGGGGATGAAATTTTTAAACCAAACATTGACAACTTTTCATTTAATCAACATTACTTTACTTTGCAATTTAACATGATTGGTACCGCTGGAAAGATGAGAGCCTCAGCTTTCTTTTGATGTACATAAATGCATAATTCGGTGAACCAAAACCTCTATGAAAAGTTTGGAAATCCGAAAAATTTTTACATTTTAAAACATTTTTATTTTTAACTTGAGCCTGAAACCAAATAGGAAGATGAAATCAAAGACATTTGAAGCGTATTACCACCCTTTCGGATGGTATTTCGGGTAAAAATATAAAATTGATAAGTTTTACCTTCTAACTATAATTCAAGGTTTTGTCAATTTAAAAAAAAAAATTACTTACCATTTTTTCTGTCAAATTTTGATGGTTACGGTTTTTTTTTTCTATTAAAAAAAAAATTCGTATTTAAGGGTTCATTTGAATGCTGGATTAGAATCTCACGTAAGTTTTTGTGAAAATAAATCGATAAAGGTAGTTTAAAATATTTTTTTAAGAATTTATCCTAAATCAAAATATATAAAGCAGTTATATTTTTTCTTAAATTTGCAATAAAAAATAAAAATTTTGGTGCAAGGATCATTTATATACCATTTTTTAAACGCAAGATATAAACAAAAAAAAATAGCTTAATGCTATTTCATTAATTTTCTCGGCTTCTAGGGCCCATTAGTTGGAACGGCAAAATACGTGTTTAATATTTATTGGCCAGAAACCCCGAAAAAAAATTGCCTACAAGAAGATCCATGAAAGACTGAGTGTGTCCTCCCCTAATTAATTAATAAAATTGAATTGATAAAATTTAATATCAATATAAAATCAAACACTAAAATAAGTATGAATTCATCAAGACAACATGGATTCCTATTCAAATCTGTAAATGTGAAGGTTATCAAACTAATTATAATTGCGAGGATTTCATTTTTCTAAATGGTCCCACAGATGCACCAAGGCTATGAATTACGTAGTTATTCCCCACTGATTGTATTTAATAGCGTGCAACATATATTTTTATCTATTATAGAAGTAGAAACCGGTTTGTATGAGAAAGAGATTAGTTAAAGCCTTGAGATTTTTCCTAGACGTGGGGTTTACCCAGAACCATTTAACTTTTTTTGCAAGGGAGTCAATATTATCTACATTTGAACACAACTAAAACTAAAGAAACGCTGTTTAATAGAATAGAACAAAAATAAAACTTTAATAAATTAAGTATAAATACGAAATAAGTGTTTAAGAAGATAATGATTCTTTTATCGGATAGATATCTAAACATCATATCATAGGATTTATCAGAGAAATAAACGAAAAGCATAATTAAATATAATTAATAAAAAAACAAACATATCATTATTAAAATAAAATTTATTTTCCGCTATTCTTGAATTTTTGTACATGGATATGTCTTTTGTTGCTTAGAAGGATAAGTTCGGATAAAATATTCCTTACTTTCTCTCATGCTATATTTTCTTCCTAAAACTCTCTTTTCCTCTAATATGCGTGAAACTCCTTGGATATGAGCCCTTTCCCTTTATAGAATTACTGTAGATAAATAATTTCATTCAACATTATAAACCCGGGAGAACTCGGTAGAGTTAGTGAGACGCGAGAACTGCCACATGAGATTTCCTTTCACGTTCAAAATTTTTGCTTTTTCGAAGAGAATAAAAATTTCTAAACATCAAATAAAATTAATATAATG
Source organism: Euschistus heros (assembly GCA_003667255.2). NCBI lineage: Eukaryota > Metazoa > Arthropoda > Insecta > Hemiptera > Pentatomidae > Euschistus > Euschistus heros. Next base: position 3,347,785 of record RCWM02000020.1, read on the forward strand.
CTTTTAAGGAAAAGCAAATTAGCAAACATAAAATAATTTAAAAAAATCGTACTATATTAAATTAAATTACAAAGTACAGTATTAAAGTACAGTTAAACATAAAAAAAAAATTCTAAAATTTCAAATCAATAAAATAATTCAAGAAAAAAAAAAGTAAGATGATCAAATATTAGGAACTAAAATTAAAAAAAAAAAAAAAAAAAAAAAAAAAAAAAATACACGATTTTTTATGTAAGTCATTAAAACAACGGGATTTATTTTATCATGCAAAGACTTGCAGTCAGGATTTTGGGTACGGTTTCTATGAAATAATAAAAAAAAGGTAAAAAATAATAAATGAAGTAAAAATAAGGTTTGAATGAAAAAGGTCATGTTTGAAACACCTTATTTTGCCTCAATTTTATTTTTTTAGTAAAATCAATTGTTAATTTCATTTATTATTAATTTAAGTTATTTGATCCTTTTAATCATAAAATTTCAATAGGGAAAAGCAGCTGATCATAGATAGACATATCCCATGATCTATTGTTTTCCCAGCTAGGAATAAATTGAGCTTTTATTCTAATGTTGTATTCATCTTCTATGGTTCTGATTTATTTACTATTTTTATTAACAAATACAGTTATTGGAATTAAACTAATGCTTTAAGATGCCATGTTTTTAATTTGTAAAGATAAAACAATTCAATAGGTTTAAAATTCTCTGAGAGCCATAAATATACTAACTTAATACTAGTATAGAATTAAAATTTTTAGTTTCCTTGTTAGACATTCATCATGCACGACAATACAAGACCATGACCCAAGCTTTTACAAGCCATTGTTAGTCACAGCATTCTTGTTAGTTTACAGTTTTCTTAGGTCAAATCACTTGTCTCATTCAAATGTTTGAGTTAGAACCTAAATATTTATTTTAAAAAATCTTAAATAATGTTTCAACGTGATCATTATACAAACTTTATAAAATTTACTGTTAAGCTGATAATTATGTGTTGGGTTAATCTACTTTAATACTTCAATATAAAGCATTGTGTTTTATGAAGCTTTTAAAACTATTCAAAAACAAATTTTACTTAAAAAATAATAACAAACTTTGTAATAAGCTTTTCTATAATTCCAAAACTAATTTTAAAATCTGCTCAAAATGACTGATCGAGTGATTTGACTATTATATTAAATCTAAATTCTCAAAAATAAAATTTTGTATTTAATTATTATAGAAGCCTACTCACCTCTAGAGGAAGCTTGAATAGTTCCATGTTGGCGATATCTCCAGCTCTCTTCTACCGCCCCACTCCTAAAAATAAATTAATATTAATTATATTTTTATTTGTATTATTATATCATAAAAAAAATATTGAACAGATAATCTCTTATAAATAATAATACAATTGCATAGTAACTGGTACACTTTTTGCTTCCGTTAATTGTAGAAAGCAGTCGATATTAAATCGAGAGACATATATTTAGAATGTAGAAATTAAAATTGAAAAAATATTTTTTCATACACAAGAGAGAATTTGTTGTTCGAATACCGATACCGATACCAATATCGATGAAAAAATAACTATGTATGAGTTTTAAGAAAAATGAACTGCAATGTCAAAATACTGACGCAGATTAAAGTTAAAATAACAAAACTACTAATTATTATATTTAAAATATTTTATAAATATATATGGATGCATGAATTTTTAGATTTTATTTTTTGAACTCAGTTTTGGCAATGACATTGACTTCAGCAGTTTAAATAAGTAATAATTGTATATAATGTTTATATACGATTGTACAAATGTTATTCTTAAATCATTGTGTTTTTTATATGGATATACAGTGGCTCACAGTCAAAATGATGTAAGTGATTTACTAAAAAAAAAAAACTATTTTATACCAAGCCAAAATTTATTATCAACAATCTTTGCTTACAAAAATACAGAACAAACATTAGGCTACAATTTACAATAGTTAAAATTTATTTTACATCAAATCATAAAATTAAAAAAAAAAAAAAATCATAAATCAATATACATTTCTAAGATCACAATGAAAAAAAAAACAATAATATTTTAAATTTTAATACTTTATAGGTAAGCCTTTATTTTTTATTACCTCTTTCAAACGATTAGGCAATGTATTGGACAAGCTTTTCTGTGTGAGATGGACTTATCTTCTCCCATTCTTCTTGAAGCGCCTATTTGAGATCTTCTCTGTTTGATATCTCTCATGTTTCCTCACTTAGGCTTTAACATTTTTTTTTCAGGATGCCACAATATAAATGTTTATTCATTGTTCTTTCTATAAAATGAAGATTTCCTACCCCCGAGGCAGCCATACACCCCCAAACCATAACATGACCACCTCCATGTTTGACGGTTGGGCGAAGAATTTTTTCATGGAGCTCTTCATTTGTCTTTCTCCAGACGAAACCTCTTCCATCAGAGCCAAACAAATCAAATTTTAACTCATCCGAATATAAAACAGTTTTCCAGAAGTCCATGTCTTTTGTTAAATACACCTTAGCAAAATTGAATCTGACGTTTTTATTTTTGTCATTGATATAAGGTTTCGCCTTGTAACTCTACCATTGTATTGGTTTTTTCTTAAGACCCTTCGAATGGTTTCAGCACATACCGTTTTGTTTAAATGTTTCATTACTAATGTAGCCAACTTTGGAACACTTAATTTTGGATTCTTTTTTATTTGACACAAACTCCAACGTTCATCATTCCCAGTAAACCTTTTTTTGGCTCTCACCCTAGGTTTTCTTATAATTCTGAACTGTTCCACACCATTGTAACGGTGGAACCCCGTAAAATTTCTACCCAGGTAGCCCAATGTGGCAGGTGCCTTAGGGTAGGCCACACTAAGAATTATTGCAGGCTGGACCCGCGATGTGGAATATGCGAGCCAGGAATATGAACAAACCTCCGGTGATGAAACCTTCATACACACCCAAACAGACACACAAACCACCCACTCCCAACACAAACGTACAACACCTTACCACTCAACCTCTACAAATACACAACATAAATTCACCAGTTCTTCTGCTCGATCCATACCACAAATGCAAACTATACCAGTGAATAATAATCCTCCTCGATCCGAAACCAGCACATATTCCCAGGATGAACCTATCACTGCTCCACGTTTCCGCATGCCCCCAAGAGTCTCCAACATGTTTCAGAGCAGATCAACTCATCATCAGCATACTACTCAGGCAACCAATCACGAAAATACAAGCGATCACGACAATCTAAACTTCGCAAACTTACTGACAAACTTCCTTAAACCCCTAATACCACAAATTAAACAATTTTTCATGCAGTTAATTTCCCAGATGTTTATAAATGAACATGGAGAATATTAATAACTCACAGAATCATACACTAACACTACTCAACTGGAATGCTAACGGTGTTAAGAAACGCCAAAACACACTGATAGACTTTTTGGCGCGCTACAAAATAGACATAGCATTTATCACAGACACACACCTCAAGGCCGGCGACAGATTGCGAATTAGGAATTACACAATATACAGAACTGACACGGAGGATAGATTTGGAGGAGTAGCACTTCTTATTAGGAAAGATCTAGAGCAATCCGAGATAATCCTACCCCGACTTCAAAATTTAGACGCAGTAGCAGCTAGACTGAAACTAACAGATAATACTTTAAATATTGTTTCGGCCTACCAAAGACCAAGCAAACGACTGACAGACACAGATTTCGAACTGATATTTACTGGACAGCCAACACTATTACTCGGAGACCTCAACAGCAAACATACAGACTTTGGCTGCCGGACCCGAAATTCAAATGGGACCAAACTTCTAAAAATCACTGATAAACTTGGTCTCCAAATAAGTTCTCCAGAAGAGCCCACATTTTATCCAACCCAGTACGGCTACCGCCCAGACATATTAGACATAGGTCTCGTCAGCAACTTTCCCACTCCCATTCATCATACTCCTGTAACAGACTTGGATTCGGACCACCTCCCTGTGATCTGCTCTCTAGGCGCCCGAGCCCAACCACCACCCTCTCTTCCTCGGCTCATCACGGGAAAGGTGGACTGGAGGATCTTCGCCGAGGAGATGTGTTCGCTTCCCATCCCCTCACACTATTACACGACTGAAGACATAGACACAACCATATCCATACTCACACAACACATATACAATTCCATAAACACAGCCACTTCACATACGTACCCTCACACACACAAACAACACAAGACTCCACAGCACATACTTGACCTTATACACCACAAAAACCACATTCGTCGTCAATGGCAACGCTACAGACTACCGGATCACAAACGTGAGATGAACCGACTGTCCCGACTGGGAAGTGTTCTGAAGGCCACCTCACATCCAGCTGCACTAACAACCCACAGGTTATCACCTGCGTGAACTGTGGTGAAAATCACAGTCCGAGGTACAGAGGCTGTACTGCCTTCACACAATATAGAGCCAGGAATATGAACAAACCTCCGGTGATGAAACCTTCATACACACCCAAACAGACACACAAACCACCCACTCCCAACACAAACGTACAACACCTTACCACTCAACCTCTACAAAATACACAACATAAATTCACCAGTTCTTCTGCTCGATCCATACCACAAATGCAAACTATACCAGTGAATAATAATCCTCCTCGATCCGAAACCAGCACATATTCCCAGGATGAACCTATCACTGCTCCACGTTTCCGCATGCCCCCAAGAGTCTCCACATGTTTCAGAGCAGATCAACTCATCATCAGCATACTACTCAGGCAACCAATCACGAAATACAAGCGATCACGACAATCTAAACTTCGCAAACTTACTGACAAACTTCCTTAAACCACTAATACCACAAATTAAACAATTTTTCATGCAGTTAATTTCCCAGATGTTTAAAATGAACATGGAGAATATTAATAACTCACAGAATCATACACTAACACTACTCAACTGGAATGCTAACGGTGTTAAGAAACGCCAAAACACACTGATAGACTTTTTGGCGCGCTACAAAATAGACATAGCATTTATCACAGACACACACCTCAAGGCCGGCGACAGATTGCGAATTAGGAATTACACAATATACAGAACTGACACGGAGGATAGATTTGGAGGAGTAGCACTTCTTATTAGGAAAGATCTAGAGCAATCCGAGATAATCCTACCCCGACTTCAAAATTTAGACGCAGTAGCAGCTAGACTGAAACTAACAGATAATACTTTAAATATTGTTTCGGCCTACCAAAGACCAAGCAAACGACTGACAGACACAGATTTCGAACTGATATTTACTGGACAGCCAACACTATTACTCGGAGACCTCAACAGCAAACATACAGACTTTGGCTGCCGGACCCGAAATTCAAATGGGACCAAACTTCTAAAAATCACTGATAAACTTGGTCTCCAAATAAGTTCTCCAGAAGAGCCCACATTTTATCCAACCCAGTACGGCTACCGCCCAGACATATTAGACATAGGTCTCGTCAGCAACTTTCCCACTCCCATTCATCAAACTCCTGTAACAGACTTGGATTCGGACCACCTCCCTGTGATCTGCTCTCTAGGCGCCCGAGCCCGAGCCCAACCACCACCCTCTCTTCCTCGGCTCATCACGGGAAAGGTGGACTGGAGGATCTTCGCCGAGGAGATGTGTTCGCTTCCCATCCCCTCACACTATTACACGACTGAAGACATAGACACAACCATATCCATACTCACACAACACATATACAATTCCATAAAACACAGCCACTTCACATACGTACCCTCACACACACAAACAACACAAGACTCCACAGCACATACTTGACCTTATACACCACAAAAACCACATTCGTCGTCAATGGCAACGCTACAGACTACCGGATCACAAACGTGAGATGAACCGACTGTCTAGGCAAATTAGACTAGAACTGGACAAAGAGCGGGTCCAAAATACAACAGCTACCTGGAGAGTTTCGAGCCGGGGGACCCAACGACTTTGGAGAGAAACCAAACGATTGACTGGACAAATCACACAGATCCCCACTCTTACACTCGGGACAGACACTGCAACGACTGATGACGAGAAGTGTGCAGTTTTCGCTGAACATCTTTCTCGTAAGTTCAGAGACTTTGACAGACAAGATGAACTAACTGACAAGGAAGTAGATACATACCTCGCGACACCTACAACAACAGTAGAACCCCTGATCCCCTTCGTCTCTCCAATCGAGCTGAAGTGTCTCATAAGAAGGTTGCCAAGGAAAAAAGCTCCAGGAGATGACCTGATACCTAATTTAGTCCTCAAAACGGCTGCCTAGGAAGACCGTTGCGCTGCTCACCAGTATATACAATGCCTGTCTCCGGTTTGGTTACTACCCTCACGCCTGGAAGAACGCCATAGTACTCCTTTTTCACAAAAAGGGGAAGCCCAAGCACGAACCAGACAGCTATCGTCCAATAAGTCTCCTCAACACACTGGGGAAACTCTTGGAGAAGATTATCGAGAAGCGTCTCCGCTCACATTTAGAAGACAACGAAGTTATCCCGCAACATCAGTTTGGCTTCAAGCCTCACCACTCGGCAACACACCAAGTCCAAAGAGTCGTCGAAGTAATTTACCGTGGCTTTGAGGCAAAAAAAAATATACCACGGGAGTATTCCTAGATGTGGCAGCAGCATTTGACACAGTGTGGCACCGTGGTTTACTGCATAAGCTGAAGAAGACTTGGCCAGAGTTGGGCAAAATGTAATTGAAATATATTCTATGAATTACGATTACACTGTAATTGTAATCCCGGCCGGGATTACATTACATGATATAATGCAATTACTTCATGAATTACGATTACAATGTAATTCATCAATGTAATTCAATTACGGATTACATAATCGGATTACAATGTAATTGAATTTTGCCCAACTCTGGACTTGGCCTCCACTCTACCTTTTCAGCATTATAAACTCATTTTTGACCAGCAGGACGTTCCAAGTGAGAATAAAAAATGCTATCAGCGTGAGAAATATTATCCTCGCAGGAGTACCCCAGGGTGCCATACTGAGTCCTCTTTTATTTAACCTCTATTGCTCGGATATCCCCCAGTGTGATGAGGACACAATTATTGCTCAATTCGCTGATGACACAGCACTGCTTTCCCAAGATGATGATCTTCACGAAGCCATCGGAAAACTTCAATGTGGCATTAACGGTGTCTCGTCATGGTTCCGGAAGTGGAAACTTCAACTAAACCCATCGAAGACGGAAGCAAAAATCTTCACCTTTCGTCGCTTCAACCTCACCAACCTGATTACACTTCGACTCGATCACATCCCAGTTCCCTGGAATCCTAAAGACCAGGCAGTGCGTTACCTAGGAGTACACCTTGACACCAACTGACTCGGAGATTACACACTAACTACATCTTACAACAAGCTAACGCAAGACTTAAACTTTTGTACCCTCTTTTAAATAGAAAATCATTACTTCGTCACAGAACAGCTATTTTAGTATACAAAACCATGCTGCGGCCCCTACTGACCTACTCCTGTCCTGTCTGGTATAACACTTCAAAATTAACCAAAAAGAGACTACAGACATTCCAAAACAGAATTCTGCGAATGGCGGTTAATGCGCCCTGGTTTTTAAGGAATTCCCAGCTTCACCGGGAACTGGGAGTTGATCGACTTGAAGAGGTCTTTAACAAGCTCACAAGACGACACCATGAACTTCTCCACGTCGCATCTGGAGCTCAGGAGTATAACTTAGGAACATTGTTTTATTTCTAAAACGTTCAATAATATGTTGAACGGTCGTATAACTCCTATTGATAATAGAGGTGATTTCTCGTTGTGTTTTGCCTATTTTAAGATTGTTGATTACTATTTCTAGTTCGCGAATAGTTGCATGTGCACCCATTTTAATCAAAAGCTCGAACAAGACTGATTAATTGTATTCATGTTACTTATTTTTGTTTTCATTAAAAAAATAAAAATAGTAAACTCGGTACCCGATAATTCCATGTAAGTAATCATTGCATCTTTTTCACAGTGACCAAGACCCTACGAGTTTTAATGAAGAATTTTTTTTTCAATTTGTATAAATGTAGCTGAGTTGAATTGATTATATAAATTTAATCTATGACAATGAATCATTTTGCTTTCATGTGCATTGGCATTTAAATTTTAACAAATTGAAAGTAACAAATTGAGGATACGCTTAAACAGAGAGATGATAGCACTCTACGAAGACATCGACATATTCAAAAAAACCATGATTGATCTGGCTTGATTACGTTGAAAGGACGCCAAAGCAAAGAATTTCCAGGAGAATGTTGTATGGCAGGTCCGAAGAACAGAGACTGAGAGGTGAGCCGATAGTGACGTGGCTACGAAATGAGGAGGAAAGGACCTTCAAAAAATGAGAGTCAGAAGATGGCAGACAAAAGCAAGGATCGTTAGGAGTGGCTATGAATTTTAGAGGCCAAAATTCTTCAAGAGCTGTAGAGTCCATCAGCGAGTGAGTGAGTGTGTTTTCTGCATTTATAATATCAACTAAGAAGTCATAATTAAGAATTGTGAATCGACGATCCAAAGTCTCAACATTCAGGTTTATTTCGTTCTGCAAAAGAAGGCAATTTGGATTCGAGAACATTGGAGCTTGGTATGCCCATTGCTACTTTTTAAAGTTTTAATTTAACTTACCCCTTCATTGAAACCTCTCGAATCCTTAACCTGTGACATAAACAGGGGTTTCTTTTATTCTTCAGACCTCGAGGCCCTAAGTCTTTTCTTCAGCCTCTCGAGACCTCGAGGGTATAGAGAAATAGGGAGTTTATTACATCTCCATTAAACGGAACTTAATTTCGTAACCATTTTATTACTTTTAAAAGCCGCCTCAGGTATAAACCTTCTCATTTACTTTGATCATCGTAGGCAGCTTTAATTAATTAACAGGTCTTTAGGGTTCCGCTATTCGCTCTGCGAGAAGTATAAGCATTTGTATACGACATGTGCTCAGTCAGTATATAGAGAACGTAATGCTCTCAACTTTTATCAAGTACCATAAGCCCTTAGGCATGGTCTTAAAATTAACTTTGAGTTTCTTCTTCAAAAATCTCTCGTTTAAGGCTTGAAGTACATCAGATATGGCATCAAAGCAACCTCAGTTCAATATTTTTGACTCACATTTGCTTCACATTAGGTTGATGGGAATAAGAAATCGTAACCATGGATTACTCGCAGAATAACAAAAATAACAATAGCTTTAAATAACAAATTAAAATAAAACTAGCATACCAAATTAAAAACTGCTTGTCGTTTCCGACTACTCCAATATTTACTAGACAAGCGTTCAAAGCTCCCAATGAATTACAAAAGACTTTTTTACACGACACTAATTAGACCCATTTGGATATAAAGAGTTGAGATTTGAGGCTCGCTTAAAATACGAGAAATCTGCTCGAATAAAGAGGTTTTTCTCGTATCTAATCCTTACAATCCAAAATCCTCCGTACAACCCTCAATGCTTCTTATTATGTCACAAACAAAGTTATCCATAAAGATCTTAATGTTCCATATGTTGCTGATATGGCCCAAACCAGATACCTATCATTGTAAACTTCATACCCACTCGAACCCACACTCTATAACCGATAATACTCCCAGGCTTCTGAAAAGAAGATGGCCAAGATACCTTTTAATGTAGAACTACAAAGGTGCTACTGTTGAGTAGTTCTTTACATGATAGTGACATGCCATTGTAATCGTCTTCTTCTAATTTACTTGTATATAATATATTTAGTTGTAAATATCAGTAAATAGTAACAAAAAATCATATATTTGATTGCAAGGATCTTCGCCGCTGCAGAAAAACTTCGACGTGTTCTCAGTTTTGGTGTGACAGTTGGGAGTATGAGAAAACGGGCACGTTTGTGTATAGCGGAGAACGGCTTCCAATTTGAACATAATTTAAAATGATTAAAAATAAATGAATTTTAAAGATTAATGGTGAGTTTCTATGTATTTGTTTTTGGTTTTTTTGAAATCTAAAATGCAATACTCTCAAACATTAACAATCCTTGAACCATCATTTTTTCTCTTAATGTCATCGATTTCTTGGTCTCAAAAACACCAAATTAAAAAATGACGAGTGCGTTAGAAGCGCAATTAAATAAGATATTTTCCCTCAAATTTGCTGCCATCTGAGACTAAAATTAAAAACTCTGGATTACTTTAAACATTTTCCGATTCACAAAATTTTTCACTTATTTTGTTGTTCTGGCTGAAATAAAGCACAAAAAAAAGGCCCAAATAATTTGCCATGGTAATAATCTTATTGAAAAATTAATGTAAATTTTAACGGTGCTATCAGATTTTCGGAGAATTTTTTAGATAAAAGATATCACGGTTTTTCGACACCAGGTAGTGGTATCTTTCAAAATCGAGAAAAAACGAAATTATTACGAAATAGTTGAGAATCGGACCTTGGTTAATATGAACTTTTTTGTTCATTTTTTGGTGTCAAATCTACTGGTGAAGTTTGTCCCGCGAGTAGCAACTCACCCTGTATACTTCTAGTAAATGTTTGGGAAACTTATTACAACAACATGAAAATAACTTGTAAAGCTACCACCGAATGGTTGCAGTCCTGAGCCCATCTTATTTTCAGACACCTTCGAGGGTCATCGGAAACAGGAAGAGAAGCAAGTTGAGAGACTAGTGGATTCAAGCGGGAAAGGTGCTCACGATGAAAGGACAGATATCTGGTTTGGACTAAATGAGCAACACCTCGAACAATAAAATCATCATGGATGAGATTATTTGTGACAAAGTAAAGACCACTCAGGAGTTTTCGAAGGGTTTTGGATAGTGAAGTTTCAACTCTCATGAAAATAAATCTTTTGTAATTAATTAGAAGCTTTGCACGTTTGTCTAAACTGGCTTTTAAAACTATTTGCAACAGTCATTTACATATTTGGTAATAATAAATAACTATTAAATTCCATAATTTAATGTTTTCAAGGATGCAGAATAACAAATGTTATTTTATACTTTTAATTACATTACTAGTTGATAGGGTATCGTGTTTCAAAAAGAAAAATAAGACAAGATAATAAGGGGAAATCATGGTTGTTATTTCCTAGTATCATATCCTGTTATAGGTACTATTAAAAGGTAAGGAAAATGTCCAAGGTAAGGAGGTAAGGGAAATTTTTTTTTTCAATAATATAAATATATAAAAAGATTTAGTGAACCCCAAGGATTGATGCCGTCCCACGCGATAACAATAATAAAATATGGTAAACATTATTGGACCTCATCTAGACCTCTTTCTTCATATTCCGAGGTTGTCTTAAGTTTAATTGGTCATTGGATTATCATTCACTTCACAAAAAATCTTTTATAAAATTGTCTCATGTTCTTAAAGTCTACATTCGTAAATTATATAAGCAATATTTTACTGTTGTAAAATATGTTGGTAGCCATCACAATTCAAACAATGTCACTTAAAAAAAAAAAAGAAAAGGCTAAAAAAAGAATTATTAGGGGTTGTCTCCTTCACCGTCAATAATAGTGATATCGTCGGTGAGATTGCTAATTCCGTTATGTGCATTTTTTCGATTTAGGTTTTGTTTTAAAATGAAATTCTACGTGTAATGTAAAAACCCGATTACGCAAATTCAGCTTGGATCAGGTTTTAGAAAAATATTTTTGTGATTTTAGCCCAAAAATCGTGAACTCATGTGTATCAAAGCTCATTTTGTATTTAATATCATATAAGGTGCTAAAATGAACATAGAGGAAATGGCAATCTCGATATATATACTGACGATATATTTATATTATTATAATACTAAATTCTTCAATGAAGGAGCCAACAATTATTGAAATATCACACTTATTTTGGCATCACTCCTCTTTATTATTCCTCAATTAAGTTACATGTTTCGGGAACTTTGTCCCATCCTCAGACTGAAAGGTAAAATTATAATGATATGTAATGGGCTAATTAATCTAGGAGTTGTATTGATTGATGTTAATAATAGAATAGTAGAGTAATTTATAAGAAATACTGTTTTCAGTCTGAGGATGGGACAAAGTTCCCGAAACATGTAACTTAATTGAGGAATAATAAACAGGAGTGATGCCAAAATAAGTGTGATATTTCAATTATTATAATTTTTTTTTTTGCTTACTTGTGATTCAGTTTTCTGTTGGAAATAAATTTTAAAATTTACATAAGTTAATTAGCTTAATCCTGCTGATCTTATATTCTTTCTTCTTTTTTTTCGCTTCCCTGTAGGATTGTATTGTTTATTTCCACAGGAGAGTAATGTTTTATGAAGATCGGTCAAACCCAGGTTAAAATTTTTTATTTCTTATTAGAAGAAACAGAGTCAAAAGGAGCTGACTTATTACGAGTAGTAACCTAGTGTTATTTAATATAACGAGAGTTGAGCTCTTAACTGCTCCTACTCTCCTAATAAACTATCAAAGTACGCATAACGCCCTCGCGTTCCTAAATAAACGTATCGCTTTTGACTAATTAGGTCACCGGTAAACATGTTCCATGTTAATTTATTTATTTATAATGATATATATTATAAATATATATGAATATTATAAAATAAAATAAACTCCAAAATTTTTATATTGCAGAATTTGATTAGCCCAAGAGATCGACGGCGGAGAAACAAGAACAATGAATACAGATGGAATGACATGCGAGAAGAATGGAGGAATAGAACGGTGAGGACTGAGCCGGAACCCTCTGCCAGAAGCAGTGACCCGGGAGTCCAAAAGGAACAGTCCAATTGTTCTTTCATCCGAAGGAGTCTAATTTTACCCAGGGCAGGTTTCTTTGATTAGCACCGTCGCAATTAACTGTTAATCCGATCTAACTCCCCTTCCTCTCAGTTCGCTTAATACTAGGCCAAGGTCGAACTTGAAATGATAATTATAAAAAAAGGCTTAACGAACCCGAATGTTCAATGCCGTTCCACCAACCTATCACCACACTGTTCTCTCCAACTCACCTTATCAAAACCTTAATATAAGCCTTAACACAATCCTCCCATCTACATCTAGCCTTCGGAACTTCACCTAACGGCTAGAATTTGATTAACTTTTCTGGAATCCGATTATTATCTAACGACTTTACATGTCTATTATAATCGTTATGCAGCTATTACCGGAAGTATACTCAACGGATAAATGTCCCGCAATTCCAGATTGTCATGGTCTCAATTCTCCCGCGTATTTATTCTTTTTGTACTAAATATTTATCTTAGTAGTTTATATTCGAAAACATTAAGACGTTGTTCTTCCCTTTCCGTAAGTGGCCAGGTTTGACAACTTTAAAAAAAACTATAGGGAGGATACTAGAATTGTAAATCCTAATTTATAAATTTCAGGACATTATGCCCAGAGCCACTGAAGGATACTATTTTCAGATATGTGAGGATTTAACGATTTTTGACGGCCGAAGGATATCCTTGATATCCTCCCAGAGAGAAGTTTAGTGTTTTTGAAAATGGAGGGAAGGGATTGGTGATTGAAGGGGTTATGCCTCAATATTAAAGAAAAACACAATCTAGTTCTTTGGATGAAGAATTTATGCGCAGTAATATCTGTTCGTAAAATATAAATATTTCAAAACAACTAGCAAAAGAGATATGGAGAAGATGAAAGAAAATGTAAAAGAAAAAACTTTAAACATAAATTACTCAAAATTGTGTATTGTTATATAAAACCTTCATCCACCAAACCCATTAATTAAATAAATCTTTTTGTTTTTTAAAAAGAAACTTTCTTCCCGTTTAATCCTTTATCCAGGACACTCCATCCATTGCCGGAAACTATTTTGTATTTTGGCTGTCTTGATCAGTGTCTAACATATTTATTTTATTTATTTATTTATTTATTCATAGTTGGAGATAGACCTCACAACCTTGACCCTCTCTACGCTTTCCCTATTTTGCGACCGAGAAATAACAAGCTTTCAGTCTTGACATTTTAAATTAAATTAAAATTTATTCTTGAATTTGATTTGTCGTACATATTGTAGACCTTGGTAATTTAAACTGCTCTATTTATTCAAATTTAATCCCTGATATATCTATGTTGTCGAAATTATCGTTCCTACTACTTTGGCTGTGTATTCCGTTTTAACGATTTCTATATTGTTAACGACCAATATCTTTACCGACTTTTATGAGCGTTGCTGTGTTTAGTTTAATAGTTTCCTCATCTTCTCTATACATTGCCATATTATCAGTATTACCAAGAACGGGTATTTTATCATCGATTTTAATACCTTCTCTCGTACACAGAGCTCTCTAATGAAGTATTCTAGTCACTCAAACTTTTCGGAATACATAGTACCAATTTTGACTGTTTTAAACGTTTGGACATACATCTTTACCAAATATTAGGTTGATGCAAAAATAATGCAGGTTTTTGTTATTCAGTAAAAGCTTCTTTGTTTTTCCAATTGCCTTGAGATGGCGTACGATTGTTGACTGATCCACATCAAGTTCTTCCGCTATTTCTCGAGTAGTTTTGGTGGGGTCAGTTTCAACTATTGCTTTTAACTGGTCGTTGTCAATAGCAGAGGGACGGCCACTACCTTCTTTGTTTGAAAGGTCAAAATTTCCGCTACGGAATTTTTGAAACCATCGCTGCACTGTAGATTCATTAATGGTACCCGGCCCCAAACTTAATTAATATTTCGAGCCGTTTGCGCAGCAGTTCGACCGGCTTGAACTCATACAAGTAAATTTGCCGAAAATTGCTCCGCGACGTCATTTTGTCTGGTGATACTGAATGGACTGAATTAGATGTTTAAAAAAAAAAAGGATTATATAGGAAAGTAAGCCAGATAAATAGGCTTTAAAATGATGTGTATACTTAGCATTGTGGATTAGTTTTGTTTACACAATTGGAATTAATAATGAAACGCAAATAAAATCCTGCATTTTTTTTGCATCAACCTAATATATCAATCTCTACAATATCCCTAGCTCGATCAACAAATCGTAAGATTTTTGCAAATCAACATAATGCTGATGAACTATGCTCTTATAATAATATTTTCTCTCTAAATCTTACCGAATACCTGTTATTGAATAAATAAAATCTTAATCATCGATTCCCTGAATCATTTATGTTCAGAGATGTAGATTGTTGAGGTATGCAGTCGTAGATGCACAGCAGTTAAAAATAATATTTTAATTTATAATGACGTTTCGACTTGCATTGCAAGCCTTCATCAGGCCTAGAAGAAAAAGAAAACAAACAAAAAGGTATGAATAAATTGTAGAGAGTATAAAAACAAAGGTATGAAAAGAATAACTGTATGAGAATAAAGACAATGACATAAAGACTATTGAATTAAAATTAAAATGAAGAGAAATTAAAATGAGTGATAGTTAATTAAAAGTTAATGAGTAAATACAACAATATAATTAAATTAAATATATATAAATAAATCATTTTTTATATTTACCAATTATATTGTATTTACTCATTACCTTTTAATTAACTATCACTAATTTTCATTTCTTTCATTATAATTTTAATTCAATAGCCTTTCTGTATTGTCTTTATTCTCATACTGTTATTAGCTTTTTGTTTGTTTTCTTTTTCTTTTAGCCCTGATGAAGGCTTGCAATACAAGTCGAAACGTCAGCATTATAAATTAAATTATTATTTTTAATTGCTGTGTGTCTTTGAATGCATACATTAACAATCTACATCTCTAAATACTTATCAGTCAACTAATACATTTATGTTTAAATTCCATTTGATGTGCTTTATTTTCATTTCAGAATGATTTTGATATTAGTTCAAAAAGTAACCATTAATTATTAAAAAAAAAAAGATTATTAAATAAGTTATTTATAGAAATAGAAAATACAAGTGGCTAAAATGGTCAAGCCCCAGAACAAGAACGAACCCATGTCATTGTTTGCAGTGTGTCGCTGACAATCGAAAGTATGTACTAACAGTTAGCTCTGAGATTAGGAAAATTCGATCAAGAATTACTATTTAATAACGATATATATGTATATATATATATATATAAATATATATATATATATATATATATATATATATATATATATATATATATATGTATATATATATATATATATATATATTTGCCCACACATGGAATTCTATTCAATATTGATAATATATATCAATACCGTTAATTAGAATTATTCATTTTTTTTTCCTCAATATTTTTTAATTCGACCATTTCGAAAATAATTTGTTCCTAACAAACCCTTGGAATTTTTAATTATCGGGGTTTTACTGCAATAACAATCAGAGTACTTATAAAGGATTGTGAATTAATAATTCTGAAGTCTTTCAATTAAAAGTTATTCCAAACTAGAGAACGTTTAGCAGGCTTCTTCAGGACCAAAACTTTAATATTGTTGGATTAATTTAACTGGCAACAATTAATTTTCATTTTCTGTATTTCACTTTTAGATTATTAAATTATAAAATATTTGCTGTTTATTTTATAATATATAGGATTAATAACATTTTATAACATATTTTTGGTACTATTCATATAGTGATTAATTGAAATAACGATAAGACATAAAATTTTATAATATAAATAAAATAATATTGTAATGAATAAATAATAAGAAATCAACCCATTTAAAAGATTCAAATAACGTAAGAGAACACAGAATAATTTTAAACAACAAATTAATTTTTTTTTTTTAATTATAACATTTAATATATACATTAATGAATTAGGCATTAGGAAAATAAATGAAGGGTTTGGTGGATGAAAGGATTATGTTACATTTTATTAAAAAAAAAACAAAAAATACAATCTAGTTCTTTGGATGAAGAATTTAAGTGCAGAAATGTTAAAATCTGAACCTGTTAAAAGCAAATTAGAAGTTATATTTTTTTAGTTATAAGCTTATTCCAATACAACTAGAAAAATATATGACGAAGATAAAAGAAAATGTAAAAAAACAAAACAAAAAAACTTATGGAATCAATTCCAAAGTGGCTTTATCTGTTAAATATATTTAGAGGATACCCAGAAAAATTCAATGCATCATGGTACATACATTGTCTTATAACTTCAGGACACTCTCAGACCCTCGGATTATCCCAGTTTGGATCAAGGATTAAAGCAAGATTGCATGTTACATGTTTTTCGGATATATATATATATATATATATATATATATATATATATATATATATATATATATATATATATATATATATATATATATATATATATATTTACATTAGTATGTACAATAATTTAATATTCTAGTAATATTATATAATCATTAATAACAATAATTCAATGAATATTAGACTCTTGGTAGTGCGACCTTGAAGCGGGAATGTGATTATATATTTCATTGGGAATGAAATTTTAAAACCGATTATTAGTTACTTTCATTTAAATCGCCATTACTTTGTCAATTCACTGGTTGATATCGCTGGAAAGAGAAGAACCTCAGCTTTCTTTTGATGTATATAAATGCAAAAACCTATTAAAAAAATTGTAAAATCCAAAAAAAATTTTGATTTTTAACTTGAGTTTGAAACCAGATAGGATGATGAAACCAAAGACATTTCAAGAGTATATACATATATATACGTTTCCTAAGTTTTGAGGGTGCTAAAATGGAATTCTTGGGCTAAAAACATTTTCTATCACATTTTACGGAGTAAAAGCTAAAATGTTTCAAGTGAACTACGTTCAATATATATTTTTCACAAGAACCGACATCGGATTCAAATTTAGCATTCAAAGGAACCCTTAAATACAAAATTTCATCCCAAAAAAAAAAAAAAAAAAAAAAAAAAAAAAAAAAAAAAAAAAAAAAAAAAAAAAAAAAAAAAAAAAAAAAAAAAAAAAAAAAAAAAAAAAAAAAAAAAAAAAAAATGGGGTCACCTATGGTGTAGTGGTTAGCATAGCAACCTACTAGACCCAAGATCGCGGGTTCGCAGCCCGGCAGATGACCTTAGGATTTTTTAAAGGGAGTAAAAAGCCTGTGCGATGTCAGGTACTCGTTAAAGATCCCTATCCTAATTATACCTGGATAGGCAAAATTTAGGACTCCCACCGTAGCATCGTCCGATTAGCCATAGCAGCATAAAGTGACGTTAAACGAAATAAACAAACAACAAAAATAAAAATTCCTAAACTTCAAAATTTGCCTGACCAAATGGTAGGTAATTTTTGTTTAAACTGACAAAAACATTAATTACGCTGAGACGGTTAAACATATCAACTTCATTTTTTTACCCGAAATATAGGGTGGTAATACGCTTGAAATGTCTTTGGTTTCATCATCCTATCTGACTTCAAACTCAAGGTAAAAATCAAAATGTTTTTTGGATTTTACAATTTTTTGTAATCGGTTTTTGTTTATCGAATTTTGCATTTATATACATCAAAAGAAAGCTGAGACTCTCCTCTTTCCAGCGATACCAACAAGTAAATTGCGTGACAAAGTAATGGCGATTTAAAGGAAAGTAACTAATAATCGGTTTAAAAATTTCATTCCCAATGAAATATATATATATATATATATATATATATATATATATATATATATATATATATATATATATATATATATATATATATTCATTGAATAAACGTTTTTCAATGTTTTTGAGAGTGTTGAATTAGAATCTGATGTCAATGTTTGTGTGAAAAAATCTATAGAGGTAGTTTGCTTGAAAATCTAATCATTTTTTAATAATTGAATTAACCTAATCTAAACTCTATGGGGCGGTTGTATTTTCCCTTAAATTCGCAATCAATAATAAAGAATCATGTTTTAAACTAGAGATATAAAATAAATTAATTTAATGCTATTATTTTTTTTTCTTGGCTTCTAGAGCCATTGGTCAGAACGGCAAAATACGTGTCTATTTTTTGACCAGGAACCTCTAAAAAAATTGTCAACAAGATCCGTGAGAGACTGAGTGTGTCCTCCCCTTGTAAGTCTCCAGTTCTCCTTAATAAAACTACTTTTTCTATTTAAAATATTTATCGAATTGTTCTTTGCGTTCACTAGCTAAGTAGCCCTTGGTTTAGATGTAGAACCGTGTATTCACTATTTAAATTAATTCACAATCGCTCATGGATTATTACTTTACTTTATAACAAAGGAATATCAAATACCAGTTTTCTTAAACAGATAAGATAAAATAATTTAGCTAATTATGGAATAAAATATCCATTCCAAGAAGTAACAAAAAGTGGATTCAACAGATTCCAGATATACTTACGATATCGGAGGCCATTACTGATTTCGTAATCATGTAAAAAATTTTCATATATTTGCATGAATAAAAAATTATTTCTTGGGAGTAAGTTCACAATTCGTATCACATATAAAATAAGCAACTATATGTAACCATATCTCAGAATGTTAAGGTAATAAAAAATATAAAATAAAATAAAAAAAACGTATATTACATCAATATCTTTATGACTTTATTTCATATCGATGTTTTGGCTGGCTATGATTATTGATTGGCCAAGCCGATCATTGGTTCCGTTGCAATTCAGGTGACATCGGTAATAGCTTCGTGGCGCTTCGTTAATAGCTTTGTGCACATGTAGCTACAGGTTTTTATTAATCTAAAAATTTTTCTTCTATCTTTTACAAACGATATTTAACGGTTTCTTATTTTGTTTTTTTTAGAAAAATAAAGCAAAAGTCAGCATTTTACTCTAATTAGCTCAAATAGTTGATTGTAAAACTTTAAATCTATAGTCTTTATCCTGAAGTACGACTTCTGAAATCAATTATTTGTTTCATAACAACGTAACCTCTACAGAATCACAAATATTGTAACAGTAACTAGGATATTGTACTTCAATATCAACATGCCTACTATATAAGAAAACAGATAAGAACATTTCAACAGTACAACCTTAGGCTCCGTCTCTATTTCAAGCCTTTCTACTTTCTGTAACCTGGTTTCGGAACAGGTTTCACACCGGCGACCTTCATTAAAATTCGGTTGCATAAGAGTTTATTTTTAAATCTAGCTGCATTCAGTGAAAGATATTTTATTAGTCGAAATATCCAGACAGTAATATTGTGATTATTATTCAGAATATTTTATTTAAAAAAAAAAAAAATCAATTTATTGAAATTTACAACTGTTCAAATATACATCAATTAAATGTGTTAAAGAAGTTTACAATTACATGCCAAAACTTGAAAAGAACTACTCATCAGTAGCACTTAAATAAAAAAACTACACGAGACATCTTCTTTTCAGACGTCTCGGAGGATTATCGGGAATAGAGTGGATAAATTTGATATTATATTGTATTATTTGAGCTATGCGTTCGATATTATCCACATGGAGTGGATTTTGGAACATTAAGGTCCTTACGGAAAAGTTTGTTTGTGACCTAATAAGAAGCGTTCAACGAAGGATTTCGGATTGTAAGGACTGGGTACGAGAATAATAATAAAAAGTTGAGAAACTAGTGGATTTGAGTGGCTATCGAGCTTACTATGAAAGGATTGGTATCTGGTTTGGGCTAAATCAGGAACATATGGAACATAAAGATCTTTATGGATAAGTTTATTGGTGACTCAGAATATTTTAAAATAATAAATCTATCTAATATAGCTTTTAGAATTATTGATTGGATATTGGAAAATTAAAATAAATCCAAACGAATCTCATTAAATAAACTTTATTATTTAAATAAAGTACTAGAGTATAAAAACAATATTTATCATTTATAACAGCTGTGTTGTAACTTTAATATAGAGTTTTTTAATTCTGATTTTATGAAATGAAATCGTTCAATTGCATGACTTCAGAAAAACATTAATGAAAACAATAAATATATTTTAAATGGACTAATTACTCATTAAGAAAGAGTTCTTGCAACTAGTTTTGCTTTGTACGGTGTCTGTGTCTTTAGATAATTTGTTCCCTTGAAAAATAAAATAAAGATAATAATAACAATAATTTTCTATTCATTACAATTGATATCAACTATAAATAAACACCGACGTGCCGGCAACAATAGTAATTGTTTTCATTGAATTGTTTCCTAGCTATTATAACAGAGACTTATCACTATCCCGTTTTTTTACTTTAATTTTTAGTTTTAATTACTTGTATTTTATTTATTTATTATAGTATCTTCAATGACTGTTATATACCTAAATGTTTCTTTTTTTTTTTTTATCTTTCGCTATTTTCTATAGTTATTTCTTCTTCTCTTTCTTTTAATTTTTGACATGTATATCTCTTTTGGCTTATTGTCAATAATTGTTTTTTTCAATCTCAAAAATGTAACATTTTTTAACGCTCTAGCTCTATTGCTGTTACTTGAATTGAAACTTCGCCCAACAGTTTGCTTTTCAGAAGCATTAGATTATAGATTTTTCCAGAGGAATTGAGATTTTTTTGTATCTTCCATATCTGTTCTGATGCCCTAATGATGTCCACCATTGTTATGGCCGAAACATCAGCAAACAAAAAGTTCTATTAACAATTATTTTATTTTCACTGACTGGCACCACATATATTTTACAAACATGCAAAGTAATTGAATCGGTGAGTGCAGAAACAACGTAAGTACGGATTTTCCAATTTTTCATTAGAGAGAAAAAAGTATATAATTTCTCTAAATTTTCAAATAATTAAACAATTTTTTTTTCTATTATAACATGTATTTATGTAGCTTGTCCTACAAACTAGTGTATACAGACAAATATTACGAATATTAATCCTCCTGATGTTTAATTAGAGTATCGATTAATAGTTAATACTAATGTACAAAGTTTATGTAAGTGAGTTTAAGTGAATAGTTCGGTTAAATTTCCCATTTTGAGACCTAAGAAACATACTAATTGTTATCAAATTTCACATAAAGTAATCTATAGAATATCATTATTCTATTAACTAAAACGTATAGTAATCTGTTTGAAATAGTAATAGCAAAAATAGCATATAATTTTGAACGAAAAGTCTATTAAAATAAAACAAATCTGATTTCAATAAAAATATATTATTTTTAACAAATAAGCCACGAACGGTTTTTTGAAAGAATTGAAAAAACCTCTAGACTCCATAGTTTATCCAAAATACTGAAATCCTTAGTAAGATCCGACGGTTTTCTAGTTATAAAGTCACTGAACATAGCTCTTGAATGTTAAAAAAAAAAAAAAAAAAAAAAAAAAAAAAAAAAAAAAAAAAAAAAAAATGATAACCCGCATTTTCTGCCCAAGTTGGAGTATACAAGGACGTTACGTCCCAAAACAAAATAGGCAGATGATATCTTTTAAAATTATTTTGCTTCATAAAAATTTGAGGTCTCAAACGAATATTAAAAGCAAAATGTGTATGAAGAACAAATTCAAAACATTTGCATAAACAGCATAAAATAAAAACAGTAACCATATCTTGAAATTTCATTACTGATTGCATGTAAATTAAGTGCATTTGAACGCACAAACATACATATTTAGTTTGAAGCATACTAACACTAAATCTTTAATTTAACCAAACTTTTATAAGATATATGAAAACTTTTTCTAGAATGCAGGAAAAGTAGTGAACCAAGTACTTCTAATTTTCCAACTCCCCGTGCAAGTTTTTCCTTAAATACTTATCGGAAAGTTCATGGAACGTATTTTGGTCCTCAGTTGTTAATTCAACTTAGCTAATACTGAGAAAAGAACAAACAAAAGTCATCAGGTCGAATAAAGCCATTACATTAAAATATATTAATCTTATTTGAAAGCCGGTGAATTTTCACCTTTCTCAATTACAGGTGTATTTATTTACATGGAATATATGAAAAAAAGAAAGAAAAAGAAATTACAACTTAAATAAAAGAAAAGAAATGTCGAAGCAATAAATTATTAAGAATAATTATTAATAAAAATTGTATACATAATGATTTACACCGTCTAACTGATCAAAACAGTTACATGTTTATTATTTGCTTAAATAAATATAATTTTTTAAAAATATTAAATCAAAACTAAAAAAATGTAATATTTCTAATTATTACACAGAATATTTTATCATTTTATTAATTATTTTGTTTAAAAAAGTGGAAATTTTAATTACATTATATTTTGTTTAAGAAATGAAAATTTTTATTTAATATTCAAAATGATAATTTCATTATTCAAACATCATTTAAAAAGGCAGTGGCATAGTTAAAATGTTTCATTATTTTTGTTTAATAACAATTGCTGTACACATAACTATGAAAATCTTTCCATATATAATTATTTAAAATTGTAGTAAAATCCAAATATTCTAGGGGACTCAATGGCCGAGTGTGTTGGGGTGAGGGTCTCAGCGCACTCGTAACCAGACAAAAAAAAATCCAAATATGGAATTATTTAATATGTAATGTAAAGAATCAAGAATCAGTTTGACTAAAAATAAGTAGTGGTTGAACAAAAGAGATGGTTCTGATTAAGAAGGCAGTGACGAGAATGAGAAATTTTTTGGAGTAAGAAGCACTTGGAGCCTCTGGGCTGCCAGTAAGGGGGAAATTTTCCCCCGAAGGGAAATTTTAGGACATCCAAATGGGGAAATGTTTTTTTTGGGGGGGATTTATCAGTCATCAGCAAGGTGTGCTAACCAAAGGGGGACTGTGAAATGAACTTGCCATTGCCATAATCATTTTATAATCGCTTTTATCTTTCATTATTTTAATTCAGAGGACATTTTGATTTATAATTATTTTTATAACAATATTTTGTAACTTTCATTTCTATAACCTTCGGGTATCTCACTCCACCTGTTTTTTTAATAACTGATATATTTTTTCTGTGCTCTTGGGACAGTATCGTATTTTTGTTATAATCATCAATTTGCAAATAAAAGTGCTCATGTGTATTATCTTTTTGATGTTTTAATCGTATTCATATGATAAAATAGATTGAACATATTTTTTTTTAAACATCTTTTTTTTATTTATCATCCACATATATGTAATTAGCATCGAAAAGCATCCCTCAGATGTTTCATATACCTGCCAAAATAACAATAAAAATAATTTTATTTTTTAAGATACTCTATCTAATTATTATTTACCTTTTTATATTTAATTTGAACTATTACGATTGTATCGTGAGTATATGTCAATAGAGAACAAGATGGTTGGAATGTTTGGTTATTTAAAACAGGCAATGAAATGATAATTTGATTTTTTTTTTCCAGTGTTTTAGATCATTGGATATGACTGTGAAAATATTACATATAAAATTATAACTGCAAAGTTAGAAAGAATGGACTATGACTGTTCTTTCCCATGACCCTTCAAACGTTAATTGATCAGTTATTATCCTTGAACGATGAGAGAAAATGCATAGGCCGTTTGTGAACTAGCCGTCTGGTAAATCATCGGCCCACCATTCATACAATAATAGGTAAAAGTTTAATTATTGTAAAAAGATATCGAAAATCAAATACCATGTTCATTTTTTGAAAATATATATGTCCATATAAATATGTCCATAATATTAAAAAAGAAAATATTAAATTTTCCAAAAATATAATAAATAAATAAATAAAAATATAATAAATTTTCCAAAAAAAAAATATAATAAAAAATATATAGTCACTCATGGAATCCTCATAGGAGAATAAAAAGACAAGAAGCATGTCGTCGATTTTAAGTACTAAAAACATTTTGCAAAAAGGTTCCCAACTCCCACACGACCAATATTTAGCTTATTCGTACTGCCTATTGAACATCATAGGATTATCAGAGTTAAATAGATATATTTGGTATCTTGAGTTGAGGTGTATAGAAGGATCAATATAATTAGGATTGGTGACAAATAAGCTTCTGTAGCTATTTTTTATTCAAAGACTGGATTCGAATGTTAAACATTCATCAGTTCAAAAACATATGAAAATTCAAAACATTGTCTTATATTTTTAAAATCGATAGATATAATCTGTATTTAAAATTGCTGATGACCGACAAGTGACGTGGCGGGAGACCAGTTTCCCGATCAGGCAGTTCAAGCCAGGTTACATAATATTTTAAAAAAGGCAATAAAAAAATTATTAAAAAAAAAGTAAGATATTTTAAATTGAATACTCCCTATTACCAACACGTAATGTTTGGCAGACATGTTGGAACACAACATACAAGGGAATACATCAAGATAATTTCATTCCAGACTTACATCAAATCAGACTCATGGTCTGGCTTCCACTTTACACAAGGAATAACAGAGTATCTGGCAGTGAATAGTTTCATAGATTCAAAATAAGAGATTCATTCTAATGTCCTTGTGACTCCATATAGGAACAGAATATACACCACCTTATATCTGAATGCAGACTATTCATCAACTACAGAACTATACTACAGACAAAAACTAAACATTTGCCGGAAGCTGGAATGAAGAAGATTAACTAGCGACCATGTGCCTCTCTTCAATCCAGAAATAGGGCGGCTTCCGGAAGACCTTGTCTTTTGGTATAGGTCTGGAAAACCCAAAGATGGACAAGATATCTTGTTACTCTTTCCCCTCTGCCATGCAACATAAACGTAACATATTCTCTCTTTATGGTATATTAATCACTATTTAATCTGTATCAACTATTATATAAAAGGACAAGCCATTTTTCGTTTGTGATCACTAACCGCGAAAACTACTGAATCAGTCTCTACCTAATTTTAACCACACCATCCTCATAGTTCAGGAAGGTTTAGCAATAATAAAATTTTTACCGATTTTCAATATCGTTAGAAATTAACGTCTAATTCAACAGGTCAACCTTAGAGAGGCTTGACTTGAAGGTTGACTTTTCTGCTTCAACATTTTTCAAGCCGTTATTAAGTCTTGAAAGATTAACGGTGGTGCGGATTTCATAGTACATTCTAAAATATACCGTTTAAAGGCTTCTTAAAGCTGTGTAAATATCACCACTCCACTTTCAAACCTGAATGTTTTAGTTTAAACATTCATTTAATTATTTTTATTGGCTTGGTTAATTTTTTTTTCTTCCCATATAAGTCATAAATTCAATTGATAGAGATCGTAGAGAATATACTGATTTCCTAACCAATCCTCCCGCAGTTGGACAAGTGATGGAGATGACTGGACATTCTTGACATCTTTGTTTCTACTTATCCTGGAGTAGGCCTTCATGCCATTTCAATACTATTTTATTTCTCATCAGTTAGTTTTAAGTTCATTTAAAAATAACTAACTTAATAACTATTTTTAATCCTTTAACTAATTCATTTTTCCGTGATTAAAAATTATATGGCTAAACTTGGCTTTTGGAAACCAGAGGAGGTAGTCTGGATATTTAATTTTTTAAACTAAAATAAATATTTGTGAATATCTATAATATTATACAGGCGAACCTGCATAAGTGGATTACTTCTATAAGTGGTACAAAACTCTTAATCCGATTATTTTCCCCTTACATAAATTCTTGAACTGGAATATTTTCACCTCTATAAGTGGAATCAATTTTTGTGGAAATTGCTTCTGTAAACGGAACAATTATCGTATTTACCTCTATAAGTGGAATTCACATTACTTCTAAGAAAACGTGAAGGAATAGATGAGATACTTTTGTTTTGATTGGTCCCCCACTTGTAAACATTAAGCACATTGATGTTCCACTCTAACTTATTGTTGCTACACTCTAATCTTTTCTAACTTCCCTGCCAGTTGATAAGTAAAACTCATTCTGTCAATAAATCGCGAAATTTAAAATCTTTTTCAATTAGTGGAAAATTAAGTTTTGTTCGTGTATTTGAAAGTAGAAAGTCAGGGAATGAGATCGCAAACCAGTTTAGTATGCCAAAATCAACATTGTGCCGGTTTTGAATAGTAAAAACAAAAGTGATCATGAATGTTTAGAAGAACGAGGAAAAAAAAGAGATTTCGGGCTTGTGAATAGCCTGAGTAAATATATACCAATTGGTTAGGCGTTGATAAAACAAAAGGCCCAGTATTTTGCACTAGCAATAAATTTTTACAATT
The DNA here is from genome assembly GCA_003667255.2 of Euschistus heros. Classification (NCBI taxonomy): domain Eukaryota; kingdom Metazoa; phylum Arthropoda; class Insecta; order Hemiptera; family Pentatomidae; genus Euschistus; species Euschistus heros. The sequence goes on from RCWM02000020.1 coordinate 3,374,823, forward strand.
ATAACAAAAGACTAAAACGACAAAAAACTGCCCGTCGTTACAGACTACTTCAACATTTATTAGAAGAACGTTCAAAGCTTCCAATTAATTACAAAATACTCATATCCCACTCCATTATGAAAATTTGAACATTTGAAAAGAAGAACAATTATTATAAAAACCCGAAAAGCTGAAATTGTGCCTTTACATTATATATCACGTGTCTATAATCAGTATAGGCATTGACGTAAAATTTTTTAATAGGCATAATATAGGATAATAAATGATAAAGAAAAATGAAGCAATATAGCCATAAAAAAAACTCTAATACAACATGCCACCTGTATATTTATTTTACTCAACAGTCATGAATTACATGAAACATCATTTGGTTTATTTTTTTTTACTGTATTTTAAGATTATTTAACATGAGTTTCATGAAATACGTCTTTTTACTGACAATGTCTGATAATGATTATTTCAATGAATTTTTCGATTGCAGATTGATTGGCACATACATTTTAGAGGTATCAGTCAATGTTAATGAATCGACTTTAATAATAAAATTAACTTTATTATTATGCCTTGGTTTCGACCATAATAATTATTCCAATCAGTTCTAATAACAATACATCCAAGATCAAAAAATAAGAATATACGAAAATCAATAAATTACAGAAAAAAAAAATTAAAAGATCCCAATTAATAACAAAGACACATCTACATGACAGTGATAATATAAGGCCCATTTTGACGTACAGAGTTGAGCTTTGGGGCTCCACTAAACCATCCAATTCATATCATATTCAATCCTTACAATCCAAAATTCTTCAAAAAATACTCAATACTCCTTACTTTGTGACCAATAAACTTATCCATAAAGATCTTAATGTTCTATATGTTACTGATTTAGCCCAAACCACATACCTAACCCATCACGGTAAGCTCCATAACCACGCCAATCCACTATTCTCCCAACTTGCTTCCCACTCCATTCCCGATAACCCTCCAAGGCGTCTGAAAAGAAGATGGCCTAGAGACCTTCTAGTGTAGATTTTTTATTGGAGTGCTACTAGTGAGTAGTTCTTCACAAGTTATTTACATGTAATTGTATTCATTATAAACACATTTACATGATGTATATTATTTTGTACTGTTGGAAATATTAATAAATGAAAAAAAAATAATGCAATTAAAAGTTGATATAATATTCAAGTTTTACGATTAGTGAAATACAGGGTTATTGAAAATCAAAGGTAACATAAATTAAAAAGAAATGAAAATAAAAATATCGACATCAAATTCATTGACTTTTTAAAATCCTTTTTTACATAATTATTTCCTGTAATTTGTTTACTTGTATTTGAAATATTTATTTTCTTTTAATCCACTGGAGTACAAATGGTAGTTCTTCATTGTTAATATATTTTTAACTCAGCAAATGTACTAGTTTTTTTTTTTTTTTTTTTTTTTTTTTTCTATATTTATTATGGTCTTCCAATATTCAAGTTTTACTTAAATGCTATATAAATATTTCTGAAATATGGAAGTTTACCAACTAATACACCTTCAGCCGCTTTCTTTCCTTCTATTACATATTAACTCCTGCGTTGTATACTAGAAAATGACATCTATTAAACGTAATTGAAGTAGTATTAAAGACCATTAGAAATTAAATGACCTTTACGCAACACAAGTCAGAGAAATTAGAAATTAAAAAATTACCTAAAGAAATCTCCATTACCTTTGATTAAGAATCGATTTCATGAATGTTGTTTTGTAAACAGCAGTATGTCCCTTTTTTTTCGATTGAGTAAAACGAACTTTTGTGTTAAAGTTTATGCCTACGGATCTTCAATCTAATACACTAGAATTATCCCGAAATCAAACACCGAATTTTAGAAACGATTAAGGAGTAACTAGTATTAAAACAAACACAGCCACATTTAATAATATTTAGATTTTATAAACGGTATTAAAACTGAAACTAAGAGAAGCATTCCATAAAAGTGCCAAGTCCACTCTTTTACTATTTTAGTTAGGTAATTATTTGCAAGGCAATAATAATGAAAATGAGATATTACTGTTACATTTTATTTTTTATCAATTTTTTGAAATTTACAACTGTACATAAAAAAACAAAATACACAATTCTTGTACATGTGATAATAAGATGATAATTGCTTGTGAAGTAACAACCAACTGCTTGCACTTAAATTGTTATAATAAATAAATGTAAAATAAAAAAATTATAGTCAACCAAACTAAATATAGTTAAGTAAACTAAAAAAACACGCTTTAATAGCAAACCGAACTAAACCTATCTTAGACAAAATCTAATGATCTAAAACATAACATTTTTTGATTAGCCATTTTTGTGTTAAAAACTCTTAAACATGACCAAAACAACTTTTTGAGAAAGTTGGTGACGAAATTCGTCGTCGTTTTCGACGGTCGATTGTGGCTAAACGCCTAAATCAAATGCAGCTTAAGAGATGTCTTTAGACGCAAAATTTTGAAAAAAAATAAAAATTTAAATGACACATATTTTTCGATTTAAAAAATTTTTGTACATGTTTTTTGCAACAATCTGAAAAAATGTTGGGGTTTTTTGCCTCTCAAAATTTTTTGGCTAATCAAATGAAGTCTCATGTAATTTTGATAATTTATTCTCAGGAGTCATCTGGACCATACCCAATCATAAAACTTACTTCTCCACCTTTTTTGCAAGGGCCCTTTTTGGGGGAATTTCGACTGGACTAAGTAAGAATATTGAAACGTAGTTGTGCAATTATTGTATTGTCATTGGTTCTTGATACGTGTGCCAATTTTCAAGATAATCAGATAGATGGAAGTTAATAAAAGCGTATTAAAAATAATTACAACTTATTATCAACAAAACATTTTTTATGTTAAACTGAACGTTTTAACATTCTAAAAATAATCACTTCATAAATGACAACTAATTTCAAAAATTCATCCTCTGATTGTGTAGATCTGAAGCACACGAGCATTTGGTAGATTGTTCGTCATAAACTTTACTCCAAAATATAATAATTATGCTCGACTGATTCTATTCAGTAATTTATTATCACCATGTAAGTTTATCTTTCATCAATAATATTTTGTCTAACATTTGTATTATATTAGGAAATGCTCACGGAGCAACTGAAAATGATGCGAATTACCAACTAGCTTACTTTGAGCCCCTTCCTATGTAATCAAATAATAATACCACATAAAGCGCTACTGGTTCGCCAATGGTGAAGGATATTGGTTTTAGATATGCCTGGATTTGGCGATTTTTTATGGCCTATTTTTGAGATATTTCAGGATCTAACGAACAATTTTAAAAGGTCACAGGATAGTCGCCATTAGTCCTTTAGGATATTAGGATAATCATTTTTGAAAATTAATTAAGTTATTCCTTTTTTTACAGGGACCTAAAGGTCTAAAATGAAAACGAATAAACGTGAAGAGAGAGTGTCATTTTTAAAAATCTTTTTTAAAAACTGGTCAGCAACCCGAGGTCCCAACGAGTTTAGTTGCTTTTCAGTAGCTCCGTGTGCATAGGCCCTTATTCGTAAAAGGAACCAGGATACAATAATGTAAAGCCTCTACGCTGTACCAGAAGTTGAGAGTTACAACAATTAACAATGTTTTAGATTAAATGACTATACAATTTTTTGGTTAAATAAAAAATATATTTGATCCTCAAAAACAAAAAACAAGAAAAAAACAACAGAAAAATGAAACGTTGAGTCTCATTAAATGCAACTAATTACTACAAAATATATGATAGATAAAATAGGACTCTTTAAAATGCTTATTATAAAGCGGAAAATGTGCAAAACATTGTATTAGATTGTATATGAAAATCGTAAAAACTTGGTTGGGATTTTTTAAAATTTTTTTTATTTAGTTTTTTAAATTTTATTTAGTACATAAAATAAATAAAATTAAAAAAAAATATATAGGAGAATTAACTCCACTCACTTATCAAGTTTTTGGAAAATCAAATGATTACAATGACACGTCAATAAGATGTAAAGAACAACTCACTAGTAGAGCTTCAATAAATGTCCTACCTTAGAAGGTCTCTAGGCCTTTCTTTCCAGACGCATCGGTGACTATCGGGAATTTGAGTGTGAGGCAAGTTGGGAGACTAGTGGATTCAAGTAGGTATGGAGTTTACTATGAAAGGATAGGTCTTCGGTTTGGGCCAAATCAGCAGCACATGGAACATAAGAATCTTTATGGATAAGTTTGTTTGAGACATAATAAGGAGCACGAATGATTTTGGATTGTAAGGATTAGATACGAGAATTGGAAGTTTTAGCGAAGCCCCAAAGCTCAACTCCGTATGTCCTAATCGGTCTAATTTCCATGTAAATAACTCTTTTGTAATTTATTGGAAGCTTTGAATGCTTGTTTATTAAATGTTGGGATATTCGAAAACAACAAGCAGTTTCTTGTCTTTTAATCTAGTATGGAAAAATATCTTTTAATTTATTTTTCACTATAATGTTCTAAAATACAGCTATTGTTATTTTTGTAATTCTGCGAGTAATCCATGGTTACGATTTCTTATTCCCATCAACCTAAAGTCCTTTTTTTTTAAAGCACATTTTTTGATATTTCGGAGGATTGTCGGGAATTGAGTGTGCTTTGTTGAGAGGCTAGTGGATTCGAGTGGGTTAAGAGTTTGGGTTTAGCCAAATCAGCGAAATATGTAATTTAAGGTCTTTATGACCCTTCATTTAAAATACTACAACCAACTAAATGAATTAAAATAATTAGATAATTAGGAAGGATAGTTCCTTGCCCAGCGGTAAGAGGAGGATCACATTCACTCGTCAAGTTAAACAATAAATGTTCATATAAAAAGTACTATAATATATAATTGATAAATTATCAGATATTTTTTCTTTCACTTACATTTGTTTACGTTTTAATTTAGAAAACCCATATTAATAATGTAATCCATCCATTATTATTGAAATATTTCAGCAACAAAATTAATGAGAAATCTAGAAAACATGAATGTTCCATTTATATTGAGTAGACCAGGCAATCTGAGCTCAATACATAATTGCATTTTTTTCCTCAACAGTTTTATGGGTATTTGGGTCACTGAATTAGAATTTTATATTCCCTTCCTTGTGAGAAGTCGACGGTTTCAAGTTTTCTGTCTTATAGTTCGGCTACTCTACGAGAATCCCAAAAAAAACCTATACCTAAATGTTATCACTCCTTTTCTTTCTTTCGCTTAAACCTACAATAAAATTGTTTTGTTTTTTTAAATAATGGATAATAGCTTTTAAATTAGAAAAAATATTCTGAACAATGTCCTTGACGATCTTTATTTTCCATCACGAGTAGCATTTAGATGCGGTGAATAACCGATATAGCAGTTAAGAACAAAAGGTATTGTTCGTAATTATCCGTTTGCACTTTCACATTTTAGGAGAACGTTAAATATTAGATATATCTCTTTTAGGAAATATAATAAAATTTTCTGTGGTATAAAATTCTTCTCATCAAAACGTATATTTCTCGAGTTTTAGGCTAATCCTGGCGCCAGCAGTGCTTGTTAGAAAATCAAAATCGTTAATTACCTATGTAACTGAATTACGTAGCATATTTCAACTACTTTAAGATTAAATGGGTGTACTGATCCGTCATTTCAAAAAACTCCAATATTTTTAGGTAAGTATAATTCAAAAAAGGTGGTACAATTTTGAGGATTTTTTCCTGGTGAAGTCGAACACCAACAAGGCAACAAACTTGGAATTCTGATCCAGCCCCCCCCAAAACAAATGAATAAATTATTTTAGGATTCACGAATTAATTGCCACTTCTACTTGGATTATTTTATTAGAAAACTAGTTTCGAATGCTAAACATTCATCTTCAGTTCTCAGGAGGTCTAAGAGATAACTCTTAATATTTTACTGTATACATATCAAGTAGCATAAAACATCTACTACTAGTGGAATGTTGTAAGCAAAGATAACAACAAAAAAAATATTCGTACAAATATCTAGTTCTGATGAATAGTTATAACCGGAAAATATTTCAGATAATAATAGAGCAGATAAGAAAAAACATTTTTTTTTGTTTTTAAATTTCTTTATTCGTGATCAAAAATACTTTTGCAAAAAATAAATTCTTATTTTTAAAATAAAGTAAATGAAAAATTGATAATCACTAAATAATCAATAATCAATAGCCAATAATCACGAAGATATGTTACTTTGTTTATTATTGCTTCTGCTGCTATTATATTTGTAAAATTATTGTTATTGTTATCGTTATTAATTAGGTATGAACTATTAAGAATTAGTAAAAAGAAGTGTTTTTTTTTTTTTTTTTTTTTTTTTTTTTTTACATAGATATGTGTTTAGGTGGAAGGTTTCTACCTTTTTGGTGTAATTATTTTTCTCATTGAAAAATGTAACATTTTGACATGCTCTACATCTATTGGTGTTTCTCGGATCGAAAATTCTTTTCTGCTTCACAAGACTGTACATTTAAATTATTATTATTACAGTATACTTTATAATAATAGTAGCATTCCTAGAATTATGAAGATATACTTAAAATTAGATGCGATTGGGTTTAATAGTTTTACCATTGCAAATTCTGCTGCAGAATGGCGCTAGCCACACATCGGTTGATTTTTAAACCTCACTGGGTTCCACAAATCGCCCCACATTTTTATAGTATTTAAAAAAAAAAAATTAGAAAAAAGGAAAAATGGTTTGCCCTTTTATATAATAGTATAGATATACATATATACTATATACTAATAATATTGTTGCAATTATCTTCCCTAAAAACTATCATTTGTCTCGGCTATCAGTTGATCAGGAAGGACAGTGTCTAGGCCACCGGTAAGGAAAAAAGTACCTGAGGATTACGCTCATTCGTCTTGTTACCAAATACATTTTTACATAATATAAAATTACATAATAAAAAAGGTTTTATTCAAATGAAATTTAACTGCTTACAATTATGACATATTACTTATTAATACATGTTTGGATAATAAAACAATTTACACTACTTATTGAAGTTATATATAATGGATATAATTAGAAATACATTTTTAACTAATATTATAATTAGTTGATAAATTATCATGAGTTGTATATATATATATATATATATATTTATTTTTTATTATATTATTTCTATTATGTTATTCCTTCCTCTATTTATTATGACTTTATGTTATTCCTTCCTTTACACTAATATTATAATTAATTGATAAATTATCATGAGTTGTATATATATATATATATGTATATATATATATATATATCTATATATATATCTATATATATATATATATATTATTCATATATTATATTTATTTTTTATTTATTTCTTTACCTTCCTCTACAATTGTTTATGTATTTAACAGATATATTTTTGTTTACTAACATAAATAATTTTTAAAAAATCCAAAAACATGAGAGTTTCATTTTTTATTTAAATGTAGAAAAGGGGTTTGTTTGTTTGTTATTGTTTATAGGCGTAAAACTACAAAAGTCATAAACGCCTGTGGATTTTTATAAACTTTTAGCTATTTATTTTTATTACTTTTTTTTTTCACTTAAATTCTTATTTTATTGGTGGACCTATATTTTATTATATAAATGTTGTGCTTTTAAAAAGGCGAACAGAGTTTTTAAATGTTTTTCATTAACTCCAAGAATTTGAAATATGCCGGGTGCAAGTCCTAGATTTTTTAGCTGCATTATATAGTCTGTACATTCTTGGTATATATGACTAACAGTGATTGTCTCACCGCAGTATTGGCATTTTGGCGTTGGCTGCTTGTTTATTAGATGGGAGTGTGTAAGTTTAGAAAAAGGGTTATAGATAAGTAAATAATAAAAAATAAAAAAATACCGTATTAAAAAGTTTTAATTATATGATAAGCTCTCTTCGAATAAACAAGTCAATATAAGCATCTTTTCTATTCGATTTCCATCGGTAAAGCTTTGTTTTTAAAGAATATTTTTATAAAAGAAAAAGAAAAAATACATAAAAGAAAAACCAAATTTACGAAATTATGGCAATCACTATGTATACGTTTTATAATTTGTCAAAACTAATATTTGCGATAGTTATAATATAATTTTTAATAGTTTTCATTATTATTTTACTATTATTGGTTGTATTAATTAGTCGTATTTTTTAGTATTACTGCTTTTAGTATTAATGAGGCATTATATATACATATACAAGTGCACTGGTGTCTGAGCTGGCGAGTACTTGCAGCACGAGTCGGAAGGTTTATTGGCCTGGATTTGAGTGGGGCCAATTTTATTCTGAAGAGGATACCATGAAAGTGGGGGATCGAAAAATTGTTTAAAATAATGTTTACATAAGACCTATTACCCGATTATATATAAGAGAGTTGCGAAAATATTTTCGAAAGGTCGACAAATTAGAATTTTGATACATACTTATATATATAATAAAGAACATTATTTGTTAAAGAACATGTTCCAGTACAAGTTTTTCAAAATATAAACAATATATGTACATACTTCCTATGAGTCACTGATCACGTCTTTTTAAAGTTTGGATTGTAAACAAAATATTAATCCCACTATAATACATACTACGCATTATTAAAATCTGTTTTTAAATGCATAATTTTACTTAATTCAAAGTTTATATATATATACATAACCAAAATAGAAATAAAATAAATACGAATAATGATAACTCATAACTTAAAGCAAATTAATATTCCAATAATAATAACAGAGCAAGTAACCAGTCAATTGGTATGGGATGGTATCATTTCGGGAACAGTGTGTATCTCAGCTACTGATAATAAAAATAAGTAAATATAATTTTTTTATTCTGTCTTATATGTAATTTAATATATATATATATATATATATATATATATATATATATATATATATATATATATATATTATATATTTTTTTTTTTTTTTTTTTTTTTTTTTTTTTTTGTATATACAACTTTATGCATACTGCTGATTATTATCATGTTTGTTAGTTGACTTTGCTTTTCGTACATTTCAATTACTGATAATTCTATACTGTATTTCGTATAGGCAAAATAGACTATTCTAGTTTAATTGTCATATTTGTAAGTTAAAGTTGTATTTTGTACTAGATTATTGGTTCAAAGTGCCTCTGTAGTGAGATGTTGTACACGGAACGTAAAACTGTAACCAGATAAATCAATTTTTAAACGAATGAATAGCAGTTGTCCTTAAAAGACAAATTTTAGAATGATTTACTTGTCGCTGGTTTGTTTGATTTTTGATCATTTAAATTTTTTGTCTGAGCTGTTTCTAAAAACAATATTTCACAAAGTTTTAAGGTCTATTGAATAAATTTACTAAATATTCCACATAATATGAAATAACAATCAGTTATCTCTGTAAAACCAACTAGAATAATGACAACAAACTTACCAGTAAGATTATGAAGGTATCCGAAAATGACAAGATGATGATATGTCGCCAAAACAGACGTATCACAACAAACAGGTTACGTAAGAAACCACTCCCACTCGACAGTGTACAACCGAAGACCAAGCACCAACTGAGCGATCCAGTGCGCGAGCAGCGCTCCTATCGGCTACGGTGTCAACTATCCGATACTCTACCGTTGTATTGGTTTCCTTATCCCCCAACCCAATAATATAGATACATTTTCCCAACAATGATCTGGAAACAGAAAATTTTCTAATTAAATTTTAATTGTTATTTAGTAATTACATTTTTTTTTTTTACAGTCAAAATATCTAGAATATTTCTGCATTTCTTGTAAAAAAAATAATAGATTATGACTTTGTCTATCTTTAATTTACCACTTTTCCCAGGCAGGGAGAAATTGAGTTTGCGGACGAACTCAAACGGATTGATGAAGTATAGAAGGTAAATAAATGAATATGAAATTAACAATTAATGAATATTCGAAATAAACAAATTTGAGAGAAATTGTCGGTTTCAAACCTGAGTTTTTTCATGCGAACCGATATAGCTCCTCAACGGTAGTTCCTAGCCAGAAATAATATATTACAAAAAATATTCTCTATTAAATTTCTGGTAAGAAAGCTTTCGTTCAATTTTCGTTCCGAGGAACACCCACCGTGCTAGAGCGTATAAAAAAAATCCCTAACACCAGTGTTGCCAGATTTTAATTTACTAAATCCCTACGTTACATGTAAAATTTCCCTACACCTCTATACCACAAAAAAAATCCCTATCCTTACTTAGATTGAAAAAAAATATATATATTTGTTACTTTATTTACAAATAGCATACCCCGTCGTGGCTTCGCCTGTTCTCATAAATAAAGAACTTAGATTCTCTAGTTTTCCAAATTGCAGTAACTCTGCAATTGGTGTATATATTTCTACGCATCCCATCTCTCAACATAACGCGTATGTTTAGTTATACATAATATGAAGTATTTAAAAATTATATAGGGATTAACTTTGGGTGAATATGAAATATAAACAACAATTAATAAATGGAATTAGAAGTTAATTAATAAATATTAAAAAAAGAGAGAAAAAAAAATAAAAATAAGAATAAATATAAACAAGTAGAGGTAGAATTATAGACAAACTGTTTAATAGTCGAGCTCAATATAATCAACTTGATCCACAGATGCATCAAATTCATCAAAATATTTGTCTATGAGGTACTTCAAAGAAAAAAAAATTGAATTTCATTTATTTTTCGATAAAAATCTTTTATTGGAGTATGGAATTTAGCATTAGTTATTCAATGATATTTTCACGCATGACAGTAATTTTAACCTGGTTAAAATAGCATTGATTAGGTATTTAAGGAATACGTAAAAGCATAATTAGGCATCCACTTAGGCAGAAATAATTTTATCGATCCATCTGATAGAATTTTAATTTCTGACCATAAAAGTATATGACAGTTTGGCAAACCTAATTTCTGCCACTCAAGGCTATACATTTCAATTATTACCATAGTAAAATTTATTATTATAAACCTTCCTAGAACTATGAAGATGTAGTTAAAATTTGGTACCGTTAGGTTGAATAGTTTTTTTTCAGTCTATGTTTAAACTGCACTGGAATCAACATGTAGCTTTATGTTTATAGGTTTTTTTATTTACAATTGAATTGAAACTAAGTAATTTTTATCATAAATTTGTAGGTCTATATAACACCGTACCTTTGTAAGCTCACTCGAATCACCCAATCAATGGTGCTTACACCTTCTGCCTGTTGCTATTAGATGTTTAGTAAGGTCCTTGAGGTTCAGTCAATAAATAATAAACAACCTTACTAAACATCTAATAGTAACAGTCAAGAAATTTTTCCATATATATATATATATATATATATATATATATATATATATATACTTTTTTCAGCTGAATGTTTCTGCCTGATTTAACATTTGATACACAAAGGCTGAGAGCTTTTACTCAATTAGGAACGACTCATATACATGACTATAATCAGACACAGCTTTGGAGTTCCACTAAACCCTCTAAACTAATTTAATCGTTCTAAAATCCTTGATAAAATCCCCACAGCCACTTATTGTTCCACGAATTAACTTATTCATAATGAGCTTAATCTTCCAATATATTGCTGATTTTACCTGGAACTGGTACGTAACCTTTAATGATAAACTACATACCCACTAAAATCAACTAGTTACAGTGAAACTCCAGTTATCCGGATATGCGATTAATCGGATTGATTTAAAGAAAAAAAATAGATATATTATTACATACAAATTTTTTAAATAGTTTATTTACAGTTATTGTAGGCCGTGGTTCCTAGTTCACATAAAATATGATACGTCCCATTTTATTAGTTTTCACGACACAATAAAATACATAAAAATTAAATAGACCAGGCGGCAGCAACTGGAACTGCGTCTCAGAATTAGGGTTGGGGCACAAACCTCATAATAGTCAAGTTCTGATTAAACGTAATTTTTAGAAGCATAACACATCCATCCTAACACATCCTTTTTGGAACGTATTACGAAAGGCGAATCTGGGAAAAAATTGGTGAATGAGTTGTTTGTCTGAACATCCACGATTTTCGACATGTTAACTAAACTTTGTTGTTACATAAATATAATTTTATAAAAAGGCACATTTTTTATTATTCAGTAAAATGCATAATACATCTGTATTTTTTATTTCAATACCCTCCTCCCCTCATTCAATAGCAAAATCTGATTATCCAGATTTTTGGGTATCCGGATCAGTTTCGGCCCCAAATAATCCCGATAATCGGAGTTTCCCTGTACTTAACTTGCTCTTCACATTTCTTTTTTTACAGTTGTTTCATAATTCAAACAAAACATTTTTTTCAACAGTAAAATAATTTCTATTGAATGTTTCTTTTTATATTTTGTAATTTAGATATGAATTTCAAGACTAAAACGACAAGAAACTGCCCGTCGTTACAGACTACTTCAATATTTACTAGACAAACGTTCAAAGCTCCCAATTAATTACAAAAGACTCATTTACATGACTGATCAAATCTATTTGGACGTACGGAGTTAAGCTTTGGGGCTCCCCTAAACCATCCAATTCATCTAGTATTCAATCCTTACAATCCAAAATCCTCAATGCTCCTTACATTGTCACAATTAACTTATCTATAAAGACCTTAATGTTCCATATGTTGCTGATTTAGCCCACACCAGATACCTATCCTTTCATAGTAAGCTCCACAACCACTCAAATCCGTTAGTTTCTCAACTTGCTTCTCACTGATAATCCTCCGAGGCGTCTGAAACGAAGATGGCCCAGAGAACTCTAGTGTAGAATTTTTAATAAAATGGTACTGATGAGTAGTTCTTTTCAAGTTTTAACATGTTATTGTAATCGTTGTCAATACATTTACTTGATGTGTATATTTTGTACAGTTGTAAATTTCAATTAATGAATATATACGTAAAAAAAATATATATATGATTTTTTTTATAAATCTAGACGTAAATGAATGTTATATTTTTTCATAATTTCAGATATGTGTGCAGTGCCTAAAGATAGATTTACACGAAAAATTAAATGGGCATCCCAACGCACTCATGAACGACATTGCTAAAAATACCAGAAAAACCCAGAGAAGTCTGAAGAAGAGCTGGGCGAGGGAGCTCCTGAGCTAAGTTACAAAAAATAAATAAAATCAAGTAAGGATAAGGTGCCAAAGGATTCTGCTCCCCCTTATGCCTATAACGCTTAATAAGAATTTCTCTTTATTATTTCATCAAATTCACTGTTTGCTCATCACTTTGATTGTCAGGTATGAGTAGAGATCTGATGTTTAAAAAAATTTAAAATAAATTTAATAGAATTAAAACTAAATTGATGGTACTAATTTTATTTTAAAACTCAAAAAATATAATAACATGTTTCAAAAATGGCTTGAATATATTTCAATATTTCAACCTTATAAGTAAAGGATTCGTAGTTCGAGGTTTCTCAAATAAATTCTTGCATTGATTAAGTTAAGTATTGATTCAAGTTTCTAAAAATAGAATGACAATAAAATAATATAATAAAGTTGTTTTCTTTGTGTTTTGAAGCAGAAAACAAGGAATGGTTAATAGACTTGTTTTCTCCGCTCTAGATATCACTTATCTATATGAAGGTTTCAAAAATAAATAACCTGTACTCTTATCAGTCTATGTTGATGTTGCTATTAAAGGAATCCAGTGTAGGAATTCTATGAAAGATATATCTTTAGTTTAACCCCATAAATTATTTAAAATAATATAAAGGTTTATTCTGAAATACTCAATACTATTTTGAAAATTAAAAAAAAAAAATTATCTATTATTTAACTAAGAACAGCTATTCTTCCATTTCCGAAAACTATTATAGACAGGAAATTCAAAAACAATCGTTTTCTTTGATCTATCTTCATTAATATAAAGCAAAATTAATAAACAATGAATTTAATACAAAATCAATTCACCTTAAAAGCAAAATCATTTTTTAAAAAAATAAAGATTTATAAATATATTTCAAAACCTAAATCTCTATTCACTCCTGTCTATAAGTGAATTTGATGAAGTATGGAATTGCCTGGAGTGAAAGGCGTGAGAGAGAGTGGTACCTCCTTCTAACTTGATTTTCTTTTTTTAACTTAGGTCAGGAGATCCCTCATCCAACTCCTTTTATAAGTTTATGGATATGTTGTTTATGAGTTTGTTGGGATGTCCGTAGATTATAGACGGGAAAAAAAAAATATAGTTTCGCTGCAGGAAGTTTCTCAAAGCTTTGTTATATGCACTTCTGACACCATTGCCCTTGAAGATTTCTCCACGGTAATAACAAAAAGGTAGCTGCCATTTGATACACGATTGAAAAATAATCCAATCAAGGACGAGGCCTAGTTACATAACGAGCGAATTCCGCACATAGCCAGTTGGCAGATTATATGCAACCTGGGAAATTACTCAATATTTGCTTCATTAAATAATTTTAAATTATTTTCTAGAAATACTATAAAGAAACTATAAAATTATAGTCAACCTGATATCTGATGTGAAACAGGAACGCCTAAGCCTTAACAAAAGACACTATTATATCCACCTCTACGTAAATCATCAAAATTGAAAACTATTCAAAGACTTAATAACTATTAAAACCACTATGGACGTACGCTTCATAAATATACGGAGTAGTTAAAAAAAAAAAAAAAAAAAAAAAAAAGATTTTTTAGTCAAAAACATTAAGAATCATTACACAATCAACTAGGTACCTCAATAACATTGCACACAGACTTACACATATTCATAGTACAAGAACACACCTAGACTTCATGACAAACTCTACGAACATATCAACAATCTAACACAAATCATGACATACAGAAACCTGCTTTAGAATACCCGAAGAAACCTAAAAATAAGTTGGTTGAGGGATCTATTCGGTTAATATTAATTAAGTATCATGTTAGGAGTAAGTATAGCTGAGTGCTGACCTCCCTCATGCCTGAAAAGACAGTGATCTTGTTGTAACAGGTTGAGTGAAAAAAAAAAAAAAAAAAAAAAAAAAAAAAAAAAAAAAAAAAAAAAAAAAAAAAAAAAAAAAAATTGAAGTGAAAAGTTTTCTTTATTATTGTTATAATGCAGACGGGATACTCAAGCTCCGATATAATAACCATTAGCAGTTGTTCGCCCTTTAAGGGCAAATACAACTTCTGTCAGCTAATTTCATTCCCTCCACATATTTGTTTGCTTTTATTAAAATTAGTTTCGACTAGTTAGCCCAGTCATATAAGGAGTTTTATGCAGCAAATCTCGGAAACAAAGCAATGAAGCTGAATTTTTGCATATATTTTCGTTTTGGCCTTCTAAATGAGGGATGAAAAGTCACCGACCTTAACATGTTAGCATAATTAGATATTAAGGGTTAAAAGTCACAAAAATAATTTATTTTTTTAAATATCTCGATTTCTATGCCTCGGGCGTCAATCAAGATGGTTACAAAACTCGTAGATAATATTATTTTCTATAATTTTAGTTCAATTAATTTTTTTTTTTAGGATTAACCGTTTTCGAGATATAGCGCGAAGAATGAGAAGCGGGCACCGGTTCGGACAAACATTTGCTTCTAGTGCCTTCGACAATTGTTTCTCAGAAATATTTTCAGAAACAAAGTTGTAGAGTTTTTACTTTAATTTTGTATTTATTTTTATTTTATGTATACGTTTCTGGGCACTTGAATCAAATATTTGAAATAAAGTGAGGTTTCTCTATAATTATCGACTTTAAAAACGTATATCTCGAACACCGTTGAGAGTTGGATAAATATGTATAGAAACAATTTTATAGGAAATTTCATTAGCTTTAATTTTGATCTGTAGTTTATTTTTCTAGAGTCCACCGTTATCGAGATATAATTGAAAAACCTAAACATGGGACCTTCTTTTCTATTCTGCTAAATTCAAAGGGTAATTTAGCAGAATAGAAAACAAATTCATTTTTACGGATTTTGAGGTGCTCCATTTAAACTATGCGAATCGAAAAAATATTAAAAAGCGAGCAAAAAATTGACGTATAATAAAAAAATAAAAAATGAAGAAATGTGAAAATAAAATTAACTAAATTTTCAAAGAGTTATCTAATCAGTTTTTTGTCAAATACATCATTAAATAAATTACTAAGCCTCTACTGCACACTATATTTAAATATCAGGAATCACATGCAGAAGCTAGTGGACAGCTGCCCATTTATTTTAACAGTAATCCAATCTACATGATAAAATGGCATTTTTTATAAAAAAAAATAAACTTATACAAAAATTAACTCTATTTAATTTCCTACTAGTTATTTAATTTCTTTTTCCAAGGTAACTATAGTCAATAGAATGCAAAGTGTTCTCATTCAGAAGTATATGTACTATATACGATAGATAAAATCGAACAGTGTATAATCTTGTTACAATTATTACCTGTTTTCTTTGTATAATCGAAGATAGATAAAAAATATCCAATATCGACATGAAAGGATTTCATTGGATTTGGGGACAATTTAGAAGTGATTTCTATTGGCGAAACGTGACGTTGGTTCCGCCAATAGCGATTAGCCTTTCCGATCTTATAACTCCCCTCCCCCAACCTCTGGGCCATTAATTTCTTCTCTTTATGTCTTTCAGGACCTCTACTGTTCCCACTGTACTGCTAACCATACCACCTCTGAAAATTATTCTTTAAATAAAAGAGCTAATTTTCAAATGGTTTTTTGGGATTTTAAGAAGAGATGGAGTTTTTTGAAAATGCAAATGACGTAGTGTGACGATATTAATACGACTAAAAGCAATATATTTTTACAAATCAAATGAATATCAAATATTTGATAAAGTGATGAAATTGAAAAATATGGTTCAAATGAAAGAGGAAGTTAAAAAATTGGGTATCAGAGACTACAAAGATAAGGATTCGGAAAAATGGTTAAAAATATAAAGGTTCTTGTAAGAATTTGGGCAGAGAGGAAGAAAACCTGAAAATGATATACGCGTGGTCCACCGTTGGCCTGTATCGCGATAAATATATATATATATATATATATATATATATATATATATATATATAAAACTATTTATTGATATTTACAACTGTATACATATATACAATAAGAAAATTTGAGGAAAATGATTACAATGACATGTTAAGACATTAGGAGGTTCTCATTAGGAGGTCTCTTGGTCATCTTCTTTTCAGACACCTCGGAAGATTATCGGAAAATCAGTGTGAGGCAAGTTAGGAGGCTAGTGGATTCGAGATGGTATGGAGTTTACTATGAAACGATAGGTATCTGGTTTGGGCCATAGGGTTTGTTTTGTGATTGTAGCGTGAAAGGATTAGATACGAGAATTGGAAGGTTTAGCGAAGCCCCAAAGCTCAACTCAGTGTTGCCTAATCGGTCTAATTATTGCATGTAAATAAGTCTTTTGTAATTTATTAAAAGCATTGAATGCTTGCCTATTAAATGTTGGGATAGTCGAAAACAACAAGCAGTTTCTTGTCTTTTAATCTGGTATGCAATAATATCTTTTAGTTTTTTTTTTCACTCTGACGTTCTTAAATACAGCTATTTTTATTTATGTCATTCTGCGAGTAATCCATGATTAAGATTTCTTATCCCCATCAACCTAAAGTGAAGCGAATGTGAGTCAAAAATATTGAACTGAGGTTGCTTTGTATTAAAGCAATATTTTGTTGCCATAGCTGATGTGCTCCAAGCCTTAAACGAGAGATATTTGAAGGAACTGAACTCAAAGTATGTTTATTTCAAGACCGTGCCTAAGAGCTTATGATACTTGATAAAAGTAGAGAGCATTACGTGCCCTATACTGACGGAGACCTGTCGAATACAAATGCTTGTGTTTACCTCAAAGGGAATTGCGGAACCCTAAAGATTCTTCAGGTAACCAACCTATTCTAGCCTTGGTGGGCAGGTCAAGATTCATTCCGTGGGTCCACCAATATATTTTTAACCTGCCCAGATGGAATTCCAACCAACGACTTTTTGTACTAAGCGCGCAGAGACCCATGGCCCAATGCGCTCGCCCATTCAGTCCCTATTTTTATTTTTAAAGCACACCTTTTGATATTGAAGCAAAACCCCGAATAACGTGCATATTTTAAAAAATATTTTCCGAAACGCCCAAGTTTTTTAAGAAGGAAAATTTGAAATTCGGATTTAGCACCTCAAAAACATTTTTAAAAAAACCTATAGACGAAAAAATTTTCCACCAGGTTTCATTCACATTTCATTGAAACATTGTTCAAGTATCTTACACTAATTCTCTAGTGACTTTGATAAATATTTATACTATTATATAAAAGGACAAAGCTATTTTTTCGTTTGTGATCACTAACCGCGAAAACTACTGATCTAATACGTACCAAATTTTAACTACACAATCTTTACAGATCAAGGAAGGTATAGCAATTATGAAATTTACATAATTTCAATTACATTATTGTTAAAAAATCGATGAATATGTGTTGAGCAGTGAAGTTGGGAAATTGACCGATAGGTGCCGAGCGCCATTTAATAGAGGTTACAAAGATAAGGTTAGGATAAGATTAAATTTTTTTTAAAAAGGCATGGAGTTACAGTACTATGGAGAGGCCTTTCCTGTATATTGTTCCGTGAGGGGCGAGACCAAAACATAACTGGCCACGCCCACTATGCCCAACTGGCGAATTGCATTCTATATAGCCTAGGGCAATTTAAAGGGTTCGTAATAAATAAAATAAGTAAATCACTAAAGTAAATAAATCACTAAAATAGAATAACAGCAGTATAAAGCCTAAGAAACCAAAATCTGAACTGATAAGAGGTTAATATACTGATGATACGGTTCACACCAAAATGGCTGCCTGTCCTGGCTATTGAGAGATAAGCCCCCTCCACTTGTCTATAACTCCATGAAAAAAGGCTATAAATATGAGGTAGCTCTATTCAATCTGGAAATCGTTGACATTCATAATGAATAGTCACAATGCAAATATTATCTGATTGTATCCGATTCATTAAGCTCACTGAAATCACTGGAAAACAGAAACTCAAAAAGACGTTTTGGTGATGAAAATCCAACTTCTTGAGAAGGAATGTCTACGTTCAGGCAAAAAGTGGTAAGATTTCTTTGGGTTCCTTCTCATCTCTGGGCATCGGAAGAAACGAAGAAGCAGACCAAGCTGCAAATGCTGCCAAGATTGAAACCCATTCAGACGTCATATACATCAATAAAACGACTGCATCGGATTGGCGTATTCATATAAAAAAAAGAATATATGAATCATGGATTACAGAGTGGAACAAAACAGCTGAAAAATTAGTGCAAAATTAAAAGTAGTCCTGACGTATGGAGAACATCAGAAAGGGAGAAATCGCCCGCGAAGAGCTGTCTTGGCAAGGATACGAATGGGACACACAGCCATAACGCACACGTATCTTCTAAAGGGACTCTATCCACCGACCTGCAGGATCTGCAATGTACCCATGACCGCTGGAGCACATCTTAATGGACTGACAAGGAGATTAATATTTAGTTATTATATTAAAAGGCATAACTCCTCATTGCTTTATTCATTTACTCCATAATTTTCCACTGACTGGCAGGTGAAACAATCTATTTTAAGAGACTTGAAACCTGAAGATGGAGCAACATGACAAAGCTCCGAAACATGTAGTAAATGAATAAAGCAAATGAGGAGTTATGCCTTTTAATAATAACTAAATATTAAGCTCCTTGAATGAAACATATATAGTAAATTGGTGAATGGCAACCATAACCACATTTTTAAAAGAAGAAGGAAATATAAGAACAAATCAAAAGAGGATGAATCTGGAGATGAATTCCACAATTTCCACTGACTGGCAGGTGAAACAATCTATTTTAAGAGACTTGAAACCTGAAGATGGAGCAACATGACAAGCTCCGAAACATGTAGTAAATGAATAAAGCAAATGAGGAGTTATGCCTTTTAATATAATAACTAAATATTAATCTCCTTGAATGAAACATATATAGTAAATTGGTGGATGGCAACCATAACCACATTTTTAAAAGAAGAAGGAATATAAGAACAAATCAAAAGAGGATGAATCTGGAGATGATTCCATAATTTCCACTGACTGGCAGGTGAAACAATCTATTTTAAGAGACTTGAAACCTGAAGAATGGAGCAACTGACAAGCTCCGAAACATGTAGTAAATGAATAAAGCAAATGAGGAGTTATGCCTTTTAATATAATAACTAAATATTAATCTCCTTGGTATGACGTATGGATCCCAGTAAAGATTTAAAATCGAACGATAACAGCGCTATTCAGCAACTGAGCTTGCAATAGTAAAAATATTTAACCAAACTGTACCTAATTTTAACTACAATATCTTCATAGCTCTAGAAAGGCTTATGATAATACATTTTACTATAATATTAAATTAAAATGTATAGTCTTGAGTGCTAGAAAAGAGGCTAGCTAAACCGTCATATACATTTATGGCTAGAAATTAAAATCCAACCAGATGGATCGATAAAATTATTTCTGCCAATTGGATGTCTAATTATGCTTTTAGATACTCTTCAAATACCTAATAATGCAATTATAACCAAGTTAAAAATTACTGCCATGCTTGAAAATATCACTGAAGAAATAATGCTAAATTTAAAACTTAAATACAAGATTTTTATCTATAAACAAATGAAATTCAATTATTAGTTAAAATAAGTTCTTTATTTATGAGAGCGGGCGAAGCCGCGATGGGGTGTGCTAGTATATTAATATTTACATAGCTAAACTTTTTATTGTAGACTTGACTTATTCAAACTCAAGAAACTTCCCCATTCTAGATAAAAATAACGTTAAGGATATATCATGAGTAAATTTGAAACAGGTACGAGATGGAAATGTCTAACTGTCGCGATTTCATTAGGTAATGCAGAATGGAATGGCAACTAACTTATCAAATCAGAACATTTGCGAGGTAACATCGTTTTCCAACTAGCCGCGAAAGTTAGCTGGAGGGATCTTATCTTCATATATGTCATGCAATGCAGATGAGCATTTATGTTAATGTACGAAGGATGCATTATGTATAGAATAAGGGGACCTAGTAGGCTTTACAGTTATGTAAAAACTTTGAATGGTCTTATTGACATTCTTATTTAATTTCGAAATGTTGCAGCTGAATGTGAGGCATAGCGTAGGTAGGTTGTGAGGTATTCTCATGCAGTAGGTAGCTGCCATCTCACAATCAGTGTACATGATCATGTATGATTCATGCTTCATATTTCCTTTTCCATTGCATATATACCTAATATACCAAAAATAATTTTTCATTATCCTGGTAATTGTCGTGAAAAAGTGGATCACCGAATTATCTTTACAACTATTTAAAATGAGTAAACTAGTAATCATTAAAGGAGAATTTTTAATATCTGCGTTACAAAAAATTGGTTGATTTGTGATTCTTAGTATAGTATTAAATTTTCTATTTCAGCGCAAGAGATATTTTAGAGTGATTACAACATTTCGGAAAACGGTTGAAAATACCCTACTGAAAAGTACACAATAATTACATTATTTCAGTATAAACTAAATGTACCAATAATGAAAACTTCTCTAGTAGTGGCAACTGAACTATTTAACTTGTAATAAAAATGCTGGGTTGGCTTTGAATCAGATTTAAAATTACAATGAATCTGTGGATTTTGTGAATAAAAAAAGCATTTTCTGTGCTGTTTTGTGAATTTCGGGTTATGGGTAGGATTAGAAAGCTATTTTTCCCTCTTTATTTGTGTCTATGGGACTTACTGATTAGGCTATTACACAGATTAATGCTAATTTGTTAATTTTTTTTTTTATTCTTAATCTTTTTATTTGATTAATTACATGCTGCCTCACTCAAGGGCAATGAGTAATATCGATGACAGTGACTCATTCATTCAATATGTACACTGATATAAAATAATGTAAAATAAATAAAGTAAGAAAATTTAAAATAAACAACTTAAATATACAAGAAATAAAATAATATATACAAGAAATAAGATAAAATGTACAAGAAATTGAAAATATTATATAAAATAAGAATTAAGGAAAAAAAGAAAGAGTCATAACTACATTCGTACTCTATATAAAATATTCACAAACACTCCGAGGAACACCCCGATCCAAGCCTGCCCCCCAGTTTGAAAGGCAAGCCGGGCTCAGAGAGTATTTGTCAATTAATGTGGGAAAAATTGCGTTTTTCTAAAATGAGATTTTTGCAAAGTCATCTCGTGAATATAGCTGCTGTATATGAAATGAAATGAAAAAATAATCTTTATTCCGGGACATATTGTCTATGAATAACAGACATGTATAATAAGTTGTATAATAGTCTGGCTAATTTCAAACGAAGATAATAATATGTATAAAAGGTAATATATGTATATACAATTGAAAATAGAACTTTGTGATAAATATATACATGAGAAAAGAAGAGAGAAAAAAAATAGGACAAAAAATAATAATAACCATATGCTAATATAATAATTACAATGCGTTCAGAAAAATAAAGAAATATAAAAAAAAATCAATTAAATAAAAGAAATATAGTGAATAGAAAGGAAAATATATATAGAGAAGAAAAATATTAAGACCTATTTGAATAATAATAATATGATAAAATATTTACTAATACCTAAAAGGTAATATATACAATTGATAATAGCACTTTATCAATTAGAAGAAAGAGAAAAGAAATAATAATAATAATTTATATGAGAAAAAACGAACAATCGTTGGGCAAACAAATGTCAAAAATAAAAACGAATTTAAATTTATACAATGATATACTTATTGAAGCAAATTCATCTTCAATGCTGAATTCAAGCAATGCTGAATTTTATTAACTTCACTTTTAATGATCACTCATATTGGCGGCATCTATCTGGGATTTAAGGAGATATTGGAATAGGAGAGTTTTGAATGAGTTTAAGGAAGAAGCATGTCTAATTTCAGAAGGGATCGAGTTCCAGAGGGTAGTGGATCGAGCTTGGAAGGAGTGTTGGTATAATGCTGTTCGGTGGAAAGGAGTATATAGGTCAGAGGAACGTGATCTTGTGAGTTGGGAGTGGACGGAAGACTTGAATATCAGTCGGTTGTAGATGTAGGGTGGGCAATTTAATGACATGGTACAGGAAAGTGCCCAGGTATATGCATATTAGAGAATGAGGAAATTTACTATTTAACTATCTGAGAAATTTCTAATGAGCGTGTTTCTTTTTTTTATTGCTCTCCTCAAAAAATTTGATTTTGCTACTTACCTGACTTTAACCTCCAAGCAGACGGAATACAATTTCAAATATTAGTTAAAATTATTTATGTTCTTTACTTCAGAGAGCGGGCGAATCTACAACGAGGGATGCAGGTATACTATATTTATTTTTAAGTTTTCTCTGTTAGGGATAATATGTAGCACATACATTTTAACGAAGTATTAAACTATACGCACAAATTATCATAGTATAAAAACGTAAACATTTTAAATCGTCAATTAATATAAATCTATTTATATAAAGTTCAAATGGTTGAAGGTCTATGATTATTCTACATCTATTGAAAGGGCTAGACTGAGATAGATTAGGTTAGGCTGAGGAGGGCGGAGACCCCAAGAGCATTAGCCCCTTCTATTGTAGGGCCCATTCCAAGAGGAATTCACGGCCTGTTTCAATAGATAGACTTACAAACCGTATTTACCTCTAATATCTCAAAACACGATCAGTCGATATTGATTTAGCATCTTTTCAAACCTGTAAGAAGGTTTTAATGAATTATGCTATAAATAAATATCTTTTTAAACCATCATTTTTGGACTCCATCAGGAAAATCGACTTATTTGGAGTTCACAAGGTTAAAATGACAAGATGCCCGCCATTTTTAACTGCTTCAGCATTTACAAGCTAAACGATCAAACCTTACAAAGGATTCATTTATCGCTTTGAGACTCCACTAAACCATCCGATTCATCTCGTATCCAATCCTTGTAAATCCAAAATCCTCAATGCTCTTTACTTTGTGACTAATAAACTTATCCGTAAAGACCTTAATGTTCCTTATGTTGCTGATTTAGCCCAGACCAGATTCCAATCCTTCCGTAGTAAGCTACATAACCACTCCAATCCACTAGTCCCCCAACTTGCTTCCCACTCCATTCCCAATAATCATCCGAGGCGTCTGGAAAGAAGATGGCCTAGAGACCTATTAGTGTAGATTTTTATTGAAATGCTTTTATTGAGTGGTTATTTACATGCCATTGTATTCAATATCAACACATTTACTTGATGTATATGTTTTTGTACAGTTGTAAATATCAATAAATTAAAAAAAAATTAAAAATTATATTTAATGGGACATATTGCCCGAAAAATCCTCAAAGCCCCTTACTTTGTCCCAAACAAACCTGATACCTATCCTTTCATAGTAAACTTCATAACAATGCAAATCCACTAGTATCTCAATTTACTTCTCATTCTATTCCGCGATCACCCTCCCAAGGCGTTTGAAAAGAAGATGGACTCTTCTACCATAGATCTTTAATTACAAAAATGTAGTTGCTTTACAAGCAATGGACATTCTATTTTGAGCATTATTTTAACATTAACTAAATTAATTTTTATTTTATTGTATATCCTCACCACTTATACTGATTACACATGAGTGTTATCAGTAAACAATCACCCCCTTCATTGCCTCTTAACACTCCAATCCCATATCCTAAACTTTCAAGAATGATGTAAAAAATGGAGAACCAAAATAAATCCAAACAAATTTATCCCGGCCAACAGTATCCCTTAATGATATTCCACTGATCCCTGTTGAACAGATTCGCTACCTAAGACTCCACTTGGACAAACGTCTTACTTGGAATTCACATACAAGACTAAAACGACAAGAAACCGCCCGTCTTTACAGACTGCTTTAACATTTACTAGACAAATGTTTAGAACATCCAATGAATAACAAAAGCCTAATTAACATGACTGTGATTAGGCCTATTTGGCCGTACGGAATTTAGCTTTTGGGCTGCACAAAATCATCCAATTAATCTTGCATCCAATCTTTGCAATCCAAAATCATTCGATAATCCTCAATGATCTTTAATTTGTCACCAATAAACTTATCCATAAATATCTTAATGTTCCATATGTTTCCGATTTAGGCCAAGCCAGATACCTATCCTTTCATAGTAAGCTCTTTAACTACTGAAAACCTCTAATATCTCAACTTGTGTCCAATACCATTCCCGATAATCCTCCAAGGTGCCTGAAAAGAAGATTGTCCAGACACCTTCTGGTGTAGAATTGTTATTGAACTGCTACTGATGAGTAGTTTTTTCAAGTTTTGACATGTTATTATAAAAGTTTACAACAATTTTACTTGATGTATATATTTTGCACAGTTGTAAATTTTTGTTTTGTAAAAAGTTCATCGTGTCAGACTATTGTAACATATAGTGAGCAAACGCTTTTAGTAGCATATGAATTACGAAGTACTCATAGCCATAATCAGTTTTATTTGGACAAAGGTAGTACGACCACTTTGAGACTACACTGAACAATCCAATCAATCTCATATCCAATCCTTTAAACAATCCACATTGCTCCTTACCGTTCCACAACAAAATTATAAATAATGATCTAAACTGATGGAACATAGTTAATTAATGGGGATGATGGTATGAGGTGTAATCATTAAGAAAATACAATGAAAATAAATCAATTTACAGTACCCACCTTTTTGTTTATTGACTACGAACCTGAGCAGCCCTAATTGAAGCTACTAGACTCCATTAATTAACTCACCAAATTTAAGTTATGTGTTTAAGATAAGATTAGAGTACAGTATACTATTTGAGACATAGACATATATAATTTATTTTAATCAAAAAATTAAAATAAACTATACAATATGCACCATATTAACAACACAATTTCATGAAAATAACTCTCATATCAGTGTTTGATCTGTCAGTTCTCATCATGAGAGGGTATAGTTAACATGGTGTATTTTAAATAGTTTATGAACGTTGGCAAATTAAAAATATGTCTTGTTTGTTTCAACAATACAATATTTTTTAATCCCATTGACAGATCCCTTCCAACAACAACCTACTTGTTATATTCATCTAGTCATCAAACACACATCATCAGTTTAGAGATTATGGATGAATTGGACTAAAACATGTATAAATTCTAGTGAATATGTATAATAAGTCATACGACTTATGTGAACCTGCTCATACGGTTACCATTATTGCGTTTTGTTCAATATGTTTAAATGTAGTTGCAGCTATTAATAAAAGTATTCGATTTTAATTTGACTCTTGATTTAATAATCATGGATTCCTGGGAGAAAAAAAGATACAATAGATTCAATTCTTCAATTAAGGAGCCAACAATTATAGAAATACACTTATATTGGCAAAAACTCCTCTTTATTATACTTTAATCAAGACTTTAGTAAAGTCCCGAAACATGTTATTTGATTGAAGTATAATAAAGAGGAGTTTTTGCCAATATAAGTGTATTTCTATACAATAGATTGTTTCCACATTTAAATAAAATTTTCAAACCAGATACCCATCCATCCTTTTAATGTAAACTATAAACCCACTCGAATCCACTAGCCTCCCAACAAAGCAAACTCAATGCCCGATAATCCTCCGAAATATCAAAAAGTGTGCTTTAAAAAAAAAGGACTTTAGGTTGATGGGAATAAGAAATCATAACCATGGATTACTCGCAGAATTACAAAAATAACAATAGCTGTATTTTAGAACATTATAGTGAAAAATAAATTAAAAGATATTTTTCCATACCAGATTAAAAGACAAGAAACTGCTTGTTTTTTTCGACCATCCCAACATTTAATAGACAAGCATTCAAAGCTTCCAATAAATTACAAAAGAGTTATTTACATGGCAATTAGACCGATTAGGACATACGGAGCTTTGGGGATTCGCTAAAACTTCCAATTCTCGTATCTAATCCTTACAATCCAAAATCATTCTTGCTCCTTATTATGTCACAAACAAACTTATCCATAAAGATCCTTATGTCCCATGTGCTGCTGATTTGGCCCAAACCAAATACCTATCGTTACATAGTAAACTCCATACCCACTCGAATCCATTAGTCTCCTAACTTGCCTCACACTGATTTTCCGATAATCCTCCGAGGTGTCTGAAAAGACGATGGCCAAGAGACCTAATGTAGAAATTTTATTTAAGTACTACTAGTGAGTTGTTCTTTATATGCCATTGCAAAACTTTTTCTCAAATTTACTTTTATACTGTATACAAAGTGTACAGTTGTAAATATAAATACATGTTTAAAAAAAAAAATGTTTAATGAAGTTACAATTCTGCAATCTGAAGTTATTATGCTAACATTACAGACCACTTTTAAGGTGTTTTTTTTTTTTTTTTTTTTAATGAGTTTTACGTATTAGATATATTTCACAATTTTAATTAAACAAAAAAATATTAAGTTTCTTTTAGATACTCAACATCTAGGGTCTTTAGTGTCCTTTCCCGGTCTATATTTCTTCCTTTCCAGTATTAGACAATTTTTTCAGATTTTATTGAATAATTTATAATGTTTAAGGAATTGTATAATTTTGTCGATATTGTTACTATTATCATCAAGTATAGCAGAGAGGTAACTCAGTTAACGTGACCTGATAATAACTATCCCATCGAACTTACCTTAAAAAAAAGATCTGCGGATTTAGTGAAGTTTTATTATATCATCGCTGATGAAGGTTCTGTTGAATATTACTATCCTTTGCACCTTAACAGGCTATATATTACTGATTAGTTATTAACAGAGCCGTCAGTGAGGTGAAGGCATCAATAACTTTTTTCTTGTTCTCATAGTAAGAAAATGGAATCTGATAGTTTTAAACTAGATTACAGATTTATCCATGATTATTGCTGAATTAGGCGCCGGTGGAAGTGGAATGGATACTCTTGTTTCCACTTAGATAATCCGACCGCTAATGCAGCAGTCGGTATCTGATCCCCCCTGGTGTAGCTACAAATCTGTTTCAGCCGGAACAATCTAAGTATTAGAGTAATCCGTTAAAGCAGGCAACTTAGTTGTCCTTATTCAATTTCTCTACCTCTTAGTCTTAAGGTCAGATTGATTTTGACTTGATTAGCTACATCAATTTATAACCGAAGAGCTTAAACGCCCCCGGTTTGGCAAGTAAGTTATAAAATGACGTTGGAGTCTAAAATAAGGTAATAAAATATACCTAATAATAAAATAAGTGGCACCGTAACATTTTCCGGAACGACAATTCGATATTGCTTTCCTTAACTTTACTCAGTTTTATCAAACGAATAATTTGCTATCCAAATAGCACTTAGTTAAATTTTTACTCTTTCTTGCCATTAAAAAACACACAACACTCAAACAACCGAATTTCTAACATTATAACAGAACATTTATTTACAACGACCTAACTTATATGCCTTATTAGGGTACCCAACCATGTTTGAATTAGTGAAGGGCCGTTCCGACTTAAAAGTGGAATGAGATTTTACGTTCCGTTTCACAATTGGAACCAGTTCCAATTTTATATGTACTGTAATATTAAGAAGGTTTAAATAGCTA
Source organism: Euschistus heros (assembly GCA_003667255.2). Classification (NCBI taxonomy): domain Eukaryota; kingdom Metazoa; phylum Arthropoda; class Insecta; order Hemiptera; family Pentatomidae; genus Euschistus; species Euschistus heros. Next base: position 3,403,512 of record RCWM02000020.1, read on the forward strand.
AGTTATAGTATTAAAAAATGTATAATTTTAAAATAGTTTTATTCAATCGACATTTTTTTGGGGAAGGGGGGGGGGACAGTTAGCTCAAGAATAGTGCACAATTGAGCGAGTATTTTCCAATTACATTGGCTCCGAGAAAAAATGAGTTATCAGCTCTTGCGACAGCTCCATTATCTTTTGAACAAATAGCGAAAAAAATCATTTAATGCAGTAAAACCTCGTGTGGTTTATTTGTCTGAATCCGAAAGAAGAAACCGAGCTCTGTCGGTAGAATAGCAAATTTCAAAGGAAGCTATTTTAGACGAGGGAGTAATGGCGCAGGAGCATGGAAAATTTTCGGACACAATTTCTCTTCTGAAAGTTGTTGAAAAAAAAATAATGAAACTAAACGATCGAATTTGATGTCGTTTTCTATGTATTTTTGGTCACAGAATTGAATGGCGCCATCGTCATATCTATTCATCTCACCCTAGTCTAATAAACTGCATAAAAAATACAGAAAGTCAGATATGCGTGAGAAAAAAAAATGACCAAACCAATATAGCTCCTAAACGGTAGGTTCTAGCGACAAATGTTATGTAACAAAAATATTCTTCATTAAATTTCTGAAAGGACTCTACGGGCAAATTTTCAAACCGAGCAACACCAATATAGCTTGAACGTGTCAAAAAGCCCCTACACTTAGAGAATATTTTTTGGGTTGGTGGGGCGATAGAAGGGGGGGGGAGAGAATCAAGTGCGGCAGGATCAAGGCAACAAAGCAGTCGAAACGACCTTGGGAAGAACAAAACCAGAAATGCAATCTATACTGTACTATGGAGATCTTTTGGCGTTGGTTTCGTTCCAAACCGGTTCAAAGCTGTAACCAGTTCCAAGTTCCGTTCCACTCAGAAGGACCAGTCACTAGTTTGAATACCTGGGAATGATTAGACAGATGCTTCTGCTAAAGAGGCGAGAAGTAATTTTTATAAATTTGCTTTGTGTGCATAGTAGAGATATAATAATGAAATCTTTCATGAATTTATAAAGACAAACATATTTCTTGTTAATATTTTTTTCTTTCTGATTATAATGCTAAAGCTAAATAATTTAAATACGTTCAGGATTGTGCACAAGGAAATATTGCTATCATAATTGCCTTAAATAACTATTGGCTTTATCTAATTGCTCTATTGGCGATTCGGTGGAATGATATCCAATATCCGTGTAATAGTGTAATATTACGCGGCCGAGTGGTTCTCTATAATTACCTAATCATTCAAAGTAATCTAATTAAATAAATTGCTGTTTATATTGCACCTTATAATAGCTCTATTAATGGGACAGTGATCCGCTAATGTGATACGGATAAATCGATACAGATATATCGATAACACGTCTGCCCTGGCTGAAATATCTTCCATCGATTTTATCTAAACCGTGAGATATCTCAATCGAGTCGACCATTTGTCAGTGTCCTGCTGTATCTGATTTCCCTTTTGTATGTGTTGTTCAATGGTTGGATGCTGTGCGTATAAATAAACCAACAAATGGCCTGTTGTTTATTGGGTTTAATGTGTTCTTAAACCACAAACAGCTCTATGATTTCTTCTATACTCCCATTCGACCAATTGAGGATATTTATTACATGGGACAGAATGAGAAAAGAAGTCAACCTTAATAACAGCGCAAACGAGTAAAAATTTGTAGGCGATTTTAAACTAAATAATCAGTTATGCCACTACAAAACTGACTCTTAGGACGTTTATTTTAGGAGTGTGATTAAATAAAATAGTGGAAAGCTTTTGGAACTTTATGCAGGTATATATGTTTATAATCTTAATTAAGAGATGTATTATGTTTTTAATTCCACTACATCTTCCTAACTTTTTTTTTTTTTCGTGGCCACTTATTATAATATTCAAAGATCAGATAAATTTCAATAAATCGTTCTCCAAAATGAACTTCATAAAATATGACAAAATGATTTATTTTTAATATAAATGCTACAATTCTTAAAAATTATATGAGCACATAAAAAAAAAAAAACTTTCAAAAGATTTTTTTAAAAACGTTTTTTATTTATATAATAATAAAAAAAAAATATTAATAACTTGTAGGATTATTCATATTTAAGTTCTTTATCATGTTCTAATGCTGAGAATAATTCTTCTTAAAAAGAAATCGAGAACTGTAGAAAAGTAAGGTTATGAAAAAACTTATGGGGAATCAGCTCGACCAATGGATACATTTTAGGACTATTTTCATCATAGTTGAACAGACTTATGAAGTTCATTTTGAAGGATGATATATTCATTTAACAAGCAATACTGAACAAAAACTATATTTTAGCATATATAGCAAAGATATATATATATATATATATATATATATATATATATATATATATATATATATATATATATATATATATATATATATATATATATATACCGTAAAACGGCGTGACTTTGCACCATTTTTGTTGAACTTCATTCCTTAACTAACTATCAATAATGTTTAAAATGCATGTATTCAAATATTTCCGTTGAATAATTAGCTAAAAAATGATACTGATTCATCACATAATCTCGGAATTGCAAAATTTACAAAACTTATAATTAATTTTATTGTTTTTAAACATTGGTGCAAAGTCAGCCAGATACCCGTGACTTTGCACCACCAAATGTTTTCAATCAAAAAAGCATTAAAAACGTATTCTGGAGCAAAGTCAAAGCTTGATAGTAGTTAGAAGATGCAAAGTCACTTCTTAATAGTGTTTGGAGTTTAGCCTAGTGATTTTTTTCCCTGTTTCTAAGGATTTTGTTAAAGGAAATGATTGTGAATTACAATGTTTTCATCGAAATGAGAAACAAATTTGCACAATTTGAGGTTTATTGAGGAACGATAGAAAATACAAGAACATACCAACAAAATATTATTTAGAAACAAAATAACGACTTAAAACATGCCTAAATAACGTAAACAACTATAATTTTGGTAAACAAGGAACAAATCGATACCTATAAAATAAATTGCACACAGATTCTTATAGAAACACTTTTGGAAAAATGCAATCTGCAATAGTTAGACAAAAATTGTTAAAACATAGAAACGAACACTATGGCTTGAAAAAGTTTAAAGCTATAACCAGGAAACATTTTAACAGTCAATATACTTGCACATAGATGACAAAAACCTTATTAGCAAGAAGCAAAACGCTATCCCAAATAATTTGGATTTTAACCAGCCTATTAACTCTTTAACTTCAATATATCCTCGTTTATTGATTTGTTTAGAAGGAGCAATGCTGCCAAGACTTCTTCCAACAGGGAGGTCACCTTGCGCCAGAATATACTTGGTGCAAAGTCATTTCTAATTTATATCAAAAAGGGGATTCTATTTTACTTTCAAATGCCCTGACTTTTGGCAAATATTTTGAGCAAAATGAATATCATATATTTAAATTACAATAATTATAGAATAAAATTAATGCAAAACTTAATAGATCTGAGAAATATTTAGTTGTTGAATGCACGACTTTATCCCACAAAGGAATCCCACCTGTTGAAACACTACAATAAACTAACTGTTATAAAACATAAGAGGTAACTAGGATCAGCGAGAGAATTCCTTAGACCCAACCAGTGTTGTCTTAAGTAAGTAAGAAATACCAAATATCCTTCATTTAGACAACAGCAAACCACTTTTTCCTCAACTGAAACTTTTTAGTGAGCTTGGTGCAAAGTTAACTCACAGGTGCAAAGTTACGCCGTTTTACCGTCGTGGTTGAGTCTGTTATAACCAAATCCTCGGTTAACCGAGACCCGAAAAAGAGAAAATAACGACGATTGACCTGTATTTTTATTATGACAAAATAAAACTTGTTATGTATGCAATAAAAATCTATATAATTAACATTATTACATATTTAAATCAAAGTTATCACCATCAGATCAAACGATGTTGCATTAGTTCTTATTTCGAGACATTGAAGTTCCTTCTCTAACCCAACAAACCCATATCCATGAGAACCTGTTAATGACGATTCGTTCCTTAACCGCAATAATGCTTATGCAAAGATGCAAATATAGTCTTGATCGGTAATCGAATGTTTTGCGAAAAGTAATAATACATAATAAAATGATGCAATAAAAAGAAAAGAAAAAATATAAGGCTGGGTTGAAGAAGACTGTTGAATGAGTCCCAAGTGTACAGTACTTATACATACATACAGTTAAAAATCAGGCCCTAATAAAATTGGAGCGAAAAAATGTGAAAGCGAATTCCATAACAGCTTGATGAATATCTGAAGATTTCTTTTAAACTTGTTTCAATCTTTGAGAAAGTATTTATAAAAGCAAACCCAATGAAACTGTATTTAAGTCCAGAAAACCTTTATACGTGAAGAAACCAACTAAAGAAACTAAAATATATTAGTTTTACGGTATTCTCACTATAATTAAAGTTTTGACCAGATCTAATGCAAGCTGAATTCTTCTGTGACGACAAAGCTAATGGACTAATTGATCGTAGAAGAGAGAAAATTCACAGTTGGGATGAAAAAAGGGAGACTATAATAAATAATTTGGTACATAGAGTGATTCGTATTAATTAAAATGAATATAATTTAATTTTTAATGATTAACATATGCAGTACAGGAGAAGACATGTTTTCGGAGGCCTCACTAAACGCCAACAAGAAATCAAAACAGTTCTTCAAATTTATCTCATAATGACGACTTCAACAAATTACTGTTCGTGCTACTGGTTCCTTTCCGCTTTCTCGCTTCTCCTCTGATTCTTCCCAACTCAATCTACTTACATAGCCGTCAACATTCCTTAGCTTAGCTTATATGTAACTACATTCATGATTCCTTTCTAACAGTCGTATTTACTTACGTTTCGAAAAATAGGAAATATGTCTCAGTTATACGATTGCTACAATGTATTTATCATGGCCTACAAACCTATCTAATAATAGTCTAAATTCAAAAATAATGAATAAATGGAATGATTATAACATCTCATATTTAAAATTTTGTTTTCTTTTATATTTGTTTTTGTATACTTTAAAATATTCTTTTGGGTCTATTTTTCAAAAATACTTTGTATATATATTTGTACTGGTACCTTTTTTTAAAAATATTTTTTCTCCACATTGAGGTCGGCATCTCGCAAGCATGCATAGATAATTGGTATACGGTATAAAATATTTGAATATCGAAAACCTCAGTGAATCGAAACAAATTAATATTAAGATGTCTATAACTCCAAAAATTTAAAATACGGATTAGAAAGAATTGGGGGAGGGATATATAGAAAGCCTGAACAACTCGAATTAAAATTAGTCTAACCTGTGATTTTTTAGTGTTTCGTATCTCTACCCTCATTTTGAATTAACACAAAAGAAGAAAATAATTATAACAGAAAATTACCAAGATCGACAATAATTAAAAAAAAAAATCCATAAAAAACTATGAATAATATATAAATACCCCCAGAGAATAAAGCTACCCCGAAGAAATATATTTTGATACCATATTACGGCTCAATATCCACTAAAGTCGGAAAGGAATTTAAAAAATTAGCTTTGTAATAGATAAACCATTGTCCTAAAGACAATATAGACCCTTTCCAAAAAGCGGTTTATACGAACTAAAATGTAATGACTGTGAAGCTAAATACACGGGCAAAACTGGAGGATTGGTAAATTAAAGAGTAAAAGAACAAAGAAGAGCATACAATAATAAGACCCAAAATTCCAATTTCGCTATCCATTTAAATGAAAATAACCAACAATTCAATAAAGAATCGGGAGCAAAAATATTACATGAAGTAAAGAATAGCCTAAAATTAAATATATATATATATATATATATATATATATATATATATATATATATATATATATATATATATATATATAAATCGTTAGAAATAATAAAATCGTTAAAAACCGAACGAGATTTTTGTTTAAATGATCAGAAAAACATTTCCAATAGCCACATTTTAAATTCGTTTCCGATAGGAACGGAAAAATTCAATAAGTCAAAAGGGAAATCCTATAGTAAACCCCAAAAATTTAACCGACCTGCCCCTTCCCCTTTCCACGATGGATATATTTCAGATGTTTATTAGATCTCCTCCAGTGAGTACTTTGATTTCTTGTTTTACATTTTTGAAAACTTTAGTATATATAAACCATGTAACATAGTGCTGATGTGTTGAAATTTTTGTATGTTTTAGAACTGAAGATGAATGTTTAGCATTCGAAACTAGTTTTCTAATAAAATAATCTCAATAGAAGTGGCAATTAATTTATTAATTCTAATTGTATTGATCCTTCTATACCATCATGCATACCTGAAGTAAAGAAGAAAGGTAACAGGAGGGACAAAGAGCAAAGGTAGCCGTCGAAGATATTGGAATTAATAGGTTGTGATTAATATCCCAAACACCCACCCTTCTGGCCTTGAAAGCCACGTGTACGGAAGGGTAGAGTGGAGAAAAAATAGAGGTTAATTTGGGGGGAAAATGATACTTTGTGTATCATTTTGCACAGACGTTTTGCATTTTGATTTATTTTCTGATGGTCGGTAGGGGACTCAAACCTGTACTGTTAACAGCTAGACAGATTTTGAGCAATTTTTATAGTGAAGTAAACCTCTGGTCAACTGGATTCATGCCATTCGGCAACCATTGCTTCAGCACATCCTTCTCGTTTGACCAGGGAACTGTAAAGAGTGAATTTTTGCTCTTGATCATTCTAACAAGATAGGATCTCTGATAATCATGACGAGGTAAAAATTGGATGTGAAGAGGTTTTTTCCTCAAAACCAAAGGATTGGTACCGGCATCAAGTCCAATGGCAGAAAGAGAGTAAAGTACATGAAGGCTATTAATATATTCTGTTAAGGAATATATATTTTTTAATTCAAATATATTTAATATTTCTTCTTCTCTTCCTTTCTAAAAATAAGAAGATTAATGATTTTGTTAGTTATATGTGAAGATAAAATCAAAATTCAATTTTAGTTCTTAGTAGACGGTTTTAAAAGTGATAAAAAAGGAGAAGAAAATAATCCCTTTATGGAGGGGATACTGAAGGACGTGACAGAGCACTTAACATTGTTAAACAGTTCCTCGTAGCAATCTCATTGAACTTTACTTGAAAGGGAAGAAGTAGAGTTCGAAATGAGCCGGCAGAGCAATCAGGAACAGATTTCGAGTTCGTTAGTGCAGCAGCTGTATCGATCGCCCCTTATATAATCGATTAGTAGCTGCTGTTGGGGCTTAAAGTTCGATAGAGACATCCAGCATTAATGCAATGAAGTATTCAGGATGCATTGTTGAAGGTCATTCGATTTAGCAATAGCCAGTATAAAAAGACAACACGTAACAAAAGGGAATATTTATTTATTTTTTGTTTTCATTTTTTATCCACCCCTGATATAATTTTAACAATAAGTAAATTTTCTGAACATGTAACAATACATGGCTTGTAGACATGAGGGAGAGTAGCACTTCTGAGAGTATTTCCGGGTCAGTTGTGGCCATATCATTAATAAGTATGTTATTATGACCATCTAATCTGTCGTGAAAGCGTCTATAAAGGGTACGTATATGTAAACGAGATGATTTCGTGATTAATATAAGTATTTTTTGCAGTCCCGTATATTTGTGTGGCATATTTCCATGCGGGTTTAAGTTAGTAGTTGTATCTATTTAGTCGCTGTTGGAGTTTTAATATCGACCGTTTTTGTAGGATTCGATAGAAGAGCTCTTCTTCCTTGTTTAGGCTAACAATTTTGTTCTAGCCACAGGCCATAGTTAGAGCCACAGGCCATTCTTCTATCAAATGTAAGTCCTGCGTAATAAATTTTATTAGTCTGTGTAATGGGTTGATTGTTGATTAAGACAGGTGGACAAGAGTCACATATGAGTGTAAGACTAGTTGCACACACACCGACTTTTTGCCAGCCGGCAAAAAACCGACCGATATTTTGCCGGTGTTAGGTGCTTGCACACTCACCGGTTCTTTACCGGTCAAATAATTAGTAGAATTATAATTTTATTTTATTCTTGACTTTTCGACCTAAAACTTTTAACAATATCTGAATTGTTGACAAATTGATATTGTTTCATTCGATTCAGTAACTCAAACAAGTAGTAGCTTTTGTAATTATAGTGCATAATACAGTAATTATAATGCAGTGGCAGGTGCCGGCAACTCACCAAAATTTTGCCGGCCGTCCAAAAGTCGGCGTGTGTGCAAGGTTACTATTTGACATGGCGTTCACTATTGAAATTTGGACGACCGGTAAAAAACCGGCCGTCCAAAACCGGTGTGTGTGCAACTAGCCTAAAGGTGTCGTGTTGTAATTTGGTGTGATTGAGTTCACGTATTTTGCCTTTATGTCAGGTTAATATTGTTGTGTCTTTAGTGTAGGTTGCTTTTAATATATTTTTTGTTAATGTGTCTTATCCTGAGTGTAAATAATGATTAATATTGTAGAATATTTTACATTTTTTTTTTTATATATAAGCGAGGCGTGGTAGCTTAGTAGGTGAGGATTTATAATCCCAAATTCCCGATTACGAGTCCGACTGAAGGTAGAAAATTTTATGTTATTTTAGCCGTGGCTTGAAATTGAGTTCGGGAGTTTCTCCTGGGGCACACTCTGCCTCGATAAAGTGGGTACATTTGATTGGGGAAAAATCCTAGTGGTTGAGTGAGATTTCGTCCAAGCCCCTCCTTTCACAACCGTTGGCCTAGTAACAGTACATCCTCACCTAAGTACTGAACCTAAGACCCTTCATGGGTTGCAGTGGTAGAGGTTTTATTTTTATTTATTTAAAAAACATAGTTAGCAGGTTGTTAAAAAATGTCTTAAATAAACTATATATAAAATTTATAAATTAAAAAAAGTATAGTTAATTAGAATTAATTTACAGTTTCCAGAATATTCGATAACTATATCAACAGAAGGACCTTACTTGAGGACTTTCTGGAATGTACTGATTTTGAATTTTTTTGGTAACTCTAGATCGAAAAAAAAACCCCCAAAAGTTTTTGTTTTTGAAATTAAGTTGGGGGTCTGTTGAGGCATGCTGCACTATTATAAAGAATAACACGAACAGAAAACTAGTATCAAATCGAAACCGAAAATAGTTTTTACCATCATTTATCTCATAAATTAAACATGACCGTTTTCTTTGTGTTTGAACTTTGTATCGTGATTCCTCTCTTATGCAAATTTGGGAGAAGAGAATTGTAATATGAAGTTAATGTTTGATCCTGTCTAAATCGTTTGGTAAACAGCATGCCTTCTATCCGGGCTCAGTACTTCTTTCCTTTGTTCACAATGACAGTATAGTTCGAAATTCTCGTAATATTGCTTCAATATTGGAAACGGAAGTTTTCAGCAGCTGAAGCCACTCGTTTAGCAGTTGAATTGAGGATGAAGACTCTTTCAATGTAAAGGACGGTGAAAAGGTGGTTCCAAAAATTTAATTAAGGTGATTTGAGCCTTGAAAGGAAATCAGGATCAGGGCGTGTTTCAGTATTTAACCAGGACGCTCTGTGGTTCAGAGCTCTTTTCAGATTAACTGCAGAGAATTTATGATGTTTTGGTTCAGCGGTATCCAGGTTTAGTCAACAGGAAACAAGTATTGTTCCAACAAGATAATCCCACACCTCTCGCCGTACCAAACACTAGCTAATTTGGATGGAATCGAGCTTCTCCCTCACCCGGCATATAGTCCAGACCTAGCACCATCAGACTACCACCTATTCAGATCAATGGTTCATTTCCTTCGTGGAGAAACATTCAACAACTTAAATGAAGTTGAAAATGGGGTTCGTGATTTCGATTCAAAACCCAAAGAGTGGTACCATCAAGGAATTCTACAGCTGGCTTCCAGATGGCGTAAAACCATAGAGCGCAGTGGTTTTATTTTGATTATTAAAAGCCTTATAAGTATAAAAATAAATTTTGATTTTTACCTATAAAACGGTCATTTTTTCTGACTCGCCCCATTATTTAAAAAAAGTGTAAAAATGTAGATCAAGGAAAATTCTTTACGGGTGACAATTCTGCTATGGGCACCTGAGGAAGTTAAAGGAATACTTAACAAACATGAGTATTTAATTAGGTCGAGCCGCGGTCCTCAGCTGTGAAAAGTCCAGGCTGCCAAAACTTCCCCAGGAACCTCCTCATTAACATTGCTAATTGCCGGGACAAGCTAACCTCTCTATCGCTGAGGGCAAGAGGGAAATAAGATTAAATGGTTACAGGGGCGAAGAGAGGTCTCAGCCAGCAAGGATTAACATTTTTAGTATCCCGATCCCGTTCTTCTCTATTATTTAAAAAAAAAAAAGGTCGAGAATTGCGTTAATCGTTGATTGGGTTAGAGAATGCGATAATGGAGCGGAGGAGGTGACCTAAACGAATAAAGTTGCAATTAGACAAAGCGGATTACCATGGGGATCCCTGGAGGGTGATATGGAAGGTGCACTAGATCCAGTGCACTTGTTGAAGGCCCGTGCCCTGATCCAACCTATGGAAATTTATGCTAATAGCTGCCCGGAGCCATCGACAATAATGCAAATCGGATCCAGTCGTCGGGTTAAATATTCCCATCCCACACATAATATCCCCTAAAATTCAAACCTTCACATAAAAGTAATTAAAACAGCATCTCCTCTCCTATTGCTTACTAGTAGAGATGTGTAAGTACTAACATTTTTAGATTCTCGATTCTCGGTACTAATACCTCGTTTTAGAAATAAATTGCAATAAAATTATTTAAAGATAGTACTCACTTCTGATGATTAGTATTTTTTAACATGGAACATGTTTTACCTGTGACCTAATTGGTCAAAAGCGATACCTTTTTGAGAAACGCGAGGGCGCACAGTGGTAAAAACGCCCAATCTAGGTGGACATTAAGAACAATTTTCATGTCAACAGAGCATTGAATGGACTTTGAAATGTTATCAAGAGATGGTTGACGAGTTATAAACAGCAATGAGAATACGATTTGATGGATTAATACTAGTGTAAACATACATTCTTTCCAAAAAAAACAGGTTGTTCTCAATTGCAGGGCACTTATATTGTGCCCAACCATTCATAGTGTGTGTTAGATATAATAACGTCTTATATAATATATCAAAGGTCTATCTATTAACGTTTCATGGTGAGTGATACATATCTTAAATTTTATCCTTATGGGTGTATTTAGTTCAGTTAAGAAAACATATTTAACAAGTTAACAGTGATTTTTTTTTTTCACTTTATTCCTTTTATCCACACCTGTCACTCAAATCGTGACAATAAGCGGATGTGAAATGAGAAAATTATGTAAAATTGGCATGTCAGGGATGAGAGAAATATTTATTCATTGGTTCCCAAACTGGGGGGCGTGAGGACATGTCAGGGGGCGCGCGAGATAAGTTGAACATTAAATTAAATTTTGGTAGTCTTTCTAAAATTCTAAATTTTAAAAGACATAGCACAATGTTCCCAGTTAATTGTTTATGTTCGGTATATTGAAAACGACAGAATTAAAGACGAGCTACTCTTTTCTACAGAGTTGGAGCCCACGACAACAGCTATTGATGTTATGAAAGCAGTGTCAGACTTTTTTGACAAACATGAACTCTTTTGGCAAAAACTGATCGGTGTATGTACGGATACGGATGTACGCGTCTTCAATGCTTGGTTCTAGCTCAGGCTTTGTGGAATTAGTAAGAGAGAAAAATGCTGATGTGACTGGGATACATTGTTTTATACATCGACAAGTCTTGGCAGCAAAAACCCTTCCAAATGAACTCAATGCTGTCTTAAAGTTGTGTATTAAAGTAGTGAATTACGTACATAAAAACAGTGCGTTGAATACTCGACTGTTTAAAACTCTTTGTGAAGATTTAGGAAGTGATCACAAAACACTGTTATTTCATACAGAAGTACGATGGCTCTCAAAAGGAAACATGTTGGCAAGATCATTTGAGCTTCGAGATGAAATAATCAACTTCTTGGATCATCAAAAGCAAAATGAACTAAGCGTGGCCTTCAAAAAATCTTGTCCATAAGTAATATTGGATTATTTGTCAGACATCTTTGACTGGTTGAACAGCCATACCCTAAAATTGCAGGCTCAAATTTAGTTACTCATCGTGATGCGATCAAGATGTATATTGAGAAATTGCAACTTTGGAGGCGTAAAATATCAGCGAACCCCTGCAATTATTCAATTTTCCCTAAAGTAGAATCAATCTCAAAAGATACAGGCTTCAAGGACATTTATGAAGGATCAAATTTGAAAATCCAAATATCAAACCATTTGGAGAGCCTAATTGAAGAGTTCCAGATATACTTCCTAAACACTTGTGAATGTAGTATTTACAGAATGTCAACTGACCCATTCCATGTCAACATAGACTCCCTACCTGAATCACTTCAAGAAGGTGCTTTGGAAATAAAACATGATTCCTCTGCCAAATACAACTTTAATATAATGGACAAACCTTCATTTAGGTGAAAATATTTCAAAGTGTATCCTAGTGTATCACGGGAAGCTCTTCGTTTATATTTGCCTTTTTCAAGCACCTATTTGTGCGAAAAAGCATTTTCAACACTTGTGGCAATTAAGACAAAGTATCAGAATAAACTTGATGTTGCTAGTGACTTGCGTTATGCACTTATAAAACTCAGCCACGAATAGGCATACTAGTAAAGAAAATGCAAGCCCATCCAACTCACTAACCAACCTAATCTTTTTTTCTTTTATTAATATTTTCTGTATTTTATGAAAACTGATATTGTTGTATCTTATGGCAGTATAAATAAATGTTTTGTTTTCAATGTAACACTTATTTGTTTTTGTTTTGTAGGCCCATACAATTTATTGTTATGGGGGGGGGGGCGCGAGAAGCTTTCATTTCAACAAAAGGGGGCGTGGTACAAAAAAGTTTGGGAACCTCTGGTTTAGAGGAACCCCAGAGCTCAACCCCGTACGCCCAACAAGGTCACAGTCATGTAAATGAGTCTTTCGTAATTAATTGGGAGCTTTGATCGTTTGTCTAGTAAATGTTGAAGTAGTCTGTAACGACGGGCAGTTTCTTGTCGTTTTAGTCTTGTATGTGGATAAATTAAAAAAAAAAAAAAAAAAAATGAAAATTTTAAAAAGTAAGTTTTCTAACCGTTTTGTTAGGAAAGTTTATTATAGAGTTCAGAACCTTTCTTTATTTTGAAAAAAAAATAAAATACGTTTTTATAAAATTCAAATATTTCAAAGTGAGCGATACTTTTGACGGAGAGTTTATTTTTATTATGAGGCAGGTTATAATGAGTGAGCTCCCTTTGACTCTGTTTCTCCAAATACGAAATAAAAAAATTAACCTGGATTTGACCGAACTTGCTTGATCACTTTCGGCTGTTCAAAATTTTAATTTGCATAAAAAAAGTCACGTTTGAAACTTCTATTTTTTAATAATAATATTTAATGATCCTGAAATATTTCCACCTGTTTTTTACGTTGTAAAAAAAAAAAAAAAATGAAATTTTTTGTGAAATAACGAATAACCTTGAGATGGGATATGAATCCTGAAACATCTTGTTAATGTGAATAAAATTTAAAAAGGAGTATAAACCCAAACAGTTTTATATTAAAACTTTTCACTGTACGCAATTTTGCAAGTTTTAAGTTTTAAACAGCACCTCAGGAGATCGTAGTGCTTTTTTCTCGCCACGTCACTGGTTTAGCCAATGGAGGCAGAGTGAGAGCGCTAAAGCTGCAACCATTCCATGAAATGTGAGGAGAGAACAGCCATTACCAGAACTCCAGCGTCGAACATTACAACAGCTCTCGAGGAGTGCTTATTATATGGATGAGTGCAACTTGATAAAGAGTGATTAAAAGGATTAGGGTTATTGACAAATTCGATGGAATTTAGAAAATTTGTTGGGCATATAGTAAAAGACATAAGAGATTATAAATATTTATTTATATATTTTTTTATTTTTAATTTTTTCTTCTTCGGGTAATACTTTCTCATCGGATAAAGAAGTAGAAATTGGGTCAACCATGGGCGAAGTGATATAATAGAGCTAATGATGGTGTTGCCTGGAAGGGCTTAAGTGCATCAGTTGGGCTAAGACCTCTTGCAAATTCAAACCATTATCGGAAACTAGCGAGCAACTCCAAGAAGGAGCTAGGTCTCGTTTAAGAAAGTGGCCACAGGTGATAAATTTAAGTCTAAATTTATCTTCTACTTGTTGCCTCCTAGTTGATAGTATCCGCCATTATGGGGCTGTCTCCATGTACCTCGTCTTCCTTATACATATATTCACTATATATTTATAAATGTCTGTTTGTAAAACTTTTTTGAGAACAGAAAAACATACAGTCGTTATAAGTAAATAGTATTTTTAACATGTTTTATCCGTGGTCTAGTTGGTCAAAAGTGATGGTCAAACGTTTTGGGGGAAACGGGTGGGTAAAACGGAAGCGTTTTTGACTCGCTCCAGCTCTTCAGTTTCGAGCCAATCTGATCGAAAATTTTTGCCGAAACGTTTCCTTATTAGAAATTTAATGAATAATATTTTTGTTATATAACATTTGTCGCTATATTGTTTAGGAGCTATATTGGTTTGAATAAAAAAAAAATCACGTTTAAAACCCATATTTTTAAGTATAGTTTTTTTTTTAGACATTGTAGCTCTGTTGGTGTTGCTCCGATCATAAATTTAATTGAAAAATAGTTTTTTGTTATATAAAATTTGTCGTTAGGACCCTACCGTTTAGGAGCAATATTGGTTGAATCAAAACTAAACCCCCATTTTTTCGCATCTTTGTTTATTTCAAATAATCATCTATTATTAATACGGCAGACAAATGAATCAAAGGTAAGCGAAAAAAAAAATTAAAAAACTTATGGGCAACTGACAAGCGGGCAACCTCTAAAGCATATTCCATGTTATTCTTTTTTCAGCTTACTGGCTCAAAGGGGCCTTTCTCTTCTATAATATATTAGTAAATTTGAATACAAATATAAATAATATTTACGTCGGTCATTTGTTTAACATGAACAGCGAAAAAAAGAGTTAAAATTAAATATTTATTAATTACTAAAAATAATAAAATCGGACTGGGTAAAAAAGTCCGTGAGGTCATAAATATCCTTTTTTTAAGTTTTAATGGCGGGGTTTAACGACTATCTGTATAGAAATGATAATAAATGGATCTTTAGAATTGATTCGGTGCAGTTTTATCACTTCTTTTACGATTAAAAAAAAAATGGTGTATGAAGCTGTTCATTATCGTTGTATAATGTAGTATCGATTTCAAGAAGAGCTTTAGGTCATTAAAACGTTTCGTAGTATTTTACGGGTTTATGGTTCTGATGTCGTTAAAGAACGTGTGGCACAAAAGTGGTTTCCGCGCTTTCGTAATAGAAATTTCGATACTGAAACGCAGGGTAGTTCGGCCGTTTTTTTTTTCAATAAAGAAGAAAATGCGGCTTTAGTAGATTCAAACCCAAATCAGAGGGTGCAGGGTATTCAATTCTCTGTGTTTGTCATAGAAGAGGAACAGCATTTATCATGTTTTTACTCACTCTTTAAAAAATTGTGGTAGTTTGCTTGTGATGTTTTGTTAGATCCGTCTTATAGTCCTGACCTTATATCTGACTACCTCATTTTCAATTTCTTTAGCAGAGAAACAATATCCGAACAAGGATGTCATATTTGATCCGAATATAACACTATCTCGAAGGACACATTTTCATGACAAAATTGGTGTCTCAATATGTAGGAAAACATCAAATTAATTTTTAAAACTACTCCTATGGGAATTTGGACTACTATACTCCGTTTTGCAACAAACTTCAGTTATAAGTCACAAACCATAGAATGTCAATAAAAAAAAATGTAAAAACCGACCAAATATTTGACAATAATTTAAAGACTTTTGAACTTGCTATTGCTATTACCAAGAATTCCATGAAAACCTACAGGAATACGAAATAATAAATAATGATAATAAAATCAAAATGTAATGTAAAACTGTTAATATACGCATCCAATGCTAATAGCCGCTATACTGTAGGGAATGATCTTACTCGTAGAACAAAAATGGAAAAACAGGACATGATTGCCTGAAGAGTGAGCACTATAATACCACCACCACCACTATCATACCATCAACTTATCATTTCAGCATACATTTATTCCTAATTCAACCCTACGCCTACACGATAGCTGTCGTCAGCAGAAATCCTGATTCAAGGGGTGACCTTTTTCACCCCTTAGGGTTCAATTTTCCGCCGGCAGAACTCGACAATGCACCGACAATAGAACCATCGTCCTTATATTCATCTTATCCAAGGAACCCACAACACTCCGGTGGTTGACAACTCCATCCTTCACATTGGCTTGCATGATGTCTTGACATTGAACCAGCACATATAAGTCTGTATAATAGTGTTTGAGGAGTTTCAAGTAATAAAATGCTAATTTTTCTCTGAATAATCGGGCTTTATATGCATCTATTGGTCTAATGTTTTTTTAATGTAAAATATAATTAATAATGTTAGTTGGATTTCCGCCATCAAATAATAGAAAGAATATTTTGTTATGCTTTTTTTTTTCTCTTTTTTTTTTAATACATCAAGTTATGGTGCCGATGTTTCGACATACATTGTACGCCTTCATTAGGGCTACAAGAAAAAGCAGCCCAAAAAAAAAAATGACTAGAAAAGTTTATATTAGAAACGCGTGTGAAGAAAAAACAATAGAAGAATTACATTAAAAAGATAAGTGAATATTATTAACAATACAAAAAAAGTAAAGAACAAAATAAATATATCAAAACATGGCTAATACAATAGCTATCTATTACATATATACAGAGAGAAATACATTTTTTTTTTTTGGGCTTGACTTAGTTGAAGTACTTGGGCATAAAGTACTTCAACCAGGGGAGGATGAATGGGCTATCCTACAGGTTACCAATCTATTCTAGCCATCGTGGGAAGGTCAAGATCTATTTCAGTGGTCCACCACAAAATAAATTTTAACTCGCCTAGATAGAATTCGAACCTATGATCTTCTGTGCCGAGCACGCGGAGCCCTCGTCCGATCATCGAGTCCCAGATGAATAATTTTATATTTTGTATTTTTATATTCATTTATTAATATATTTTTATTGTTGACATAACGTCATTATAATGCATATAAATTATTTCTTCTTAGTATTTCGTAATTGCACATTATTAAATACTTGATATGTATTTTTTTTTTTTTTACAAATATATGTTTCGGTTATGACTTAATTTATTGTGTCATATATTAATTATCAATCACGTTTTATATTTATTTTTATTAATTATATCCACTCATGTTTTGTTGTAATACTTCTATTTACTTATTTTTTTCTACCTCAAATGCTTCTTAAAATATCATACCTATAATATTTGTTTTTAATTTTGTACCAATTCACCTGATTTCTGGTCGTGTATATATTTTCAAAGCCTTGATTGCAACTTCGGTGTAATGAATTGAAGTTTGTAAGGTTCTTTATGTCTAGAGACCGGATTTCTGTGTTATTGCACGTTTACTTCGGTTTGATTTAGCGCTCTCTAACCCAGGTAGTTATCTCATTTATAACCTAAGGATTCTTATTCTCAAATTTTATTTTGCACGAAATTGCACAAATTTGACTTTTTGAGTTTAATTGCACGAATTCGGGTTTTACTGCACGAAATTGCACAATAGAACCAAATTCATCAAATTTTATTCACTTGACCATTTATTCTTTGAAAATTCTACTTACGATTATTAGGCAACATTTATAACATTTATTTATATTAAATAGCTTAATTAGTTTTAAATTGAATGTATAAAGTCGCTTAAAACAACTGTATTTGTGACCTGCTACTTTTAAATGATCTTATTGAATTAGGAGCTTTGAGGATTTAGGTAAACAGGATCGAGGTACTTCCTAGAGCTAGTCGTTTTCTAAGAAAAGTATACTCCCCGCTTCCCATTGTATTCCCCACTTCTGATTTAGCACAAAGAGTCAGTTGTTGACAAGATTTCAAACAATCAACTTTGAAAATGCCAAAAACGGCCGCAAGTGTTTCTAGAAAATTGAAGCAATGGATAAATGAATATCCAGAACTGAGAATTGATGGGAACGAGGTGTTTTGTTCTTGCTGTGTGAAAACAATAGGCCACGATAGGAAATCGCAAATAGACGCACATTGCAAATCAGGTAAGTTGTATTATTAATTTATAAAAAATGATTTTAGCAAGAATCAATCAACTTTTGTTCTATTATTCTCTCGAAATTTACTCATGGTGGACTAGAATTAAACTAAAAATCAACTTTCTTGAAACGGTTGTAATTAAATTAATTTTTGTTCTAGATTCCCATAAACGACAGCTTGAACTTAAGAAAAAAAAACCTGTGCAACAAAGTGTCGTAAATTCCTTCCAAGCATCCTGTAGTAAAGAATGTGTTCTACGTTGACTTGTGTCAAGCATTAGTAGGGGCTAATATTCCTTTATTCAAACTACAGTCACCTTCTTTCCGAACATTTTTATCAACTTACACTCAGAAAATCATACCGGACGAAAGTAGTCTGAGAAAAAAAACTATTTAGAAGTTGTGTTTTTAACTCGACAATTATGAAAATTCGAGAAAAAATTGGAGACCACAACATATACGCTATGGTCGATGAAACTACCGACGAAAGAGGCCTTTACATTTGTAATCTATTAATCGGAGTTCTTCATCCGGAGATCGAACCGACACCATCGTTGATTTCATGTAAAGTAATTTTGAATACAAACCATGAAACGGTCTCACGTTTTTATTATATTTTGTTTGTTTAAGGAAATTTTAATAAATGTATTTTTTTTTATTATATTTATTGAACAATCTTTTTTTTTTCATATCCTTTTTTTTTTTGTCTCTCTCCAAATTTTAAGTATTTCAGATTGAATTAACACTAAAACGGAACGTTTGTCGAAATGTGCTTAAATTTATTTAAAGTTGTTTAAGTTTTACATGTTTGTGTGAATTAATGGATTGCTGCATGGATTAAGTTTTTAAATGCACGTTTTTTAGTTTTTTACTGCACGATTTTGCACATTTTGAGTTTTTTACTGCACGATTTTGCATATTTTGAGTTTTTTACTGCACATTTTTTGATTTTTTACTGCACAAAAATCCGGTCTCTAGTTATGTCAATAAGATTAACGTCAACATTTTGAATTAATAAGTAATTTATCCCCCAAAATGTTTAAGAATGACTGTGAAAATTTATTGAATGGCTGATTGATTACTCCAGTCAATATACCCATTGTTGAATGCATGAATTTGCGATAATTTTATACTTCATAGTGTAGGTAAACATACTAAAAACCCCCGCCCCTGGGGGTGAGCCAACGGTGGGGAGAGAAGCGAAGTTAATTTTTTTTTGGTTTTTCTTACATGAAATTGATCCTATATAAGTTTGTCGTAATTCTAACAGTTTTCGAGATATCCGTTTTTAAAAATCTGTATTTTTCGGGAAAAAACAAATGTTACATCACTTTTTGTGAAACGTTTGCTTCTAGTACCTTCTACGATCGTTTCTCAGAACAAAAGTGAAAATTAAAATTGTAGGGCATTAAATTTACTTTAATTCCGTATATATGTTTTTGGTATTTGAAGAAATTGTTTAACAAAAAGTGCGGTAAACATTTTTTTTATTGATTTTTAATAACATATAGTTCGAAAACCGATGGAATTTCGACAAATATTTATATAATACCTTTTATAGGAAATTTAATTAACTTTAATGTTTATTTGAAACATATCATATAACATATCATAACATATAACATATAGGGGTCAAAATGTCTATTTTTTATCTTAATGCTCTTTAAATTTACTACAAGAACCTTTATATGAACTTTTGATTAATTCCTGTAATACATCCATGCCTGAACGCTAAACATGTATGTTTTGGTAAAGTATGATGGTATTGACACAATCCTATATCATCGCAATAAGCAGATATGATGAGGCACTAACTGATACCTACTCCTGACATGAAATTTAAATAATTATATCCGAGTAGATCCCTAAATCAAATCCTTCTTCCGGTATTTTCAGGCGTGTTTCTTAGGGCTTGGTTTGTATTAGATTGTTGTTTGTAAATTTGATGTAGTGCAAGTGAGGCCTGGATTTTGATCTCTAGTTATGATTGCAGCGTCGTCAGCGTATGTGGCTGTCAGAATGTTGGGGCTGTTAGGTATGTCATTCGTGTAGATGATGTACCTCAGTAATGATGTGAGGATAGACCTCTGAGGTACTGCTGCCAAATATGGTCTAATTGATGCCTGCCAGATAGAAAAATTGTATGAAGAGGAGAACTGTCTTGAGCTTAATATGAAACTGGTGCTTTCTTAGACGTCACTCAGATCTTTGGTTGGGTCCGAAAAATTTTATTTCAATTTTCAGAATTGATCATTCTCTTATTTCAGTTAATGTATTATTACATTCCGTACAAAACAATTGATTTTCTAAACTCCATATTCCAGTAAAATCAGAAATACAAAAATATGTTAATTCAAAATTTAGGAGCACACAACTACGAAGAATATATAGGTAGATGTGTAGGTAGACAGGAGAGGCTCTAAGCGGCGACCATTTGGAGTAATATTGCTCGATAGAGGGTTGGATCCCTTTGATCCGTGAAGCTTGCCGAACTAGCCACTCAAGATGCAATGGGGAACGGGCTCAATGAATGATCCCTTTATCAACCGCCTTTAATAGGCCCTCCGTTATAACGCTCCGAATTCTCATGTCAGAACTGAGTTATATTAATATTTGAGGTCGTCCAATAGACTTTCCTTTTATATTATATAGCTAAAAGTAAAAATTATACATTTTTTAATTTGTTAACCCTTCTTTATTTTTCGTACTTGTATCGACGAGGCGCTCCACCAAATTGGCCTGAACTCTCCTGCGAGATCGATTCCGACGCTTCACTTCGAGTTTACATTTATCGATAGCTCTTTCCTATAACCTCACATGTCAACATCTACAGTTTTAACTTGGATTGTATTGAGTTGTATTGATATTTAGTCTTTTTAAATGTATGAGTTTTGACATGGATTTAGTTTGTTATATATTGATGTTTACTTATTTCTTCTTCCCTAATGTGTGAAAGTGTAACTAAACTTAATATGTAAGTTTCTACATAATTTTGGTGTTTAATATATTATTACTTATTGTCTGAAGGTGAGATATATTGTTATATTAATTCAAGAAAACTCATCGATCTAAGTATCTTTTTCTCAATTCCAACCTGTCTTTTTGGCATATAGTTGGCATTAAAATTAATCTATAAAAACATTATGTTAGAAATCTTTTTATTTAAAAAAAAAAAAAAAAAAATATTAGGAAAGTATTACATAAAAATAAATAAATAAAAAGAAGAGATAAAAAAAAGAAGTAAATAATGAATAAAAATAAGTAAAGAATTTCATGATATATAATACAATAAATCAAATGAAAAAAAAATTAAATAAATAAACAAAGAACCTCAAACTACAAAATACATAAAGTCAAAACAATATAAATAATAAATAAAATAAATAGTATAGATATAATAAACAATAGTAAAAATTTAAAATTAAATTAAATACATTCATTGAATTAAACAAAATACAGTGTTACTTTATTTACAATATATACACATCTGAGGGATCTTCCTAGGGGTGTGTGGAACTGGATAGGAATTGCGCTAGTGGTTTAGGATGATGCGAAAGATTTTGATGAAATATATCATAGAAATCTAGAGACATCCATTGGATTTGATGTACCTAACCCTTTACACAAATAGATCTATCGTCCAGGTTCTTTTTAGTTTACTTCTGGTATTCTTCGGTATGAGAGAGGTGGTATTTTATTGGGTTGCCCGTTTAATTTAAATTGATACTGTTTCACAGCACGCTCGAATGTGCTCATTAACTGACGGCATCATGTGTTTATTTTGTGTTATTAGTCCAGCAAGTCGAAGCACAAATTGTAACACTAGGTCATTCCAAACCGAAGGTAATTAATTTTCATTTCAGGCTAATGGTTATAACTTTTGTTTAAAACTATTTATTGATATTAACTAGTGTATAAATTACATACAACAACTAAATTTGAGGAAAATGATTACAATCGTAAGTCAATAACATGTAAAGAACAACTCACTAGTAGCACTTTAATAAAAGTTCTACATTAGAAGGTCTTTTGGCCATCTGATTTTTAGACACCTCCGAGGTAATCCTTCGGGATTATGGGGATTTAGGTGTGAGTAAATTTGGTAGACTATCTGCTTTGGGCGAAATCAGCAACATATGGAACATTAAGATCTTTATGGATAAGCTTGTTTGTGACATAATAAGGAGCATCAAGGATTTAAGAAAGTTACGAGAAGAACTGGGAGGTTTAGTGGAGCCCCAAATCTTAACTCCGTATATCCAAACGGGAATAATTACTGTCGTATAAATCAGTCTTTTGATATTATCACGTGCTTTGAACGCTTGTCTAGTAAATGTTGGGGTAGGGGGAAATTATGAGCGATTTCTTGTATCTTTAGTCTGGTTTGTGATTATAATTAAATATAAAAACTTTTTAAAAATAAAATATATGCAATGGAGTATAATATTTAAACCAGTTGGACACAAAATATTTCCAGACCACTCCTATTTCTAGACTTGGTGAGCTTTTGTCGTTATAATCAATCACGTGTTTTATCATCATATTAAAATTTTACCAAAAGAAAGTCGAATCTTTTTTGTAACCGTAAATATATTATAATGTTAGAAGATGAGATCTTTGAATGTTTCAAGTGAAAAGCTTGATTAGGGAAAATATGTTTCAGATGTTTTGAGTGTTTCTTATTTCGAATCTAAATTTATGTCAAAACTTTGATTCATAGATTCATTCATTTCTGTTTCTGCATTAAATATGACATTATTTTCAGGCCATAGTGAGTCTATAAACTACAGAGAAAAATAGATACCAAACATACAAAAAAGAAGATGAATAGTAAGGCTGAGCCAAACTGATTTGTCATTCATGATTATGTGTAAGATTAAAAATACCGTTTTGTTGACAGGACGTATCTTGTCAACAGAAGTATAGGAGGAAAAATGATATTTGAAGCCTTGAGAAGCAAATCCTTGGTGCGAAAAAAATCCTTGTGCATTGCGCTAAAAAGATGGATCAATCATTCATTTTGAGGATTTAAATATTTCCAAGTTTTGGATTAACTATTTGTATTTGTTTATTGTTTAATTGTTTAGAAGAGTAGTACAGTTGTAATTATAGTACTTTGTCTATATTGGAATCGTGAAATTGACAAGATAAACAGAATTTCCTACGGCTTTTGATTTTTTTTTTTTTTTTTTTAAATAATGAATTTATGAAAAAAAATTTACATTGTGGTGAAAATGTAATGATCCAAATTATGAATTGAACATTACTGCAAGCAACACCAAAACCCTCTTCTTCTTGCTGGAACATGTCAGCGACAGTTAAATATTGTCCAGAACATTTAATTTTTGGCAATTACCTAATTTTTCCAGAATTTATCTTTTAAGTATGATAAAAAAAAAGTAATAGTTAAATAATAACTATATTTAAGCTTTTAAATTGTTATGGAAAACCATATTCCAAAGGATTTTGATCAAGATGTTCAATAATTCTTTCGTCTTTTTCAAATATAGAATATCATTTCTTCCACCACATCTGTTGATGTCTAAAAATATTCTGCTTATCGTGCTTCTCTCTCTTAGCATTCAAAAATACATCGAAAAATTGAAACATACAAACAATTAATGAAAAAAAAAGAGATAAGCAATACAATTACAGAATCGATATAACAAAGTTTAATACTAGATCGGTTGCTATTAATTTAATAATTATTAAAAATATATTAATGATTTAATATTCCTATAAAAAAAATAAAGGAAATCCGATAAAGGATAATAAATGAAAATGAAACGGCAATGAAAAATTCACGGGGATCTACTGCGACTTATCAATCCACATTTCCACTTGGAGTACTTGATTAACTAATTTTGGTTAATAGTGAGGCAAAAGAGGAGAAAATTTTAAAAATTAATATCTTTGTACAGTATTATTTTTGAATACCTAAATAAATCTAGCATAGGGTTCAGGAACTGATTTTTCGTTTATTTTATACACTACACTTTTCCTACTTAAAGAAAATTATACGTCTTTAAACCTCTGCTAGAATAATTTTTTGTGAGACTGTATTTTTCGCCAAAAGTTAGCTATCTCTTTATCTTTATTTCATTTGATTAATTTAAAAAAGGTCCACCGAGATAGGTTCTCTGCGGGAGTTCAAATTAAAGTACTGGTTCTGGGAAACAGTGGTATATATATGAATCCCGGCCTCGACCGTATTCGTTAAGGGATAGAATTTATTTGTAATATTTCGTTCTATAGATACTAATTTTCTGATATTATTTTTTATTTACATATTTAATTATTTATTTTTTTATAAATAGGGTATGCATATTGTTAGCTGCTTATATATTTCTTTTTAATTTTCTATTCTATAAAATTTATATATATATATATATATATATATATATATATATATATATATATATATATATATATATATATATTTATGTAAAGTATAAAAATGCAGTAAAATTTGGGAAATACACAGTTGAAAGAGCTTTCACCAAATACCATTAGTGCTATCTTCCGTCTTCAATTCACAAAATTTTACTCTATGGAGCTAAAATAATAAAGCATGCGGTCATTTCTATCCGTTCATTGGACGGAATATAACAAATAAATTCTTCCTCTGAACAAATATGGCTGAGTCTGGGCGTGAAACTAGTAATACTGTATTTGAGGTACCTTCAATTCAAAGACCTACTGTTAAATGGAGCTTTTTTTAAAATGAACAAATCAAATAAATTAAAATTGTATCTTATTTTTATTTATAATTTGCATTTAACTTTAAACTTGGCTTGAGGTTGATGATCAGATTATTCAGGCAATGGTTTCATTTTATTTAGCAGCTCAAAATATTATACCAAACATATTATTTAAATTTTTTGACTTTTTGCACTCAACGTTTGACCTTTTCTGATGGTCATATGAAGCTAATTATGGTTTCATTCGATAAATTTAATAAATAATAATAGATTTAAATAAAATAAATAATAGGTAATGTATAAATAAAATAATATTAAGTCTCATAATAATAATTAATTAAACTACACTCACCTCTAACTTTGCTAACTAATGAAGACACTGGTGACGAGAGAAGGGATATCAGTTGCGGTCGAGGATTATCCGTTTTGCGAAAACTATAAATATATATTATCAAATTTCATTAATACGTGTTAATTTATTTATCACTATGTATCTCTCTTTATTTTTAACGTTAAAGAGTTCTTTTGAAAATGTCCATGGCGGGTCCCGCGCACTAGGATGCTATCGAGTAAGGTGCTAACTTGTGTAAAAAACATATATTATACGAAATACAATATCACATATCGTTTGAGTATATGATTGCTATCCAAGGGTCGAGGCAGGCACCGACCGCAACGTTCCTGAAATGAAAAAAAAATGTCAACAACTAAAACAGATTAGATTAATAAATAAATATATTTATTAGGAATATGGATAATTTGCTATATATATACATTTTTTAATTGTTTATGTATTCAGATTATTTAATTCTAGGTATATGAGTTTAATATACAGGGTGAGTACCACTTAGTGTAAAAAAAAAAAAAAAAAAAAAAAAAATGGGTAAAACTAGATAAAAAATATAGAAAAATGCCGCCGATCTCACATTTCTATTCCAATCAGTTGCAGATATAAGATGAATCAAAGAATTTGTTGAGGAAACCACGTTTTTTTTTACTATAAAAGCTGTATAATATTATTATAATATTTCCATTTTGTTTAAATATTTTTCAAACTTTGACCTTATTTTCGAATTAAGCATTAAATATTCTATAAGAGCAGAACACATGTAACCTTGGATTTTACAAACTTTTTACCTAAAGAACAGCTTGATCTTCACCTTATTTTTCCGTTTTTCAAAAAAACCACCCACAAAACTGCAAATCTCACAATAACTGCAAATTTAATCAGCTTTCGAATGATATATTAGAAGTAATTGTTCTGTTTTTAAAACCGAAGAAACATAGTGGTCTCATTTGGCTTACAAATCAGTTACTTGTACATACTTGTACATACTGTACATACTACATACATTTGGTACTTGTACATACTTGTAAATAAAACATTATGACAATCCCTTTTGGAAATATGTATTTCAAACATAGTAAATCCTTAATTGGAATAAAAAGAAAAGAAAAAAATTATTGTTTAATAGAAAAAAACTGTCAATAAAGCGACTCCAGTACAGAGGATCTTATGTTATTACATTTATTTATTTAGGATTTATTTTATAGATTTTCAATGTATAATTCTCATCATTCAATCTGTTGGGCAAACTATGATTTTTCAACACTATTCGACAGCAATACAAAGATGAATAAACCAACGAAACCCCTGATGGAAAGGTAGTATTATTTAAAAAGTAGTATTCTCCAACACAATCTGCATTCAAAAGCTAACGGCAAAATTAAGATCTTTCAAAATTAAGAAGTTCATTATCATTGGGTTTTAAACCTTACATTGAAAAAAATTCAAGGTTACATGTACTCAGCTATTATAGAAAATGTAATGCTAAATCCGAAAATGTGGTCAAAGTTTGAGAAATATTTAAACAAAATGGAGATATTACAGCTTCTATGGTAAAAAAAAACATGGTTTGATAAAAATATGATAAATGTTTGTTTAATTGAATATTTTCAATCCGATTTTTTTTTTCTTTCTATGATTTTAGTTATTTGTTTACTGTATTAATATATATATATATATATATATATATATATATATATATATATATATATATATATATATATATATATTAATCTGTAACATAATTGGAAAAGTTTCTTTTTGTTTTCTTTGATATTTTGTTCAATATTCTTGGTTTTTTTTTTTTAATTTTAATAATTATTAAGGACGACGCTGTAGAACCGGCTGGAAAGAGGACAGCAATAGGCAATAAAGGTAAGCCCTTCTTCCCAACAGTCCATAGTACTTTATAGAATAGAATATAATAGAAAAATAATTTTTTCTGAGACCTATCCCTTAAGAATAACAAATAAGTATAGAAATAAAAACATCTGGTCATAGACATAATAAAATGAAAAAATTAAGAAACGATAATAACGTAATAACGATACTATATACATGGAAGATAGTTAAGTATATATAATGGAAAATTACCGAATACGATTCCAAATGAGATAAAGTAAGAAAAATAAAATATTTGGTACAATGTTTAGAGTTGTATGTACAATAGAAGTACCTAAATGTTATATTCTAAGAAATAAAATTTATATCGAGTGGAATCTTAATTATGCAAGAAATTAATCTAAATCTGATTACAGATATGCAAGAACATATATAATCAAACTGAGTAAGTTGGTAGTTAGCATGCGTCAGCTTGGGTAAGAATGAGGTATTGGAAATAGAGATATTTAAATGTTTTCAGTGATTTCACTTGTCGGATATCAACAGGAATAGAATTCTTGAGGATGGCTGTGCGGAAGAGGAAGGAACATTGGAATGCAGAAATTCTGGGGGAATATACAGATCAGAAAGGCGGGATCTTGTGTTCGTTGAACTGACTGCAGATCTGAATTGAGGCATATTATAAATACAGGTATGATGAAGGGAATAATTTGGTAAAGGAATGTTCCGAGGAAATATTGTCTATGGAAGCCAATTCAATTGGGAATAAAGGTGGTGAACATGGGAGCACCTCGGACTATCGAAGAAAAAACCTTGCGAATAAAATATATTATCATGTTTTATAATAATTTATTTCTTTTTGAAGGCGTTGCAGTAAAAATAGCGATATTCACTTTAAGGGGATCTGGAGGGTATAAACAATCTTTTCTAAAAACAAAAATTTTTTGTTTGGTATAAAAATAATTTAGCTTTAATTGTCAATCTTTTTTTTTTTTTAAACTCTTTTTTATTGTTTTTCCAAAACAATATAATTGGAGCAACCTAATGTTTGCTGTAAATCTATCATTTGTTATCTATAGTTTTTTGCCCAGAGGGAAATCTTGCTATATTTTCCATAATTCAAACAACAAACCTTTTACCCGATTTAAACAGTCCATATTCGGACGTAAGATAAAAAGTCCTAAAGTTAATTTTTTTAAAAATAATAAATAAAATTCTTATATTCTAATATCATCGAGAAAGCGATTTTTTAAAAAATCTTTAACATACAGTTTTTAAGGGTGATAAATCTATATGTGCCATTTTGCGTGAAAACAAATTATAAGGCTAGTTAACACAATGATATAAACAGTTTTTATAATTTTTTTTAATCAAAAGATAATATTCCTGTACTTAAATAATGTTTTTCTTACATAAACAAAAAATTAACACTTATAATTAATAAAATCTGAATGGGAAACACTTCGGAGACATACAGAACACCTAAAAAGACACATAATAACAAACTGCAAATTTGATAACCAAAAATATTCAGGACAGTCATTAGTGCATGAGCAACATAACTCTATATACTGACGCTCACACGCCGACTGTTAAAGATCAAATACGAAGCCATTACAAGCGATTTCAAGAAAAATCGGGTGGACAACTTAACATCCTTATGAACGACATGTCGACGAAGTACATATCAGAGACCACAAGAAGAAGGCTGAAAATGAGCTGGATTAGAGATCTCATAGACTAGAAAAAATATCAAGACATTCTACTCCCATCCAAGCCTTTTACGCGTATTCACTTCAACGTATTCACAGATTGTCAGTATTATAATCGATAGGTGTGAATGTATGTATGTAGATCATCAATTTCGATTATCTTATATCTTATTTATTTTAACCTCTTTATAATGACTACCCTTTACATACAAAAATTCATATTGTTATCAACCTAATTATATTTCATTTTATTTTTATTTTACTTAGCAATGTATAATTTATCTAAAATTTTTCAGATAATTTCAATTCTTTATTAACTATAGTTTATCATTTTTAATTTTATTTTTGTATGAATTAAAAATATTTGTAATGAATTTTTCAATTAAATATTCTGCTGGTTTCGTTTAAAATTTAAAGTCTGCATCCAATGTAAAAATCTGGATAAGGAAACTCAGCTATTATCAGGTTTCGACAAAACAATATTGTGATTTTAGCCAAAAAAAAAAAAAAAAAATAATTACACAGGTCTATCAAAGCATATACGAGTATTTGTTGTCATAGAAGGTGCGGAAATGTCCTACCGACGTTATGTTTGTTAACATTACCTAAAATGTCTTTTGACTGATCAACTCAACATCTCTTTCAATATGTTCACTGTCACTCGACAAAGCTCTTCAAAAAAAGTAGTTAAATCACATCGAAAACGGCCATACAAGAAATAAGGCCTCTTCCCAATTCAGTCTAATATTCACCTTCATGAACCAGCTGTGAAAAACTTTCCTAAGTGGACTTAACTGGTTTTGGAATTCTTCACTCCATATAATCAAGTGACCACTTGGTAGGCAACAACTTCAAAGCAGTGGAGTAATGCAAGCCTTAGTGTTACTCAGCGCCGGCCTCCACAGAATTTCAGTTGACTCTAAATCTAGTCGAGTTATACAAACTAAATGCTTACATTTAATGATATAGTTACTGTTTTATTATAAATATTAATATTTATATATTGTGTGAATTAAGAACGAATAAATAAATGCTGAAAATTAATAGTTGATCTAGTATTTCCAATTTGGGAAAAGAATGAACAAAAAACAAAACAAAAATTTATTGAATAATCTAAGTTTTTGATAATCCGATATTGATTTAGTTTTCATTGTGAATTTAAGTGAAAATATCTAGTAAATAAAAGATAAAAAAATAAATAACATGAAATATTAAAAAAGAAAACAACAGCATATTTTTATGTTTGTCCACCGTATATGACCTTATCCAAGGTTGTTTTTTTTTTCTATTCTTCTTTTTTAGTGCGGCTTTTAATGGATTTTTTTAAAGGGTTTGTTAGCTTTATGAAACTATTATAGATTTTATATTATATTATTTATATAATAGAACTCCATTGTTTGGAGTTGTCTTTGTTTTTTATACTCCTTCATACGTTCTCTAGCCTGCTTTATTGGATCTTCTGTCCAAGTTTGTCCAATTTTCCATCCCTGAGATCCACCTCTTGTAGATATATTTTTTAAACAATTATTTAACATTACAATTTTTATTCTAATGATTTTACTATTATATTTATAACGGTGAAAATGTGTTGAAATTCAGTGAAATGTGATGTAAAAAGAAGTATAAAATAAACAAAGTAGAAAGGTGGAGGATATTCAACGATAATTCCTTAAAATTTATATAATATTTAAGTAAAATATATTTAAATAAATAAATTAAATAATTAAAACAAAATTTTAAATAATTTACATAATATTCATATTTTTTTATTTTCTCATAATTAAAAAAATCCCTATTTCAGTTCGTTCGAATCTGTGTTTATGTATCTGGTAACATTTGAGCAGTAATTGTTTCTATGGATTTTTTTTTAATGACTTGATAGTTGATTGAATATGCAGTTTTGGGGGTTTTGTGTTAGTTCTTTCTGATGAAGATGAAAGAATTTTAAGACTGTCAATAGGAAACCGTATAACATTATCCTCAGTTATGATTTATTTTCACAAGATTTGCCAAATTAAATACATTTAAATCTTGTAAAAATAACTTGAGATTTTTACTTTCAATTTTTTATAGCACTCTAATGGCTAACAATGTTTTCCTCTGAACCACTACGCAATGACTGTTTACAGAGTTTATTTGAGCAATAAAACTCATTATGGTTAATTAAGTAAAAATTAAAAAAAAAAACTGTTGTCTGTTACTATATTTGCCATACTATTTGTTCACGTTATGCTGAAACAAATTGTTTTTCCCTAATTTAGAGCAACTGTGGTCGTTATACGATGTATTTCAACTGCAATTGCTCCAATTCTTATAAATTCAATAATTAATTTTCAATAGAAGCTTCTAGCAGTGGTTCCTTACAAAAATTTGTAAAAAAAAAAATAGTATGGCAAATAAAGTAGCAGACAGTTACATTCATGAGTTTTTTTTTTAATTTTCATTCATTTAAAATAAATTAACCATAATGAGGTTTGCTGATCAAATAAACTCTATAAACAGTAATTTGGAAAAATAATTGTCAGCCTTTGGAATGCTATAGAAAATCGAAGGTAAAAATCTCAAATTTAAAGACATTAAGTAGGCAAATCTTGTGAATATAACTCATAACTGAGGATAATGTCACACGGTTTCCTAATGAAACAAGAACTAACACAAAACCCCTAAAACTTAACATATTCAATCAACTATCAAGTAATTTAATATAAATCAATAGAAACAATTACTGCCCAAATGTAACTAGAAACAGGAAGACAGATCCAAACGAGCTGAAATAGAGATTTTCTCGTACAAGAGAAAATAAATAAAATTATATAAATATTTTTAAAATTTATTTTAATCAACTAATTAATTTTAATTAATTTATTTAAATATGTTTACTTATATATTATATAAATTTTAAGGAAATATCGTTGAATATCCTCCACCTTTCTGCCTTGTTTATTTTATGAGCTTCTAGCAGCGGTTCCTTTACAACATTCTATTTTTAAAAAAATAGTATGGCAGACAGTAAAATTAATGAGTTTTTAAAATTTTCATTAATTTTTAATCAATTAAGTATAATGAGTTTTATTCCTTCAATAAAATATAAAACATTGCGTAGTAGTTCACAGAAAAAAAATATATCAGGCATTAAAATGCTATAGAAAATCGTTGGTAAAGATCTCAAATTCTAGGACAGCGATTCGGCAAGTCTGGTAAAAATGAGCTTTATAATAAGTAATAAGACATCCTTGGCCACTATCCTTCCCACTTAGAATTAGTTTTTGTCCTTAAGGATACTTTTTTTTTCTTAAGATGTTATTAGTTTTCGTCCTTACGGATTCTATTTTAAGATGGAGGTAGGACATCTTTGGGCCATATATATATTTTTTTGTCCGGAAGGATACTATTTTGAAATATTAGAATATTTAGGGATTTTAAGATGGAAGAAGCATATTCCACCATTGTTGTTCTTTTAGTTCTTGTTCTTGAGGATAATATTTTGAAATATTAGATTATTTAACGATTTTAAGATGGCAGAAGGGTATTCTGCCGTTGTTAACGCATTCCATGGAAGTTGGAGATACTTTAAAAAATAAGTATACTTTTTATACTTTATATAATGTTTTATATAAAACTATCTATTTATGTTTTATAATAGACATGACCTCAAAAGTATAATTAAAATTAGCCTATTTTTAATTATTTCTTGCTAGAAGTAAGAGTCTGGAGTCTCAATTATTTCTATTTTATCGAAGAAGGATTTGAAATTAATCCGTCCAATATCAACCTTAAATTCTGTGTTGTATTACTTTCATATCGATGAGTGAAAACACATTTTTTAAGATATTTGTAATGAAGTTCTTTAAAGTATTGTACGAATTTTGAATGTAATCCTGCTGAAAGATACAACGGAAGAGAGACTAAACCTCCCACCCCTCCCGGCTTCCTTGATAATTTATCTTTGGAATTAACATAGGCTGAGATGGCGTTATTTAGGGAGAGGATGGGACTCTGGCTCTTGGAAAGGAAGCCTGCCGTCAAGTGGAGGTTGGCTCGCTACCAAGCCACACTCAGGGGGCTTCGTCTTAAATCACTGCCCTAATATCTGGCCACGTGTCCCCCTCTCCCTCCTATTTAGCTCAAATCGATTCTTTATGTATCGATAGTCCCTTTACCGGCCAACTTATCGTTACGGAACGCTACTCATGAGTCCCTTTGTCTACAAAAAAGGCCATTCAGTAACCTTTGAGTTACCTTAACAATTTTGTAATTTATTACTTCAATAACATCTTTTCAAACTATCAATTCTCCCTTTGACATGTTATACTCCCTGTAGAATGATGAAAAAGTATTTTTTTTCTTTTAATTAAAAAACTATAATTATCTTTATTTACATTCTTCTAGTTACCAGTCGTTAATTAATTTAATCATTCTTCCAGACTTACAGTCTTTCTAAAATTAACGCATTAACGCATATTTGATACAAGAATTTTTTTTTACTTATTACATTCATTAAAATTAATACACGAAAAAGGCTGAAAAGGACTTATGATCATCTTATATCTTACTTATTTTAACTCTATTTTATTTAACTTCTTTATAATACCAACTCTTTATACATACAAAAATTCATATACAGTGAAAACTCGTTATTCCGTCACTCGATAATTCGTTTTATTCTGTAATTCGTCAGGTTTTTTTATTTTAGAAATGCTTTCTTTGTGTGTTATGAAAGAGTTTCTGTTTTTACACTCAAGATACTTATGTATTGAATAAATATGGTATGTATCTCTTTTTTTTCTATTTTAGACATATATGTACGTTTTTGTATATGACTTCATTTTTTAAAAAGTTTGTATTCCAAGGTTTTTGTGTTTTTTGTCATTGTTACTCAAGTCCAATGTTTATAATGTTCATCTGGTCGTATTTACATTCAATAAATTGCAAAAACAAATACAATTATATAGTTTAAAATGCTTTTCTGTTACTTTACCAGCAAAATTCCGTTATTTCATCACCTCTCCTCCCCCATTCATGACGAATTATCGAGTTTCTACTGTAGTTCATCATATTTCATCATATTTTTATTTCCTTAGCAATGTATAATATATCTACTACTTTTCAGATAATTTTCAATTGTTTATCATTTTTCATTTTATCTACTTATTTATTTTATTCTTTTATGGTTACATTTTTATTGTATAATTTTTTTTTTTCATTTTCCTCCCTTTTATATTTAGTTTTTTCAGCCCATCAAAGATTTGACCGAAACATTGAAAAACAAAACAAAAAAAAAAAACACGAAATATCGTCGGTGAGATTGCCAATTCCGTAAGGTGAATTTTTCGATTTAAATAGTTTGCAGGTATCGTTTTAAAATTAATATTGAATTTCTGATATGAAAATTGTTGGAAAATTTTCAATCTGAGCAGCACCAACGGAGCTTGAGCGTGTAAAAGAAGTCCCAATATTTTAAAAATGAAGGAAAACGTGACTTTTTCATTCAAACCAATGTAAATGTTAACTAACACTAAGTATTCTCCATTAAATTGCTGGTAATAAACTGTCGGAAAATTTTCAATCTGTTCAAAACCAAAAGATCTAGAGCGTATCAAAATGTTAAATTTTCAAATGTGAAAAAAATTACAGCAAAAAAGTACAGGCCCCTAGCCAAAAGACATACACGTAAAAAAACAAAACAATGAAAGTTTAAAAACGTGAATCCGTCCTTCCATTCTCGTTAGTTGTTAGCCTTGTGGGGGGTTTGAGGAGGATAAAAGAAGGTAATACAGGCATCTTACCTTCATTTGTTTGATTTCACAAACCGAGAGTTATTTATTTATCTAATTTACTACTGCAGAGCCTTCTCTCTGCATCTCGTCAATGAAATTAATGGAGAGTTTATTTTGAAAATTACAAAGATATTAAGTATCCCTGCTAGCAACTGGTAGTTAAAGTTCAAATATTTGGAAATAATTTATTTTCAGGCTATTTCATAAAATTTATAGTTTATAATATACATTATCTTTTTTAGATCTTGTTAGAATATATAATAATATAATAATGATATAATATGAGCAGTAGATTTATCGGTTGATAGCACTGAGAATCACATGTCGACTGAGACGACGAAATTGACAATTGCTAGACACATTATCTCAATTGACACTTAGGTACAGAACACACTAGACAGTAGAGGCGCTCCCAAGTGGGATCAATATGTCGCATATAATCACATCAGATTGAATTAGTGGGAAGTTTCACTGATTGGGGGAGGGGAGGGGGTGTTGCGGCTTTAAAGTCACGTACGTTGGTCGTGAGACCACTTAGCATTTCAGAATCGGTCAATACTGAATTAGTCTCGGGCCTCCTTCTAATGGGGTGAGGTCTTGTTAATATTAGAAAAAATAATCTATACTATTAAATAAAAGGACTAGTAATTTTTCGTTTGTGATCACTAACTACAAAAAACTACTGAACCAATCTGTACCAAATTTTAACCACGTCATCTTTAAAGTTCAAGGAATGTTTATCAATAAAAAATCTATTAGTTTTCAATTCATTTGTTATTAAAAAAGAGATAATGTGTTAATAAAAGTGATCTTTGGTAATTGACCGATTAGTGGGGAGTGCTATTCTACATGAGAGGCTGCATGTAAAACCGGTTACATTTTGTTATGTTTTTATTATGTTTTGAAAAAGTCGAATAGTTTTTTAGTGTGCCTATTTTCATATAGTTTCAGTTTTCTTTCTGTTTCAAATCATCCAGTATTCCTGTATTTGTTAAAGCTAATGTTTCTGCTGTATAAGTGCTTCTGGCCCTAAGACGGTTTTATAATGTCTAAATATTGAATTCCAAGACAGTGATTTTTTATTATACGAATTCTTGGTCAGCTGAAAGGAAGTTTCCATTTTTTCTCTCCTAAATTCAAACTTATCCATTAACCTCGATATTTAAAGTGGTCCACTCTATCGATTCTCAGATGATTTATTTTCAAAAATATTGGTGAGTTTTTAATGATTGTTAAAATTTTATTTTTCTTAAAAGAAATGTTAAGTACAACTTATGTTGCTTGTATTACTAATTCTTTAATGTGCATTGCTGCTTCTACCCAATCTTTTGCTGTAAGATCCATACCATCCGCGAATGCTAGGCATTGTATTTGGGTTTATTTGTTCCTATTTTAATGCCACTGTTCCCAATCATATTTTTATTCCATTCTCAGATGATTTTCTCTAATGTGCAATTGAATAATAAAGGCGATATGGTATCCTCCTTGTTTTGCGCCTTATAAAGACATTATAAATATTTAAAAAATGATTCAATTATAAAACACTTTAAGATTCAACATGTAAATATCCTTTATGTATTATGAAATACTGTATCGTATTTTTCATAATTATTTATAAATTATATTTATACAAATTTAGAGAACCGAATTTAATGTAAATAGTAAAAATATTTAATCCACTAAAGTTATGCTAGTTTTGTATCATATTTCATTGTCATTTGTGAAAGTTTTATGGAACCAGGTTATTTTTTGTTATTATTATTGGAAATAATTAATCCGTTCGTGGGTTAAACACCAATTGTTTTTATTTTATTTTTTTATTGTTGTGAATGTTTTCCCGCATAAATGTTTGTTATTATAAATACCAAGAATATCCTCTGTTCAAAATACCTATAGTATAACATAGGGCTACATTATATTACTGTACAAAACGAGAATTCACTTATTAAAACACCGGTGTGTTTATTATTATTTCTAATAATAAACACACCGGAAAAACTAGACAATCGGTAAATCCAAGAGTAAAAGAACGTATAAGAGCATACACTAATAAGACGCAAAACTCCAATTTCGCTATCCATCTAAATGAAAATAACCATAAATTTAATAAAGACTCGGGAGTAAAAATACTACCTCAATTAGAAAATAGCTTAAAATTAAATATTTGTGAATCATTAGAAATAATAAAATCTTTAAACCTTTTTGTTTAACTGATCTGATAAACATATCTAATAGCCCCATTTTAAATTTGTTTTTCATGGGAACGGGAAAATCCAATGAGTTATAAGGGAAATCCCATAGTAAATCACAAAAATTTAACCTACCTGCCCCCTTCCAATTTGATAGATATATTTCAGTTATCTCTTAGACCTTCTAAGGTGAGTACTGATCATTAATTTCTTGCCTTACATTTTTGAAAACTTTAGAGTATATAATATATGTAACATAGTACTGATGTGTTGAAAAACGTTGTACGATTTGTACGATCAATCCTAATTATATTGATCCTTATATACCATCATGCGTACCTTAAGTGACCCACAAACGGGTTTTAAAGAAATCTAACGAGTTTAAAAAATCAAAAAAATCCAGTAATCCTGAATAGGTAAGTTTTTGACTATGATTTTTACTAATAACGAAACCAGTTCCAGATAGATGGTTATACGAAAATACTAATTAATTAATTATTAAACATTATGAGCTACACGGGGATTACAATCCGCTTACAATTAGTGGATAGTAATCCTATATATACTACTGTGTATCTACTAATACCCACTGCACTCATCATGTATTATTAATCTGCCGAATAACAAATTATTTTCCACAATTATAGAGGAAAATCATGTTTTATCCGATAAAGACTCCAAATCAGCTGTATCGATTTTCATGAAAACGATGTGAAGATTTTCTATTTCTCATTAGCATTGATGTCCGTTTGTTCGACCGAAATGTTTAAATGAGTATTTAAATTTTGTTGTTATTGGGGATTTTTATTTTTATTTATTTATTTTTTTTTTTTATGCCACTTACTGATTACTAATAGTAAAACTGATAATACAAAGCAGATTGACGTGGTAACGCAGTAAAATTGGTAGAATTAGATGTTTAATTAAGTTGTATGTGTCGAGAAGTGTCTATCAAATAGTATTATTGATTTAGGGTTCTTACCTGAGTATGGTAAGTATGGTAAAGGTATTTACTAAAATCATGTAGCGAAATGAAATAAATTTAAATAAGGAGTAAAATGATGGACTTAAGAGTTATATTCATTAGAGATTTACGCTGAATATTGAAATAAGAATTACGTGAAGTGTTGTATGAGATGAACGGTGATTTCATTTAACAAAAAAATATTTATTTTTTTATCAAACTCTATTATCTATAATAACAAAAATTTTCAAGGCCAAGATCAATCGATGTACTTTCAATGCTTTGATGAACATGAGATATTTTTTCTTATCACAATATTGTAAGTGTAAAAAATCCTCCTCAAATATGCATTGAGAGTTTTGACATCGTAATCCGGTCGTTTGTATCTTATACACCAACAATTTATAACACTAGAATAGAATATATCTAATGAACCTAATTATTACGATAAGGTTATCTAATGAGAAAAAAAAAAAAAAAAAAATCTTAAACACCCTTCCATGTTATTTTTAAACATAAATTTATTTATGTTTGTTGTATACAAACAAAAATAAATTGAATTTCCTGGTGATAAAACCTGGACTTTAAGTGGTGTGTTGCCTTTATCGTTAAAAAAGCTACAACGAAGTAATTGGTATAATAATTGACATTAAAACGGAATTCTACGTGCCAGTGATCGCTCTTTTGTTGAGTGAGTGTTGTCAGACTGTGGGACAGTAGAATACTTCCATTTTGTTGGTTAAACTTTAATGAAATCCTTTCTGCTACTAAAAGCATTCAGTTTATTTTTCTGAGTATATTTGTTCTTGCTTGCGGAGTGAGAGCTGTGTTTTTACTCTACTGCATAATTACAACCAACTGTTTAGAGGTAAAAGGTTTAATCCGTTGAAAGGAATCGCTAGCCCTCTTTTTTTTATTTGTTTCTTCATTAGGAAAAAAAAGTTCACTATGAATTAAATATAAGAACACAGCTTTCGTTTAATTTTATATGTGAGCTATATATTTCCGTATGCTCCTACAGAAAGAAATAATTTATATATTTTTCTTTCAATTTAAATAATATAATTTAATTTACCAAATCCTTGAGTAAGCGTATTGTCGCTCAGAACCTGATTAAGAGTGTAAACACCCTTTCATTCATATTAATTTTATTGATAATAAAATTGATGCGAACATATGTGACTTTTCATTTAATGAGTCACAAACTTGGTTAACACTTTTTGACATGGAACATGTTGGTTAAGAGTGATATGTTTTTGGGGAACGCGTGGGAATTACGCGTAGTTTGATATTAGGAGAGCAGGAGCAGTTATGAGCTCAACTTTTCTAATACTTAATAACACTTGACTAAAAGGCAGGTTCTGATATGTGAGCTCCTTTTGACTCTGTTTCTCCTAATACGAAATAAAACATTTTAACCTGGAATTCATACAGGTAAGCCGAAAAAAAAACAAAAAAAAAAAATAAAAAACGTATGAGCATAGATGTTCAAACCGGCATAAATCAAATATCGTCCCCTTCAAGGCAAAATATAGTAAAGTAAGCACCATTTTCCAAATATTACAGGAGGGACGAAGAACTGTCTTAACATTTTTTTTTTTTTTTTACGTTCTTAAGCCTTCATACTTAGCAATTACATTAATATTACATTTACGTTTCGATTTACACACACAAAAAAAAAATTAAATCCTATAGAAATTTACCTAATTTTGTTACTTATGATAATATTACATCTTTGTCATCTGGCTATTTTTATGCACATACGATACTAACACTGAAAGTTACAAGATACTTCTGGAAGGTTGTTTAATTTTTTTTTTTTTTTTTGTTTCTCTTTAGATAACCTTATCGTAATAATTAGGTTCATTAGATATATTCTATTCTAGTGTTATAAATTGTTGGTGTATAAGATACAAACGACCGGATTACGATGTCAAAACTCTCAATGCATATTTGAGGAGGATTTTTTACACTTACAATATTGTGATAAAAAAAAATATCTCATGTTCATTAAAGCATTGAAAGTACATCGATTGATCTTGAAAATTTTTGTTATTATAGATAATAGAGTTTGATAAAAAAATAAATATTTTTTTGTTAAATGAAATCACCGTTCATCTCATAAAACACCACATAATTCTTATTTCAATATTCTGCGCAAATCTCTAATGAATATAACTCTTAAGTCCATCATTTTACTCCTTATTTAAATTTATTTCATTTCGCTACATGATTTTAGTAAATACCTTTACCATACTTACCATACTCAGGTAAGAACCCTAAATCAATAATACTATTTGATAGACACTTCTCGACACATACAACTTAATTAGATTAAACATCTAATTCTACCAATTTTACTGCGTTTCCACGTCAATCTGCTTTGTATTATCAGTTTTACTATTAGTAATGCAGTAAGTGGCATAAAAAAAAAAAAATAAATAAAAATAAAAATCCCCAATAACAACAAAATTTAAATACTCATTTAAACATTTCGGTCGACCAAACGGACATCAGTGCTAATGAGGGTGCACTTAAAAAATCTTCACATCGTTTTCATGAAAATCGATACAGCTGATTTGGAGTCTCTATCGGATAAAACATGATTTTCCTCTATAATTGGGGAAAATAATTTGTTATTCGGCAGATTAATAATACATGATGAGTGCAGTGGGTATAAGTAGATACACAGTAGCATATATATATATATATATATATATATATATATCCATATATATAATTTGGTATATATATATATATATTTCTATCCACCAAATTTGGTGGAATTTCTTGTCCACCAAAACTATTTTTTAAAATATACTTTTATGTTTGGCCTATAATTAGTGTATTATTTATTTCAATAAATCGACGTAGTATTTGAGAAAACTCCCTTAAAAGTGCACCTTTTCGTTGTCATGATCTTTTCTACTCATCATTGTCTTAGCTTCTATGTAGTACACGTTGATGACACACTGTGCCATGACAATTTCATTTAAGTAAATTTCTACCATTGTTTTCCAGCTTTATCTTACTTATTATCACCTTTATGATTTCAACTGCTTCTCTCTGATAATTTCTACGCCATAACTGCACACAATCAAATTATATTACATTCTATGTTTACAAAAAAAAATAAAGAAAGAAAGGAACTCTTATATAACTTAGATCTTGACTAAGAATATAACATATTTTCATATTCATAACCAATACGTCCTTGTCTTGGCTATAAAAATGAGTAGAAAATGGTGTTTGTCATTACCATGACGGAATTTGTTTTAAATTTGAATTTCGGAGAGAATTCTTCCACACGAAAATCGCCCCTAATTTAGGAATCATTCTTGAGCATTTCTTGTTCCACGGTCATATCAATATTTTATTTATTTTTTTACTCCCGATAATTGGTAATCTTATTAATTCGCACCAAATCGGCAGTCACTCGGAGGTACTGATTATGGGGGTTCTAATGTATTTGAATATTTAAAAAAATAAAAATAACAGACAATTATAGTTCAAATGATGGTGAGGTCAGATTAGATGACCAACAGTATATCTGAGACAATGTAGTGCAAGATCGGTGGAAGCAGGTGACCTGTAGCTATTAATGGTGGCATAAAGCATTATTGGTTGGTTGAGGATTAGAGGGTAACCATATTAGTCATAACCAAAACCTTGTAGGATATATAGGATATGTTGATGACGTGTTAACTTAAATTACAACTGAACATAATATCGGTTAATTATAACGGAAAATCGTATCGGTGTCCTCTTACAAAAACAGATTTATTGTTTTGTCATTGAAGTAATTGATAATGAAAAGTTTTAATAAGGCTTGTAAAACGAGATAGGCGATTCAAAAAATTATCTAACGAAGGTAGATGTGTGATTTTTATTATAATTTTCTAATTTCAAATAGCTCTTATTTTTTGTTATATTTAGTAATAATGAGATAGTTTATAGATTGTTTATAACATATAACTTATATAAAGTGGGTACCCTTAAATTGAAGGAAAAACCTAGCGGTTGAGCGTGATTGCTGACCACATAGTTGCTTGTACAACTGTTTGTCTCAAATCCAAGATTTTTTATGGGCTGTAATGGTACATGTTGTAAAAACATTGGAGGAGTTCCAGAGAGTCTTGAAGCAGCTGTAGTGACCATTTCTCCTGGTTAACGGCTCGAATCAATAGTTGTGAACAATGAAGATTCATCTTCAGCACCCTTTGAAGATGTTCCAGGTTGGGGTTCTCATTCGGAGTTAGCAATGATTGGACTTGTTTTTACTCGACATTATCATTTGGCCTTATTTTGGCATGTTATTAAAACGAGTCAGAGAAAACAAAATGAATTAATGTAGAAAAAAAAGAAGCCAAAATGTAAGAGCGGAGCAAACCCCATTATATAACAGACATCGTTCTTAAACTGCTTGCAGGCACACTGACCGTAATAGTAGTATACACAATTCCAACGTCACCATTTACCACAGTAGATACTGTTTTTACTCACATTTTGGTGCACTGCAATAATCACGATTAATATCCGGAATATTATGTTGTTTGTTGAGTTCTATAATTCTATTAGTCTTCATAAGATTAGCACAAATTTAAAAGACGATCTACAGCTTGATTTTAATGAACTAGAACATTTCCAGTTCATTAGATGCTTCTAGCTCTTAATGAAATAGTTATTTATAATTAATCAAAAGATACTGATATAAAAATTCTCCCAGCAAGCTGATTATAATTCTAATGAATACAATACCAAAGTTATAAGATACTCAAGAGCTATTGAAGGCTCACACAATTTCAAGCAGGAATAGAACCAACCGAACTAATTAGTATTTTCGTAGATTTGAAGTTCACAAAAGCTATTCATCGATGGTAATGAATTTAAGCGTTGCTTCTCGGTTGAAGGGAGCATATTATCTAGAGTGGTCTATAAAGTTTGTACTGCAATACAACTTCACAACAATTATTGTCTTAGTACATAGGCTAACTTTCGGATATTATCGGTAACGAATTGTTAAGCTTTGATAATCAACTAGTACCATCGACTATCTACCATATGCAATCCTTACATTCCAAAGAAATTAGTCAGTGTTCTTCTTTAGGTTGCGAATGCAATTATCCATAATGCCTTATCGTTCCATTCAATTTCCGACAATTTTCCAATGCCCCTGAAATGAACTACACGGTTGCCTCGTAATATTTGCTATAATATCCTACCAAATAATAGTCCCTTCACAAGTAATTACCTTGCCATTGTATTCAAGATTCCTTCTATTTACTTGATGAACATACTTTTATATTTACCATTGGAGCATTGGTGGATAAAGGTGTTAATTCACTTTTAT
Source organism: Euschistus heros (assembly GCA_003667255.2). Taxonomy (NCBI): domain Eukaryota; kingdom Metazoa; phylum Arthropoda; class Insecta; order Hemiptera; family Pentatomidae; genus Euschistus; species Euschistus heros. Next base: position 3,446,648 of record RCWM02000020.1, read on the forward strand.
TAAAATGTTCAGGAGAGGCATTTTACTGGAGAAGCAGTTATACTGTTTGGAGCTTTTCCGGACTTAAATATTATTCTATAAAACTGTTTTTATTTTGTCTAACTTGTATTATTTTGTTTTTATATTTTATCCCGCACAGAATTGAGTTAACACCTTATAGCAATTTCCGAAATTCATTCTCATGAGTTGGCCCATTTTTTAATGTGAAATTTAAGCTGATTCGCCCTACCTATTGACATTTTTGTGCACTAAAACGACAACTGCAGGTGAGAAAATATTAATAAACGAATTTTTTTTTATAAAAAACTGAGTTAACGCCTTCGTCCACCAATGGCTTCAATTGTAAGTATTATTGCAGTAAAATACTTAAGCTTGGACCAATGTTTTTAAAATGGCCAACCTCTCTATACAGATGTAGTTCTGTAACTTTCCCTTAATTGTACAATAAATTCGTTCTTTATTGTATTCGTCCGTTGATTGTATTCGCAAAATACCTTTGGCTCCATAACCTGTCATCATACAGTATTACGCTTAAATAATTCATTGGAATTTCTTTTCTTTATATTATTTGCGAATGGATTTTTATAAAGAAATTTAAAAAAAAAAAAAAAAAAAAAAGTTAACGACTACAAAGGTTTGTAGAGAAAATAATGGATAATTAATATTTTCGGAATTTTGAACTTCAAATTTATACGCAGAATTTATTGGTATGAAAAAAAAGAAGAAAAATTTATAAACCAACTTTATTAGAAGACAGCCTAATACCTAGGTTATCGGTCTGTCAGACTTTGTGTTGATACAGTTCAATATGAATGGTATTTTCTTTTATTTATTTATTTTACTCCATTTATTATTATTTTTTTTTTGTGAAACGCCCATATTTCTCTACATCTTCTAATAGTTTTTGCTCTACAGATAAGAGTATGAAAAATTTTTTCTTATAGTCGAATACCAAAAAGCAAGTTACGTAATTTTGACTAGCCGTCTATGACACCTATGATTATAATTATTATTATTCAACAGTATACGGTGTACGGCTGTATAGTATGTACTATTAAAAACAATTCATAATTTTTATGATTTTTTAATGATAAAGTGTAGATTTTGTAGTTAAATTGATATTTTTTGAACATGTGATGAAGTTCATTTTTTGTTTTTAACATATCCTGAGCAATGTCAGGAATATTTTTTTAGTTTGCTGCATTATTAAGTAACAGTAGAGTTTATTTATTTATTTTATTTTATTTATTTTTTCATAAATGGCGTAGAGATCTGCTGGAAGAGACTTCTATTGCCCTATATCTACACCTGTCAATCTATCCCCAGCTCAGCTCATGCCTTCTCTAATTCCATTTCTTCCCTCTGAATAGTTCCCATCCACATATTCTCTGCCAGTGACACCCTGGGGATTCCGTTCCACAACTCTATTTTAAAAATATTTAACGTGCGTGGACGAGACAACTTCTTTGTAGGCTATATTAGCTTTAAAGTTCCATCAAATCGATCTATAATAAGTAAAACAAGTATTAGTAAACATTAAAGATTTATTTTATATTGGTGTTGCAGAACTACATGTTTAGTGTTTAAATAGAGATTTTTGTATGACTACAAAACAAAGTTAACTGTATATAAAATCAAGTGCTACAAACAAATAATTGTGAAAGTAATAAATTTAATATCTTACATATATGTATCTGTGTTTGTATAATTATAATAAATTATAAAGATAAATATATGTAAGATATTAATTAACAATCCTTTCTTAATTAACTTAAGTTTACATAATTACTTTCTTTCCCTACCATGTTATATTCTATAGCATAGAACCCTTCCATGACGTTTATAATTTTATGAATCATAAAAAAAGTTTAAATTATTTTTGCCGTAACTTACAGCGTTCCCAAGCGGATAGGCCAAGTATATTAAAATATAGATTTAGTTTCACCGGCTCACAATCTTCGGAAATAGGTTGTCCTGGACCTATAAAACTATTTCATAGTGTTCCTCAGGGACCTGCCTTGCTACATAATTTATCCAGCCGCTCTGTAGATTTTTTAAAAGGAAATGGGGCCTTCTTCGAAGAGGCTCTAGGAAATTTTTCACAAAGGTCCCTCGTAGAATCGTTTATTTATTGCCCTTGGGCTATTCTAAGCCATCTTCGAATAACCTATCCATTCCCAAGTTGAAATAGGGAGCCGTTTCAATCGATATATGGTAGAACAAAAAAAAAAATAGAAAGAAAAAAAAAGAGCATACATTAACGCATTTAGTTGTCAGGTTTTAATTTCGCCTTAAGATTTAAAGCGAAATGCACTAATTAATGTAACCTCAAGAATTAGTGATGAGACCAACATTTTTCGCATCACAAAAAAGAAAACGATTCATGCAAAATAAATCGATTTCTGGCCATTCCGGATTGAGGATATGGAAAGAGTAGTAAAAGATACCCATCATGGAGTTATAGACAAGTGGAGGGAGATTACCTCCCAATCGCTGAAACTATAACCGATAACTATAAACTATCAGGACGCAGCCATTTTGAAGCGCACCACATAGTCAGCATATTAGCCGTTTTTCAGTTCAAATTTTGGTTCCTTAGGCTTTATTCTGGGATTTTATAACATTTAATCTGTTATTTTTCCATTTAATAATGGGGAAATGCCCTAGCTCAAATAGAATGCAAGTCGCCAGTTGAGCAAAGTGGGCGTGGCCGGTTGTCGTTTTGGTATCACCCCTCACTGAAGAAAATACGGGAAGGGCCTCTCCACATGTTTATAACTCCATGATACCCATAAATTAGTAACGATAACGTCCACTTTCTACTCCTTTTTAAACCACTCCATAAAAAGATTTTTAGTGATTGGAAGGTACAAGTTCGACATTATAATAATAAGTTGTAAGTAATCAACTTTAAGATTATCAGATAACAGGAAATTTTCAGGACAAAATTTTTAATAATTTTTTTTTTTTAAATACCAACACTTTCTATTGTCGCTCAGCTGTTAAAAAAAAGAATGGTCAAGATCAAAAGTCATATCTTCAGAAATTAAAAATTTTAATAGTGTGGTAATGACCCCAAGATCTTGGTAATGACAATATCGGCTTGGTAATGATAGTAAATTTAATATATTTTTTTAAAAAGTATATTGGAGAAGGAGCCAATTTTGGTTTTGTTATTGAGATCCGAGGAAAAAAAGGAAATTTTTTTTTTAAATTTTCAGGCAATCAACATAAAACATATTTCATTTAGGAGACAAACTACGAATCTGTGATAGCAATGGTTCAGAAATATCCATTACAGCACAGTTCATGTCATTACCGTGCTAATAATTCGCGCATTTTGATCAAACCTAACCTAAATAACTAAAATAAAAAAATATTGTCTCCGCCAACTGTCATACCACAAATGATAGTCTTAATTAAATTAAAGCCAATGAAATAATTTGTAAAGCAAACGTGATCATATAAAAGGTGGCAACAACAATAAAAGGTACTTGACAAATCACGATGAAACACGTGGGTGCAACTTTCCCCAACTTATAGGATATATATACTTTGCCCAACAGGGCAAACCACTCTATGTATTGCTTGATAGTCGCACAGTGCTTCAAATTTTGGTGATGGTGGACAGAATTCACGAAACTTGAGACGTTTATAGCTTGGTTATTACATCATAGTGATGGGACCACGTTTTGAGCTATGTAAACATATATTATAACCCACAATACATATATTAAAACATTTATGATAATAAGTTTTCCTTTATTTGTGAAAATAAATTCCATAACCATTTACCTCATTTAATGAAAGAAACGAATAAATGTACAGAAAACTAAAAGTGGTAATAAAATTTTGTAGCTTAAGCTATCATAAAATCAATGCACTCTTTTATGTTTTCATTTTTAATATTTAGTTATAGAGAAACATTTACCTTTATAGCAGTGGGCGAAAATTAAAGAAGGACTTGATGAATTGAGTAAAAGCTTAATGAAGGAAAAATTTCCTGTAACATGAAAATTACCCATTGAAGAGAGAAAGTGATTAACAAACGTCTAAGAATTGTACATTGCCATTCAACACTCGACTACCTGATGTCAAGGAAAGATCCTTCCCCTCCAGTATAAACTATGTAGGGTTTTTCTTTTATTGAGACACATCTTCGAGGAGTTCATTTAAATTTGGGAAACAGAATGTTCTTCTGGAACTATTGGAACAAATTCGAATAATTTATTGTAATAAGGACATATACTCGTGCTGGGAATCAATTTAACTATAGAATGTATGGCTGAAGTTAATTGAGATATAAAATTATCTAAACCTTATTTTTACTTTCATTAAAACTCGAATAAAGCAAAACTAAGATTTGAATGACTTAAGCTATTGTACTAATCAGTACATACGATTGTTGAGGCTAATATTGAAATATAGTCATAAATTTATGGGACTAAATATTAATTTATAAATTATTATAATATAACCTCACCTCGGACTGTTGGGTGTTACTCCTCTGTATATTCAATATGGATCTAGTAGAATGTTCAAAGAAAGTTATACAACTTTTATTTCAATTTTTATTATCTTTAACAAACTAAAAAATCTATCCTATATTCCTGCAGAAAATGAAAAACAGTTTAAAAATCAGATAGAGTAAAAAGGACAGAATGGGTGAGGAGAGGACTCGATATGTATTCACCAGGCATTGGCTATCAGGCGATGATGGGAACCAGCTCCTAGCTCTCTAGATCCCACGGCCAACCCAATCCCTCATCCATCACTCTTACTAAACTCCCTCACTCCTTCTACTTTCTTTAAACAACTTGCCATGAACTACTACCGTATTTATTATAAATATTATAAAACAGGAGGTAACGAAGAGCAGGAATGAATGATATATATTTACTTCTATATTTTTAAAAATTAAAAAAAAAAAAATCCAATTTTTAATTAACATCAGGCTATCTAATGTTCCATACAGATACCAGCAAAAATTGTGTTTTTCAAACAACTAAACCTCATTAGAGATCAGCTGTTTTAACATAAAACCTCTCAGGTACGTCGTCTAATGGAAATCTCCATTTTCCATAATTCTCCATTCCTTTATAATTATTTTAAGTATGCTTTCTTCTGGGACTACTCCAGAGCATCTGATCCCTAACAATTTTAAACATCGATTTCCCAAGTACAAGTGAGAAATGTATCGATTTGTTAAATATACACCATAACATAGCTAGGTGTAATATTATTAGTTTTATTAATTCATTTGAGCATAATATTTATGTAAGTAATTATCAGACATTAGATTAATTATATAAAATATAAGCATTATACACTAGCATACCCCGTCACGGCTTCGCCCGATCTCATAAATAAAGAACGTAGATTATTTTAACTAATAATTGAATTTAATTTGTTCATCGATGTATATTAATATAATAAAAAGAGTTTTATTTAACAATTTACAATTCTGTAACATGATTGTATAAATACATGTTTTGCTAATAAAACAATTCACACTACAATTTCTTCATAAATCAATTCATTCAATAAAATTAAAACAGAATACTTTTAAACTGTAGGAAAAGCTGACAAAAACCTTCTAAAAAAATAAAAATAAAAATAAATAAATAAATAAATAAATAATAATAATAATAAAATAATATAAAGTAATAAAATAAATAAATGAAAATATATAAAAATAAGCAAAAGTTTTGGGCATTAAAATTAATTACTATTTAAGAATAAATTAACTCTTACAATCCTTTGATTTGCTAAATTTAAATTTTAACTAAAACTAATAAATTCTAAGAATGTCTTATTAAATAAATTTTATTTTAGTAGTATGTGTCTAGTTCGTTTGTGTAAGTATCTTCTTAAGGTTAGCTTATTATATTTGCCTATTGCTTGTATTATGGGATTGTCTGAGTTTATTTTTGAGTTGAAAAAGTTCTGAGTCTGGGTGTAAATAAACTGTTTAATTGTTTGAAAATCTAGATCATGCAGCATGTCAGTTATTTTTGTGTATCTAGGGTAGTCGTTAATGATTCTCAAGCATTGGTTTTGAATTCTTTTTATTTTTTTGTAATTGGAGTCACATGTGGAGCTCCATACCGGAGAGGCGTATGTTAGTAATGGTCGAATGACTGATTTATATAGAATGATTTTGTTTCGAGTTGATAGTGGGGATTTTCTTCGGAAATATGGTATGGTGTCATTGTACTGATAAGTTTTTTGGCTTTGCAGCATTTATTATTAATGTGTGATGTGAAAGTTAAACGTTTATCTAATTCGAGACCTAGGTAGGTAACAGTTTGTTCCCAAGGTATTCGAATTTTATTTAGAATGATATGATCCGCTATTTTAGGTCTTCTTTTTGTAAACATTATTGCTGCAGTTTTGTGTTCATTTATTTGTATTTTCCATCTTTTGTAATATTTATTAAATTTGGAGTATAATGATTTTAATCTCTTTTCTATTGTATCTATTCTGTAGGAACTAGTGTAAATGGCGGTGTCATCTGCGTAAAACGATCTTTCAACTGAAGGAAGAGAAGGAAGGTCGGATATGTACAGGTTAAAGAGAGTAGGGGAAAGACAGGATCCTTGGGAAGACCAGCTGATAGGGAATGTTTAGATGTTGTGGTATTGTTAATTGTGATTTGAAAGGATCTATTAGAAAGGAATGAATGGATAATATGAATGATGTAGGGTGGGAATTGGTAAGTGATAAGCTTGTAAATTAGTCCGTTATGCCATATTGTGTCAAAAGCCTTTTCGATGTCTAGTAAGATCATCCCAGTATGTTTTTTTTTCGTTAAAACCTGCTGTAATAAAATCTGTCAATCTAGCTAATTGTGCCACTGTAGAATGGTGGTTTCTAAAACCAAATTGTTCATAAATCATGATATTTGTGTTCGATATAAACTTGTTTAACCTCTTCAAGAATATTTTTTTCAAATATTTTTGAAAGAATGTTAAGAAGGCTAATTGGTCTATAGTTAACGGCTTCTGAGGGGTCTTTATTTGGTTTAAGTATTGGTATAGTTTTTGCTGTTTTCCAGGAAGCAGGGAAATGTCGGAGGCGGAAAATGGAATTGAAAATTTTTGTCAAGAACATTAGTGATTTTTTACTGAGATTTTTAATTACTATTGTAGGAATATTGTCTTCGCCCGGAGCTTTTTTAGTTTTTAGCTTTTTTATAATATGAATTTTTTCTTTTGGTGATACGGAAGGGAAGTTAGATGGTACCTTTTGCTGAAGATATTTATTTACAGTTTTGTTTACTGAGCGATTGTGGTGGGGTGAGCCCAAGTCTTTGGTGATTTGAGAGGTGGAAGTAAAAGATTCCGCTAGTAAAGTTGGTTTGCTTTTATCTGAGTAGGCATATCCATCCGGTATTTTAAGGGATCATCGATATAAATCTTGTATTGAAGTATGGAATTGAGCATTATTACTTCAATAATATTTTCACGCATAGCAGTAATTCTTAACCTGGTTCAAATACCATTTATTAGCTGGTTAAAAATAACGTAAAAGCATAATTAGACATCCAATTTTTAATTATTATCTATGAGGTGGAAACCTACATGGACAAAGATTATTAAGAAACTCTTGCGGACAATGGACTGCATTATCAGTGCTGACAACTAATGACGCATAAATCGTATGTTTATACTCAATATTTAAAAAAAAAGAGATCAATATTTTGATTTGGCAATAATTTTTAATTTAGCAGAAATAATTTTACCGATCAATCTGGTTTAATTTTAATTTCTAACCATAAAAGTTTATGAAAGTTTGGCAAACCTCATTTCTGTCACTCAAGACTATAAATTTAAATTATTACTATAGTAAACCTTATTAATGTGAACCGTCCTAGAATTATGAGGATATTGTAGTTAAAATTTGGTTTAGGCTTACCTCTCAATAGCCAGGGCAGGCAGCCATTTTGGAGTGCACCGTATAATCAGTATATTAGCCGCTTATCAGTTCAAATTTTGGTTTCCTAGGCTTTATACTGCTGTTATTTTATTTAAGTGATTTATTTACTTTAGTGATTTACTTATTTTATTTATTACGAACCCTTTCAATTGCCATAGCCCATATGGAATGCAAGTCGCCAGTTGGGCATTGTGGGCGTGGCCGGTTAGTAGTTTGGGCTCGCTCCTCACGGAACAGTATACGGGAAGGGCCTCTCCACAGTATTATAACTCCATGATCTATATATAAGACCGTATATTTGTAACCTCTCTTAAATGCTGCTCGCCACCTATCTTTCGATTATAAAACTTCACTGCGCACCATATATTTATCGCTTTTTCATTATATTTTAATTGAAAAACAGTAACTTTTATTATTGCTAAACCCTTGAAATATGAAAATGATGCAGCTAAAATATGGTATAAATTGGTTAGGTAGTTATCGCAGTTAGTGGTCACAAACGAAGAGGGGTTGTCCTTTTATATAATAAGTATAGATTATAATCTATACTATAGATTATAATTTTTTTTATTATTGATTGATTGAGATTATTGAAATAATATTGATAAATGTATGCGTATATAATAGTTGATATCGATAATGATAGGTAATATTGGTAAAAATATATTATTGGTAGATCCACATTGTTCACCATTCATTCTTAAATTGACATGCAGCAAATTCTGCCACCTACTGTAATACCTCCGAATCTGTATCATTTTATTTTTTTCTAACCAGTCTATAAATTTCTTGAAATAACGAATTATCTTTATTTAAAAACTATAGACTTTTACATTCGGCACTTGAGTTAAAAACATTCTGTCCATACTGCAATCTCAAGTTAGCAAATACAGACTGTCCATATATGACCGTTCTTCCTCGCGACCATTCCAGTTTGATAAAGAGAAATTATCATAGAAAGTCAATGATTAGAATAAAAAAATGGTTCAAAAATTAATTTGTATGAATTTCATTGATTGATGGTTCCTTATTTATTTAATATTTTGAGACAACATCGAAAGAAGTAATAACATTAAATAATTTAATGGTGGAAAAAACTTTGAGATAAAAGACACTATCTGTTTGATAAATACTGCGATGTTGATTAACTTATTTTGTTTTTCGATACAAAAATGATAAACATTTATTTCTACTTAATTTTAGTAAAAATCGAGAAACAATCAATGCTCCCAATTCATTATAAAATACTTATGTGAATAGGCCTATTTGGACGTACAGAGTTGAGCTTTGGGGCTCTACTAAACCATCCAATTCATCTCCCATTCAATCCTTACAGTTTAAAATCCTTTGAAAAATCCTAAATGCCTGTTACTTTGACACCAAAAAACGTATCCATAAAGACCTTAATGTTCCATATGTTGCTGAGTTAGCCCAAACCAGATACCTATCCTTTCATCGTAAGTTCCATAACCACTCAAATCCATTAGTTTCTCAACTTGCTTCCCACTCCATTCCCGATAATCCTCCGAGGCGTCTGAAAAGAACCTCTTTTCAAGTTTTGACATGTTATTGTAACCGTTATCAGCTCATTTACTTAATGTATATAATTGTACAGTTGTAAATTTCAATAAATTGATATAAGAAAAAAAATATCGAGAGGATATTTAATATTGTGGTGTATAAAAGGAAGTAAATTAAGACATATCAATAAATGACAATACCTTGACTTCAATACATGGCTTTGGTAGGACTATGACTAAAAGTGACTTCTATTCGCGAATATAGAAAAACGAAATAAGTAACTAATTGAAAAATATCGATGGCGGATAGGAACAAAATTCTTTCGAGGAAACTGAGGAAAAAGCTGATGCATTATTTTACTTTTACTTACTGTTACTTCAATCATACCAGGCGCACGATTTATAATTCCGCTTTCTTCGTTATACAGTCTGTATGTATATAGTTATTAGTTAATAATTTACTGCAACAATTTCAGTTTCCTCTTTTATTTTTCGTCGGTGCTTGGTATGTGGAAGACCGGTGAACTCGATATAAGATTGAAGGAACTGATTAACTGTTTTACTAGATTCATCATCGGGATCCCCAGGTGGTCACAGTGTGCGTGCCGGTATTCTGCCCTTGGGTGACTGTTTCTTTATTTCCAACAGCAATACTTACCTCGTTACTTTCCTATTATAATCACTAGAAAACCAAAAAACCTTTTTATATTTTTGACATAATATATTACAGACCTCCTGAATACATGGTCCCAACATTTTAACCTGTACACACCACTCACATTGATAAATCTTTTATCATTCGAGCTATAACCTTTTGAAATTCCAAACTCATTTCTATCCGTATAGCTTCTTTCCTAACTTCTTTTAAACTTTATTTTCCACCTCATAGGTAATCAATTTACGCAAATATTTGAATAGTTATGTACATATTTAGATGTGTTTTATTGTTTCATATATTATCTGTGTCGAAATTACGGATGTATTGCTTTGTAAATATTGCGGATAGACAACATTAAAAGTAGTTGTGCTCTTAAAGGGCAGTATGTCAAAGTATAACGATCATTTTTCTTTTCATTTTATAAATTCCACTCAGAGACTAAATTACACAGAACTACATCCTGAAACCCCTGCACTGGAAGAGGGGAAGTGATTTAAATGTAGACCTGTCGAAGCTGCCATGAAACCCACATACTGTTCTCTATACAGCCGAAATATGTCTACTTCTAGCGATCCTAACATTCGGACGATTTGATTGTTTAAAAATAGTTCCTAATAGTTCAAGTAAACTCGCTCACAATAGCCGCCAGTAATCGTAAATTAAAATCATAAATTAGAAACAAAATATATAATAACTAGGATTTACCGTCGCGGCTTCGCCCGCTCTCACAAGTAAAGAACCGAGATAATTTTAACTAATAATTGAAGTTTTATTTATTTATCAATAAAAATCATGAATTATAGATTGCAAGCAAAAAGGAAAAAAATAAATAATTTCATAAGACATCCAAATAAACTACAATTCAAGTTTTGTCTCCCAATATTATGAGAATGATTTGTTTGTTATTAGTTGTAGGAAGTGTTAAGTTCTGTTGCGTTAAGTGTTGTATAAATTGTGTTAAGTGCCAAGTTAAGTGAACCTGCCAACACTGAGTGCTGTAAAAACATTTAGTTACCTGGCAACACTGAGTGCCATATAAACCAATTATAACCTCCAAGTTAAGTTAATCTAATTATAGAGGTTTGTTTTTGTTTTATATTCTTGTCATTGTTTTGAAAGCTGTAAAAATATATTAATGAGTGTTGAGACCCCTTATTCACCAGTGAACAGTTAAATTTTACAATTTACAAAAAAGATTTGTAGCGGATATTTACCACTAAAATGGACTCTTTCGTGGTGAATATCAACGTTTAATGTACAACATACATGGTATAACACAACAAGCATGGAGTTATAGTACTATGGAGAGGCCCTTCCCGTATAATGTTGCGTGAGGGGCGAGACCAAAACATAACCGGCCTCGCCCACTATGCCCAACTGGCGACTTGCATTCTCTATAGCCTAGGACAATTGAAAGGGTTCTTAATAAATAAAATAAGTAAATCACTAAAGTAAATAAATCACTAAATAAAATAACAGCAGTTTAAAGCCTAGGAAGCCAAAATTTGAACTGATAAGAGGTCAATATACTGATAATACGGTTCACACCAAAATGGCTGCCTTCCCTGGCTATTGAGAGATAAGCTTCCTCCACATGTCTATAACTCCATGCACAACAAGGCTACAAAGCCCCTCTTGAAAAATGCCGCTCAGCACCTATCGGATGATTTTCAATCTTTTTGGGATCCACATAATTACCGCCTTTTTAATAATTTCTGTAAGATAATTATTAATCATATTTTTTATCTTTTATTATTATCAATTGCGTGTGTTTATTTGTGTCCTTTTATAAAATATTAGGTATTGTTTGTACTACTTAGTCCCAATCAGTAATGTAACTGAATTGTGATATTATAACGAGCTAAATGGCTTCATTGCACTTCATCCTAGAAAGGATTTTAGTTAATAAAGACATATCAGACTTGAATGACAAAAAACTGCTCGTCATTTTCGAATACTCCAACATTTACTAGACAAGCGTGCAAATCTTCCAATAAATTACAAAAGACTTATTCACATGACAGTAATTAGAACCATTTGGACATATGTAGTTGAGCATTGAGGCTCCAATAAACCTTCAATTTTTCTCGTATCCAATCCTTACAATCTAAAATTCTTCGTAGAGTCATCAATGTTTCTCAATGTAAGAAACAAACTTATCCTTAAAGATCTAAATACTTCACATTTTGCTGATTAAGCCCAGACCAGATACCTATCCTTTCATAGTCTCCCAACTTGCAGCACAATCCATTCCTGATACTCCTCCGATGCGTCTGAAAAGAAGATGGCCAAGAGACTTCTAATGTGGAACTACTGAAATAGTACTAATGAGTAATTCTTTACTTGTTATTTGGATGTAGTTGTAATCATTTTCCTCAAATTTACTTATGGTATATAAAGTATACAGTTTTAATATCATGAAATAGTTTTTTAAAAAAAGTTACTAAAGAAAAAGGTAGGATGGAAGGTACTTGGGCAACGGTAAAGGGTCAAAGTAATTTTCTCTGATTTTACGGCATTAATTAATTAGGATTAATTAAGTAAGGATCTTTATCCTTGAGTATACTACCCCCCCCCCCTCTCCCGAGCAGAGAATCCAGAAGGCTGAAGCTTAGAATATTAACCGGAGCACAGGTAAACCCTAATGAAATTTTCAATAATTTAAATTTTACATTGGTGAATTGGTAAGTTCAATGCAGTCCTTCTACAGCTTTGCGTCACTTCCATTATAGAAATAATAGCGTTTTAGCTTAGAGCACTCCTCTGGGAGCTATTTTTAAACTAAGTTAATTTTCATTAGCCGCAAAATGTGCGGGGTCGAGACCTGGTAGAGGATTCAATAAGCTATTATTGCTTAATGCACTTTGTGTTCTAATTAAGCGGAACAAGATGGGAACGTGATATGAAAATAAATGCTGTGGGCTGCTACTGCTTCGGATAGGATTCCGCTCATTATTAATTCTCTTTTCGGTATTTGGTGTTACCGCGACTGTTTGTTATCCTGGGAATTGATCGCGCAGTCAATACGTATTGGGGTTTTGAATATCAGGTTAGATACAATTCAAAATTTAGTGTTAAAATATTGAACGGAACAGCTAGTAGTCTTTTCTCAAAATCGTAAACTTTATTAAAGAGAAAATATCAACCAGTAAATAAAATAAAACCGGAAATAAATTATAAAAATTAATTAATAACACAGGCCAACAAAAAAAAAATGTTTTTGAAAACTTTTTTTACTTTAATAGCTGATTTTTATAGACTTTTGTGTGCTGAATCCAAATCTGGTCTTAGTTTTTTTGTATCACCCATAGTTTTTGACAAATTTGCTTTTTTTATATAATTTAAAAAAACATATATAACTCTTTCATAAATATAAAGCATTATATAACTGTTTCATGAGGCCTAACTTTATATGTAGAGGTGGTAAGAGAATGTTTCTCGGATTTACAAGGTTTTTGTGGAGAATGCTTTTCTCGCCGGGTTTTAAAGACTCTCTGGCAGGCCAGTTCTTTCTGCACCAATGTTGATCCCTTGCTCTACTGTCCCATTCACACAAAAAAACATGAAACTTTGGTAAAACCGCCTTGCTGACCAAGAACCATGCATGTTACTTTCAAGTCACCACTTATCATCCAACCATGAGCCGAATAGCCAATTTTATTCAACACATTTCTAGGTTTTCATAGCTCTCTTTCATATGTACAGAATGGCCAACAGGTATAGATGCATAAGTGTTACAATTTTGTAATAAAACAGCTTTTAAACTAGTTTTGGAAGAATCAATAAACAGCCTCCAGTCTTCTTTTTTGTATTCAACACCAAACTCTTTGATCAGACCTGGAATGTTTGAGCAGTACACTAAATCACCTTCTTGTTAAAAAAATTTCGAAAACTGCTGCTCTTCTTCCTATACACATATATAGTTCCAACTGCCAACAAGTTCTTTTATTTTAGTCTAGAACCAAGCAATTCAGCTTTTTCTTTTGTTAACCCAAGATCCCTAACTAAGTCGTTAAGCTCAATCTGTGTAAACAGTTCAGGCTCTATATTTGCTGTAGCACATTGGAACTCTTCATCATTTTGCTCATCTATATCTATATCTGTTTCAGATATTTTACAATTTTATTTGTAGTACATAAAAGCTGTTAAATTCTGTAATTTAACGACTTTTATATACAAAAGAAATTTAATATATTGATGTGCAAATGTGAAAAAAATAGTAGGTGATACGGCTTAATAAATGTCATATTTGGATTTAGCACCCTAAGAAACAAGGTGTTTTAAGTAAAAATGTTTTTTCATCGTTGGCCTGTGTAATTAAACAGACGACAAAAATGTTTGAAGGATGATATTTACGTTTTTTTTAAAACTATTTATTGATGTTTACATTTGTGTAAATTCTATACAATAAATGCTTACAATAGTTAATTCATCCAGGATTAGATAGAGAAGAATCGGAAGGTTTATTGGATCCATAAACCTCGACTCCGTATGTCCAAATGAGTCTAAATATTGTCATATTAAGAAGTCTTTTGTAATTTATAAGGAGTTTTGAACGCTTGTATAGTAAATGTGGTTGTAGTCGAAAACGACGAGTGTCTTGTCTTTTAAATTTGGTATGTTATATTTTTGTTTTAATAATATTTTAAAAATTTAATAGGATCTGTTATGGTATGCTAGTTGGCGTTTAAAAAATATAAATTGTTAGCTGAGTCTGAGGGAGAAACTAGAAACTGAGTCGTAGAAATTAGAAAAATACCCGCAATATTAGATATTATATCTGTACCATTTGGGAAAAACTAGATAAGTTTATTTTTGTCCACAATAAGATAAATATTTTGAACAACCCATATTACAGTCCTACACATCTTGTAAAAGGATACCATTGACGTTACAACTTGCCTACTTATACATGATGAGTAGGACTCTAATATGCGTTGCCGATATGGTCAGGAGATTTATGTGCATATTAAAATTATTAGAATATTGTTTGTATATTTTTGATGTCATCATACATATTTTTTTTTTTAATTATTATTATTTATTTCAAGGTCTTAAGAATATGGTATAACCAATAAACGTTGACCTAATAAGAAATGTAGAAGTTTTTATGTTAGGAGATTTGCTCATTCATTTTCTAAAGTTTCATTCATTTCTTTATCATTGGTTTAGATTTAAAACGGTTTACGTCCAATTTTTTTAAATTTTACAGGAGGGTGTACATAACCGAAACAGTTAGTTAAACAAATTATGCGATAAACGCCGGTTAAGATTCAATTTTAGTAGGGTTATCATTTATTTGCCTTTAGGTAATTACTGTGATTAATCATAAAGTACAAAAATAATAAATTACCGTTATTTATGAGATTACGCCCCATAGATGAATGAATTAATAAGTACAACTACATAGAGAGTAAGTAATATTAAAGTAATATATGCAGATCTATAATTATATTTTCTACAATAGCATAACTTTTTTGTATCTGAATCCATTCAAATATCATTTTTCATTATTAGTCGCTTAGTTCTAAAAAAAAAAAAAAATAAAAAAAACTATTTAAACTGATGTCTACATTCGGTCGAATTTTTTTTTCTTATAAAGCCTTGTGAGCTGCACACACTACAATAGTTTGTTCTTATAAGTAGACTTATATAAAGAATTTAAATGATAATTCTTTTTGATTTAAAAGCATGGGGAGAGCTGTATAGGGTGTTTGCTCTTTTTTAACAGTTTTATAAAGTGGACATGTTCAGTATTGATACATAACTCCTCAAATATAATGCATAAAATAAGTATAATGCAAAGAAATATTTTTATTTTATCTTACTATTTCAAAGAGAAATCGAAGTTTAGTTTAATGGACTAGAACTTATACTAAAGAACCTCTTATCAAAAGGGTACAAAATTATCGTTAGAGAAAGTTCAATATATATATATCTAAAAAAAAAAAAAAGGCCACTCAAAGAGAATTTTTTTAAAGATTCAATTTCCACTCAAAGAGATAAAAAAGAAAAAGAAATCAAAGATACAGGCTCAAACAGGCGTGAATGTTGTGTAGAAGAAAAGCTGATTAAATAAAAATTTGATTGGATTTCGGAAGGGAAAAGCTTTTGAACAGAAAAGCTGACCTTTAAAAACGATGTATCGGTACAAGTACTATGGCCGAATCGATACTCAAAGCTACAAAGGTCAAGAGAGTTTTGCAAGCTCTGCAAAGTACCCTCCACAAATATTTAAAATAGGATTGGTGAATTAATTGCTACTACAATTGGCACTTCATTACATTTTAGTTCATATGACTAATGATAATTTAGTAATGACTGAGAAGCTAAATACACGGAAAAAACTGGACGATACGTAGATCAAAGAGTAAAAGAACATATAAGTGCATAAAATCATAATAACCATAAATTCAATGTAATTGTGAGGGACTCCGTATTGAAATGCTCAAAGAATTGTATTTATTAATAGTTCTACACTATCATAATTATATAAATGAGCCGTTTTGAATAAATGGCCGAGTGCGTTTGGGTGAGGGAATTTTTAAGAATGAAGATTTAATGCAATCTACCCTTACCTTAGTCCCATTCCAAAACGTCAATGACAGAGATAGTGTTTTAAACAGGTGAATAAAATCATGTTAACTTTATAATTATAATTATCCTTAAAAATAATTCTAGGTTCTATCGGTAGAAGGCCTATCGTGGAAAAAGGCATTTTGTTGTAGGCAGCCTGCTCATTCGGTTTTAGACGTGTATGTTTGAATGATTCATCCAAATTAATAACAACTACCTTTATTTGCATTCAATATTTCATTATTCTCAGTAAAAAATACTGATCAATTCTTTTTAAATAACAATAAAGGACATCTGGATTAGGCAGCGGAAGAACAGTACTTGGAGGAGGATGATCAAACTGAAGGACATCAAAGAAGGCTTTGGAAGAAACCAAATAAGGTCTAATAAAGGAGACGTCATAAATAATATCACTTGAGGTATGCATGATGGTATAGAAGGATCAATAAAATTAGGATTGATGAATTAATTGCCACTTCTATTGGGATTATTTTATTAGAAAACTAGTTTCTAATGTTAAACATTCATCTTCGATTCTAAAACATACAAAATTTTTAACACATCAGTAATATGTTATATGGATTATATACACTAAAGTTTTCAAAAATGTAGACAAGAAATCAAACATCAGTACTCACCTCAGGAAGTGGAAGGGGACAGGTAGGTTAAATTTTTGTGATTTACTATATTTTCCTTATGACTCATTGGATTTTTCCGTTCCTATGGGAAACAAATTTAAAATGGGGCTATTGGAAACATTTATCTGATCATATAAACAAAAACCTTGATTGGTTTTAAACGATTTTATTATTTCTAATGATTCATAAATATTTAATTTTAGGCTATTTTTTATGTGATGTAGTAATTTTACTCCCGAGTCTTATTAAATTAAATTTGTGGTTATTTTCATTCAGATGGATAGCGGAATTGAAGTTTTGGGTCTTATTATTTCCCGTGTATTTTGCTTCACAGTCATTAAATATTAGGTTCGTATACACCGATTTTTTGGAAAGGGTCTATTTGGTCTTTAGGTGAAGCTTTTAGCCTACCTGCCCCCTTCCACTTTTCACGATGGATATATTTCAGTTATCTCTTAGTCCTCCTGAGGGGAGTACTGATGTTTGATTTCTTGTCTTACATTTTCGAAAACTTCAGTGTATATAATCCATGTATACATAGTACTGATGTGTTGAAAAAAAAATGTGTATGTTTTAGAACTGAAGATGAGGCAATTAATTCATCAATCCTAATTGTATAATAATATATCTTATTATAAAATTGAAGCAATAATTAGGACTCATTTCCACGCAAGCTTTAGAGCTCATCAGAAATAAGTTAAGCCTAAAAAAAAAAACAACGAAAAAACGTTTTGCTTTGTAGGCACGATAAAATGAGTTTTCCAATATCTTCTGCAGACATTATTAATTCTGGCTGAATGTCAAGCTTCCATATATAAAAGGACTAGCAGTGGTTACGAGAGAGAATATTGTTCTGGGTGAGTTAAGTGGAAAGTAGAAGACATCAAGGCTTTTACAAAATATAGGTCAAGATCTGTCAACTTACAGAAGTATGAGGATAAAGAATATAGCTTTTCCCAGATTACAAAGTATATTAAACTATACGATATTAAAAAAATATATGCATCAAGAGATAATTGTTCTGAGCTATCAAAGCATACATAACTTAATAAATTAATGTTTTAGTATAGATCAGTGCTTTATGTAGGTTTAATTTTAATGTTTATAGTTGTAGTGTGACAATAGATTCATGAAAATTTTTTATTACAGACTTCAGCCTGCATAATAGAGATTAATGTTCTAAGAAATCTATGATCATTTATTGCTTAGTTATGAGAATAATTGAAGTGTCGTTGTTGTTAGTTTTGAAAATTCAAAATTAAATTTCTAAACATCAAAACAAAGACAATATATGTTGTTATGTCAATATATGTTTTTAACCTAAAACGTTCATTTTTTTTATTTTATTATTTTTTTTTTTAGTTTAATTTTATATTGTATTGAACATGAATTTAAATCTATTGATTTTATACATTTATTAACGAAATTTTTACAAGCAAAAGCAATTTTTTTATTATATTGTGACAAAATATGCAATTATATACATACTAGTACCCCCTCATCGCTGCTTCGCCCGCTCCCATAAGTAATGAATTGAGATAATTTTAACTAATAATGGACGTTTTATTTTTTTAACGATAAAAATCTTGTATTCAACAACGCAATTAAGCATTATTTCTTCAATAATATTTTAATACCATAAAAGTCATTTTTCACCTGTTTAAAATTGTACTGATTAGGTATTTCAAGAATACGTAAAAGCATGATTGGTCATCCAATTTTTAATCTTTATGTATGACTTTGTAATCCAGATGGAAAAGGACTATTATGAAACTCTTAGGGATAATGTACTGCAACAGCAGTGCTTTAAACAAAAGAATAATGAATCATGTTTTTACACACAATATCAAAACAGATCATAATTTTGATCTACTAATAATTTTTTTTTCGATAGAAATGATTTTATTGATTTCAATTGTTTGAAACTTAATTTTTGACCAAAAATATATATGAAAATGTTTTGCAAACCTCGTTTCTGCCACTCAACATTGTACATTTAAATTTGTATTATTGTAAATTTTATGATTACTGAAACTTCCTAGAAACTTTGAAAATGTACGTTCAGTTGAAATTTGTAACAAATTGGTTCAGTAGTTTGACTATTGTAAACTCTATGACGGAATGTTGATAACCACATAACTCTCGATTTTCGAACTTCACTGGGATCCACATGTCGCACCACATATTTATAGCTTTTTTTTAAGTAAATTTTACTATTAATTTCATGTTCTATGTAACAATCTACCATTGTAACCTCCCATGTAGAATGGTGCTCGCCACCTATTGTTCAATTTTCAAACTTCACTGTTATCCACATATTATCGTTTTTTAAATAACAAATTAACTGAAAATCTAGATTTCGTAGTAGTTTTCGTGGTTAGTAATCACTTGTCCTTTTATATAATAGCATATATAAATAATGTATCGTTTTGAGACCTACGTTGTTTAAAATTCAATTATTAATGTTGAAAAACATGAAAATGCATTATAATTTCTT
Source organism: Euschistus heros (assembly GCA_003667255.2). Classification (NCBI taxonomy): domain Eukaryota; kingdom Metazoa; phylum Arthropoda; class Insecta; order Hemiptera; family Pentatomidae; genus Euschistus; species Euschistus heros. The sequence goes on from RCWM02000020.1 coordinate 3,466,475, forward strand.
CGTCCAGAACATTATTCTTATTTATACCTTTGTATCTAGTTCCTTTTGGTTAAATAAAGAAGCGCCTATAACCTAAAACCGTCCCGATTTTTTTTTCTTCTAATATAGACTGAGTGAATGTGGCGATTGTGTTCGGTCAATGCTTGTATGGACGGTTTGCAAGATTATTCAAGTTCTCATGATTTTTGTCATTTTAAGGGATGGCCATGCCTGTTATAAGGAGAGTGTTCAGTTATAAAAACAAATTAATATAGAATGAGAAAAATTATTATGTAGAATCATTTTAAATTCATTAACTAACACAGGTGAAACTGATTGGTATCCTGCGTGCTGTATGAGCCCAGTCTCATTCTTGATCAAGCAGCAATTCCAGTAGAAATAAATATTTTTTCTTAAAATTTAGATTGATTAAGTCCTTCCAGCTTAATTTTTAGAAATGTTTTTCTAAATAATAAATAAATTATAATTATTTATAATTAGGGGTACAGGGAAAACACAAGGATAGTCACAAATTGATCATTTTGAGAAAAGCTAATTTTTAAGTTTAAAACATTGTGAAAATTTTAAACTAACATATTTTTCAATTGTTAACATCTTGTTAGAACCACCGTTATTTCTTTAGGTAAATGTCTAGAAAGTAGGTAGAAATTAAATTTTTTTATCAATAAAGTAATTCATTTTTCACAAAAACTACAAACTTACAGGAATAAAATAAGGAAAGTCACAATATTTTTGTTGGCTAAAATACAATATTTTTCTTGCTTTAGCTCCATCTTTCGCAAAGAACCTGATTAGCTACCTGTTATGATAGAAAATTCATTGTTGGTATGCACTAATCAAAACAATATTTGTTGTTATGAGTAAAGAAAATATCACTGATGAGCCAACTACTCGTAAAATTCTTGGGTTTTTGGTTGACTAAATTCTTTCAACACTTGGAGATCGTCATATTTTGGTTTAGACAACTGCAGGAGATGTTTGTATGATGCTATCGGTATCTCAAATTCTCCCGATTTTAATATTTCTTGTGGTTTCAAGGATGTATGTTTCTTGTTTCTATCGATGATAGAATGGCTCTCCCAAGCACCATTATAAGTGCTACGATGGTAAACGAAACCTGGTTTGTCTTGAGACAATCTCAATTCCCTCACTTTTTGAATCGGAAAAGAGCACTTGGGAGCAAATTCATGTTCAAGAAACATCATCCAATTTTTTATATTTTTCTGTCTAACAGGTACAACTTTAAATGGCTCTGGTTTCTGGTTCAGAACAATCATTGAACATTGCATCTTCAACAGCCAGACGTGGTCTGCGTCTAGCAATAGGAACCATAGTAATTAATCCCACTAAATAGCAATTCTGAGCATCAACGGATAGCAAAGCGTTGAAGGCACCAATAATATGTTTGCTTTCCTCACCTGTGTTGTTTTGGAAGCATTTAAGACGTTTGCATTGGCAATCTGCACCCAACTCGTGAGATTGTAGCCGCAGTTTCTTCATTACATCAGCTACTCTTCCCGTTTTCTTTCTTTTCTTAAATCTTCTTGGTTCGCTCGTAACTCCGTCTTCATCACTCTCACTTAACATTGTTTTATCTCCAAACAATCCAATGACTAAGGAAGTCGAAAACAGGATGAAAACAAAGTGTGAAATACCTAACAGGTAACTGTTGGCATGGTTACATCTGTGACTCTCCTTGTTTTTTCCCTGTAGGCTGGTTTTTCATTCTTGATTTTCACTGGATTTTCCTTATTTTAGCCTTAATACAGTGTTATCAACTGATAGTACTCGTAAAGACCAACAGAATGCGCCGAAAAACGAAAAATTGGAATATCATGGACTATTCTTGTTTTTTCCTGTACCCTTCAATTATAAGGGCCCAAATTTGTGATAGGAAAAAAATTAATGATATGAAAAAAAAAATAAAAAACCTGTACCACCATCAACCCAAGAAGGGCCTTGGATTCAGGTATGGTTGTACTGTTACTGGTCCAACGGTTGTGAAGGTATTTTCCCCAATTAAGGGACCCACTTTTTGATGCTGGGTGTGCCCCAGAAGCATCTCCCAACCTCGAATTCGATCCACGGCTGAAATGACAGAATATAATAAATTTTCGGCCTTCAGTCAGACTCGAACTCAGGCTGAGAGTATGGTAGTTTACCTACTGAGCTACCGCTCCTCCTTTCTTAAGGTATCAAGAATTACTAAAGGTAATTGAGAAGTAAAATTATCTAAATTTAGATGACTTGTGAAAATCAGTACATACTATTGTTGAGGCTAATACAATATTGAAAAATAGCCGTATTCATAGAACTAATTAATAAAATAGAAATGATTATAAATATTTATATAATATAAAATATTTATGTTATCAACTCTCCAAAACAAAAGTTCAAATTTTTAATCAAAAGTTAGCGGAGCGCCCCCCGTTTATATTGCTAATATTCTTATATCAAATAATCATAAGAAATATAATTCCACTAGTCCCATACGCAATTTGTATTTGTACCTTTATTTATTTATTTTATTTTATTTTTTTTAACTATCATAAACGTATTACATTGTATTCAATTAGTAATTTGACAAATTTTTGTATTGAATCTCAAGGAATATCTCTACATCCCGATTATACGGAGAGTTGAAGTGTCCAACCAGTTGTTGTTATTATTTTCTTGTTTCTTTGCTCTACCAAGTTATCCGTTCCTAACTTCCACCATATTATTTATTTATTTATTTATTTATTTTACAAGCATCTACCCTAGAGGGTCATTAGCAACAACAAATATATGTGTTTTTTAACATTCAGTTAATTCAAACATTATTGGTATTAAAAGTAAGCATAATTATACAAAGTTATAAACATTGGATATTTTCAAAAATTTAAATAAACTTTGCACAGACGTTTCACTGTCACCAAGAGCGATGTCCATCCGGTTGGCCATTTCGCAATCTTTCCTTACATCCTTGTATTCCTCGCAGTCCATTAAGATGTGCTCCACGGTCATGGGTACATTGCAGATCCTGCAGGTCGGTGGATAGAGTCCCTTTAGAAGATACGTGTGCGTTATGGCTGTGTGTCCCATTCGTATCCTTGCCAAGACAGCTTCTTCGCGGCGATTTCTCCTTTCTGATGTTCTCCATACGTCAGGACTACTTTTAATTTTGCCTAATTTTTCAGCTGTTTTGTTCCACTCTGTAATCCATGATTCATATATTCTTTTTTTTATATGAATACGCCAATCCGATGCAGTCGTTTTATTGATGTATATGACGTCTGAATTGGGTTTCAATCTTGCAGCATTTGCAGCTTGGTCTGCTTCTTCGTTTCTTCCGATGCCCAGATGAGAAGGAACCCAAAGAAATCTTACCACTTTGCCTGAACGTAGACATTCCTTCTCAAGAAGTTGGATTTTCATCACCAAAACGTCTTTTGAGTTTCTGTTTTCCAGTGATTTCAGTGAGCTTAATGAATCGGATACAATCAGATGATATTTGCATTGACTATTCATTATGAATGTCAACGATTTCCAGATTGAATAGAGCTCACCGGTGTATGCACTATTCGATTCTGGTAGAAGAAATTTGTAACAAACAGAGCCCATAATAATGGCACATCCAACTTCAGAGCTGGATTTTGAAGCATCGGTAAAACAAAAAACAGTAGTTGAAGTACACTTCTTTTCGTTCATTAAACATTTTTTGGTAAATGTGATGAGGAGTCGTGGGTTTTGAAAAAAATGATAGACTGTAATCAATCGGACTTTCTGTTTGTATCCAGTTAGGTATTGGATTGCCTGGGAATTTAAAATATTTAGGGAAAGATAATTGTAAATCATTTGCCCATATTTTGCATCTACAATGGAAACATTTGCAGGATCGTCTATGCTCTTCATTCAAAATCGTATGTGTTGTAGGATCGTAAGCGAGGAGGTGTTTTTTTTTGACATAATTTGGCCGAAGTATGCTAAACTCAAATATTTTCTCCTTAATTCTAAAGATGGCTCACCACTCTCTATGTACAAACTTTGGGCAGGTGTGGTTCTGAATGCACCAATACAAAGACGAAGTCCCTGATTATGAATAGTATCTAGTGATTTCAGTGTTGAAACACTAGCAGAACTGTAGGCAACAGCTCCATAATCAATGATAGGCCTGATCAGAGTACGGTACATCATTAATAAAGTTCGTCGATCTGATCCCCACTGAGTGCTGGACAGAACTTTTAATAAATTTAGCCCTTTCTGGCATTTTGCTTTTATTTGACGAATATGTTCAGACCATGTTAGCTTTTTATCGAAGTAGATTCCTAGGAATTTGAAAACTTCTTCAAACATAATAGGTTGTTGAAACAAACTTAATGACGGGTGCGTTTGGCATTTTCTCCTTTTACAAAAATGGATGGCCACCGTTTTGGAACTTGAAAAGTTGAAACCAGTATTTTTAGACCATGATTCGAGATTCCCTAGAGTTGTTCTTAATTTCCACTCGATATATTCTATTGACTTGCTTCTTATATAAATAGCAAAGTCGTCAGCAAACAAAGAACAATTTACTTCTGCAGGCGTTGTATTTACAATGCTATTTATGGCTATTAAAAATAATGTTACGCTTAGCGGAGATCCTTGGGGCGTTCCATTTTCCTGATGGAATGATTGAGAAAGGTTAGATCCAACCTTAACTTGAAACGACCTATCTTTAAGAAAATTGTTAATAAATGTCAATAGCTGCCCTGAGAGACCGAGTTTGGATAGTGTACTGACAACATTATAGCGCCACATCATGTCATATGCTTTTGTGATATCTATGAAGACAGCTACCAGGTGTTCTTTGTTTGAAAAAGCCCTTTGAATTTCGTTTTCAAGCTTCGTGATTTGGTCGATAGCAGAGCGGTGTTTTCTGAATCCACACTGGGAAGTTGAAATGAATTTTTTTGAGTCCAAGAAATAAATTAGTCTATTATTAACCATCTTTTCGAGAAGTTTAGAAACACAAGAAAGTAGTGAAATAGGCCTATAGTTATCGATGTTTATATCTTTTGTAGTTTTCCTGATTGGAATAACGATGGCCTTCCTCCAGGCTTCGGGAAACATCCCTGTCGTCCAGATTTCATTATAAATTGAAAGGAGAAATGAATGTGCAATTGACGGTAGTTTCTTCAAAAAAATATATGGGATCTGATCGGGGCCTGCAGTAGATTTATCTTTGCATGTGTTTAAGATAAAATTCATTTCAGCTAGAGTAAATGGCTGATTAAAAATTTCTGAGCCATGTGTATGAAATTCAATCGAGCTTTTTTCTTGTTCACATTTATGCTGCAGAAAATCGATGTTATAATTATCAGTTTTCGACATAGTAGAAAAGTGATTTCCAAAATGCTCAACTATTTTACCAGGTTCAGTTATGATTTGATTATCTACTGAAACCGAAGAAACAAAGTCAAGTTTTTTGGATCCTTGGATGGCATTAACTTTTTTCCATACTTCTGTTATGGTAGTATTATTGTTGATAGAATTGACGTAAGTCATCCATGAATTTTTTTTGCTGGCCCTCAATATCTTGTTAGCAATTGATCTCATTTTTTTTAAATTCAATTAAATCTTCCAGCGATCTTGTTTTTTTGTATCGGTTCAGTGTTTTTTTTTTTTATTCATAATTGCGATCCGGCAGTCTTCATTCCACCAAGGAACTAGACGTCTGTCATTATAAATTACTTTGTGTGGAATATTCATTTTTGCTGACTCTATGACACTTTGGTTAAAGAAAGTAATTTTGTTCTCCAGATTGACATATGATTCTTTTTTCATTACCATTTCTGATTCTATCAACAATGAAAACTTTTCCCGATTCGCTCTTTTAATTGACCATCTCGGAACTCTATGTAATGTAGCATTTGAAATATCATAAAATTTAACAGTCACAGGAAAATTATCACTTCCATACAAGGTGTCCTTTACGCTCCACTGAACTTTATGTAAAAGTTTAACGTCTATGAATGATAAGTCGATTGCGGAAAAGGATCCATTGGCACAAAAATGAGTAGGGGAACCGTCATTAAGTAGAATTAAAAAACTATTGAGATCTAAAAATTTCTCTATTTCTCTTCCTCTATTCTTGTAGTCTGATAAAGTTGAACCCCACAATTTATTGTGACCATTCATATCTCCGACCATGATTAGAGGTCTTGGGAGTTGGTCAACTAAAGTTTGGAGATCATTGGCAGTGAAGTCTCGGTTTGGAGGTATATAGATATTGCAGACTGTGATAGGTTTAGGTTTGTATAATTTTATAGCAACAACTTCTAAGGATGAGTCAATATTAATCCGTTCAGAATATACTTCTTTTTTTACCATAATCGCTACTCCTCCCCAGGCAGATCTGCAATCATTTCTGTCTTTTCGGTAGATGTTAAATTTTTTTAAATTAACAGCTTGTGATTTTAAAAAATGTGTCTCTTGTAAACAGCAGCATATGGGATTTTCTTCAGCTAAAAGTAATTTGAAGTGCTCGTAATGTTTGTAAAATCCGTTACAATTCCACTGTAATATGATTGGGGTTTTTTGTTGTAGTCATTTTATTAAAGTAATGAAAAGTTGTTAGTCAGTTCCTAGTTGTCGGTGCTGTCGTCTGTATTTAATGTATTTTCTGTAGAGTCCCACTTTCTTTTTAATATCTTGGATATCCTTAATTTGGATCGTCTGTCAGTTGTGTGTTTCTTTGCTTCGGCAAGCATGTCTTTTAAGCCCTCTTTGTTGTTCGTGAACTCGTGAACTAGTTCGCTGAAGTTTTTAGTTTCAGACGACATTTGAATGAATTTCACCATTTCATCAAAAGAAATGGGGTATTTATGTAAATTATCTTCTATTAACTGTCTAGCATTTTCGAAGTTGGTTTCAGTATTGATATTGGTCTTTTTCAGTTTTTTTGACTTATTCCGAGAAGGTTGAGGTGCTGGTATTGGTGGGAAATCTTGTAAATTAATGGTATTTTCAAACTCATCCGGAGAATCTAGAGATAAACTTAATTCTATATTGGATAAAGTAGAAGCAGGAGGACTTGAGTAACATCGTTTAGTGCCAGAAACCGCCACGGGTAACGCTGCTAAATTATTGCTCGAATTAACAGCTGATTCGGCACCGGAACTATCTACATGCAGTGATATTGTTTGACTCATCACCATGGCTACGTGATACTTGGTTTAAAGGCTCTATTCCGTTACTGTCTTCTAGTGACTCTATTTTCAAAGGGTCTCCATGACAACCTCCTATGGTCGTTGGAGCCTTATTAACCATATGATTTGGTGTGTCTAATATTGAAGAATTTGTTATTTTTTCACAATTATTTTTAACATCTTGATCAAAATGTATTAATAGGTTTTCTTTCCCGTTAGATGCCTCCTGAATATTGTTATCATTATCGCACTCAGGGCAATCTGTAGATATATGACCCGGTTGTTTACAAATAAAACAAGTGACAATGTCTTCACTGAAAAAAATTCGATATGATACATTGTCATGTTTTATAAGTAAAGACGTTGGAAGTTTATTCAAATCTTCGGGTGGAATATACACTTGCCGTCTAAAACTTAGAACGTGCGCCAGCCTTGGGTCTTGGTAACCAGCTCTTAGAAAATGCATGGGAGAGACTAATTTAATACCTAGGCTTCTGAGTTCATTTTCTATTGCTTCGTGTGGAATTGAAGGGCAAGCATTAGAAATTATTATACGTTTGGCTGGGTTAATTAGACGTTTTATAATTATTTGTTTGTTGTCGATGGTTATCGATTGATGTTTTTTTAGGAGGTTATCGATTGCTTCCTTATTGCTAAAATGGATACAAAATCTTGAATTGGATATTCTAGAGGTGTATCTTATGAATTTTGGGTCTATTAATTCTGCGATTTTGAGAACATATTCTTTTTGTTTTATGCCTGGTAATGTATGTAAAATGATAGCATTTTCTCGTTTTGAAAAACGGTCTGAAGCGGTGGCTTTAGCATATGTGGTTTCAGTTGCGTTGAGGTTAGACTGGGTTTTCGAGTATTTACTGCTTTGGATTAGTTCCATTTCTTTCTGTTTTTGATTTGTTGGTTTCAAAACATTCTGAGACATTTTTGAGGTATTAAGAACTGTTGCCAGATTGTTCCAGAGCCAAAGCTCTGTACGCCTGTAAAAGGCGTTAAATAAATTGACTGACTATATATATATCACTTTTTTTTAAATAATGGTACACGCGCACTAATATTGTTCAATGTGCACAAAATAAAGTCAATAAATGCATAAATAGCACTCGAAATATATAAATCTTTGGGACTGACCTGAAGCGTGTCTTCTTCACATGGAGCCCAAACAGCTGATCCCCACCATATTATTATTATACACCTATTGCTCAGGCGGTCACACTTCACTTGCGGATATTCTGAGCTTGGGCGGCTTTTTCCTAAATTCCGACGGCAATACTTTCTGGGTACTTTCCTATTCCAATCTCTAAAAACCAAAAAACCTTCCTATTCTTGATCTATTCACTCAACGCTCTTCTATCCACCTCCTAAACACTAGATTCTAACCTTTTAACCTGTATATCCCCTAACATAAAACTGCTTCCTTTGACAAATCCTTCATCATTCGTGCTATCTCCTTCAGGAATTCCCTACCCACTTCTATTCGTAAAGCAGCTTCCCTAACTTCCTTTAAAACTAATTTATTTCTGTACCTTTTAGACAATCAATCTTCCGAAAGTATGTAAATAATTGAATAAATACTTAGAATTACTTTTTTTTCTCTTTCTTTCTTTTATATGTACATATATATCATTTTCATTTCATATATTTGTGAACCATATATTTGTTCCTGTAATTGCTGTTTTCGTCTTTTAGTTTAATAAATAACGGCTCGCAGCAATGGACAGATTTTCATTTTTCTGGAATTTCATTCTTCCTCCATCTGTTTTTCTTATAAAATTTCCTATTGCCACCTCACATCCATTTTTACGATGTAAGTCTCCTTATAATTGTATTAAAAATCATCAAAAGATTATAATTATAATGAAACTATGCCGAACACAAAATTTTATTAAAAGAATTTTAATTATCAATTTTATCCAGATCATAACATATTTAAAAAAAAAATGTATTGTTTAACATAATATAAATTACCGAGCATGAAATGGACAAAGAGACCGAGTATACACACGTATTTGGAGAGTATATAGCAAACTAGCTATGTAGAGTGAGTTATGGGACTATTAAAGAGAAGGCTCATGAAGAGGGTTTGGCCAACGAGGTATGGAAAGTGAAGTGAGGCAGCCCGTGACGTCATGAGGAGCTAGACGAAATTATCTCCCCTCCTTTGTGAATTATTTATGACCTCTGAGCAGTCCTCCCCCCCACGGCAGCTAAAAGGAAGAAAAACATCAACAGTTTAACCTTATTTCATAGCTGATTACGCCCTTATTAAGCCCAGCCACTGGCTTCCCTTATTCCCTCCTCTGCTCTTAGATTAGAGAAAACATTTTCCAAATTGCTCAGCCTCCCTCTGCTCCCTTCAGTAGTAGAATTTCCGACGACTTCTTAAACGCGAGGGGTTTGGGGACAAAAATTCCCCTCACTACGGATCTGCAAAACTGTTTTTCATTTCTTGACACTATCATTTTTTTTTTTTCATATTCCTCATGAACGGTTGTATACCCAAATAAAATATACCAGAATGAACTTAAATTTTAATAACTGATATCTATATCTATATCGAGGAATCTATCTATTATATAAAAGGACAAGCCATTTTTCGTTTGTGATCGCTAACCGCGAAAACTACAGAACCAATCTGTACCAAATTTTGACCACATCATCTTAATAGTTCAAGGATGGTTTATATATAATAAAATCTACTGATTTTTTTTAATTCTTTGCTGAAAAAGCTGTAATAAGTGGATGACAGTGATGTTTGAAGATTTGCCGTTAGGTGGCGATCGCCGTACTACATGAGAGGTTACAAAGGTACAGTGTTATATAGAGCTTGACATTGATAATAAAATTTACTTATTTTCACTTAAATTGTTATTTAAAAAACTATAAATATTTGATGTAACATATGGGTACCAGTGAATTTTGAAACTCGACAGATATGTGGCTAGTACCATTCCACCACTGAGTTTATAATGGTAAAACAATTTAACACAACTGTACCAAATTTTAATTACATCATCTTCACAGTTCTAGGAAGGTTTAAAAATTAAATTTACAATTATAAAAATTATAATTTACAATTTTGAGTTGCCGAAAAGAGGTTTACCACATTGTTATTGTTAAAAATTAATATTCGACCAGATGAAATCAACAAAATTATTTCTGACGAATAAAAATTATTGCCAAATTAAAATGTGTAAATATATCATTCATGAGCCTTTAGGTTATTGAAAGCACTAATTAATTAAAAGTTTCTTAATATTCCCTGTTATTCTGGATTTCCTAATCAAACATTTAAATTAAAAATTGGACGTCCAATTAATAATGTTTTAAACTTAAAATTAGTATCTTCTGTGTATTGGTACCAGGTTAAAAATTACTAATACGCGTGGAAACGTAAGAAATAAAGCTGAAATACATACTTCAATACACAATTTCTATCGATCCGCAAATAAAACTTTTTTTTTTTTATATCCATTTATTGAAATTTACAGCTGTACAAAATATATATAAGTAAATGTATTGAAAATGATTGCAATAACATGCGAAACTTGAAAAGAACTACCCATGAGTAGCCCTAAAAAAAAAATTACACTAGAAGGTCTCTAGGCCATCTTCTTTTCAGACACCTCGGAGGGTTATCGGGAATATAATGGGAAGCAAGTTGAAGGACTAGTGGATTCGTGTGGTTATGGAGTTTACTATGAAATGGATAGGTATCTGGTTTGGGCTAAATCAGCAACATATGGGACATTAAGATCTTTATGGATAAATTTATTTGTAACAAAGTAAGGAGCATTAAGGATTTTTCGAAGGATTTTGGATTGTAAGGATTGGATACAGGAAGGATTAAAAGGTTTAGTTGAGCCCCAAAGCTCAACTCCATATGTCCAAATAGGTCTGATAACTGTCATATAAAGGAGTCTTTTGTAACAAATTGGAAGGTTTGAACGTTTATCTAGTAAATGTTGAAGAAGTCGAAAACGACGAGCAGTTTCCTGCCGTTTTAGTCTCGTATGTGGATTCGAGGTTAAACGTTTGTCCAGTTGGAGTCCAAGAAAGCGGATCTGTTCTACAGGGATCAGTGAGATATTATTAAAGGATTCTGTAGGACAAGAAGTCGTTGGTTTACGGCGAACAAATAAAACTTCAAATATTAGTTAAAAATAAAATTTGGGCCTGGGTCTGCCCCTTTTCCTTTTGTAATACATAATTATATAATTATCATACCTACATCGATTCTTCCTTCTAAAGATTAAACACAGATGCCAGCCGAACATAAAATGGTTGAATATATTTACTCACTACTGGAAAATGAAGAATATAAGATTTATTTCTATGAATATAAGAACTATTTCCAACAGCCAAAGCTAAAGCACTAAAACCACTAATGGGGCCAGACAATAGCACCGTTTTATTATATTTTTTATTATTCTTAGAGGATTTTTATGACCCCAGAATAAAGATTAGTTTTCATTTCATTAACCGCTGATACTGGTTTTCGAACTCTAATGCACTATTAAAATCAACACCCAGAGGTATCGGTGCATCCTCCCATCTACCAAAAATGATTTTAGTTGTACATTACAACATTTGCGCTTTCTGAAATAATGAACCTGAATTGAATCCTGAACCTTTGAAATAGTTTCATTCTTAAATAGTAGTAAATAATATGAATATTTTTTTGTACATTGCTTGAAATGCAATTAACTTATACAGGGTTTCCCGAATTTAAATGGCAAAACTTCAGGAACTATATAGGGACCGAAAAACTAAGACAAAAAGTCCTTTAGAGATTTGCTCGTTTTTGCTTAGTTTTAGAGAAAATCGCAAAAAAATAAACAAAACAAGTTAACATTTTTTTACTTATTTATTTACATATATATTTATGTTATGTTCTTTTTAATGTAAATATTGCTCAAAATGTTGTCCTCTTGCACCATTGCAAGCATTACATCTAGCACTCACTTGATAAATTGCAGCTAAACATTGTTCTGATGATATTTGGTGCACTGCATCTATGATTCGGTCTCTTAATTGCTCTCTTGAGTTGATTGATACAGAATAAACTTTCTCCTTCAAGGTTCCCCACACGAAGAAATCCATGGGTGTCACATCAGGTGATCTGGGTGGCCAAGGTACTACTCCTCCACGTCCAATCCATCGTTGTGGATAATTTATATCCAGCCAAGCTCGAGCAACTCTGCTATAATGAGCTGGACATCCATCGAGTTGGAACCACATTTCAATCCGCTGCTGTAAGGGAATGTCATCTAAATAATTAGAAAAGTCGTTCTTCAAAAAATGTGTAAATGTGATACAATTCAATCTTCCAGGTAAAAAATATGGTCCCACCAGTAATCTGTTCCAAATTCCAAGCCAAACGTTAATAGCAAATTCATGCTGGAATCTATTCTTTCTAATAGCTCTGGGATTTTCAAGAACCCATACATGATAATTTCTTTGATTAACAATTCCTCCTCTTGTAAAGATAGCTTCATCGGCCCCTATAATTTTTAATGGAAATATATCATCATCGCGAATTTTGTCAAGAAACCAGTTACTAAAATTCAATCTCTTGACATAATCTTGAAGTAATAAATTTTGAACTTTTTGAAGATGGTATGGGTAGCGATTATCACCTTTCAAAGTTCGCCATATTGCTTGCCACGATATTGCTAATGCAGCAGATGCTCTTCGGATGCTAGTCTCAGGATTGTTATCGAAGTGGCGTTGGACACAATTTCTTCTCCGATAATCTGCTCTTATTGCTACCTGGAATTGGTCGCCTTCATTACGTATTAAGAATGATCCAGTCTCTCGTAGTCTATTAAAAGTTAACGAAAATACTCGTCGATTAGGCACTCTTCTATTTGGAAATCGGCGTGCATACTCCCTCACCGCTTCTAAAGCATTACCGTTACAGAAACAATACACAAAAATCATATCATATCCTTCCGCCATCTTAAAACAGTTAAATAGTCGAATATTTTTAAAAAGTGTCCTTTTAAGGTCCGCCTTAAGTTATCCTTCGGATAACTTAAAAACCGTTAAAACAGCAATCCTTAAGGACGAAAAAGCTAATTCTAATTGTCGATGGAGAGAGTGACCAAGGATGTCCTTCGGCCTCAAAAAATCATCAGATCCTGGTAGATCTGTAAAACAGTGTCTCCATCCAAAAAATCAAATACTGTTTTAAAATATTTAACTATCAAAGAATTTGTATTTTAATTTTTAATTTTTAGCTGTATTATTAACTAGTATTAATTTTTAATTTGTAACAATCACAAAGGGTAAAAACAATTCAAGTTTTGTTTTAATTAGTGGGGGGAGGGAGTTATCTTATTTCATAACGAAGCAGAAGATTTTGATAGACAGCAGATAAGTAAAACTGTAAAACAGTTTGTAATAACTTGACTTATTGGCAAAATCATATCAGCGTATTCAACATTAGAATATGTATGCGGCATTGTGGCTGATGCTATTCACACAAAAATATCTGTGTAACTGACTGGACTGATTAAGGAATTATAATCCTAGAAGGAAGCCAAAATGTAAACAAATAAAAGAATGTAAATGATAACATTAAGTGTTCACATATCTCACTGCCTAGCCTGACGAACTTTGAAAGGTGATAATCGCTACCTGTAACATTTTTGTTTTGTTTCTTTTTTTGCGATTTTCTCTAAAACTAAGCAAATCTCTAAAGGACTTTTTGTCTTAGTTTTTCTGTACACTATAAGTTCCTGAAGTTTTGCCATTTACATTCGGGACACCCTGTATATTGTATTTTGGATGATAAATAATATTCGCTGCTTGTTATTTTTTCTCTTAGGTTATTATTGTTTTTTAAACATGATTTGGTATGTATTTTAGCTTTCATATCGATCATTTTATGTAATAACAATTTGGTCTTTATTGTTTCCGCTTATTTTTTGGAACCGGTAGCGGTACTGGGAGTCAAAAAATTTTGGTTCCGACACATCACTGCTTTGTTATATGCACGGATTCCTTATCTGCTCTAATGACATAAAAAACATTCACACTAAAGAACACCAGTGAACAAAAACCGAGTTTATGCATCAATGGTAAAAAATCTGCAAAATAATGAATAGCTGATTTGGATTCCATCTCACGTGGGGGATCAAAGGCAATGAAGCAGCAGATCGGTCAGCCAAGGAAGCAACGTTATCGTCAATAGATATCACAAACATATACACCTCAACTGGCACTTGCAGTTTAAAAAATTGGGTCAAAATGACCTGGGCTCAGCTTTGGGAAAACATAGAAGAATAAAAGAAACTGAAAACTGGTAAAAAAAAAAATAAATAAAAATATATATGGTAATTGGATGTGAAGAATTTTAGTTATACTAAATTAGTACCATATTCAATTACTGCCTGAAAGATGGGTTGAAAACAATGTAGATAATTTATTTTGTTATTTGATTTCTTTTATAATTAGCTATATAACTATTTACTTTATTCTCAATTAGTTTCATAAATTATGGTCCAGTTTCTATCCAGTTTTCTGCCCGACTAGAACTGTAGCGCTAAATATAATAATTATAATTATTATTATTGCTAGTAAACATGCCTATTTTAAAAGATTATTTCTTTTGTTAAGATAAAGAATCTCTAACCGCAATAGCAGAAGATAATTTTTCATAACTAGACTTAGGATCGGGCATACACGGCCTACTTATGGGTATGAAGTACAATCCACCAAAGTGTGTATCTTAAAATAATATACAACTAATAATTAGACACAATTTAGAGGACTGCCCTCTAGCCCATTGAATGCTGAACTAAAATCGGCTGTTGATTTCCCGGGGCGGGAATTTTTTCTTCTTTTATTTATACGTTTTTGTGATTTGAAGGACTTATTTGACATAGAAGTGCGGAGACGAGAAGCGCGAAAAAGCGGGAGAATTCCAAAGGGAGGTGTTGATCCCGGAAACCATCCCACCCCCACTTTAGCACCCCCTCGCAGATCCCGGTATTGCCGCGGTACGGAATGGACTAGTGGATAGTTATTTTCAGGAGGTACGAGTAAAAAGAAGCCTCTCTGCTAATTTTGGTATTAATAGTAACAATATAAAAATAATTATAAAATTACTTAACAAAATATATCATTCAATAAAATAAAATAAAAAATTGCCAAAACTTAAAAGAAAGAAAAATAAATTGAAGGAGAACAGACTGTAGACTTTTATCGGCCGATAGTTTAGTCGGGCTGGGCTGCTAGTGCGCACACCGAGCCAACTGTTGAATTAAGCGGTCGCACAAGGAAAGCATTGTCCAGAAATGTTATTACTATTGCTCTCACACTACGGATGAGGAAACTCAAGAAAAGATTCCGAGAGTATTGGATGCATTTAATGGAAAATTCAACACAATGCATTCTAAATTAGTTGATTACACGAAAAAGTTTTTCGCCTTTTATCGGATGAGTATAACCAGCTTCAATGAACTAGTCATGCTAATTGGATATGCATACCTTTCCGTACTCATTAGGAAGCTGACCAAACTATCGGCAGATGAAAAATCTGCAATCTGCGGGGGCCCTAAACATCCTCGATTAAGAAACTCAACCTCCATAATATAAATGTATGCACTAAATAAATATACATTGTAATATATTTTAATTTTATTATTTTCGATTTCGTAGGTTTCTTCCGCAGCGACAATTCAGTGAATGTTTTAACATGATGAAAAAAAATTTTTTTTTCTTTTCAACCTATGATAATATTTAATTCCCTAAAATAAAATGTGGCTTAATACGAACTTACCTCACTTAGCGAATTCTCTTTTATGATGAGGGATTGCAGAAAAGAAAGATGTCTAAGATGAATCAATATAGTGATTGATTTATTTTATCTTGGTCACGATGGTCTCTGGAGGCCAACAATAGGCAGATGTATTGAGGTCATTCCTGTTTATACTTCCCATACAACTAATTAGATAATCCTGTTAACCATAAGTTTGGAGGAATGAGTGAAACACCATACTGGTTCAACTAGAATCAGAATAGTTGTACATATAGTGTCGAAATGATTGAAACATTGACCTGCTGATATAAATTATATAAAGCATAGTGCATAATTTAAAGCTGTTCGCGCCCATTGGCGCTCTTGTGAGGGGGAAAGAAGAAAAGTGTAGTATATCGTTCATAGACGCACTCTATAAAATTTCCTAGGTAACTAGCCCTTATCTAGCGCTAATCCCTGCAGGAATAGGCCTCAATTTTTTGCTGTCTTCTGAACCAGTACGAGCGAATTACCTTTGTCCAAGGCCCTATGGTCTTCCTGTATATTTATGTTCAAGGCTACGATAAGCTTTCCAAAATTTTGTTTAAAGTGTTTTTTGTTTCTTATGATATTTAATAAAGACATAGTATCCCCAACTAATGAGTGGTGATTTGAGAGGAAGATATCTTGACCGAGTGTTTCAGCCTGCAGGAGTCATCCATCCGCCCGCGATTCTCTTGGAGGCCTCTGAAAAGTCGCGGAGGTACATCGGCGGCTACACCGAGGTGAGTGATTTTCTCTGTAATATTTGGTTCAGTTATCTTCTGAGTAAGGTTTCCCCACAATTGCGAACACTCATTTTTATAGTTTTAAATACATTACCTAAAGGCCGATGCGAGTTTTGAGGAGTCGCATCGGAAAATATCACGATCTTTCACTAAACAAAAGCACTTCGGTAAAGGTGTACTGTTACTGAGCTAACGGTTGTGAAAGTAGGTGTTTTGGCCAGAATTCACGCTCAACCGCCTGGTTTTTTCCTCAATCAAGGGTACCCACTTTTTAAGAGGATGGGTGTGCCCCAGGAGGGTTCCCGACGATTTGATGCACGCCCGCAATAACAGAAAATAAATTCTCTACCTTGAGTCGGACTCGAACTCGGGCCGGGGAGCAAGTCGAGCACCTTACCCACTAATCTACTACGCCTGCTATTTATATAGTATAGGGTTTTTTTAAATTATTTAAAATTTATTTTTAAAATATCAAAATAGGAATATAACTGCCTGAAAGCTGAGCGGTGTACTAGAGCGGTGTAAACAGATAGCCCTTATGGTTCCATTTTTAATTGTGTTTAACAGTACTATATCTTTAGTAAAATGTATAATTTTAGATATCCTGTATTATCATATACATAGCGTGCATAGTTTTAGAGTTGGTCCTAAAACTGGCCCTCACTGACGGGATTGTTTTTTTTGTTTTGTTTTTTCCAAAGTATTTAAAATCTCTTCATGTTAGTTAATTTTGAATTTTTAATTATGGTACTGATTACAATCTTCCGGGGTGACTTTGCACACATTTCAATTGTTTGTATGTACCATTTCTATTGTAGTAGTATTGAATTCATATACAACTAGTGGCGTTGTGTAATTTAAATTCACCCCGATATGGTAAAGTCATCAAGTTGACGGTAATGTTTTTTTTAATAAAATGTTTCGTGTATTTTTTAATACAATTAAATTTTAAATCATTAATATTAAAATTAGATTGGATTTAAACGTTGAAAGGTGGAAAGATCAAATGCGCATCATACTTAATAAAATGACTTCCCGCTTCTGAATATCGTTTATTGAATATTAAAAAAATGCATCCCAATAATAATTATATGTAATTCAAAAAATTATCATAAAAACGAGGCATACCATTAAAACGATTATCGAATCAAGGGAGATGTGTAATTTTAATTAAAAAATATAAGTAAAATTTAAGTAAAATATTTAAAAAATATTTACGTATAAAAATTCCATGTGCAATTTTAATGAGAAGAAAAACATTTTTCCAGAAAGCCACCCTTTAAACAGTACTCATTTAATCCACGGTGGAAAATTCTTTTGAAATACATTCTTATATTTTTTTTTCATTTAAGTTTCTTAAAAATGTTATTTCTATTACTTTCAACTATTAGATGGATTTGATGCCACTTCTATTGAAATTCGTTTTATTTGAAAACTAATTTCGAATGTTAGATATTCATTATCAATTCTAGAAATATAAAACAATTTTCAAAACATACACCTATATTCCTCCTCCTCTGGGTGATTCTCAAGCTATTGGAAATTTGCGTGACCTCATGGGATCTGCCCTAAAATATGTAATGAAGTCTTTTATTTCCTAGCGTCTATGTTTAGCGATGTATTCTTTTTTATGAAAAACGTCTTATAATGCATTTAAGTGTAGAATGCTCGGCATATTTATTTAACTAACGTGCCAACTAGTAATTACCATAGCTGTTCTGATAATATTCGCTATATTAGGTTGCCCTACTGCCAATTATCAAACTATAAATTATTGTTTTTGTAAAGTAGAAGAATGAAATTTATTTAAGCAATAATAGTATTGCATAAATCATGTATGAATTCTGATTGAGACAATTTAGTACGTTGCCGTCAATTATATCGTAATTACCGTGGCTCAAAGTTATAACCACTTAACATCAGAAAAGTTAAGTGGGAAGCTCATCCTAAAAGTATTTGACGAGCAGCCCTTCTAGTACGATAACCAAATTCTTCAAGATGGTAATAATTGTAACAATTGTCTTTTCAACATAAAAAGGCGTTTAACAGGTATCTTTTAAAATGTAATTATCGTGAACGTTTCTTTCCTGGGTAATTATCAGTTAATCATGTTCACATGAATTGAATTAGAATCATGAAATGTTATTACTATGACAGTAAACGTAAAATTACCATGGCTTTTTAGAAAATTACGGTAATTTGGTTTTCTCATGGTAATTGCTTTTAATTACTGTTTTTGAGTTTTGATTTGGATAAAACACCTTTTTGGCACCTCAATCATCAAACATTGTAGACTTCATCAAAACAGCCTGCAGTTCTGTTAACTACTCTGAGCTACTGTAGAGCCATGAAAGAGATGAACATTAGGTTCACTTACTGCACCAATGAGAGAACATCTGCCAGGGTTAAACTGAGCCAGGTAAGAAGCACGCCTTTCCTTGTAGATTCCAGACTTAGGCAAGGAGACTCGTTAACATCTCAACTAATATATCTTACTATAGCACTACATGCAGTAGTAAAAAGAGTCGGGTGCCTACACCAGAGGCACAATTTTCAATAGCCCTATTCAGATTATAATGTATGCGGATGACGTAGTGATAGTAGCACACTCTATGCGATGGCTGAAGGAAGTACTGGATATTATGGAAAAAGCAAGAATAATCGGGCTGTATAAAAACAAAAACAAGAGCAAGATTATGATATGAGGAAGAATAAATCTGCTCTTCCACTGAGATTGCACTGTACTGTAAACATCGGGAAATTTTTCATAAATTTTGAGATATTGTGATTTTTGGGAATTCTTCATCTGAAAGTTGCTCTCAGTTTGAGAATCACCCCTCTGTATTAGGGTCCGATATCTTCCAAAAGTCCTTTTCATTTTGTTTAATAAAATGAGTACCATCATATTTTATCTCATATCTTACACTTAAAAAAAGATTAATATTTATATAATCTATGTAGCATAGTGCTGATATCTTAAAATTGTTGTCTGTTTTTTGAACTGATAATGAATGTTTTACTTTCGAAAGTACTTTCCAGATAAAATAATCCCAATAGAAGTGGCTTATAATTTATTGATCCTTCTATACAATCATGTGTGCCTCAAGTGACTTTTAACCGTAGCTGTACCCCGGATAGCGATCTGAAGAACGGAAAGACAGGAGATAGGAATTGAGGGGCGGGCGGGGCAGCGCGGTATATCGACCCGTTCGGCCTCTCCACTTGTTGGTCAACGGCCGGCTTCTCCTTCTTTAGCCTCCCGTCTTCTGTCTTCAGGTGACCAGTTCAAGGATCTTATTAAGAAATATAATTTACTGTGAGAATAATTCTAATAACGGATTATAGGATTTCAACTGTAAGAAAAGAAAAAAAATTATTTAAATGATAGTAAATATACAAGGGCATAAATACCAGGTCGATTCAAAAGATTTGTCGTTTTTTGGGTAATTAAAAAATTCAATGAACCAATAACTTTATTCATTTAAATAATCTCCATTAGAACTAACAACTTTATCCCACCGTGATGTGATGCAAGATCCTAAATATCGTTATTAAATAATGATGTATATTTGCTTATAAAAAATTATTTAATACCAATTCTAGCCTTAACTGGTTATCAAAACATTTCTGCCGGAGACAATTTTTCAGATATCTGAAAAAGTGATAATCAGTGGGTGAAAGGTGGGAAGAATATGTTGGGCAATGTTTCCCGTGCAATTTTCATGAATTTATCCCTAGTCAAAATTGCAGTATGTGACCTATCATTCGCGTCCGATAAATAGTGAGGAACCTATTCATACATTTTCTATTTTTTTTATTTTTCCCATTTGATGTAGTTATCTCCAGGCTGTTGCTTGTGAAATATTTAACGGCTTACCTATTTCCACACATGTTTGACGTGAATCCGCATCAATTATTTATCAAATTTACTGTTCGTTGGCAACTTAAGGTCCTACAGAACAAGGAACATATTCAGATGTTTCACCGCCTTGACGAAAGTTCAAGATGCAAGAAATATTAATAGTGAATCAATAAAAGACATTGAAATCTAAGTATGTTATTTAAGGTGTTTTCGCTTAGCGAGAAATCACTTGTAAGCAGGGTTTGAAATCGATAATTAAAATCAAATCCGATCAAGATTTTTATCTTGAATTTTTAAAATCATTTGATGATTTTTATTTTTGATCATAAGTGATAAAAATCGAATTCAGATCATTATTTTTTAACAAAATTTTTACAATTAACAATAATAATAATTTTTTAGTAATTCCTCTCTAAATTAGAAAGTTGAATTTTTCCATGATAATGGAAATAATTCAAAAAATAATATTGTATACAAGCATATTAATTAATATGTGTGTAAAAGGTGATTTTTATTTTCGGATCAACATTTTTTTTATTGCAAATTAATCATTATTATTTATGCAATACCGTATCACTCAGTGAGTGATCATAATTTTTAATCAAATCGATAAACATCAAAAATCAATTGAATTTTTTTTTATAAATCAGAAATGATTTTTAGATTAAAAAATCAAATATAATAATTATTATATGAATTTTTGAAGAAAATAATTATTGATTTTAAACCCTGCTTGTAAGCATTGAATGAATATTAACAATAAAACAAAAAAATACATTACTCGCTGACTGTGAAGAACAATAGATCATGGATATGTTTAGCTATAATCTAATGATTTCCCAATTTACATTTTAGAATTAAAAGGATCAAATTACTTCAATTAATAATTAAATTAAATTAGCAAGTAGTCATTATCCGAAATAATGATGAATGAAATAAATGGCATCAGTCGTGATTTTATTTATTCAAACCAATATAGCTCCTAATAGGTCTTAGTGACAAATTTTATATATCAAAAAATAGTTTTCAATATAGCTCCTAATAGGTCTTAGTGACAAATTTTATATATCAAAAAATAGTTTTCATTAAATTTAAAATTGGTAAGTTATCTTCAAATTTTCGGCTTGAGCAACACCAACACAGCTAGGGCGAGTCAAAATGTTACATTTTTGAATGTGGAAAAAATGTTACACCATAAAAGTATATTCCCCTAGCCAAAAGACTTATCTAAGTCTCCAACATTAAAATTTATCTCACAACAATTAATAAATAAACGAATCTTTATTAATGTTATATAAAATTTTATATTGAATTATTACCATAATCGTATTTGCTAACTGGAAGTTCACTTGATAAAATCTCTTCTCTATCGTATTCATAGTAGTTAGGAGTGGTTTAAAATATTTCAGTGACTGTCGTGGAGTTTTCCGTTGTAAGTCACTCTATGATGAGAAAATTTCTAGGATCCAATTGCTAATGGGTAGAGCATAGTAGTGACAAAAAAGTGCGGTACTCTAGGAAACTGATAAATCAAAAATTGATGATGCCATTGGCAAAAGAAGGTGTTAACTCAGTTTTAAAAAAAATTAATTCTTCTTTTTTTGTTTATACCTTTTCTCATCGGAGGTTATCGTTTCAGTATCCTCGTTTTAGTGAGCTCAATAAAATTATTTTTTTTTCTTTAGCAACCAGTTGTCAACAAATTTATTAAAAAACGTTAGACTAAGGTTAACCATATGGCCGAATAACTAATAGATGATAAATAGAAACCATTTCATAAAAAAAATACTAACGTCCGGAAGAGCTATAAACTTGATCTCCACAACCTTTTGGAAAACCCTGTATTTCCACCATGGTATAAAAATGGAAGAAAAAAAGATATGTTATAAATAAAAATAAGCAATAGATCATTTGCGGAATAAATCTGCTTGTTCACTGAATTACTTAAAGTTTTTAATTGAGTGGAATGGATTTTTTCAAAGATAAAAGCATGGTCGCATAGCTGTATAACACAGGACCATGAAGGTTTTAGTTGCAATTTTCAGATAAAGTCCAAAACTTTCAAGACCGGAAATGTTCCTAGGAAGCGAGATTTTTTAGATGAAATAATACTCGTTTTATTATCAACGTAAATACACCAATGGAAATGAATGTTCATTTTCTACCAAGTATCCTTATTAGGAATTTCGTGAAGGTGGTAAGAGGTATAATATTAGCATAGCAATAGTTTCCGATCATTTATGAACCATCGTCCCCACCCTAAGAGATATAACCATTCCTACTGATTTCTTGGTAGTTTAAGGGTGTAACTTAACTTAAAACGGTTTAGAAAAACATAAATTTCTGAGGTTTTTACCCAGAATAAAGTAACTTGGTACATATTAAAACCTTTTAGAAAAACCAAGAAGGGTTACCAGATTTTTTTAAGGGATATGAGGTGTTAGTCTACTGCTTACCACGGCAAATATTTCATATTGTTAATTTAAAAGCTATTACTTTGACACATACCAATCGTTCCTTGGAAATTGGTGATATTTATAGATGACATCATATACATAAAAATGTGTGTCAGCAAATTGTAATCAATATATTTGAACCTTCTTAGCATTGCAAAAGGGATAAAAGGATTTGCCTGCACAAGTTCAAAAGAGAACAAATGACGGTGGAATGTTTCAATGCCTGCTAAATACTGAAAGGGTTTCCTTAGGCAGGGCTAATAACCTTGATATCGTGCCATTAGTGAGCCCCAGCCACCTACAACGGCAATGCTTTACCTCTGTTTTGTAACCTTAGTATTTGCCATTTCGTCTAAATTGCTCAACTCTTTTTGCTGGATTTGCTCTTAAGAGTTGCAAAGTTTAGCGAATTTCAGTATAAAATATCTTATAGAAGGTTTGTGTTTCTACACAACGATTAAAAGCATAATAATTTTTTTTTTTTACATCATTTTTGTCTGTCGGAATCGTAGAGTCTAGTTACGTTATTCCAAGATAAACCCTACAGTTCTACAAAAACTGTAGAAACGTTTACGGAGGACCTTAAATAAGTTTTTAAAACATAAAGTAGAAACGTTTAGTATTATGGTCCATTTATTATAACAAACAGAGATTCAACAGAGTGCATCTTCTTAACAGGGATTTTCTCATTTCCTATAACCGCATTTCCTATAACCGCAATTATGTAAGATAAATAATGAAAAGTAGCACTCCAACCCTTCTCAACTCGACCAAACCTCAAGACCAGCTAGGAGAGTAACTTTGGGATTTCCCGGAATCCTGTTTTGCCCCTATATAAGTGTTGGAGCGGGCTTGGAACAGAATTCCACTGGCTGGGTGTAAGACATACTGTATATATCTACTATTTTATGTTTCCAACAGAACCCTGAAAAAGGACATATTTTGCACAAATTTACATGTATGTTAGAGTTCCGATATATATATATCCTCTATTTTATTCCGTCTTAATTTTTGAAATCCCATTAAAACCTATTCAATCATCCCCATCCTCTGGCTCAATCACTATTCCATTTTTATCCCTGCACCTCTCCAAGAAAGTTGAAACAGCAGAGACCTCGACATATTTTGCACTATTTACATTTATGTTAGAGTTCCTCCTCGGCCAGCTGGGATGCCCTCCTATTTACGGAGGGGGGGACACAAATTTGCCTGTAGTTTGAGAATCAGCCAAATATGCAACTGTAAATGTATGATTGAATTAAAGTAACTCAACTCTTAAAAAATAAATTAACTTTACTAATTAAAATTCATATCTGTTGATTCTCCCATTTTAAACAATCTCCCTTGAATTAGTAAAATCATTCAACCAAATAGAGCATAAAATATTTTAAAAAGACACTGGTACAGCAGAAGCTTTCAGAATTTTTCTTTAAACTGTGGATCTGTTGAAATAAAAATAAAAAGTGAAGAGACGGTTACGCTACCGTGAACTCCTTCAACTTAAGGGACAAAAAAGTTAGCGAGCAGGCCACTCAGCTGAGAGTACTCCCCCAATCAGCTTACACCTGTATGGTTCTGTTCATTGAGGTTCCGATCATCAAATCATCTGCGTTTCAATCACATTCAAGTACATTGCAACATCAATTCGCCTTCATCGAAGCTGCATTTCTTCCATCTACTTGAATGCAGTTTCATAAGTTTCCAAGTTTTGTGGAATTAGAATTTCTTGTTGAAGGTTATTGAGTATGTTCAAAACCTTCAGTCTTTTTTAATTATGGGTTATAGTTCTGCTATCTTATTATACAACTTGGAGGCTAAATACCTTTACTAATATAGATCGTGTCCCTAGTGACACAATAGCTCCCTCTACTGATTATTAATATTATTATTTGTTTATTTGTTAGTTATTTAATACTTTAAAAGTCGACTTTTTATTTCTTCACTTATTGCTTGATTTCTTTGTTCTTGTTTAATTTACTTTGCTTTCAACCATTTCGTTTTGTCAGGGGTTAAAAACTATATGACTATAAAATGAAATATTATCAAAAATACCTAGATGAATAAAGTATTACAAAAAGAATTTAGCTTATGAAGTTTAAAAAAAAAAAAAAAAATGTAATAACAAACGTTTAAAGGAAAATATTGCGGTAATAATATTATAAAATAATATGGTTTGTAATCTAAACGATGAAGTTATTGTAAAACTTTATGGATGGATGACAATAAAAGAGGAGCATTATAACCTTAAATAGTTAAAACTGAAGTTTTATAGTCTTACTTTATGAAAAAAGACATCAGTGTCGTTTCCCTATATATTTTTATACATAGTTAGTTTTTATATACAACATAGGTTAGTGTAAAATCAATTAAAATAAATATCTGAGTTCAAGAGACAAAAAATATTAAACGTGATTCTAGTTATGGCGATCGAAGTATGTTAAAAGTATTCTCGATAATTCAGAATTCACTTTTAGTCTGCACTATAATTGGAAGATATGAACAAATATTAAAAGTAAAAGAAAACAAAAATTTTAATTGAGATTGTTTAATCATAATATTACCTTTTTCTCAATAAAAAAAATAAAAATAAAACTAATAAAAAAATCTGTATTTTAACGATTAACTATAAAAGTCCAATCAGAATCAATATAAATGAATTCTATATTTATTGCTACATCGGCTAAACTGTCTGTCGTAAAATCAGACTTTATTATTTGGCTCTAACTGAAAACTGAAAAAAAATTAAGGGTCGCACAAGACGTTATTAATAGTTATGAAAACTATAAAAAATATATCATTATAGATTCAGTTATATTTTAAGAATAAGTTACTTTATTGTTGCAGTTATTTATGATACCTTTGCCTCTATGCGGAAATGAAAATATTAAAAATACACCTTCCTAGATTTATTTTTCAAGATTGTGTATTTTTTGTCGTTAAAACCATTGAGTTGTTCAGGGGTACTCCGTACTTCTACGGTGTATTTTTTATTTTATTAAAACGATAATTAGGCTAAAGATTCAGGCAAGCTCTTATAAATAGGTTGGTTAGATGAACAAAAATATTTCTAAGAAGTGGATATCTTTAATGTGAGATGTCCAAATCTGACTGAAAGTTTTAAATGTATCCAGCAAGGCCAGCAATGAAAAAGATAAATAAAAACAGCCACCAGTCGACAATTAATATTATAACAATCAGGGTAAAGTTCACACAGTATGATTAATAATATCAATAGGGTAGAATTAATAAGGCAGGTGGTAACGTTTGCATACAATAAATCATTGTTTGCATCCTGTGTTTCTTGTCATCCATACAATGTCTACTGCTTAGTTATAAGAATGAATCGTGGGGGATACTTTAAATTCACCTCTGTAGATGTTTAACACACAAAAAACAAAAATGTACAAAAATAAAAGTTACACTCAAATCGAAAAAGTCGCTGTAAAATGCTGCTTAATTGAACCAACCACTTTCTCCCACGAGGAGGATGTGACTTCTACTTATTGTTTCTAATGTACTTTCAGTGTTTTTATTATCATACAAAATGTTTTTTGTTTTTTTTTTGAGAAAATTTTTTATGATTTTTTTCATCTGGCATCTCCTGATTAAAAATCGTATCGCGAATATCAAATATTCATTTGTATGAAAGGGAAACGTAGATCCAGCAATTCTCTTCTCTGCTGTAGCAATATTTGTGTTTGGAAACTCCAACAGTAGACATTCCAAAGCAACTAACTTGAATTTGGAGTCCAAATAGCCTTTAACGGTAAGCTACTGAATATTCAATTTTACTACACATTGATCAGGCATCATTAAAAATTCATTGTTAACCTTTACAACCCCTCTTAAACCACAATCTAAGAGAAAGGGCCGATATTAAAGTTACATAAAGGAGACCCTTAGGAAGGTAAGTGTCCTTCTTTAATGTTGCAATATCTTCGTTATCATTCCAGTCAAAGGGAGATGCGTTTCCCTTTATTCCATCGTACTCTCCTGAAATAATATCAGGAAGCATCCTTGTACAATCTCTGTCGTAAAATTGGAAGCGCTAACTCCCTTGAAGGTAGAAATGTATAGAAAGTTGGAACAACACAAGTTGGATAAGTATTTTAAATTACACTTCACCTCTTCAAACATCTCTTTAAAAGGTAGCAACAATTGCTAGAGTGAAAGTCATGTTTTTATGTTCTAGCTCTTCCTACCTTTTCCTCTTTACCACCTTAACTTATTCACTAATTGCAGACAAAGATTAAGTAAGAGTTAATTATAAGTTAATATCCTTTTAACCATAAATTGGTTTTGATAAGCTGTGAGCCAATTAATTTGGTGATACATTTTATTTTTTAATTCTTCCGTCCGCTTACATTGAAACTCTTCTCTGATTAAATCACATTTTAATCTGCAAACATTTCTTAGAAAACGTATTTCGTTTCCTTTTACATGGTTTATATAAATCACTTGTATGAGTCACGACATGTATGTTTATCTTTAGCTTCTCGCGTAGTTCCATCTACATTTGTATCCTTCTCAGGTTCATTTTTGGATTGTTTCTCTCTTTTATGAATGGTCTTCATTGAAGCTTTCTTCCCTAGCATCTCCTACCAAGGCAGTCTTGCAATCAGCTGTAGCTGGATCCACTAATTAATTAGAATACTTATTTTAAATATTTATACCAAGACTAAACCACCTCCAAACTAGCTCCTCTCAACACTCACATCACATGGAAATGGAAATGGATACAGAATAAGCCATAGGATTTAGTTGTTTAGAGAATTTTTTATATTTTAATAACTTTCTTAGTACAGAGTTAAGAACCATTAACGTCAACATCTAAGGTTTCGTTGGAAACGTAATTGGTAGCATCAATTATTATTCGTAGGATTTAGGATTTCAATTATTGGATACGTTTAATGTTCAAGTATTTTGTCTTCCACAGTTTAAGTCAGTAAGTCCAAATCAGTAAAATGTTTATGATGTTGTTAATTAAAATATTATTATTTATGGACGGGTTCATCCTTCCAATCCAAAATCATCCGAATTATAGTGAATGCTCAGTATTATGCCTTTAAAAAAACCTTACAAAATCATCTCAATTACATTTCCGAACTCCTTCAACCCAAATCTTCAGTTCTTACCCACCAAACCCGTTCCCGTCAATTAAATTTGTATACTCCTTCAGCCGTTTTTTTCAGATCTTTCGTAATCCGATCCTCTTCTCTATGGGACATCATCCTTCTCAACAATCGTCATTCAATTCCCTTTAAACTTTTAAATACCACTTCTCTAGCCAAAACTATCCACCAAGATCCCGTCAATAACCACTTTTTAGTTGTATAAAAGATGAACAATTTATTTTCATGAAATTTTATTGTTTTTGTGAAAAATAGAATTTTAATTTTCTGTTACTTTTAATTAATATTATTTTATTTTACTATCATTATCTGTTATTTTGTCCAAAAAATATTATTAGATTTTAAGGCTCTGAAGGCCCTTGGTTGTACATAGTTAAGGTCCCAGAATAACTTTTTTATTTATTCATATTTAGCTGAGTCTTATGTCAAACTCTCAACTCTAAGGATTAGTAAATAAAATCCTCAGGAGTTTTCTTAGAATGAAACTAAGATATCGCACTTATTCAACAATGTATGGTAATGATCTGAATAGGGTTTTTAGGATTCAAATCTCTTCTGGTCACTTCTACTCAATAAAGGTATATTTATATCTCAAAGATTTATCAGCTAATTCCTTGGAATCTATCACCTAATGTAATCAAGATTAATTTTTTTTCAACTCTAAGGTTGATATAGAATATAATAATCATTATTGAATTTATTGTATATAAAATAATTATAGAGACCATTTTTATCATGACAGGTGTGGGAAGGTTGCATGAGGCTAGCAATGTTGGCCAGGTTCATGAAATAAAAAATTCAACTCGACATTTCCCTAAATGCCCAAATCGAAGGCTTTCTCTCCAAACAGCTGTTGAGTGTTGACTCAACTCAGAAAACTGAAGAGAAAATTGGTTTATTCAGGGAAAATCAGTTTGTCTCCCTTTCGGTGAGCAGAGAGGAGGGGTAGGGATGGGGGTGAAAGGAGACTTAGAGAAAACTAAATCCGAGAGCGATGAAGATTAATTTTGGCTAACGAGGACCTGAGATTTTTAATCATTTTTGGCGGGAAACAGCGGGAGGAGAGGAAGGTGGCCGTGGCTATAATTAGCAGTGCCTCCTTAATTAGTAGGGGCCACCACTGCCGCCGCTCATTTCTCACTTCCGGTCGGCCACCTTCACCCAAAGAAAAAAGTAACCTCTTTAAAAGAAAGAATTGCTTTTCTTAAATATATTCATCTCACCTCGCTGCATAATTTAGAGAAAGGGAGCTTTGGTTTAGGTGAGATTCAAAAAATTTCTAAGAGTAAAATATGCTTTAGATGTTTAATTTTTTTTTTTCAATCTCCGTAAAATACTCTGTCTAGAAGGTAATAAAATAAAGCTTCGTAAGAAACAATTTTATAATTAAAATTTTAAAAATTACTTTTGTTTAATAAGTATGTGTGTATTCATTAACTATGGAAATAAAATCCCTAATAGATGATTTAAACTAACCTGTACCACTTACAACCCATGGTCTTTGGTTCAGTACTTCAATAAGGTTGTATTGTTTCTACGGTTGTGAAAGGAGGAGATTTGGCCAGAATACTCGCCAAATAAATTTTCTGCCTTCAGTCGGACCCGGCAGCAAGTAGTCAAGCGCCTAACCCACTGAGCAACCGCGCCTCTTAATTTAAACTAACACAAGTGTATATTTTATATAAATAAAAACTAAGTTAAGCAGAACCTGTTTGCAGATAGATATAATCCCACATCCACCCAAGCCTCATGTATTTCAGCAAATAAGAATAAATATTTTGAAAAATGAAATAAATTCAATACGAATAATAAGATAAATTTTGAGACAAAAAACATTAATATTGTAGTGTTTCTTATTACATGTGTAACTATTATGTGTAACTCAACACTACAGAGAGATAAGGGTATAAATCAAATATCAATAAGATGTAGATATCAAGCTGAGTGATGTGTTCCTATATAAAGAATCGACATATCCTTCAATAGAAGACAGGTCCACATTAAAAGATTACCATCTACACCTTGTTATCAAAGAATGCCTCACGTCGTCTCTAATTTCCTTTCCTATATCTCATC
This sequence comes from Euschistus heros, assembly GCA_003667255.2. NCBI lineage: Eukaryota > Metazoa > Arthropoda > Insecta > Hemiptera > Pentatomidae > Euschistus > Euschistus heros. The sequence continues at coordinate 3,496,719 of RCWM02000020.1, forward strand.
TTGACTTTAGTTAAAGCGATTTTTTTACCAGTTGACAGTAGCTACTGTTCTCTCCCGTTCTTCTGCTTCTCACAGACCTATTCTCAAAGAACACACATTTTATTTTTGTTGCATTATATTTTCAAATAAAACAATCGATTCAATATTGGAATTATCTTCTTTTTTTACTTTTAGTCACCATATATCTCGGTTGTAGTTAGTTACCTTTTTGACAGATTAATGACTTTATACGAGTTCAACACTTCTAAATAATGAATACATTTTATAATAATAAAGCAATTTAAGAAACTGATGAGTTTGAATAGGTATGGAATTTACTATCTAGGGCAATTTGGACAGTTAGGATTGATGAATTACTTTTAGTGACAGAACTACGTGGATATCATTTTATTACAAACGAACACATAAAATCGCAGCCTTTATTATCAATGATTTACAGCCTTTTAAACATACCCCCAAATTATAATAAAGAAATTCAAACCTTATACAGAATAACCAACAATAGCGGATCGCTAATATTTTGAATATTAATATTTTGTTTGTTAACATTTGTTATCTATATATGTTTAGTAAGGTTCTTGAGGTTCAGAAAAATAAAAACAACTATTTTGGCGACGTTCCGAGACTATATTGTTCTCATAATCATGACCTACAGTGAAAAAACAGGTTACAATAAAGTTAAATAAGTTATTTCAAAACATTTTTTTTTCTCATTTATTGATATTTGCAAGTAAATGTGTTGATAGTGAATACAATGGCGTGTAAATAACTTGTGAAGAACTACTCAGTAGTAGCACTTCAATAAAAATCTACACTAAAAGGTCTCTAGACCATCTTCTTTTCAGACGCCTCGGAGGATTATCGGGAATGGAGTGGGAAGCAAGTTGGGGGACTAGTGGATTGGAGTGGTTATGGAGCTTACTATGGAAGGATAGGTATCTGGTCTGGGCTAAATCAGCAACATAAGGAACATTAAGGTCTTTATGGATAAGTTTATTGGTCACAAAGTAAGGAGCATTGAGGATTTTTCGAAGAATTTTGGATTGCAAGGATTCGATACGAGATGAATTCCGAATAAACCTGGCCAAACAGCTCTCACCACAGATTACAGGCAAACAAAACATTCTTTTAAATATTATTCCAAAATTATTCACCAAGAACAAAATAATTTTTAAAGAAATAATAACCAGAGAAAAAATTTAAAAATCGCGCAATAAACAAAAATTAGACGTTCTAAATCTTAACACCTGTTATTCCAATTTAATACATTCAGACCAATAATATACATCATATAAATCATTCATCTATTTATTAGTATATTACACGGAAATATTTTTTTACCTGCATCTTGGGAGTACCACCAGTACTTTTAACATAATTTTTCCAAGGGAATTCTCCATAACCTTGGTAACTGTTTTTCAAAATTCCCCCAGGTCAGTTGTGTACTAAAATTGTTAGAATTTAATTAATCGATACCATATCCACCAGTAACATTGTAAGTAGTTTCATACTCCTATATATTCTATATATTATTATTAGTCTAACACATGTTGTTATATACTTGTATTGTAGCTAACTTTATCTTTTGAAATAACTTGTATAACTTATACAATTTTATTGTAACCTGTTTTTTCACTGTAGGGCATGATTATAACCGTCTCGAAACGTTGTTTTTATTTATTGACTGAACTTCAAGAACCTTACTAAACATTTAATCGTAACAGTCAAGAAATTTATCCATATATATATATATATATATATATATATATATATATATATATATATATATATATATATATACCTTTATTTGTTACATAATATTTTTATTGTTAAAAATTGTAAATTTTTTTCAATCAGTCCTCTTCAAATGCCTGCCTTTTGTACAAGAAGAGACTCTAGAAGCTGAATGATACTTATTGTATTCAACATATGCAGGGAGGTTCTTAGGGGAGGGGGGAGAAGGGGATATTCCGTTTGAGGTCTGGATTAGGAAGGCCCTGGTCTTTTTGCTCCCTCCAAAGGACCTCATCCCATAACCTAAGTCCTCTTTACCTGTTTTAGTTCCTTGTTCGCCTTCAAAGGATTCTTTACCCGTCCTCCTTCAAAGTCTTCCTACCGGCCTCAATGTTTTGAATGAACGTCCCTCTGGGAATTGAATCACGGCCGAAGGAATAGGGTTATCATTGAGCTATTGCGACTTCAAAGCTCACTAAATCGCAAATTTAAATTGCATCTCACTGGAAACTGTGGGGATTTGTTTTATTTTAAGTGGTTCTATATTTAATATTAAAATATCAGGTACAACGTACGCTTTAAATTTAATATGAACCTACCAGAAATAAAAGACGAGAAACTGCTCGTCATTTACGACTAAATCAACATTTAAGAAACAAGTTTTCAAATCTCAGAATAAATTACAAAAGACTTATTTACATGGCATTAACTAAATCCATTTGGACATACGAAGTTGAGCTTTAGGAACCTTCCAATTCTTCTCGTATCCAATCCTTACAATCCTAAATTCTTCGTAAAATCCTCAATGCTCCTTATTATGTCACAAACAAACTTATCCATAAAGATCTTAATGTTCCATATGTTGCTAATTAGGCCCAGATCAGATACCTATCCCTTCGTAGTAAACTTCATACCCACTCGAATCCACTAGTCTCCTAACTTGCCTCACATCCAATCCCGATAATCCTCTAATGTGAAACTATTGAAATGCTACAAGTGAGTAATTCTTTACTTTGTAAAAATTTACTCAAATTGATTTATTGTCTATAAAGTATATAATTTTAATATCAAGAAATACTTTTTAAAAAAAAAAAAGTTACTAAAGAAAAAGGTAGGATGGAAGATACTTGGCCAACAAACTTATCCATAAAGATCTTAATGTTCCATATATTGATAATTGAGTTTAAAAATATATATATTATAAACCAAGGATGTGACACGCAAATTACAACAGAAATTATTGGCAAGCAGATAAAAATGGAACTCTTTAACTTAAGCATGAAGAATTATTTTTCATTGTTTTTTGTGAATAATAATAAGAAACTATACTAACACTCTGAACTTCACAAAAAGAAAATGTTCCATTCTTTGTGGATAGTGACGCTCCAAGCCATAATTTCAGATCTACATAATTTACACTCTTTACTTGTTCTTTGAAATAAATTAAAAACAAAAAAAAATTATTTATAAAGAAACATTCATTCACAAACAGATTTCTTTATATGTAAGTTAAAAAATTTTCTAATTTTCTATTTAATTTTTTTTCTATGAAATGAAATGAAAATTTCTTGTCCTATTCTGGAAAACTAAGAATAACGCAAAAGTGCATTAAGATAAATTATTATTATTAACAATTTTTATTATTAGTTAGTTTAGAAAATAGTAAATTCAAACAATAGAAAAAGAAAATAACATTGATGAAAATAGGTAAAATACGATCAGGAAAAAGAAAGAAAGGTATCAATTAAATTTGGTATGCAATAAAATAAAAAAAGTTTCATTGGAACTCAAAATATCAATCAGCATGCTTACTAATAATCAACGTAGAAACCTACGAATTCTTTACACATATTTTAGATCTATGGAAATATTAATAATTTGCAATTAAAAAACTATAATGAACTATTATACAAATTGTTTCATACTATTTTTTTAATATATATACCTTTCATTACTCGGTTTTTAAAATATAATTTATGTTAAATTAGTTATTATTCTTTCAATAATATCAAAATGCACAAATATCTGAAAAAAATTAATATTTTCAATTATGTAAAAGCAGTTTTAATTATTTATCTTCAAAGTCCAGCATTTTACTCTTTTGTGAATTTATTAGACTTTATTGATGGGTTCTTTGTTGACTGAGATGTATTTAAAGATGTAGGTTGTTGGCGTATGCAGTCATAGATACATAGCAGTTAAAATTAAATTTTAATTTATAATGCCGACGTTTCGACTTGCAAGTCTTAGACTTTATCACATGTATCGGGAAAATCCTTATCCCATTTTTAGGCAAGAACTAATTTTTCGGTATTACCACATTCTCATACAATTTAAAACATTTTTTTTAATTACATATATGCCATTCAGAAAATAGTTTTTTTTAAACGTATCGGGTTTCACGAAAAGGAGTTATCCGGAGTTGTCCTCCATTGTCATACATTTCCTCCAATAGTTCCCCTTCCCTCCCAAGCCTTTAAGAAACTTTGTTCTCTCTACAAGAAATTGAGATCACTTTTTGTCAGGTCTCACTAAAAAAAAAACAAAAAAACTAAAATAGATGTTCAAGGTAGAAACTTCAAATAAAACGACCTATAGGTCTATTCCTACTTCTTGTATATTGTCCAAGTATATTGTCTTCTTTATGTTCTCTTAAACACTTGATGGTTCAATATTAACTTTCCATTTATAGTTGTATATTTATAGCTTTCCAATTGCTCATACGTCCATATTGTATAATATTCAATATTTTACATGTCACATAATAAACCGCTTCTAACTTTATAGAAAAGACTGAACTTTATAGAAACGAGCTACTATCATTTCCTTACTTCTTGAACTCTTTTCCCTCACATCTGTCCTCACATTGTCCTCAAGAAAGAGGGAAGCCTTAAAGGTACTTATAACATCGCAGTACATTATGATTGCTTGATATCTTTGTTAAATATATTTGTCAATAAAAGCTTATTCATTGTCTCCCCTCCTGTAAGTTTGTTAATTCGCGCGTAAACAAAACTGTACACATAAATGCTTATGAAATTTAAGGATTATACTGTGCATATATTTGATAAATGCAATTATGTGATATAGCAATGGAAACGATATTCCATGCTTAAATGTAAATATGTATTTAAGACTCTCCCATAATGGTATAGACAAATACGTAAAAAAAAAATATATTTGATATATTTATATTTGATAATAAAATATAATTCCACCTAAATAATGTAATTCGATGCTGTAACTTGAGAATGGTGGCATGGGTCAATCAAGTAATTAATACTTCATAAATGTAAGAAATAAATATTTGAAAAATTCATTTAGTAGGACAATGTCATACTTACAAATATCATATTTTGTAAATAATTTGAATCTTTTCAGTCAACACAAACCTGTAACAAAAAAAAAAATATTAACAACTTTAATTAGTAAATACTTTTAAATCATACCTTATATTGTTTTTCATTATTTTAATGAATGTTTTTTTGTTTAGCGACATCATAACAATATTGATATTTGTTACTAGATATCAATGATGTTCTATACTCTTTTTAGAGTCGTCAAAAACAAGGGTTGGGCAAAATTAGTAGTATGATTAAAATTTTTACAACAATGTCCAAAAGGTATTTTAAGAGAAAACAGTTTTTCAGAAGAATCGTGTACTGAAATTTGAAATAGAGGGGTACCACCAACGGACCACCAACCATCTCATCCATAAAATACCAACTATATCAAGCTGAGTCGACAATCAGCAGACATTGCTTATAAAAATATTGAAAAATAAAAGCGATTATAAAGTGATGGCGGGAGTGGCAAACCTGTTTCACAGCTGCTCTTTGGTTATCACATTTTACTGATAACCTGTAACCTCCACAAAAATTTCAATAATTACTCGAATCCTCCCCTTCCACCCCCCCCCCAAAAAACTTCTCCACTTGGGTGTAAAGGCTTCCAAATTTTCCCCCCAATCACAAGCCCTGTCTATAACTAACCTAAATGTACAGCTGGATTTAATTTCAAACCATATCCTACGATATGAATAAGATAATCATCCCTTATTTAAATCTTATCTGCTATGCTGTTACCACAGTTTGAATGTTTAATTATTCCTCTGCCTTTTCTAATATAGATCCTGTGACACAATCGCCCCGATTGGTGGTTGAGTTATTTGATTAATTGGATTCTTTCTTATTGTTTAACGTGCAACAAAATCTGTCTTTAATTAGCGAAAGTTAGGTTTATTTGTTTATTTCGTTTAACGTCACTTTATGCTGCCATGGCTAATCGGACGATGCTACGGTGGAAGTCCTAAATTTTGCCTATCCAGGTATAATTAGGATAGGGATCTTTAACGAGTACCTGACATCGCACAGGCTCAGGACCCCCATTTTACGTCCCTTCAGAAGGACGGCATAGCTAAGGATTTTTTACTCCCTTTAAAAAATCCTAAGGTCATCTGCCGGGCTGTGAACCCGTGATCTTGGGTTTAGTAGGTTGCTATGCTAACCACTATACCACAGGTGACTCCTACGAAAGTTAGGTGAATCATAACTATTCATGCTTGTGAATCGATTTTATTTGATGATAATATACAGTTAAAGGTTACACACAAATTCAAAGTGGGTCAGCACACAATTTACATTATACACTTATTACAGGCTATTGACGTTATATGTCTAAAGGTTACAATATGGGTATATCCACTCCATCTAACATTTGCATTTCTCCTTTTGAATTTTCGATTTGATAACTGTTTGAGAAGGGTCTTGTTCTTTGTTTGATAACTGCAGGATAAGGGTAGCTCAGTGGGTAAGGCACTACACTACCATCTCCGGGGTCCGAGTTCGTTTCCGGCTGAAGGCAGATAATTTAATTTTTGTTTCTTCGACCGTGGATCATCTTCGTGGTCTGGAGATCCTCCTGAGGCGTACCCAGCCTATATAAAGTGGGTACCCTAGATTGGGAAGAAACCAGGTGGTTGAGCGTGATTGCAGATCGTTGGATAGGAAACAATACTTCCTTACCAAATACTGAACCCAAGACCCTTCACGGGTTGTAGCGGTACAGGTTTTTTTTTTTTTTTTTTTTTTGTTTTTTTTTTTTCAATTTTTTTTTTAATGCTTGTAATCAAGGTACCTTCTATTAAGCTTTACCGACAATGTTTTAAGCATGTTACCTGAGGCTGACTAATATTATTTATTAATTTAGCATTAATTAATTCATTGTACATCAAAGCTAACTAATTTTCAAGAAAAAACAAGTCAGGATTTAGATTGTGATTTGGTCTTTGGAAGACTTATCATATATGGATATAATTGATTTTAAATGAAGTTCATTGATTGATGCGCGTCATGATAGATGCTCATTCTTCAATCTCCGAACGTTTGAAATAATACTTTATATAATATATATAACCTAAGGATATTTTAAGTAAGGAGATTTTATATTTATTTAAGGAGATAATCAATAAAATAAAAAAATTCGATTTTAATAAAAAAACAGCCCCAATTAACAAAAACAAAATCATTAAGATCATAAACAGGAAAAATAGACCCTATGCATAAAAAAAAAAAAAATTAATCCATAAAATTGAATGCATAACATGCAATAATATATATAGGAGAAACCAAACAAAAACTTAAAAATAGAATCAAACAGCACAATTCGGACACCAAAAATATCAACAAGACAGCATTGGCGCAACATGCAATCAATAATAATCACAAATTTAATTTTTAAAAACCATCCAATTCATCTCGCATTCAATCCTTGCAATCCAAAATCCTTCGTAAAATCCTTAATGCTCCTTACTTTGTCACCAATAAACTTATCCATAAAGATTTCAATGTTCCATATGTTGCTGATTTAGCCCACACCAAATACATATCCTTTCATAGTAAGCTCCAGAATCACTAAAATCCGTTAGTTTCTCAACTTGCTTCCCACTCCATTCCTGATAATTCTCCGAGGCGTCTGAAACGAAGATGGCCTAGAGCTTCTAGTGTAGAAGTTTTAATAAAGTGCTATTGATGAGTAGTTCTTTCCAAGTTTTAACATGTTATTGTAATCGTTGTCAAGACATTTACATGATGTATATATTCTGTGCAGTTGTTAATTTCAATAAATGTATATATAAAAATTTTAAAAAAAAATTTAAAAACCAACATTATATTTTATGAAAAAAAACAAGTATAGAAGAAAAATTTCAGAATCTATTTTTATTACAAAAAATTTGGATAAAGCTGTGAATTTTAAAACAGACACACAAAAAGTAGGAGCCCACTATGCACTAATAATAAACAAATTAAAGATTTAACTTAACCTTTAGACCTCATTGTAGTCGGTGGTAGTAATGGACAATGTGTGATCCCTGATTAAATGTTCTTAGAGATTTATCATTACTAAGGTATTTATAATATTTACACAATTGTAATAATGACAATAATAAATTTTGCAAAATTACATCAGTGTAATAGAACAGTATATTTTTTAATTTTTAATATTTGCAGAAAAGATGACAATTAGATGTAATACAATTGAACAGACTATTTAGTCGTTAAAATTATGTTCATTAGACAGATCCAAATGTATGTAACATAACACAGAATGGCAATTCATTCATTATATATAATGTACATTAAATGAATATTAGTTCACATTGGCAATACTTTTTTCATATTTATCGTCCATATATGTTTTTACATGTTTTAGGGCTTGAAAATGTGGTAATAGCCATGAATCGTCGCCTATTTAAGAATCATGTAGCATTATATGTTTTTAAATAAAATAATGATGGAAGATAAGATTGCAATTTTATGAACCGTATAGTTTGAAATAATTTTTATTTCATATTCAATATTTTTTTTTAATACGAGGTACCTCCTACCAAGCTTTTCTGACAATGTAGTAAGCATGTTACCTTAAGCATTAATTAATACATAGTACATCAAAGCTTCTTAATCTTTATATTTATATTTCCCATAGAAAAAATAACTATGAATAGTGATACATTAGGCAGTATAAGGTGACTAATCGAAGCATCAATCATATAGTTGGGGAGGACTCAAGGAAGCATTGGAAAGCCTGGGAAGTGCCTGCCTCCTCAATCAAGAGCCTGATAAAGTAACCTACAGGCCGCCCTTTAACGAGCTCTCTAATCACAGCTGATAAATTTCTTTAAAAACCTTTCTCTACCAGGATTGATGTTACTAAAGACTTTGGCGACTTTTTTTCCCCTACCTTCACTTTATGCCCTACATAGTAATTAGTGTTAGGCATTATGGGTTAATTACTAGTATAAGGATAACGTAGGGGGGACAGAACTTAAGGCACAGCAGGAAACTTTTGCAGCTCAATCAATTTAACTTATCGACTTGGTATGCTAAACCTTTAGATTGCCGATCTTCCTGTTTCAGACTTGCAGGTTATAGTTTCTGCTCACTTAGCATAGGTACGTCCTTAAAGTACACGTGTTGATTTAAACAAAACCACAAAATGAGGCATTAAAAAATACCTAAGATCTTTTTGAAGGTAGTTAAATAGAAAATATACAATTAGGATAGATTAATCGAATGGCACTTCTATTAGAATTTTTTTTATTTGAAAACTAGTTATTTAAAAATTTACCACTGCTCTTTACCAACGCACAGTGGGACGAATGGCCAATCTAGCAGGAAAAAAGTCATAATCAAAACTAATGAAACTATTGTGATAGGTGTACAGTTAAGTAGTTTATAGAGCATTATTAAAGGCTCTTCCGTTTTTAGGAGGTGGATTTCAAGGTAAAAACAACGATGAAAGTAGTACCTAACTCGACAGGTCAAATTTTGCTAAAACTATTGATTCTTTCAATCTAAATTTGTGTATCATCGTATTGATATTTTTTCATTATTCTTTTGTAATTAGTGAATATAGACGATCGTTATACCAGTAAGCCATTCTCAAAATAATTTTTTAATAATTTGACCTATAATATAATTTTTTTTAAAGTGCCGTAAACTAAAGCATTTTTTAAACTAAAAAGGTCTATTACTAAAAAGTACCTCTCTGAAATTCATAGTAGAGGTGTCTTAGAAGGTATATGAAATAATCATGAAACATTTATCTGCTTTCTTGTCTGAAAACGAATTTTCAATTCCGCGAAGAGAGTTATTTCGTATTTGGCAAAACCTTAAGACCATTGATTTGATATATATTACTATATTTGAAACACTTAAATTAGAGGATAATATTTCAACATCTTCAACTGCACTGGAGAGATATTTAAAATTGGTGGTTACGAAAATTAAAACGAAATAATAAGAGACTGGAAAAACCCTGAAAGTCCTATTCCATTTTATTGACTCCGATCATCAAAGGGATCGAGAAAATCACTTTTATAAGAAATAATCGTTTTACATACATTTATTAAGTTACAATACACAAAAATACATAAGAATGAATGTTTTTACTGTATGTATTGAATTGTCATTTAGATTATTGAATTTATTATTATTTTTTTATTTTAATATTTTTTGTGATATTTTAATAGTTTCTATTTAAATGGAGACTAAAGCATTACTGATTAAATAGTTTTGTTTAGTAGGTAAACATGTAAGTAAGAGTATCACAGAAAGATTTGAAAACAGTATCATTTGATAATATGATTTGGATTAGTACACCGGTAACATCTCATTTATACGATACCAGCTTGACGTGTTATTTCATTCATCACTTTTTTAAGATAATTAAAAATAATTACTATATAATAATAACTATAAATAATAACCCATTTCGGAATAGTTAAAAAACGATCTAACTCATTATTTTTATTAAGTTAATATGATACATATAAAATAAATGGTGAAAAATTAAACCTTATAAAAAAAAATAAAAAAATCGAAACCACGGATAATGGGGTCTTACTATATAGTATTTTTCTTATGGTTGTGCCTTGAGTGGTTTTATTTTACCTTATTTCAACTCTATTATTTATGTAAACAGGTTGCCAGGTCTGTTTAAGGGATTCAGACTTTTTTCCTCCTAGATTGGTCATTCGTCCCACTGTGCAACGTCCGGGTTTGCAATAAAAGAAACCACAGAATGTTCACTTATTATTTTTTATCACTATTAAACATTAAACAAAATCTTATACTCATATATTATTTATCCTACCACCGTTATAAGCAGCCCCTTGTAGTTTATACTACCTCGTATTAGTTTTCAACTATATGATTCTGCCACTTGTTTATGACTTCTCATACTTTTTACTATTGTCATTTAATTATAAATTTCTTTCATATAGAGACTATTTTTAAAAATAATATAACTAAAATTTCATATTTACTGATAAAATAAAATTTTAAACAAATTGAACAACAATTTACAAATGCATGAAGTGTGATTTTCCATTGCGTCTAGAATATCATGAAAAATGAATTCACTATTTTTAGAGTAAACTGCTGTTTAATGTTTTTGATAACATCTAAAAATATTTATAATACAACTTCATAATCCAATACAGTTTACACTACCGACTGATAAAATTATGAGTTTCATTATAACTAAATGGACTTGCCTCACTTTCAAAATAAATGAATTTTTGAAACCGTTTATTTAATTGAAAAATTTTCAGTTGCGTCAGCCTTGTTTTAATGAAAAAAAAAAAAATTATTCAATTTTTTTTAAATATTTATTTATTTATAACAATTTTTATATTTATAACAAAACAAAGAATGCCTATTCTAATAGAAAATATTACATAGCATAATTTTATTAGGAATTTCAATGAAATTATACATTTTCAGTTTATACGTAGGTATAATTAAATGAGTTTTATTCAGATTATAACATTTCAAGATGTTCATGATTAGCTTCGATTGAAAATAAACATATTTTCAATACTGTTAAGCTTAAATTTCCATCTCCCAAATGCTGCAATCTGATTTTTTGTTTTACTTTAAATTATTTACAAATAAAAAAAATCTATAACTACCATTATTTCCATTTTTTTTTTTTTAAATGGACTTGCCTCACGTTCGAAAAATAAATGGTTCCTGTAATTATCATAAATTATTCCGTTTTCTCAACCTGATAGAAATTTCAACCTTTATAAATATATTTAATAATTGAAAAATAAAATAAAGACCCTATTTTACTTCTCGTTATCCATTCTGAATGCTATATAGAATCTATATCATATAGAAATATGTTGGTAACTTAAAGCTTGACAAGATTAGAGGCCTCTAGAAAACAAGTCTCAATTCAAAGGATATGGAATAAAAGAAAACTCATTTTCTCTAAGAAATTATGTATTGCGGGAGGCATTTTAAAATGTCACTTCCAAGATAAAGGACAAGAGAGAATGCCGCCAGCTTATTCAGAATAGAAGGGAGCAATTTGTGTTGTAAATTTTCTATTCATTAGTAACGTTATGTCAGCAAGGACCTTTCATGACACCAATTTGAATTTCGTATCATATTTTCATACGATCTAGCACGTTTCTTAGTACTACTGAGCGCAGCTTTGAAATCGCATGGTTTTCTTATTAAATTATCCGACAAGAAACGGGTCGTCGTCTTCGACTTCTTCAATATTTACTTGACATAACGTCCGTAAAATTACAAGAGACTAAATTACATGAACTCCTTGGACTTGCTGAGTTGAACTCTGGGGCTCAACTAAACCTTCTGATTCGTATCAAATCGTTACAATCCAAAATCCTTGAATTTTCCATCCTTTGTCACAAACTTATCGATGAAGTTCTGAAGGTACCACAACCACATAGTCGTTGATAAGGCCCAAATCCTTTTATAGCAAATTCCATAACCATTCAAATATATTTGTATCACAACTTGCTTCAAATTGTATTCCAGAAAACCCTTCGAGGCGCCTGAAAGGGAAATGGTGTCGAGACCTACTTTATTATATGGAACATTTTTAAGTGCTGCAAATGGGTAGTTGCTTTACAAGCAATTGACCAGCCATTTTTAGCATTATCATCACATTTACTTGGTGTATTTTTAACCGACTTCAAAAAGGAAGAGGTTCTCAACTCGTCTGTATTTTTTTTTTTTGTGTGTGTGTATGTTACGCGATTACTCGGTCAATTCTGAATCAATTTTGATGATTCTTTTTTAGATCGATAGGGCATATTTTAGAGGTGGTCCCATAAAAAAAAACATTTTAAAATCAATGCAGTACTATTTAAGAAAAATCAAAAAAACAGTTCATAAAATCACTTATTAACTGTTTTTTTTTTTATTTTTCTTAAATAGTACTGCGTTGTTTTCAAAATATTTTTTATGGGACTATCTCTGAAGTATGCCCTACCGATCTAAAAAAGAATAATCAAAATTGATTCAGAATTGACGGAGTAATCGCGTAACATAAACAAAAAAAAATAATAATAATAAAGACGAGTTGAGAACCTCCATCAATTCTAAATCAATTTTGATGATTCTTTTTTAGATCGGTAGGGCATACTTCAGAGGTAGTTCCATAAAAAATATTTTGAAATAAACGCAGCACTTTTTTAAAAAAATAAACAAAAAAAAACAGTTTATGAAAATCACTTTTATATAACCTTACATTTTAAACATATTTATGATTATGACTATCTAAAATCTCCAAGGTAACTAAAATATAAATTATTAAAAAAAATAATTTACAAATACAGTCAACTCTCGATGTTTGTTTGTTTATTTCATATAACGTCACTTTATGCTGCTATGGCTAATCGGACGATGCTACGGTGGGAGTCCTAAATTTTGCCTATCCAGGTATAATTAGGATAGGGATCTTTAACGAGTACCTGACATCGCACAGGCTCGGGACCCCCATTTTACGTCCCTTCCGAAGGACGGCATAGCTAAGGATTTTTTACTCCCTTTAAAAAATCCTAAGGTCATCTGCCGGGCTGCGAACCCGCGATCTTGGGTTTAGTAGGCTGCTATGCTAACCACTACACCACAGGAGACCCCAAAAAAACAACTCTCGATGTGTTGTACTTCGATAAGCTAAATTCTTAAATAAGTCGTACAAAATCTGCGGTCGGAAGTACATTACACTTAAATTTCACCTCAATAGGACGATTTCAGACAAAGAACGTGAAAAATTGTGTCCAAAATAAGTAGAACTGAAAATAGGGTTCAAAAGAGAGAACTTCTTGGACCACCGCTTTGAAACGAACTATTAGAAGTCATCGCCTCTATAACTCGAACTCAAATTAAAAGAATTTCATGTGTAATTTGTTTTCCTGTTTTCTGTCATTGTTTGTCTTTTCAGTTCATAGTTACACCAGTCAATTAGCATTAGGTATTCACTCGAGTGGTTTTTCAGTGGCTATTGAAAGTTCTTCCAATTAACGAAAAGTTAAAATTGATTTGCAAAGTGCAGAAAGGAGAAAGAAGTTGGGCGTTTGTTGCTAGTGAATTCCGAATTTCACGTAGTTCTCTTTCGACCGTCATAAAGAATAAAGAAAAGATCGCCACTGGTGGAAGACGGTAAGTCTACTTTTAGGCACCCTCAGAATATTGCGCAATTTAGTTGAAAGTTATATGACAAATTGGTACCAGGTATTTAATTTTCTGTATCAATGATTTTATATGTATGTACAAACAACATACACATACCCATTAATGAAAAATATACGTAATGATTTCAACTCCGATTTTGTGTTAAATTTTCCCAATTAAAAGAAGGTAAGTGGAATGATAGCTCGATAAGTCTTTGTTCAGTAAGTCAAACCATTTTTCAGGGAAGCTTGAAGATCGAGAATTGAATGTATAAACAAAAATACACTTACCACTAAAAAGTGAAAAATAAAATAATTTTTAGAGAAAAAAACAAAACCGACTTCAAGATTAAACCTACATATACAAACTTGAACTAAAAAATAAAAAATAATATTTTAATTGCTTCAAAACAAAAACCATTAAATGAAAATCAAGGAAATTATCAATACTTATATACCTATTCACAATTTATAATCAGTTATTTTTGGAGTCGGTGCCAACCAAAACAAACAGAATTTGAAAAGAAATTGTAATCGTAAAGATCCACCCACTGCTTCATCACCGCCACACCGCTGTCTCCGGGCATTCGAAAGTTTATTGTAAAGGCAGGATTAAACTGACCTTCTTGGCTGGCACCGACTCCAAAGATAACTGATTATAAATTGTGAATAGGTTTATAAGTATCGATAATTTCGTTGATTTTCATTTAATGGTTTTTGTTTTGAAGCAATTAAAATATTATTTTTTATTTTTTAGTTCAAGTTTGTATATGTAGGTTTAATCTTAAAGTCGGTTTTGTTTTTTTCTCTAAAAATTATTTTTATATTTTATATAGTATACAGTTGTAAATAAGGTTCAGTCCACGATGGCATGATTACCTAGCTAAATGATTTTAAGATCCATGCAGGCATAAACAGCCAAAATCCGTAAATCTAAATTTTGCAATTCACTATTGAACCTCTAAATTGACAACAAAGGAACCTGTTTACGAAATATGATGGTTTCCATTTACACAAAGTTTTAAACCAACAAAATAATTTTTTTTTACCAGTAAATTGAAGAGTCATGAGGAATATTTATGGTAGTTCAACCATGTTACCAATTCCCAAGACAGTAAGTTAGAATAAGGATAGTACACTTCGGTGGCTTTCGGCGTAATGCAGAGGTTATATTTTGTATCAATTTAGTCAAAACTTTCGAAGTATAGGAGGTAGATAGAATCGTGAAACTATCTCGAACTTCTCGAAAAATAATAAATAAATAAGGTCATGTATATGTTCCTTTACTGTGGGTATTTCTAAATCAGTGTGAAGTGTGTGGTTTGAAACGTACCAAGGTGATTTCGTGATTAGTCTGAGTAATTTGGATTGGAATATTTGTATTTTTTTAAGGTGTGTATTTTTTGCAGTCCCGTATATTTGTGTGGCGTATGTCCATATGGGTTTAAGTAAGAAAGTGTATGTTTTCAGTCGTTGTCGGAGTTTTAATGTCGACCGTTTATGAAGCATTGGATACAGAAGTTTTAATCTCTTGGTTAGACTGAGACGTTTTTGTTTTACGTGTGGGCCCCAGGTCATTCTTCTATCAAATGTCAGTCCTAAGTAATGAATTTCGTTTGTTTGTAGTATGGGTTGATTGTCGATGAAGACAGGTGGACAAGAGTCTTGTCTGAGTGTAAAGGTTATGTGCTGTGATTTGGTATAGTTTAGTTTTATTTTCCATTGTTTGAACCAGTCTTGTAGTAATGTTAAGTGGTGTTGAAGAGTTAATGATGCAATTGTGGGGTCTTCATGTCTAGTTAATATTGCTGTGTCATCAGCGTATGTTGCTGTCAATGTTTGAGGGCTAAGTGGCATATCGTGAGTGTAAAGAATATATAACAGTGGAGCTAGTATAGACCCCTGGGGTACTCCGGCTTTTACTGGATAAATAGAGAAGATTTCTGAACCTTGTCGGACAGAAAAAAATCTATCAGAGAGAAAAGATCGAAGGATCAGGTAATAGGTAAAAGGAAGAAGATTTTTCAATTTAAAAAGAAGTCCGTCATGCCAATCTCTGTCAAATTCTTGAGCTACGTCTAGAAATGCCCCAGTAGCATATAGTCTTTTCTCGAGTGAGATTGATATGAAATCCGTTACCGTGTAGTTGATGAACTGTTGAGTGAAATGAACGGAATTCAAATTGATGTGTAGGCAGTACTTGTTTATCTGTCAGTATGTCTAGTATTCGCCGGTAAAATAAATTTTCAAAAACTTTAGAACACAAAGGAAGTAGGCTAATTGGTCGGTAGGAAGAAGGTGAATCGGTGTTTTTGTTTGGTTTTGGTATCATGGTAATATAAGAATATTTCCATTGAACTGGGAATTTTGTAGTCCTGAGAATGGCGTTGTAAAGTGTAGTTAGAAAGACTATAGCTTTTTTTGGCATTTTCTGGAGAAGGTCAGCGGTTATTAAGTCTAATCCTGGAGCTTTATTTGGTGATAGCTTTCTGATTACTTGCAATACATCAGAAGGAGTGAAAGACAGTGGTGGAAATGTCAATTGAAGGGGAGCTTCTAGAGTTTCTTGTAGGTAATTTTCATGTTCATTGTCTTAGTAGTCTGTATGTGGTGTAAAAACAGTCGACAAATGTTCAAACTTTTCTTTGTCTGACACCACCCAGGACCCATCTTCTTTTCTGAGAGGCGCTACCACCTCGTGATGCTTTAAAATTTTTTTAGTGTGCCTTAAACTTAAATCCAAAGAATTAAACGGACAGAAAGTGTGTCTCTTTAAAAAATGAAAATATTTAATCAATTTTTGAAAGGACAACAATGGTGTAATGTCCTTCCCTCCTTAGTGTCATGTGAAAAGGATTAATTGGGAAGATAGAGTGTCCTTTGTAGGAAACGTAATAATCAATTCAATTTTCAAAAGAACGAAAATTAAATTCTCGGGAAGGAGTGGCTAAGGATATCCTTCGGCCGTCAGAAATCGTTAGATCCTTGCAAAAAGTATTATCTTCTAGTGGCTTTGGATTTCACTCTGGACTTCAGCTGTTTTTTCTCCTTACTGTTTCTGTATCGATTTTATGTCGACTATTGTTTTTTAACCGATAATATGTATGAAAATAAAGTACACTTCCTATACTACCAGATGGCTCCACCAGACTAAAATATATACTATTATATAAAAGTACAAGCCATTTTTCGTTTGTGAACACAAACCACGAAAACTATTGAACCAATCTTAAATTTTAAACAGGCAGTCATTATAAACCCAGGAAAGTGTAGCAATAATAAAATCTAGTGATTTTTCAATTAATTTGTTAATTTAAAATCGATTAAATGTGGAAAACTCTGAAGTTTGAATATTGACCGATAGGTGACGACCACTATCCTACATGAGAGATTACAAAAAGGTATGGCGCACAGTAGAGCAAAGCGGCCCAAAAGCGGAAAAAAATTCTTTTTCTCGAGAATGGTTAGATCTATCGAGATGCAAATAGTATCATTCGATTCAGAATGAAAAGATACATGCGTATAGTAACTAATTTGAAAAATTATTTCATTTTATTCTTTTATAGAATTGACAACGTAAATACAGATATTTTAAATTATTTTGTAAAATTTAATCTATCATAAATTGTATTCTAATTTAACTTCATTTCAATACAAATTTAGTTCAATTTTTCAATGTTCACATATTTATGTCAATCGCTTAAGAAAAATCTGGATCAGAATTTATTATTTTCCTATAAAATAGAAAGAATGATGAAACGCCGCACATCATCAATTGGAGTGCTTCGTTACTGATCGTAAGGTGTTTAGTTTTTTGGTTCAGGCCTCATCTATGTTATGTAGGGATCTGAATATTTAAGCAGCTTATAAAACACATTCTTGTTCGTGGCTGTACAGGAACATTTCCTAGTAGGTAAAGTGTAATTGGGCCACAGTACTAATGGTATTTGTTCATAACTAATTCATAGCTAACTTGAGTTATTTAGGCAGCTAAAGAAGGATTTCGGAAAAATATTCTTGATGTATTTTCGGTGTTACTACCGTATCTCTGCTATACAATCTCAACTTTTATCCTTAATTCAGTGATAGACCGTTTTTGTATTCCTTTGCGGATTCTTATATTGGGACAGTAGCTTTGGCAGTTCTAAAACGCAAGTGTTGATATGTAAACTTCTTCCTATTCAAATTAACTAGTTTTAATTTTCGTTTATAATGAGAAGAAGACACATATTAATTGCACCACCCATTGAAGTTAGCAAAGCATCCGATATCAAATAATACTTTCCGCCATTAAAAACTTAAGTTCATAATGATTCATCATTAAAACTACCTCGCATACTAGGGGATACTTTATTTAATTAGGCTCTATAATGAGAATATCAGTGTTTATACTCTTTGAGAAGAAAGCAGACTGATTACTATTTAAATAAACATATCGATTATGAACGTAGTAATCCCAACTTTGGAAACAATCCTTATTTTTATGTACAATTATCAATAAAATTTATAGAGATATTAAGTAGTAGTATAAACTTTAAGAAAATTTTTACTATGGTCTACATTCACTTCACAAGAAAATCTTCCCGTACAGCCACGAACAAGGATTTGTTTTGCACTTGCGTACATACACTTGCGTTGTCAATATTGTTAAAGAATAAATAAAATGATATAATTTTTCAAACCCTCTGGTATTTTTTCAGTCTGAATCGAATGAGACTATTTTCATCTCGATAGGACTAACCATTCTCGAGAAGAAGAGTTGTTTTTTAAAGTTTTTTTGCTCCACTGTGTGGCATCATAAAGATCTTTAAATTGACAATAAAATCTACTTATATTCAATTAAAATTAAAATATTCCTTTTTTATCGATACGGTGTTATTTGTCAGCGGATGAGTATAGCTGTATATCATGTTTTATTTTAATATAATGGTTTATATTTTTTATTATCTATTTACAGAAATTTACAACTGTGTTAAAAAAAAAAAAAATCTTGTACATGTGAAAAACGTTCATAATAACATGAAAATTGCTTGTAAAGCTACTAATTACTGGTAGTACTTACGTACTGGTAGTACGTACGATGTGTTGTACGGCATAACATAAACCCTTTCTGAATTCTTCGTCATTTTATTAACAGTATAACTCCAAGCAATAGATAAGACTATCCGAAACTGTCAAAGTTTTATATATGTACCCTAATGCCGAAAAAAGCTCCTGACAACCTGACCAACTTAAATAAACGAAGATTGAAAAATAATTGACTAGGATTTAACCAAACACTGTCAAGACAGGTGATGGAACGGATAGAAGAACAAACTCCGGTAGATGGAGGAATATATGCAGGAGGCCGTGGTGTATGGTGTATAGGAGATCCAGGTGCCGGACGTGCTAATGCATTCAGTTTAGCGCCCTCCAGGACATGTTTGATTGATGGCTCTCTCTTCCCTCCAAACCATTCACCCGACCAAACCTCTTCCTTTATTTATCACAGCTTTTTCTCTAATCGAATTCCCCGTTTGTTACCTTTCTTGATGTACAGTTGAGTGCTTTGTCCGGAACAAGCATGTCAGAAAAATTAAATTTCTACGTCTCCTCTATGAACTAGATATTATTTATCAAATAATAAATCTCATTAGTGGAGAAAAAATACTTTCCTTATTTAAAATATATTCTTGGCATTATTTTTTTCCTTATTTCTTATATTACATGATATAAAAAATTAAATTATATACACTGACGGTTCCATAACAAATTAAACATCGTACGCGAAGGTTTTTGATATAATTATGAAGAAATTTAATTTTTTTTATTTAATTTACAATTTATTAAAATTCACAACTGTACAAATATACACATTTAGTAAATGTGTTAAAAACGCTTACAATAACATGGAAAAACTTGAAAAGAACTACTCATCAGTAGCACTTCAATCTTCTTTTCAGACGTCTCGGAGGATTATCAGGAATGGAGTGGGAAGCATTTTGGGAGACTAGTAGATTTGAGTGGTTATGGAGCTTACTATCAAAGGATTGGTATCTGGTTTGGGCTAAATCTGGAACATTAAGATCTTTATAGATAAGTTTATTGGTGAGCCACCTATAAATGAGATAAAGGGGAAGGTAAAGAAGAAGAAACTTTTCAATTACAGTAGCAGCCTTAAAAAATAAATAAATAAACGAAATTAGGAATTCAGCCTCAGCCGCAGATACCTCTCAGCAACCTTACTGCACACTATCGTAACTATCGTGGAAAACGAAACCACTCCTAGCGCACTATGTGTTACAAAAACTAGGACCATATTTGAGTACTTCAAAGGAAAACAAATTATGGATTACTCGTTCGAATTGGTTTAACATCAAAATATTCCGTATAGATCATTGGGTTTATAATATATACATGTATTTTCCACCATGTTTAAAGGTTATTTACTCATATTTAACGCAGAATACTTTCGGACAAGTCAGATCAATAACATAAAATATTATATTAAAATATAAACCTAAGTGCGGCAGTATTTCGGTGGATAACTGATTATTCGATGTCTCCGTTAGCGTTTAGACCTTCGTTCATCTGACATTACCTATGCATTTTAAAAATATAAATTATGCTATTAAGCCTAAACAGATCAGAGGAAATAAAGGATTAGTCAAAGAAAATAACAGTCTCATAGGAACGATTTAGAGAGTTGTAATTCATATAAGGGTCGGGTTCATGCACGAGGACTTTTGTAACAGTGTAAACAACTTTTGTATTACATACAATAAAAAATACCTGTAATTTGCGTTTTTAGAAAAAATTAAACCTTCCGTCTTTTAGTATTTCAGCTTAGGTGGCTTACAGTCTTGGTCCAATTTAAGTCGTAAATTAATTTACATTCTGTTATTTCGGCCATGAACCACCTTTGAGGTCGGGAGCCCTCCTGGGTCACATCCCGCCTCTATAACGTGAGTACTCCTACTTGGAAGGAAAAACCCTGGCGGCTGGTAGAGCCTCTTTTCGCCAAATCTCCTTTCCCAACCGAAGGCCTAGACATACTTGCCAATTTACTGAACCTTCGAGTTGTAGCCGTACATGTTAGGATGGAACTCAAAATTAGCTCTTAGTTTTAACTGTGGCTATTTAGAAAATGTGTTTCAGGCCTCTATAAAAATTAACCCTAAAATAAGTTGAAGTTGAAAAATCAACCCAAAAACATTGTACTTGAAAGAAGAATAAATTTTTGAATCAAATAAAGCAATTTAAATTTTAAAATGAAAGAGAGAAAGATCGAAATGTGCAAAAGTCACAACTTTGAAACAAAATTTCCACCTGAATCTTATTTTTACAAACTGTAACGTCCTTATTAGACGGACTAATCAGGAGGGATGTAGGGAGGCACAGTAAATTTAATCTGAACCCAGAACCTTGGGGCTGACATCAGCAACGAAGACCAGGTCATCTGTCGATGACGCCTGCTGACTTCGGACTTTCTTTTAGCAATTGCCTGCTTAGTCCTAATTGGTGGGTCTAATTAATAGAACCGTTGTCTTTGGATCGCAACCTGTCTTTTGATAAATCTAATTCATTATACTAATGTAACACTATAAATAAAAAATCATTATAAAGTTTATACTAAGCCCAAAAAACAACCGAACAAACGAAGAGATAAACTCCAAAAAAAATGGAGAAATATCGGAGGAATCGAAAACGTATTGAAACGATTTGTCTAACGTATATCTAAGTGGGTTATTCTGATATAAAAATCTTATTAAATTCACACTCGTAGGAATAGTATGATAACGTTTTATTTTGCAAAAGTAGTGTATGCAGGCTAAAAAGACGATGGCTGCAAGATCTGGAAGAAGGGTTTAGGGAGTCAGAAGATGAAGAACGAAGGCAAGAGACAGAGAAATGTAGAACAGTATTGTGCAGGAAGCCATTATAATATATACATCAAGAAAATGTCTTGACAACGATTATAATAACATGTTAAAACTTGAAAAGAACTACCTATCAGTAGCACTTTATTAAAAATTCTACACTAAAAGGTCTTTAGGCTATCTTCGTTTCAGACGCCTCGGAGGATTATCGGGAATGGAGTGGGAAGCAAGTTGAGAAACTAACGGATTTGAGTGACTATGGAGCTTATTATGAAAGGATAGGTATCTGGTGTGAGCTAAATCAGCAACATATGGAACATTGAAATCTTTATGGATTGTTTATTGGTGACAAAGTAAGGGGCATTGAGGATTTAATATTTATTTAAATATATATGTGTCCGTGTGTTTTTTTTTCTTTACGATGGCAGAGGAAATCTTCGAAAGATGTGGTAAGGCCAGTGCTTAATCATTTATGAGATTCTTATCCACTACAACCACCTACCAACATCTGTTCTTCCTCTCTACGGAACCGTGTGTTGGTGGGTGATTTTGAGATTTTCAAGTAAATCTTATTAAGAAAATGGAAATAAAAAGTAAAAGACTATTGCTAGTCGATTTTTTTTTTAATTATCAAAATATCCCCTAAATATGAGGGAACCAACCTTAAATGTATATAAGAGACTGATTGAAATATATAAAAATACTACTATCATATAATGTTTCTGCCTGATTTATATTTTATTCATTTGTTACGTTATTACTGTGGGGAGAGGACATCACAAGTAAATATGACAATTAGACAGTATATAGACCATCTTGTTAAAAGACTTCAAGTAATCGATAAGGAAACATGTTTAGATGCTCGCATTTATGCGAATATGAAAACTATAATGTAAGTGTTAATAAATGTATTTGGTGATTTTACATAAATAGTGATATTACTTTTAAATCTATTACCAATCATAGACTGAGATACTGAAAGATTTATCAAACATAGATGCTTGAAATCAT
The DNA here is from genome assembly GCA_003667255.2 of Euschistus heros. NCBI lineage: Eukaryota > Metazoa > Arthropoda > Insecta > Hemiptera > Pentatomidae > Euschistus > Euschistus heros. Next base: position 3,519,816 of record RCWM02000020.1, read on the forward strand.
TACCGCTCGTGAAAACATTGTTGATAATTGAAGAAAGGACTGCAGCAGAGAATATATTGCCATGCGGATAATTCCGTCAGCCAATATATCGAAACATCGGAATTTCCTCATAAAGCGAGAATTATTTTCCGTATTTCGACATGTGTATGTTGGCGTTTGACTAATTTCATATCAGGAAACACGATACCGTTCATCCCAGCACAAGTATATGCTTTCATAACCTGTTTTTCTTTTTTGTTTTATCGCAGCCACTTGCATTTAACTAACAAATAAAAAACAAAAAGTTAACAATTTACTCAATTAATCTAATTATAGTGTGTTTATCGAAATTCATTTAGGTTTCAAAATTTAAAAGAATCAACTCACCGTATTGTTTTGCAGTGTTAATTGAAAAGTCTAATAATTAATATCAACCAAATACAGCACTTCATTTGCACGATATTTATTCACAAATAATTCAAATTATCAAAGCTATAAGAATAAATAAATAAATATAAAAATAATTTAAAAAGTGACAATACAAATAATATTTAAATGATCAGAAAAAAATTATATTTTGTCGATATTTTAACATGGATAAGTTAAACATTTAAAATTACTCGCAATTATGGTTTATACTAAATTCCATATTATAACCTTAACGCAACACACTTAAGCAAGAAGGAAGTTACAAAAGCATCAGTAGAGATTTCTGCCTCCCTGGCTACCCAAACGATATCCCCAGTTGTGCAGAACTTACCCGAGTCTATAGTAACTAGATAACAAGTTCACATTACGGTGTACGGATAATCTTGACCGAAATCAAGCAAGGTAGGAATTGCCTGGGCAAGATGTTAAACTAATGTTTCTTTGTATTAAATTGTGGGTTACCTAACACTAATTAAATCTAAAACATTATAGTATATCAATAATACCGATTCAACACCTTTCGTATTAATGTTTTAAGTTAAATAGCGTAAAAGCCAACATTTTACGAAGTAGCTATCTATTAATTTAAAAAAATTCATGAATATAATTATTTAGGAAAAATATCCTAATTTAACAGAATAATTTATTTCTATACGATAATACGTGCAATATTTTTTCAATTCCATTCCAATCCGTGATATCGAAACTGACAATACCGAAAGCAAAATATCAACATGTTCTGTTGTCGATAGTAACGCAAAACCATTAGCCAGGAATTAGTGGGGTAAACATCAATGAGTATTAATTTAATAGTTAAAGATTTGCCTTGGATCATAGGAACGAATAATTGCAATAACTTACTGGTTGGTTTTATAACAATTTGATGTTGTAGAGTGGAACAATATTTTGTTGTATTAGTTTTGACTAGACTGCAGTTCAGATTCAGTTAAATCTTACTTTTCTGAAGTTTCTAGTCACTAAATCTCATTATGAGTTTAAATTACGAAATCACATACCAGACTTAAAAGACGAGAAACTACTCATCGTTTCCGACTACTCCAACAATTTCTGGACAAGCGGTCAAAGCTCCCAATACATGGCAATAATTAGACCCATTTACGGAGCTGAGCATTGGGGCTCCACTAAACCTTCTTATTCTTCTCGTATCCAATCCTAACAATCCAAAATCCTTCGAAAAATCCTCTATGCTCCTTTTTACGTCACAAACAAACTTATCCATACAGATCTTAATATTCCATATGTTGCTGATTTGGCCCAAACCAGATAAAACCTATCTCTTCAAAGACCATGCCCAATAGAATCCACTAGATTCCTAACCTGCCTCACACTCGATACCCGAGACATTCGAGACATCTGAAACAGAAGAAGGCCTAGATCTTTTAATTAGAATTATTGAAGTACTACTAGTGATTAGTTCTTTACATGTTATTGACATGTCATTGTAATCATTTTTCTCAAATTTACTTGTTGTATATAATGTATACAGTTGTAATTATCAATAAATAGTTTTAAAAATATATCTAAATTCGGATTCAGAATAAATGCATCATCTCTTTTTAAAAAAAGGAGATACTAATGGAGTAATGTCACGTGGGAACAAAGGCTAAATAAAGACTCTAAACAAAGGCTATTGAAAGCTGTTCGTTTTAAATATCTAAAAAGGAATAATTCCGTTGTTTCTGGGGTTAGAAAAAAGGAGGATCATTACATATGGTTGAAAAAATTCAGCCTAAGAAGATTTCGTAATTCAACAACAGGAATGTGAGTCGATCGGTAAAGTAAGATGAGATAAACGTTAAGAAGGAAAGAAATTAACGCAGAGAGAACATCTCCTACACATTTTTTTTTTCTATACAGGCATATTAAAGTAAATTCATTATAATCAATTTGATTGATATTTATATTTTGACGTTGTTGATAATAAAAATATAATCTATACATATGTAATTGAAAACTTATAGTTTTACTAGTTAAAGATATTAAAGTTGAACTATAGTTTACGGGTAAGAAACTATGCCATGTTGGTTATTGAGACGGATTAGTAAATGGGGTTAAAAAATATGCATTGTTGAAATTAACAAGACATATTTTTAATAGCCAGCGTTTCGGCCATATCTTTGATGGCCACCATCAGAGCTAAAAACTGAACAGTCATCTAAGGCAGGTCAAAACGTTGGGACATAAATATAGTATTTTTACTTGACCGTGTTGTTTCTTTTTGACTACATCCCTTATCAACTGTTAATTTTGTTTTTATTCCAGATCTTTTTTGATAATTTTTCGAAATAAATCAACGAGATTAAACATGGTTTCCCAAAATTAACGCAAGATTTGGATATGTGCAGTAAAATGTTGGTAACCCTAAAAAAAAAAAAAAAAAAAATAGACATTTGACAGTTTAGGATTAGTAATAATGCATAAGCACGGCAGAACTACGTGCTTTCAATATTGAATAAGATCTCCAAAATAAGTTTGCCGGCAGCAGTTCGAAAATTTCGTAGATGATGTTTTATCTTCATCAACTATGAAGGGATTCATTGAAAACTAAGGGAGACTGGATCGGTAGGAGACGCTAAACACAATGATACGTTTCCTTATCGTGTACTCTCTCGTTTAGATGATCAGACACCTGTTCAATAAGTGAGGAAAGCATCAACGAAATTCAGCTATATTTATTCCTTATAGTCATAGAAATTATCGACCAAAGAGAGCTTATGTGCCAGCATGTGCTGTTCCATAAATAACCCTACAATGTACATTATGATTCAATAACAAAACAACAATCTATAGGCTATAAACTTTTTTCCTATTTAATTCAAATCCAGCGTCAATTTAAGGACAACTCATATAAGCAAAATTTAATGCGTTTTATAAAACTATCGTGTCCGAGAAAGTGCAGTTAGACGGTTACGTCAATAAATTATAACAGTTAAACGTTCCAGTTTGAATATATTGTGAAAAAATACTTTTCCTTATAATTAATATCCTCGCCTCAAAACTGCTAAATACAGTCGAAAGATAGATAAAATAAAAAATAAAATAAAATTTATGTAGAGATGACGTGGGGTATAAGAGAGACAGGCTATCGACCTAGCCTCTATTCCTTGCCCTGCTCGCAGCTCTGCCTTTTATAGTCGTTCACTGTCCACTTTCAATCAGAAGCTCACCTGTTAGAAACGAAAGGAACAAAATGAGGTTTTTTTTTTCTTTAACTTTATTTATTTAGTTTTACTAACTAAATAGTTTCTTATTTAAAAAAAGAAAAATAAAATCACTAGCCCACCGTATTAAATTAGTTCAAAGGTTTTATTTGTCTCTATTTCAGTGTATCTATAACAGCAGGCGGATGATTCAAACATTGATCGTTCAAAACTCATATCCCGTAAGCATAACAAAGTACATGAAAGCTAATGATTTCAAAAATAAATTCCTTTTATCACATGTTTGTAAGTCAACGGAGACAGGGTTCGCGCGTTAGAGAAGAAACTGTTCATAAATAGGACACCATCAGCGAATTTTAAATGATATTAAAATACCTCTACCGTTTGAACCCCCGAGGAGAATAATATAAAGAGGCGGACATTATAAAAATTGAAATCAAATATATTTATAAATAGTCGAATAGGCTAAGACGTGTGCAATAAAAAATCAAAACTAAACACATTAGAGCGTTGTCAGCACTTGGATCGGTGACCATCCTCGGAGGAAAGCCACGTAGGCCTTACCCATGCTATTACCCCCCCCCCCTTCTCCAGAATATATAGGCTACTGAAGGTAACACGCACCGACCGGACGTGGGAAACATGATCCTACCCGATGTATCTTGATCAGGTATCGCAAGGTGGTCTTCTAGGATGTAGCCTCCAGGAGGATTGGTACAAGGTCGGTCAGTTTCGGGGAATGACATTATAAAAAGAAAACATAATCTGTGGATCTAGACCAAGTAGTCACTGTCCTCAAACCACAGTGTTTGAATGCACATCGGTGGGAAGGTAACCTGCGAATTTGTACCAAAGGAAAAAATAATTGAGATAAAGTTAGCCTGTCGCTGTACTGTGGAAACCACAGTTCACAGTAATTTTAGGTGGGTTGTCCCTCCATAATGCATGCGCGGTCAAAGATCTACATAGGTCTGTAGTGCCATCAGAAAAAAAAATATGTATATGTATTAGATCTCTGAATCCAAAAGAACAAAATATAGAATTATAAAATCAACAATTTTACTATTCTCAATAAACTGCATTACTAGAAAAATGGAATTATTCCTAAATTCGAAAGGATAAATGAAGTTTTTAGTACAAAAAACCGTACATTAAGCACAGATGGAACTCACTCAATGAAATAGCAAAAACAGTGAAATTTAAAAAGAATAAAAAAAAAAATTTAAAAATAGGAGGGAAAAAAAAGCGATTGGGAAAGTATGCCTGGCAGGCGGGCCTCTAGATGGAGATATGGCCTATAACATATTGATCGCTTCGTCTCTCTCGCACTCTTTCTCTATCCTTCTCTCTCTCTCTCTCCACTCACACACTGCCTCTCCTACTCTGCTATCTCACACACTCATAAGCACTATATCTATCCCTCTCGCTCAATCTCTTATCGCTTTTAGTTATTGTTTATGTTTTATCACTTCTAGATTGTCATTTAAGCGATAAAGCGTACTTTCAGCCTTAGGCAACAGTCTCCATACCAGAAGATTTTTTTTATATATTTTTAAAAAATTAATATAAAACTTTTAAGGTAACTGGAAAAATACTTCTGTCTCCATTGAATTGCGCTCATAATATAACACAAAACATTGTTTTATTCATAATTCTCAATATCATTTATAACGAACTATAAATTAACCAATCTTTTAATTCTTGTTGGTCATTTGAGGTAAGAATGATGGTATAGAAGGAACAATACAATGAAGACTGATCAATTAATTGCTACTTCTATTGGATTTTTTTGAAAACTAGTTTCCAATGTTAAACATTCATAATCAGTTTTAAATCATACAAAATGTTCAAAACATTGTTATTAGGATTATATGGAATAAAGTTTTCAAAGACAAGAAATCATATGAATTGCTTCATAAGATTCATCTTTGGGTTCGACAGACGGCATCACGTATCTTGCCGGTACAATGAGCTAGGGTGGCTTTTCCCCGATTCTCGACGGCAATACTTCCTCGGCACTTTCCTATTCCAATAATTAAAAACCAATATACCTTCCTATATCCTAGACCTACTTACTCTGCGTTCCTCTATTTACCACCTGAATACAAGATCCCAACCTTCCAACCTGTATACCCCCTTACATAGAACTGCCTCCTTTAAAATCTTTCGTCATCCGTGCAACCTCTTTTTGGAATTCCTTACCTATCCATATTCGCAAAGCCTTTTCCTTAACTTCTTTTAAACATCTTTTATTTATCTATCTCCTCGATCTTCAATCTTCCGCAAAAATGTAAATAATATATACTAAATGTAGAAGAAGAAGAAGAAGAAAATGAACTTTATTCTGGCACTACTTGTCCCCTAAGAATAACATATGATAACAGTACATAGGACAATCATCTGGCTTTGATGATTAATTATAATAAATAATAATTATAGATAATTATAAAAAATTGATTAATAATTAAATTATGTGTTACAAAATAACTGAGACATCTTGTAAAAGGATACATCTTATGTATACAATTGTAATGTATATTACATAGATATTCATGTTTTACATTAGCTCGGAAGATTGAAAATTAAGGAGGTAAAGAAATAAATTATGTTTAAAGGAAGTTAGAGTGGAGCTTTTTCGAATTGAGATGGGCAATGAATTCCATAAAGAGGAAGCACGGATAATAAAGGATTTCTCGAAGGATGCAGTTCGATGCGCTGGAGTGTATAGGTTGATGGGTTGGGTTCTAGTATTTAAGAGGTGAATGGAGGAGCGCAGAGTAAGGAGGTCATGGATATAGGTGGGTTTTTTGGTTTTCAAGGTTTGAAATATGAGAGCACCCAGGAAGTATTGACGTCGAAAACTGGGGTAAAGCCACCCAATTTCAGAATACCTGTGAGATATGTGAGAACGTCTGGAGATCCCGAAAATAAATCTAATGAAAGAGTTAATTACTCTTTTACATCTCATCTCGAGTTCATCAGACAGACAAATGTACATAAGTGTGTTAAAATTTTTACTGTTGTTTTTTATTTATTTTTGTTTTACTTAATTTTAATTTTTTTTTTTTCTTGGTTTCTGCTCTCTTCTTTTTTTTTTCTTTTTTTCTCATAATTTGTAATACTGATGTGCTGATTTGTAACTAATCTCAGCCAGACAATTGTACTTTTTTATTGTGCACTTTAATTATTCTTAGGGGACAGTCTGTCCCAGAATAAAGTTTATTTTTCATTATAATTTTATTCAGGTACTCACCTGAGGAGGTCAAACGGACTTCTGAAATATATCAAGAGTGGAAGAGGAAGGGCCAGGTAGGTTAAATTCTTTTTGTTGTTTTTTTCCCCTGGGTTTTCCCAATGACTAATTGTATTTTTCCGTTTCTATAGGAAACAAATTTAACATGGAACTATTGGAAATCTTTATCTGGTAATTTAAAGAAAAATCTGGATTGGTCTTTAAACGATTTTATTATTTCTAATGATTCATAAATATTTAATTTTAGGCTATTTTATACTTGATATTTCTTTTTCGAATTATTGGTATATTATTGTATGCTCTAATATGTTCTTTAAATCTTCGATTTGCCTATAGTATTCTTACCGACTCTGAAGCTAAATACACGTGAAAAACTGGGAAACCTCACCCTCACTATCAATCTAAATTAAAATAACCATTAATTCAAAAAAGACTCAGGAGTGAAACTAATTCATCAAGTAACATATAGCCTGAAATTAAATATTTATGAATCATTAGAAATAATAAAATCGTTCAAAACCAACCCAGATTTCTGTTTAAATGACCAGATATACATTGGAACGGAAAATGACAATTAGTCGGAGGGAAAACCCAGGGGAAAAAAACAAAAAATTTAACCTACTCTTCTCCTTCCACTCTTGATGTATTTCAGAAGTCCGTTTGACCTCCTCAGGTGAGTACCAATATATTTGATTTCTTGTCTTACATTTTTGAAAAATTCAGGATATATGATCCATGTAATAAATTGCTGATGCTTAGAAAATTTTGTATGTTTTAGAACTGAGGATGAATGTTCAATATTCGAATATAGTTAATTATTTATATTGATGAGATATAGTTGACTGTTAAGTATTTAGAAAAGTAGATTGTTGGGGTATGCAGTCATAAAGATATACAGCAATTAAAAATAAGTTTTTAAATTTCTGTGTATCTTTATGGCTGCATACCCCAACAATCTACTTTCTTAATTATATACAGCTAATTATTCGAATAATTCCAATAGAAGTGGCAATTAATTCATCAATTCTAATTTTAATACTTGAGCCACCTCGTAACCTTCAAGACAGTATTGCTGTCATTACGTAGTGGTGAATAAGTTGCTACTCAATTGAGAAAAAAATGGAGTCATTTTCGATGTAACAACCTCAAATTCCATGATTCAATCCCACAATGTACTGGTCAACTTTTAGCTCCCTCCCTAGTTCACTAACACTTTAGCTGTTTGTTGAGCTCGAGATGAGACTGAAAAGATTAATGAACTGTTTCATTAGATTTATTTTGGGGGTCTCCAGGCGCTACCACATCTCTTCCTAGTATAAGTTAAGGTGGCTCAAACCTAATTTAAGACGACACTATAACTACTCCAATTTTAAACAGTAAACAGCAAAACACCCTCCTCTTTTATCAAACCCCTAGTTCAACGGTTCTCAGTTCATATCTTAAATATATACCGACTTATAAATTAATTCTAACATCATTCAATTCGGATTATTCATAACGCCAATAACATCAACACCTCAACAAAAAATTAGATCTGTTAGATTCGAAACAAGATCTGATGTATGTTGTTAATATACTATCTATGTGTCAACAAGACATCAACTACATATATTTTTTTAAGCTGAAATTAAATTAAACAATGGACAATTTATTTATAACTATTTGGGACACCCCTCCTAAGATAACACATACCCTTTCCAAAACCTTTTACAAAGCTCCAGGATTCCAGTACCTGGCTACTAACATAGGTCAGATGTCAGCTAACTGGATAATTATTTGGCTGCAATTTTGTGATTTGTTGTTATACTGTTTAGTTAATTTTTTTTATTTCTTTTTATTTCATATTTTATTTCAATTCATGTATTATTGTAAAGGTGTTTTAATGTGCAAACACCCAGATTATACATTGGATTCAGTACATAGGAATTAAATTCGACAGAAGAATGACCCTCATTTAAAACGTGTCGTGGGTTCGAATCCCACCAGAGCAGGTTAAGATTTATTCCCACCCTGGCTAGAATAGGTTGGTAACCTGTAGGATAACCCGTCCTTCCTGCCCTAGTTGGAATACATAAGGACATTAAACCCCAAAGAGCAAACAAACAATTAGGAGGGCAAGCAGGACTCTGAGTGTTCCCTCGCTGTCCTTTCAGCTGTGTCACTAGACAATTTATTAAGACACTTTCTTATCTATAGATTTTATTTTATAGAAATACACTTCCTATAGTCTCTAAAGATTTTATCAGTTTTTAATTAGTTTTTCTTTATCCATATTAAAATGTTGTTAACACAACACTATAAAGCTAGATGTATGTTACTACATCATTATTATTATTTTTAGGGGTATAGTACTTTGTTGTGAATTCCATCATTGTACTGAGTTACCCAACTCTCCACCCTTCGGCCTCAGAAAATCATCATATCCTGGTAGATCTGAAAAACAGTATCCTTATAGTCATCTCTTAATCCCGCCCCGATCCACCACTGCCACGGTTTTGTATTATTGTATTTGTATTTGTATATTGTACAAATTTAGTAAAAACATTCGACGGGGAGGGGTCGTTAGCGTTGAAAAACATCTCCAGCCTCCCTTAGAATGCGTTAACAAAGGTGGAACATCCTTCCGCCATCTTAAAATTGTTAAATATTCTAATGTTAATAAAATAGTATACTTATAAGGATAACAATGGCGGAATTTCCTTCGGATAACATAAAAACCGTTAAATCCTGGAATATTTCAACATATTATCCTTAAGTTACAAAATATCGAAAAGGATCTCCAAAAAATAGGAATCAGAAGATGGAAAACGAAAGCCAAGGATCGCAAGGAATCGTGGAACGAATTGTAGAGGAGGCCAAGGTTCTTCAAGAGCTGTAGAGCCCTACAATAAATAAATTATCCTTAAGGACGAAAAACTAATAAAATCAATAAATCTTGAAAAAAAAAATAGAATCCTTAAGTACGAAAACTAATAGATATATGTCCTCCAAATGATCCAAGATGCCCTTTTACCATCTTAAAACAGCATCCTTCTTTTTTAATCATTTTTGTATTTTACAGTAGTAAGGATTAGTAATGAAACAAATTCCTTATTGCAAGAAAAGCCGAGTTGTAAGGTTGTAAGGTTTGTTGAACCGGTGAAACACCAAATTGCAACGAGCTGAGACCTAACGACTAGCAAGATTAATGAGAAGACAAAAGATGAAAAGAGCAGGTTGTGGAGGTAATTAATGACGTCACTACCTTTGCGTCATGGCTTGTCGGGAAAAACATCCATGAATTAAATTTTATTATATCGCCCCCAGCGGTAATGATAAACCCTGTTCAAAAGATATCTTCCTAATGGATTCCCAGCGTCACAACTCAATTCAATCCTGCTACTTCAGAATTGAGTTTGGTTCGCGAGGTTTGTGAAGGGATGAGAATTTAATCTGTTCGATTTCATTTTAAAATTTAAAAAAAAATATTTAGTTTCATTTCTCAAATAAATGGAAAATATATTTGTATTTATTAGTGAGTAATATGTTCATGAAGGTTGTATTACGACTACATCAAGAATTCAGATCATTTTAACACTTATTGAATGAAAATAATATAAATTAATTAACTAGCAACTAAAGTAAAAATAAATAATCTTGAAAGCTCGAATCCATATTTGAGTATTTTCTAACACTAAATTTCACTTTAATTTAAATGCATATTCCAGTTTTTGAAATTAATGTGTCTTTTGGCTGGGGGGTCTGTACTTTTTTGGTGAAACGTTTTTTTCACAGTCGAAAAAGTATCATTTTCATCAAGCTCTAGCTCTAGCATTGTTGGTGTTGCTCGCATCGAAAATTCGTTGACTGTTTTTTGATCATAAATTTAACAGAGAACATTTTTTGTTATACAACATTTGTCGCAAGGGACTACCGTTTAAGAGCTATAATAGGTTTGAATGAAAAAAAAAAATTACTTTTAGCTCGTTTATTGACTCGTTTCTGTTGTTCGGATCGAAAATTCGAGAAATCGAAAAAGCATTAGATTATATATAAATATATCCATGATCTATTGAGTTTCCCTATCAGAGAGAAATTGTGTTTTTAATTTTTTTTTTTTCCAAATGCCCTAGACCTCGGATCGAAAATTCGAGAAATCGAAAAAGCATTAGATTATATATAGATATATCCATGATCTATTGAGTTTCCCTATCAGAGAGAAATTGTGTTTTTAATTTTTTTTTTTTCCAAATGCCCTAGACCTCGGATCGAAAATTCGAGAAATCGAAAAAGCATTAGATTATATATAAATATATCCATGATCTATTGAGTTTCCCTATCAGAGAGAAATTGTGTTTTTAATTTTTTTTTTTTTTTCCAAATGCCCTAGACCTCGGATCGAAAATTCGAGAAATCGAAAAAGCATTAGATTATATATAGATATATCCATGATCTATTGAGTTTCCCTATCAGAGAGAAATTGTGTTTTTAATTTTTTTTTTTTCCAAATGCCCTAGACCTCGGATCGAAAATTCGAGAAATCGAAAAAGCATTAGATTATATATAGATATATCCATGATCTATTGAGTTTCCCTATCAGAGAGAAATTGTGTTTTTAATTTTTTTTTTTTTTTCCAAATGCCCTAGACCTCGGATCGAAAATTCGAGAAATCGAAAAAAAGCATTAGATTATATATAAATATATCCATGATCTATTGAGTTTCCCTATCAGAGAGAAATTGTGTTTTTATTTTTTTTTTTTTTTTTTCCAAATGCCCTAGACCTCGGATCGAAATTCGAGAAATCGAAAAAGCATTAGATTATATATAGATATATCCATGACCTATTGAGTTTCCCTATAAGAGAGAAATTGTGTTATTATTTTTTTTTTTTTTCCAAATGCCCCAGACCCAATATTAAAATCCCAATTAGATACTTAGGTTTAATTGACTGATGATAAATTTTCTTCAATTTTGTAGAATACTGCACTTAATACCTTCGCCCTCTCTTAAAAGAAGCGAACTTGGATAATTTTAACTAATAATTGTTAGTAAGTTTTGAATATACATTATTGCCTCAATGATATTTTCTCGCATAGCAGTAATTTTTAATCTAGTAGAAATTGCACAGATTAGGTGTTGAAGATTACGTAAAAGCATAATTTGACATTCATATTTTTATTTTAATCTATTATTGTGAATCCAGATTGACAGAGACTATTAAGATACTTTTGCGGATAATGGACTATGACAATAAAAGGCCTCTAAATTATTTTTTACACTTAATATAAAAATTTTATGTAGTACAGGATCGACATTTTAAATTGATAATTTTTATTCGGCAGAAATAATTTTATTTATTTCATCTGGTTATTTATAGATTTTACTTTCTAACCACTAAAGTATCTTACAGTGTAGCAAACCTCGTTTCTGCCACTCTACATTGTACATTTAAATTTTTATTGTTGTAAATTTTATAATTGTTAAACCTCTCTAGAACTATAGAAACGATGTAGTTAAAATTTCGTAGAGATGGGTTCAGAAGTTGTACCGTTCTAAACTCCATTACGGAATGGTGCTAACCATTATCGGCCAATTTTCAGACTTCACTGGAATCCACATGTAGCACCACATATTTGAATCATTTTTTATAATTTATTACCATCAACCTCTATATAAAACCGTATCTTTGTAACCTCATATGTAGAATGGCGCCCGCCTCCTGTCGGTTAATTTTTCAACTTCATTGTTATCCACATATCGTCGCCACTGTGTAAAACTAGCGAATGTGAAAAATCACTTTTTTTCTTTCGTTGTTTACCGCTGCATTCCACAAGGTCTTTAGGTAAAATTTCGAAACTGATAGGCTATTACAATACAATCAGTAAAATAATTTCTTCGAATTTCTAGCATTTTACCACAAGTTAGGCTTGTAGAATAAATCGGTAAAGGAACGAACTAAAAAATAAAAACTTAAAAACATTTTTTTTCACATTCATTAGTTTTACATAGTGGTAACGATATTATCGCTTCTTTAATCACGAAGTAGATTTTATTATTGTTTAACCATCCTAGAACTATGAGGGTGATGGAGTTTAATATTTGGTACAGATTGGTGCAGTAGTTTTCATAGTTATTGATTACAAACGATAAATGGCTTGTCTTTTTATTTAATAGTATAGTAGTATTATCATTCGAAGAGTATCTACAGTCATCACTTATTATTCATAAAATATATTATATGAAGTATTACAATAGAAGTCGTAAAACCAAGACCTACGCCGACTCAAATCAAGAAACAACAAGAAAGTGCCCTATTCCAAACTGTTCCGAGGGACTCGACAAGTTAACCCGGGACCAGCCACAACCACTAACACAACCACAACCTCTAAACCCATCCATATTTCAACTTGGACCGAACACACCCAATTCAAATTCCTTCCTCCTTTCCATCGAATGCTAATCAGATGAACATATTGACACCCTTTGTATGTTCGAAATTCCTCTTCCCATCTTATTTCTACTCAATAGAAATCTTAAACGTCGCCTGTCAAACCTTTTCCAATATTTCCTTTGAGCGCAAATTGTGTTCGAAATCATTCGTCTGAGATTGTAACATGAATCACATAACAAAAGGTCTCAATATTTGCAAAAAAAAAAGTATCAAAATATTCACCCTCTCCTGGGCATGGTCTATCAATGATGACACAAAGGTCCCCTAAAGAAATTTCTTAAACATTTACTTCAGAGAACCAGTTGTCCGAAATCAATTAATACACTTTGGATTTGAAATGTCTATTGGAATAGTGTCGGCCTCTTCTCACATTTAATCAATTTCATGCCCTTGTGATCTCTATTCTAATACCAATTCATTAAGTAGGATTCCCATGCACTAATTTGTTACAATATGGAAGGGATATGTATTGGAATGAAAAACTGGCTGTTGTACGTGGTCCTGAACATGCTGCTATAATAGCATCACTATTATACACTTATTTTTATAGAAATCGTTCAAGAAAAATATTTCCTTATCAACTACAAACTCGGGAGGACCGAACTTTGTTGAACGGACGTTCTTGAGTTTAACGAGCCGACTGTGGTTCTCCGTAGAAAGTCAAGACAAGCTATTGAGTTGTTCAACGTGATATGGTGTCTTGACTTCTTGCGCAGAAAAAATCATCAAACTCTATTTGGAATTTGCAGGATTATAAATTAAAGCTGAAAGAGAGAAAAAAACTATATTTGAATTTTAAGTATTTACTATTTACATGGTTACAATAATAATGACAAAATCAAATCTTTAGAAAAGAAAAAAATAACGAAATAGTTAAATTCCAAGAGTCAAGTGTGCTCCATGAGCCACATATTTCCCGAAAGAAAACTAGCATTTTTGCTTTCCTTTGCCTTAATCTTCAGTGAACCCTTGAGCTCTAGGAATTCCGAATTCATTTCAAAGAACTCGACATGTTTTACCGGTGACCAGCAGTAGGCCAAAAGTGAAACGTTTTTGGGTAGTAACAAGGGCGATTACCCATAGTTTGATAGTTCGATATTAGGACCATCGATAGATGAACTATCGATATATAGAACTATCAACTATCTTCCTAAACTAAATCAAGACACTATCTGAGTTGACTAGGAGGCAGGTGTCTTGACTTCCTGCGCAGAAAAAATCATAAACTCGTTAAAAGCTAAAAGAGGCAAACAATATATTGTAAATCTACTCCCGAATAATCACTTTTGAATCGATGAGGGAATTATTTTTTTAATCGAACATGTTTTACACCGATCTTTGTTCGATCTCTCTCGACTGTTCAAAATTTTGGAACATGTTTTACTCGTGACCTAGTTGGTCAAAAACGATACGTTTTGGGGGAACGCATAGTTTGACATGCTCCAGCTATATTGGTGTAGCTCGGATCGAAAATTTGCTTAGTTTTAACTTTCAAGAAATTAAATGGAAAATATTTTTGCTATATGATATTTGTCGCTAGGCCTACCGTTTACGAGCTATAGTAGTTTGAAAGAAACACATTTTAGACCCTTGGTTTTTCTCAACATTGTTTACTTCAAATAATCATTAATTGTATATTTAATTTTAATAATTTAAAATCATATAGGTAAACAGAAAAACATTAAGAACTTAAGGGCGTTCAGCAAGATGTTATTCTTTCTTTAGCCGGAAGGCTCAAGAGGCTAATTTTTTTGTTATTTTTATTTAATTGAATCAGCTTTTTTGGATATAGAGTAAATTGTCGAAGCCGCATTAATGAAATAATTAATCACAACTTACCAGTAGAAATATACACCGACATCGCCAACGCGAGAATAAATGTTAATGAATGCTAAATCAGAAATAAATATTATTCTCACATAAATACCGACTTTTGGCGTTGACTGGTTGAAGATCATTCTAAGAATAAAATAAGTCCCAAGTGAAAAGTAAACAAAGGATTAAATGCTATTTTTCAAACCATATAAGCAATAATGATTAAATTCGTTATTATATTTTTTTCGAATAATATTGTATTTACAGAAGCATTTTTATAGGAATAGATATTTCTTTCATATATAAAAGATAGATTTGTCAATAAAAGTTATGCTTTCCAAAAAAAAACAGACACTCTAGGTTGCAATTCTAAACCACAGTGAGCCGTTTGGGATACGGACCAGGAGAGCTTACTTTTAAGTTATGAAGGCCCCATAGAATCAATCTAGATCTTCTCAATTTTTCTAGAAGAGATAACTAATATTATGAAACTCAAGGAACATCAGTAACTACTAAATCTAAAATCCTTTATGGCTTATAGTTTTTTTTTTTTTTCCAGATATTTAATTTGCATCTCTAACACCTTTCATAAAACACCATTCCACAAAAAATATTGACTTGAAAGAATACCAATATTTTAATTAATCTTAATCAAAGCATATTTTAACTTCAACAAATAGGTTTAGTTTTAAAAATTGGGCTCAATTAAATGGTCATAACTACTTAAAATGATGATTCAACTGGTTGATGGACAAGCCGATTTTTAAATTTAATACGGAACATTGACAATCTAGACGTTGGTTGTAATTCTGCCTACTGGTTCACATAGATAGTGTAAGAGCTCTTAAGAAGGATTAAGATATTTCAAAGATTTAGATATTTTTAGATCTTGGTCTTGATATATTCCAGCAATCTTGGCCGATGCAATATTAAACCGACGATCTGGAGAGCGGGGGTGGTGGGGCAGGGGGGGGGGGGGGGGTAGAAGTTCCCAGGGTCAGAGCTAATAGCCTATTTATGAAAGAATTTATTGGAAACTCCAACTTCTTCCTTCCACAGGATTAACGAACCTTCCTTGAGAAGAATTTTTAAACTGACAAAAATCACAAACTTTATCCCCTAAAATTTAGCTAAAATAGAATTAAAAGTCAGATACATTTTTTACAGGAAATAAATTTAAATTAAAAAAAATATATATGAAATAATAATTATAACATAAAATACTATTGTATATATATAAAAGATGATATATGTATCTATTTTAAAATAGAACTATATTATGAATATATACATGAGAAAAGAAAAAAAAAATACTAATACTAATATGCTAATATAATAATTACAATGCATTCAGAAAGAAAAAAAATATAAAAAAGAAATCAATGAAATAAAATAAACATAGTGAATATAAAGGAAAAGATATATAAAGAAAAAAAAATTAACTATTTGAATGTTAATAAGACAAAATATTTACAAATACCCGAAAATATATATTTACACATCTACTTACTGTTCTCTTATATTATATAGCTATATGAGACAAAAATAAAAAGCAATTTTTTAAACAGACAAATGATTAAAATTGACAAATTTACCAATAATGATATAATTATTGAAGTAATTCATTGATATCGGATATAGTCGAGATTAACTGACTGGATTTTTAATTATTACACATATTGGCGGCGTCTAACTGGGATTTAAGGAGATATTGGAATAGGAGATTTGAATGAGTTTAAGGAAGGAGCATGTCTAATTTCAGGAGGTATGGAGTTCCAGAGGGTAGTGGATCGAGCTAGGAAGGAGTGTTGGTATAATGCTCTTCTGTGGAGGGGAGTATACAGGCCAGAGGAACGTGATCTTGTTGTGAGTTGGAAGAGGACGGAAGACTTGAATTTCAGTAGGTTATAGATGTAGGGTGGGCAATGGTTATTAATGACATGGTACAGGAAAGTGCCCAGGAAATATTTTCTACGGGAGGATGGATAGAGACAGCCCAATAGTCCAAAATCATCTCCATTACAACTAATAACTTTATCCCACCGTGATGCAAGATCCCAAATACCGGTTTAAAAAAAAATTATTGATCTTTGCAGGTAAAAAACTGATTTAATTCCAATTCTAGGCTTTGCTAATTATCAAAACATTTCTGAAGGAGACAATTGCCCAGAGATCTGAAAAGGTTATAATCAGTGGGGTGAAAGTCGGGAGAATATTGTGGGTGGGGCAATGTTTCCCATCCAATTTCTATTAATTTATGTCTAGTCAAATTTGCAGTGTGTCGCCTCTTATTCGCCTCTGATAACTTCTGAGGGATCCATTTATCCATTTTTATTTTTTTTTATTTTTCCCAATTGATGTAGTTTTCTCCAGGCTGTTGTTTGTAAAATATTTAACTGCTTACCTATTCCTGCACATGTTTGGCATGGATCTGAATCAATTAATTTTCAAATTTACTGTTCGTAGGCAACTTGAGCTCTTCCAGAACGAGCATCATCTTTAAGCGTTCCACCGCATTGACGAAATTTGGGAAACAAAAATTGAGCTTTTACTTTTAGAGAGTACCTTCTCACCAAACACGTAGCATATTTTTCGAGTAGCATCGGCTGAATTCGACTTTATGACCGAATTTGAATTTCAACACTCGGCATTTTTATATATTCCTTTAAATGATCAGCAGTGAATGGATTAAAAGGTAACCCCTATTTCAAAGACAGTAAATAATATTGTCTACGTTGGAAAAGGTCGCATTGAAAATAGAATTATAACAAAGACTAAATAAATCTTAATTAATTAAAAAACGACAGGACTTTTTGAAGCGGCCAGGTATCTTTATAGAGACCATACGTTAAACTATTCCTTCATATTACCCTATGAGACCAATTAAATCAACGAAAGAAATCCTAAAGGCACTGAGCGGAAGAAGTTTAGGAAAAATGGGATGATACAAATGCAGAATATTACAAGACAAGAGGCTGCAAATATGAGGGAATCATTGCCCTAGATGGAGGGAGAGCTATAAAGATCTGCCTTGATATTGCTGGCGCGTGTCAGATACGAATAGAACAAGAATCCTTCCCGAGCACGTTCTCAGCAATGGCAGCCAATCTCTGCTCTTCCAATGTTTTACAGCTAGGAATAATCATACATCCACTACTATTTTGGATACCATGAAACAACGGTATTTCCCCCCCCCCCATCAATATATAAATATATATATAATAAACTATTTATTGAAATTTGCAACTGTATACAATATAAAAATAAATCAAGTCAACTTGATTTTAATGCTAAAAGTGGGTTATCTGGAATGGAGTGTGAAGCAAGTTGTAATATTAATGAATTTGAATAGTTGTGTAGTTTGCTATGAAAGGATGGATATCTGGTTTGGGCTAAGTCAGAAACGTAAGCTACATTAAGATCTTTGTGGATAAGTTTTTTTGTGACAAAGTAAGAATATTGAGAATTTTTCTAAGGATTCTGGATTGCATGGATTGGATACGAGATGAATTGGATGGTTTGATGGAGCCTCAAAGCTCAACTCTATATGTCCAAATTGTTCTAAACACTGTTATGTAAATGAGTAACTAATACATCGGAAAGTTTAAACGTTTGTCAAGTAAATGCTGAAGTAGTCGAAAAGGACGGGCAGTTCCAAAAAACTTAGATACAAGAACAGATTTATTATGAGCCCTGCGTTCCTAGCTGCCTCGTTGCATCCGGAAAACACCTGCATGAGGGAATTCTTATTTCTTTCTGTGATAACAACGAATTAGAAATATATTTTATTGAATTTCATAAAGCATGGAGTTTTATCAATATAATCAAAAAATTGATTGATAAACCAGGGCCTGACTGCATCCCTCATCATCTTCTAATATGACTTCACAGTTAACTATACTATTCTTATTAAATTATTCATATTTCAATTCGATAATGATTTGGGTCGTGGTAACTAATGGGCTCCTCGTTAAGTTTATAACTTAGCTTATACGATTGCTTGAGACATAAAAGTGAGTTATAGTATTTTGAATTTTTCTATCCCAATGACACGACCCTGAATCCTCTCCTTCTAGAAACATCTCTATTCTAAAGATTTTAAAAGCAAGCGATGACGTTTGCCTTGACGCAGCCGCCTGAGAAGAAGCGAGTGAATAGACTTTTAACGAGACAAGTATCAGAGGGAAGTATACTCCGTTATAAGTGCTACAGCCCCTAGCCTTTAGATCTTCACGACTCCCACACCCCTTAAATAAAAGAACAGAATCATTACGAGTAGCGAGAGGGACATAGCCAACGGTAATGAAGAGGACATTTCCATCTCTTACATTAAGGGCTCGATGGTATCGCAGTCACGGGGGTCCCCTATCGTTGTTTAATTCCTCATTTTCTTTTCCCAGGGGGGTTTTCTTTTGAAAGGGTAGATTTCTTATAGAACCTGTACAAAAGCACGAAACTTTACAAATGATAGCCTAGATCCTGAAATAAGCATTTGAGAAAAAAATAAAACAGGCTATTTTACGGAACGGCAATTTCAGTCATGCACTACTTATCGCAGATCTGTCACAAGATTTTGTATTTCATAGCTGATAGGACAAGAGTACACCGGGTCATTTCACGAAAAATGTCCTTTTGGGGCAACTATAAAAGTATAAACTTATTTATACTTGTAACTTGCTTCTAGATAGTAATAATTGAGGATTTTTGAACGTTTTTTTCACATTCAAAAAAGTAACAAGCTCTAGGTCTGTTGGTGTTGCTATAATCGGGAATTTGATGACAATTCCCTAGTCAAAAATATAACGGAAAATATTTTGTGTTATATAGCATTTGTTGCCAACCGTTTAGGAGCTATATTGGTTAGAATGAAAAGAGTCAGATAGTAACGATTTTTTCATAATCAAATGTTTGACGTTTTTTTCACCCTACAAAAGTAACATTTTGACACGCTTTATATCTGTTCCTATAGGTTAGGTCAAACACCTGCTGATAATATTCTTATAAGAAATTAAGTGGAAAATATCTTTTGTTTAATATAATATTTGTCACTAGGACAAACCGTTAAGGAGATAGTTGATTTGAATGAAAAAAGTCACGTTTGAAATGGTATTGTCTCTCAACTTTGTTTATTTCGAATAATCATTGGTTGTTAATTTAATATAATTATCAATTGAAGTAATTTGCACCTTTTAATATCAAAATTTAAATGGGCAAACAGTAGATTATTGATAGACATATCCATGATCTATTCTTTTTCCCAGTCAGGGAGAAAGTAGATTTTACGGCTGCCTATATGGAATCGTGTTTTTTTGTTGTTGTTTTTTTTTTTCTATTTATTGAAATTCACAACTGTACACAAATAAAATACAAATACAGATACCTAAATAAGATTATGATGCTCTGAATAACATGTCAATTTTTGGTAAAGCAACTATCCATTCGCAGCACTTCAATAAGTTCTATATTAGAAGGTCCCAAGGCCATCTTTTTTTCAGGCGCCTCGCTGGGTTATCTGGGATGGAGTGTGAATATTATTGAATTTGAATGGTTGTGTAGTTTGCTATGAAAGGATAGATATCTGGTTTGGGCTAAGTCAGAAACGTAAGGTACACTAAGATCATTGTGGATAAGTTTGTTTGTGACAAAGTAAGAATATTGAGAATTTTTCTATGGATTTTGGGTTGTAAGGTTGGATATGAGATGAATTGGATGGCTTAGTGGAGCCATTTATTTATTAAGTTCACTTTTATAGTTCGCTAGTATCTTTTAGTTCGCTAACATTTCGGTCTGTTTTGTAGAATTTTTTCACAGATATAAAAAGCAGAAAGAAGTGCATAAAAAAAATTCAAATAACAAGTAAGTAGTAAATATAACAATTATATCTAAAACATATGTTATAACAGGAATAATAGAAAAAAAATTAAATATATAAATACGAAATAAAACAAATGAATGTATAAATCGCATTAAAATGAGGTTGTTATTTTATTATGATTTTGAAATTTACTCAAAACCTTATTTTATAATCTCTTTCTTATTTTACTCCATTTTTTATGTCTTTCTATTTTTGTCTATTTTATCTTTTATTGTTATATTTTACCATACTTCACCGCTTCATTTAGTCATATCATTCATTTTAATTTGGTGCTATCTCGGATTGTTATAGC
This sequence comes from Euschistus heros, assembly GCA_003667255.2. NCBI lineage: Eukaryota > Metazoa > Arthropoda > Insecta > Hemiptera > Pentatomidae > Euschistus > Euschistus heros. The sequence continues at coordinate 3,541,073 of RCWM02000020.1, forward strand.
TCTAAAGATGCTTTGCAGAGCATACTGATACGTCAGCAGACAAATTAGGATTTCTACAGCTTAATTGGGTTTTTCATCTCTTCCTTGCCATAACTCTGACTACCTTCAACGTAGTTTAAATTTGACTGTTAAAAATATCCTTTATTTACAGAACAGTTTTGTTGATATTTATTTTTTTCAGAATATTTAAGCATTGTCATTACTTCATCCATTAAGTCACCCAAAATAATTTCATAATAAATAAATAAATTGAGGCGTAGAATTCCAAATCCATTTTTAATTTTTTTTTTTTTTTTTTTTACAGCTGGTCGACCAAGGTAAAAATCTAGTTGGATTAGGATAAGGCCTTATTTTTTGTACGGCCGTTTTTGAACTACTTTTGGAGGAAAACCTTCCTCCTAACGAAAATCTTTTAAAGAAAAACATAGAAAAAAATAAAATAAAAATCTGGAAATTGAACTTGGTTTTAGAATTCTACCCCTCAATTAATTTTGGACCATTTCTGTTTCACTCCTCCAATCCCTGGAGTCAATTTTATATAAATAAAAATATCCGCAGCGAAAATTCATTTTCCTTAATTTTTTAATTACGACATCTATATACATGAAGCTGGATCGATCTTAGTGCCAATCTATATTTAATTGTCCAGCATCTTTGGCTTTAATCCTCTTCAAGCCAATAGTCGTAAAAATATTACATTTATAAGAAAATTTTGATTGGATTATCAGAAGAAAAATAATCTATGAATTTAAGACATTACCTTTTTTTCATGGCATTAGGTTGCTTTAAAAAATCGAGATTATTTCAAAGGAAATCAAAACCTCATTGGATATGCTTAACATTTCTGAAAAGAAGAATTAATCCTAAATCCATTATAGCATGGCCTCGCTTACAAAAACTGCAAAATATTTTTTCAATACATTTTAAGGATCGACATTTTTTGTCGGCCCTAATGTATCCCTGATCGATCCTTCTTCCAGCAGTAAGGGTGTTTTATTATAGAAAAATATCTTACTTTTATGCAATCGTAATTTTTTTTCTTTGTTACATTTACGTTTCTTAATGATAGTCAAGATACAGATTCAATGCAACCAATATGTAGAATTTCTGAACTTTAAAAAAAAAAAAATTATTAAATAAAACTTTACTTCTGCTAACATTTCAGGAAGAACTTTTGATAAAGATTACTTTTATCACCCACAACATTTTATACTTTAAATAATTTACATACTCCGTAAATTCCTACGTTCTACATAGTTCGTTATTATCCGTTCCTAACTCATTGATAGAACCTTTAAAGCCATAATTTTTCCATGTTTTCTCTCTACCTGCTGGTGTCCCTCATGGTCACTAGGCCTCATTGTCTACACGGTCTCTACAGTCGACATCACGATTCAACCTACTAGCACCCTAATCTCACATCACAAACCTTAAAGATTATTATAGAAATTAGAGAATTAACAAACAAATTTCAGAAAATTACCTTTACCCTTCGCCATAAATTTCTACATCAAAAACTAATTCGAAATCATTAAATGATAAACCAGTGAAGATACAATCATTAGGTGAAAAGTAAATCTTTATGTGATCTTAGATAATTGTATAAGTTATGATAGAACAAGTACCAAAAACTAAATTATTATATGAACATTTATATCTATTTTAAATAAATATATTCTTCTTCTATAGGAACATTGGATCGAATGCCTAATAAGTAAAGAAGGGTCTGGTTTGACAAATCTGGAGAATGGAGAAATGGCGTATCATGTATGGAAAGATGTTCAAGAAATTAAATGCTCTGACAATGCATGAGCGTTTGAATGATGCTGTTTTTTTGTTTTGATTTTTTTCCTATCCTCCAAATATTTATTTATTTACAAAATCAAGATAAGTAAAATAAGATTTCGGATCCTGTTTTACCTCTCTTGGTATTTGAAAGGCGGTGTCCTCAACAGTAGTTATGGTTCCTCTATAGACTGAAGGTCTTCTTCAACTTGATGAGGCGAGGAAGAGTCGGTCACTCTTCTGGCAGTGGTGGCAATGGAGTCATTCCATAGGGCCAGAACCCTTTCCCTCGGCGAGTGGGTCCGTCAGAGAGAACCTCTAGGCCTGGGAGGTGGGGCTATGTCCCTGAAGAGAGAATTTGACGTGCCTGGGATGGAAAGCACCATCAGTTGTTCTAGGAATTTGGATATATTAGGCCACGGACAATTTGCCAAAGGAAGGTGTTCTGGAATGTCTGGAGAGCATGAAGAGTAGTTTAGTACATATGATGCAGCAGTGGGGCACCATGGAGTAGGGTGGTTCTGATTACAGATTTATAAATTTGTATTTTGAGTCGGAGGGCATAACATCCTCATTCCTATTCACAAAAAAGGAAGATCAAGCGACTGTAGAAATTACCAGCCTATATGTCTCTGCCAGGTGGCTTACAAGCTGTTCACATCCATCCTTCAACAAAAGCCATGGGTTCGTAGAGGAAAATCTTGAAGAGGAACAAGCAGCCTTCAGACCACACCACTAGGCACAAGACTGCAATGATTCATACTGTGGTGCAGTAAAGTCTGGTTTCTTTCTTTGAATTGTTATCCAAAAATTCATTGACACCGCTTGTCCTTAATCTCGTCCTGAGGTATAGGGGAGAGATTATAATTGGTGCCGGTGGCTTTGGTCGAGTCGCTTCTACCGCCAGCTGATTAAATCGGTTGTTTCCTGCAACAGCTGGTCTATTTACTTTAGGCTAGGGCTGTGTGAAAGGGAGTTAGGTAAAGATCAGAATGACGTGAATGGATCTGGTTTTGCAGGAACTCAGTGATGACTTTAATATTAATTCCTTTATAATTTAGGAAGGTACGTGTAAGGAAACATATTTTTAAAGGAACGAATTAAGGAAGAATTATCTTCAGAAGGAGGGAATTAACAATTTTAGACAAGAAACAACTCATCGTTTCTGACTACTTCAAGATTTACTTGACAAACGTGCTAAGCTTCCAATAACTACAACAGACTTATTTACAGTGATTAGACCTATTTGTACATACGCAGTTGAGATTTGTTCTCCATTAAACCTTGCAATTCTTCTCATATCCAATCCTTACAATAAGAATACATCGTAAAATCCTCAGTGCTCCTAATTATGTCACTAACAATCGTATACATAAAGATCTTAATGTACCATATTTGGCCCAAACCAGATCCATATCTTTTATAATAAACTTCATACCCTCTCGAAACGAAAAGTCTCCCAACTTGCCCCAAACTCAATTCCTGATAATCCTTCGAGGCGTAGGAAAAGGGGATGGACAAGAGACCTTAAGTAGAACTTTTATTGAAGTGCTACTAGTAAGTAGTTCTATAAATATTATTGACTTGTCATTGTCATACTCTTTCTCAAAACTAATTGTTGTACATAATGTATACAACTGTAAACATCAATAAATAGTTAAAAAAGAATAATAAATTTGGTTTAGAGTGAGAAATATGGTCAAGAATTTTAGGAAACAGTTCATAATATTTAATATTGTATCCTGTGATTCCGAGAGACCTCCGTATACTACTATAGTCAAAGTGGAGGAATATGAGGAAGGAAAAACGCTTGGCGAACTTTTAGTTAAACTTCTTTTAAGTAAATATTATCTTTTTATAGGACATTTGGTAAGATAACGTCCTCGTGAATTTAGTAATGAAATGCATTATATGGGTAAATTCCGTAGATATATACAGCTGGTGAACTAGAGAACTACAGCTCGCCGGCAAAGGGTAGGAGCGCCCTAAATGAAGCAGAAGATATTGCCTGCAGTTAGCTGCCCCATTGTTCCCTTTCCCTAATGACACAAAGCTCAGCGCAAATATATTTCTCAGAGCGATATTTGATTACAATATTTCAACTGACTCGGGTCTTGAGTTGAATTGGAAAATAGATTTATAAAGGAATAATTTTTTTCTGTTCTACCCATCACGCGAGCTCTTCGTGTAGACGAGCTGACAATTGATAATGATACGGTTGCAGTTACGCTACTCAAAAACTGAAGTTACTTCAGCAAAGTCTCACAATTTTAGCCACCATCACGCAATTAGATTTATGACGGGGAGAGAGAGGATCTTTAATCAGCATTATTAACTAAAACAAAATGTAAAGTATTGTCACAGTAAATAATACTAATCGGGTGGAAAAATATGACCCTGATAATAGCATGTGCTTCATACCTAACATGGCATTTACTATTCATCACTATACTCTTAGCTGTATACTGCAAGACAAAAAAAATTCATATCGACTAAAAAACAAAAAGCACCACTATGATTACCAAAAATTAATTTGTAAATAAAATTAAAGCCATGGCTAATATAGGTTGGTAACCTTTAGGATGACCCGTACTTTCTGCTCTAGTTAGAGGACATAAGGATGTTAAGCCCCAAATAAGAAAAAACTCAAATTAAAACTTTGGAATGTACAATAGAAATGAAATTTAAAATAAACTTAGCTCTGAAACATGTAGTCATCTAAAAACAAGAATAACGATAATTAACTGGTACAATTCTTTCGCCGTATTACTGTATTATCGTACTACTTAAAACACAGCAGTGTTTTAAAATAAATTCAAAATAGTAAGAAATACAAATTATACATCACATATACATATACACATATACAGGGTATTTAATGATGGCCACCCCCTTTTTTTTCCACATTTTTTGTAATTTTGAAACAAAACCCTCAGGGACTTAACTGTGTCAAATAAAGTTTCTTTTCAGGTTGTAGTGTGCTTTCTAACTATCTTCAGTTCTTCTACAGCGACCCTAACTCTAAAATTCCCAATGGGATGTGGTATTTTTTACGACGGATTTCGATAGGAAATCAAATTTTGAATCGATTTTATACTGGTGAATTTTTTTATCCGGGGCACCGTTTCGCTGCATCGGAGCATTCGAGACATAGATACTCAGGGATACTCACTTAATGACAGAATCTTAGCCTTAGTCTCTCAGCATCATGGGGAGTTAGAGCCTGATGAAGTGAAATGCGTTATGGTCTCAAACGGTGTTGTTTTAGTATGGCCCGAACATAGACTGGCTATGTCTGGAATGCTCTGATGAGGATACGCTTCCACCGACGCCAATACATAAATGATATTAGTTTCATCACGGGCTGGTCGACGATTTGAGACTCTCGAGGGAAACCTTCCAAGTCGACTTCTCGCCGCTCGTCGTACCAGTCGCGGGAAGGCCTTAATTAAGGCATTTTCATATTTAAACGGTGCCCAGGATAAAAAAATTCACGAGAATAAAATCGATTCAAAATTTGATTTTCTATCGAAATCCGTCGTAAAAAATACCACATCCCATTGGGAATTCCAGAGTTAGGGTCGCTGGAGAAGAACTGGAGAAGGTTGGAGGAGAGCAGACTATAACCTGAAAAGAAACTTTATTTGACACAGTTAAGATCCCGAGAGTTTGGTTTCAAATTTTCAAAAACTTTGAAAAAAAATGGGGTGGCCTTCGAATATTGAACACCCTGTAAATACTTTATTTACATATTTGCAGCACATGGATTATCGATAAGATGTAGAAATAAATGGTTTAATGGTAAAGAATTCTAAGAAGCGATATCAATACAAGAATTTCCTTAGGAAGCTGTGTGAGGGGTAATACAGTTTAAAGGTTTGTATTCAGAAGGCAGATGTAGGAACGCAGAGTAAGAAGATTAAGGCAATACGGAGGGTTTTTTTTTTTTTTTTTTTTTTTTTGTTTTTTTTTACATTTTAATTATTGGAATAGAAATGAACTAAAGAAGTCCAAGGGATCGTAAAATAAACGCCTTTCGCTTGATAAATAATCTCCTAAATAAAATTATTTAAATTATTCTAACTAAAAAAAAGGGACTTATACTGAAGATAGACAAAATTTTACTTGAGTAATTGAAAACAATATTGCAAAGAATGATTGGGGCATGTAGTTTCGAAAGAGTGACAAAATCTAAGTACTTAATTAGTTATAAGATTGTCAAGGAAAATAACAAAATAGAAGAAGAGATAATAGTCGCTCGAGAAAATGTTCCTAAAATTCGAAACATTTTCCGAGAGTTCAAAGTATGAATTTAGTAGACAATCCTTCGACCAGTAGTGATGTAGGTATGGTATGGCGATATCCAGATGTTTCAAGCTATTTGAAATGTCTAAGTTGCAGTTTTCACATTTTTCATTTGATTTAATTATTAAAATATTTTAGTAGTCATATAAGTAGTCATCCTTGGTTATTCTTATTTGACAAATGGTTCTCAGTTTGATTATATTAATGTTATATTTTAAATAATCTTCCGACTGAAGGTTGTAAAACCGATTTAGCTAATATATCTGTTATATGATAATCAATTGTTGTAATCAGCTTTGTTACCAAACAGTAAAGCTTTATATTTGTAAATAACATTAAAAAAAAAAAAAATTAAAATTACACCAATTATTTATTTTAGCCCTGATACAGATGTCGTCTAAAGACACATAAGTCTAAAAAACCTGATATATCAAAATAAAATAAATAAACTGTGGATATTTCTAGTTTTATCCATTTTTCTATTCATAATGGATAAGTTTGAGTAAAGCTTTTAGAGATAGTCAAAGCAATTAATAATTACTTTGCCTATAATAGACAGGCATTATAGCTAATAAAATAAGGATATTCATTAATTATTGATATTTCAATAATAACTAGGCTTATGGATGTCAGAATTATTCCATCCCGCTCAATATTTTTTTTTTTAATAAATATTTTTATTCCTTAATATTCCCTAATGAGAAAATCCAATTAATTTTAACGAAATGCATATAAAATATAAAATCCAATAAAGAAAATATTTTCATTAAAATTCGTTTAGCAGTTGATTATACCGGCTCGGGATGAGCTGACAAGATTAAACCATATCTTCTCTTCTTAACTACCACAAAATTTCAACATCCCGGAAGATATTCAAGCAAGATATTTTAAACTATTAGGTCAATTAATACAAGTAATCAAACATTTAGTCAGTTTTATCCGATACAGCAGTATTTGAAGCACCGACAGATGACAAGAATCTGATTATTTCTTTTCAAAATCTTGTAATTAATTTAAAAGTTGATTGTCTAAAATTTATCAGATACTAAGCTTGTGTATAGTGAATAATAAAATTTATTTTAAAATGACTTTTAGATGTAAAAATTTGACACCCAACTAGACAAACGACTTATTTGGAACCCACATACAAGATTAAAACAAAATGAAATGGCCCGGCGTTTTCACATTTACTAGAAAAGCGTTCAAACCTTCTGATAAATTATAAGAAACTCATTTACATGACAGTAATTAGACCTATTTGGACATAAGGAGTTGAGCTTTGGGGCTCCACTAAACCATCCGATTCGCCTCGTATTCAATCCTTACAATCCAAAATCCTTCGGAAAATCCTCAATGCTACTTACTTAGTCACAAACTTATCCACAAAGATCTCAACATGCCATATGTTGTTAACTTACCCCTAAGGTACCTATCCTTTCATAGTAAACTCCATAACCATTCAAATCCACAATTATATCAAATTGCTATCGATGCTATTCCAGATAAGGGCCTGAAAAGAATATGGGCTCGGAACCTTCTAAAATAGAACTTTTACAGGTGATGCCAAGAAGTAGTTGGTTTACAATCAATTGACTTGTCATTTTGATGACTAAATCATCACATTTACTAGATGTATTTTATTTTGTGTTGTATACAGTTGTAATTTCAATCAAGCTAAAAAAAATATATTACCTCAAAAAAATTATGTAAAAAAAATTAATTTGGAGAATGGAGAAACTCACGGAAAAGTAAATGAGAACTAAATATAAGGTTTTAAGCCGACGTTTACACGAACATGATCTACCAAGATAGAAAATCATTATTGAGAGTACACAGATTTAAATACTTTGGCTTTACAATATCCTTAAAATTATAACGATTGTCTTTTTTTTTCTTCTCTCTCTTTTATAGTAAGAGTTAGATATTGGAAGCACGAAAAATAACCAGAAGCCTCTAATTAATTTATAATACAGCAATTTCTGACGTTAGGTTTAAAAGTAGCATCCAAAAAATTTGAATTTAAATATATTTAAAAGGGGAATATCCCAGAAATAATATCGCGGTATTAAAAAATGAAAAACTGGAAAAATATTTAATTTTTTTAAGTCTGTTAATACTCGTATCATCAATTATAAAGGGAGTACAGGAGTATTAACATCGATAGGTATGAATTTATTAATATTTATTGTTTGATCCTTCAGTTATTAATTATAAGAAATAATTGCTATCTAAAGAGGTTGAAATAATTACTAGCATAAAGCCTTCACTGGAAAGATGAAGTTTTCGAAGGATTTCAGATTGCAAGGATTGTATACGAGATAAATTAGATGGTTTTGTAGAGCCTTACAACTCATTCCATATGTCCAAATTTAAGGTAAATGAGCCTTTTGTAGTAAATCGGAAGCTTCGAAAAGTCGTCTAGTAAATGTTAAAGAAGTCGAAAACGACGAGCAGTTTGCTGTTGATAAATTTTAAGATTTTTTTCTTATAAGTTCCGAGTTCAAGATATAAGACAATAAATTCAGGAGTATTAAACCCAAACCTGGACTCTGGAAATCTAATATCAGGGAGGCCATGGTTTATTTCCGAAGAGAAATAGTTTTATTAAACTCTTGATTTTTCTTTTTGTGAGGCAGATATTTGTCACCCATGCCTAATAGGGAAGGAAGCTGCGAAAAGTTCGCCAGGAAAAGTAAATAATATTTAACTTTACAGCCGTCAGCTGTTGCCGATTGATTTCTAACCACAGGAAATTAGTTTCCTCTGGAGGTGAGGGTTTCCAGATGAATCGTTTTCAGGGGCACAAAAAAGTTATATGACAATGAAAAAGAAAAAAATCAACGGAAGCTTCACAAACCCCATTTATTTTAAGTTTAATCCTATGCTATTTCTCTGTCTATTAGACTTATTGCGTCATCTGAATATTCTAGTTTATGGGGATGGCGATTGCAGACCGAACTTTTAATTGTTCACTGGAAATTAGAACTCATTTCTGCTTCAATCATCAACACTGAAACATAGCCACTTAAAATTTATGAGAATTGTAGACGCATTCTGTGTTTGTTCTTATTTCAATCTAAGGAAGAATTAAGGTGTTATCCATTTCATAGGCACCCATTGCTCACTGCTTTAACAACTTAGAAATTAATATTTCAGAAATACTGTAGGTGCTTTAGAATGCATAGTTCTTGCACTGCGGTTTATACTAGGCCTTTTCAAAAGGTCTATCGTTTTTTTTATTAATAAAGATTTATTTAGACTTTTCCAATGCAAAAAATATTGTTTACTCTCTTTGAAACAGAGATTACCATGTAATCCAGACACTGCTGAACGTTTAAAGTAATATATTAAATGGCGAGTCTTGAAATTCCAATTCGGTCAATTTCATTATATGAATTTAAAATTTGCTTGAAGGTCACCGAGGCCGCTCGAAAAATAGTTTCCGTGTTTAGCAATTTTGGTTTTCCACATTTCTTCAAGGTGACAAAACGCTTGATGATGATACTCGCTCTGGAAGATCTCAAGTTGCCAACGAACAGGATATTCGAGAATCAGATCTACCTCAAGCATGGGCGGATAAAGGTGAGCAGTTACATATTTCACACACAACAGCCTGGAGATACATTCATCAATGGGGAAAAAAAAATGGATAAATGGGTCCCTCACAAGTTATCGGTGGCGAATAATAGGCCACATACTGCAAAGTTAATGGAAATCGGATGAGAGAAATAGCAATCAGTTTTTTTAAAACGGTATTTGGGATCTTGCACCACGGTGGGAAAAGTTATTAGTTTTAAATAACTTTTTTAAAATTACACAAGAAAACGACAGGACTTTTAAAACAACCTCGTAATGTTCAGAGGGTTGTACTAAGGAAAATGTCAGTTCTCGGCCAGAAAAATTGGGATCACCATCCTAAATCATCATACTGAACCGTTTATATCTCACCAAGTACTCCTATCGGACAAATGTAAGTTTAGTCTCAAATTTATTTTAGTTTTCATTACAGAGAAACCAGGTACCTAAAAAAAAAAAAAAATCCAGAAATTCAGCTTTAAGATCAGACTTAGTCATATAAATTATAAATAATTAAGAACAATTTTTTTTAATCTAATGAAATTAAATAATAAAATAAACTTTATTCTAGGTCATTGTCTCTTAAGAATAATTTATCGCACATGTATTTCAAAAGTGACACAACTCAAAAATCAAAAAGCCCATTTTTAAATTTGTTTCCAATAGGAACGGAAAAATTCAATGAGTCATAAAGGAAATCCCATAGTAAGCCCAACAAATTTAACCTACCTGTCCCCTTCCCCTTTCCACGATGTATATATTTCAGATATCTGTTAGATCTCCTCAGGTGATTACCAATGTTTGATTGCTGGTCTTAAATTTTTGAAAACTTAAGTATATTAAATCCATGTAACATAGTACTGATTTGTTGAAAACTTTGTATGTTTTAGAATTGAAGGTGAATATTTAGCATTCGAAACGAGTACCCTAATAAAATAATCCCAATAGAAGTGGCAATTAATTCATCACTCCTAATTGTATTGATCCTTCTATACCATCAAGCTTACCTCTGGTAATTAAAAATTGACTGGGTATATAAACATACATTAAAATTTATACAACGTTTGAGGACAAAACTTTATATACCTCTTATTACTTTAAGACTGTTTGCTGTAATGTACTATACAAGGTTACATGAAACTAGATTCAGACCATCTCAAACAAATATCGATAAGATAAAATGAATTTTGACGGCTTGTACAACAACTAAATTCAAGTCGACTTATCTCTTTAACACCCTTCGCACCCAACCATTGTCAGGTTGGGTAGATAGTGGAAACTGGATATAGCTTCTGCAATCTGGATATTTGTTAGTATGGTATCTTACAAACTTATACAATATTATTTTATTATATAATGGTGAAATAAAAATAATAATCCACTATTATCAATTGCAGAATGTTGTCGATTAAAAAATTATAATTTAAGGTTTTATTGAAAATTTTTTGTTTTATTTATCAATTTAATTCATAACTACAGAGTCTCCTCTCTTCATCTAGAGAATAAGATACTTTATATTTAAGAATGAAATTTGTAAAATACTTGAGTCCTAGAATTTCCAAGCTGCCGACATAAAAATGTACTATTTAAATAAATAATATATATAAATATATAAATAATATATATATATATATATATATATATATATATATATATATATATATATATATATATATTTTAAATAAATAAATATATATGTCCTTAAATTTTTTCAATATAAATTTATTTTAAATTCATGTTACCCTATAATACGAAAGGTAGAGTTGGAATCTCCAAAACCGAGCTGGGCTTTTCTGCTGCCAAAAAATAACGTCTTCTTAATTTTTTATAAAGTAATAATTTTTTATATTGATTATAAACAATCTATTTTTTTAATTCATTATAAATTATAATTATTTTAATTTATTATAACATTTTATTTTATTTTCATAAAAGTATTTTAGTTTTTAATAAATGTTCGTATACTATGAGTGTTTATCAAATATCTCCATCAGTCATTTTAATTAAACGTAGTAGATATTTCTACAACGATATGGAAGCCTTCACCATATAGTAAGTACCCACCTACCGACTTTGACCTTCGTTCACTCCGAGTTTCACATCTTTTTTTTCCAATCCTCCGTCTTTATTTAAAACATAGAAAATCAAACATAGGAAAATCAAACTAAATCTCACACATCTACCGATAGTTATCCCTAATAACCTTACTTGTAATCTTAAAGATCGTTGATCTGAAAACTGTATCCTTTCGGACGAAAACTAATTTGTCGAGAAGGAGAGTGGCCTAGGATGTCCTTCCGCTATCCCAAAAATCGTTAGATTCTGACAGATCTAAAAACAGTATCCTTGAGTGTCCTTTTTAAAAAACAATAAAATCAATTTATAAAAAGACGAAAACTAAAATTTGAAATCGTTAAATCCTAGAAGATTTCAAACTACTGTCCTTAACGACGAAAAATAGTTATTCTTCGGGAAGGGGAGTGGCCAAAGATGTCCTTCCGCCATCATAAAAAAAGTATCCTTAAGGAGGAAAACGAATTTGTTAGGAAGGGTAGTGACCAAGGAGGTCTTTAGGCCTTCAAAAATCGTCAGATCCTGGCAAATCTGATAATTAGATAATTAGTATTCGCCAATAAGGATAACATTTCGTTAAATTTTCCAAGATATAACGATTTTTAATATGGCGGAAGGACTAACTCAACTAAACCTTCCATTTCTTTTCTTATTTAAACCTTCATAAAATTCTTAATGATCCTTATTATGTCACAAATAAACTTTTCACTATTGATCTCCATTTCCTATTCAAAAAGTTCCTTCCTGCCCACTCATGCCCAGTAGCCACCCAACCAGCTTTCCGCAGACTTTCCAATGTACATTTATTGAAGGAAATCGAATTAACCTTGAGTCAAGTAGCGAATGAGGAATTATCGTTCAAAACTGAACATGTCCACTTTCGTTCGGCTTTGTTTTTTTTCTGATTAAGCCTTGCGAGGTGCTACTGTACATATTTTCGTTAGTATACATCTCCCAAGGACTTAAATCATTTAATTTATTTGAATTTAACTGTAAGGTGGAGGACTGGAGTAAGTTTTTTGCTCTATTTTAAACCTTTTTTGATGAATCCTTAATTGATGTACTTACCTACACACAATATCCGATAGTATTAAAATACTATAATTTGGGCTGAAAATTTAATAAAATAAAAATTAATAAGTATAATAGATAATTTGATGATAGGAATAATTAAGAAGAAGAAATTATCATTATAATAATAGCATAATCATAATAATAGCATGAATGATAAGAGAACAATTTTAAGAGGAGGTTAGAAAAATAAAACTTTAGTGTAATAAATATTACGGTGATGGTTTATTATTTACTTCGTGTTTAGATATATTGACAAAATAATAATGCATAAGAGGTACATATTTAAAACAGTGGATGCAGTTAATAGAGGCAGCTAAGTGATAATTTTGAAAAAAGGCAGTTTCACCTCTAGGGAGGAGAATAAGGGAGAGTAACCATATCCTTCAATAAGAGGCTAAGAAAGAAAGAAAACGTAATATATCAAGAGAAGGTAACGATCAAGAAAAAAGAAAAGAGTCACGCTTCGTTATCGTTACCGATATTTCTGAATAGTGAAATAAACAAAGTTAAAATGGGACTCGATGGCCGAGTGAGTTGGGCGAAGGTCTCAGCCCGCTCGGTACTGAAGGTTGCAGGTTCGAATCCCACCTGGGTGGGTTAAAATTTAATTCGTGGCGAATCCACGAATGGATCTTGACCTTCCCACCCTGGCTAGAACAGGTTGGTAAACTGGAGGATATCCCATCCTTCCTGCCCTAGTTGGAGTACATAAGGACGTTAAGCCCCAATGAACACCAACATATAACAAAGTTAAAATAAAACAAATTGAAGCCCAAGATGTTTTCGCAAAAATTACCCTGAATTATGTAACCGATTCATATATTTATCATTTTCTTATTAATTATCTAATAGGAAAATTATTTTATTGAGGATGGAACAGAATAAACTGTAATGCTATTAAATACCTCAGATGGTGAAAGTAACATGGGATACCATAGTTGTCTGAAGAGCTAATTTTATACTTCGGCACGTTCAATCCAGAAGCAGATATTCGATTCCGGCCTGGGAGGGTTAACTTTGATTTCGTTTCCTGCCGAAGGAAGTAATCTCGTTTTTCCATTTCTGCCTCGAAAAGGGTGCTGAGGTATAACCACGCGTCCTTCTTTTATCGGAATACAAGATGCTGTTATATCCGCCAATCTAAAGCCTCTGCCAGATAATTCAAATAGGATGTATGTAGCAATGATAAAAGATTCAGGGTCACATTTGGACTAAATTAGTATTAGTAAGGAAGTTCGAGGTAATAGAAGTTAAGGTGTATTTGTGACGATTGAGATTTCTTGTAAATATATTAGCAAAGGCTTTCAGGAATAATTAAGCCGGATCTTGGTAGTTGTAGCTTCGATTTTGATCGAGACAGAGTTGTTTTCAATTATTTGATGTAAGCGAAGCCCATATTAATGGTCACAATAAACAAGAGTAATTCGCTGACACCAAGAGCCCAGCAATAGCCTGGGCCACCTGTACAATTTTACCCCACTCTCCCCTATCCTCCTCCATCCACTAACTCCCATTTTTCTAATCACGCTTTCTGAACTATCCCTCCGTCTTAATTACTCCCGATTCTTCAACCTTCAATAATTTCTTAATTTTTATAAATAATAAAATGAAATCTTTCGTTTTTTATTATTATAAAGTGAATAAGGACTAAAAAATTTTTCAAGTGAAGTATATTCAATATATTTTTTTTCACAAGAACCGATATCGGATTCGAACTCAGCATTCAAGAGAACCCTTAAATACGAAATTTCATCCAAATAGAAAAATAAAAGTTTGTAAGCTTCAAAGTTTGCCTGACCAAATATGGTAGGCAACTTTTGTTTAAATTGATAAAAACATGAATTACGCTTAGACGGTTTAACGTATCAACTTTATTTTTTTACACAAAATATAGGGTGGTAATAAACGCTTGAAATGTAATTGGTTTCATCATCCTATCTGGTTTCAAACTCAAGTTAAAAATCAAAATGTTTTTCGGATTTTCCAATTTTTTTTAATAGGTTTTTTGTTCATCGAATTTTACATTTATATACATCAAAAGAAAGCTGAGACCCTCCTCTTTCCAGCGATACCAACCAGTAAATTGCATGACAAAGTATTGACGATTTAAAGGTATGTAACCAATAATCGTTTTAAAATTTCATTTTTCTGGAAGAGGGTGAAAAAATGATATTTTTTTGATTTTGTTGAATAACCGTTTGTTAATTTTTTTTGAGGGTGCTGAATTAGAATCTGACTCAATTTTTGTGTAAAAAATCTATAGAGGTAGTTTGCTTGAAAAACTAATCATTTTTTTAGAATTTAATTAACCTAAACCAAAATCTATGGAGCGACTGTATTTTTCCTTTATTCGCAATCAAACTGAAAATCTTGGTGCAAGAATCATGTCGATATCATTTTTTTCAAACTCGAGATAAAAATAAATTAGTTTAATGCTATTTTATTTTTTTTTCTCGGCTTCTAGGGCCCATTGGTCTGAACGGCAAAATACGTGTCTAATATTTTTTGACCAGGAACCTCCAAAAAAATTGCCAAGAAGATCTGTGAGAGACTGAGTGTGTCCTCCCCTTGAAGTCTCTATGATTATCCTTGTTAATTTCTTCATTAACTGCTTCTCTTCTATTTACTGCCTTCTAGTTGACGTCTATTAGAACCTACCGCTTAGGAGCTATATTGGTTTGAATGAAAAAAAGGTTCGTTTGAAACCGCGATTGGTCTCAAATTTGTTTATTTAGAATAATGATTAATCGTTAACTTAACTTAATAACACAGGCCAACAAAAAAAATGTTTTTGAAAACTTTTTGTTATTTTAATAGCTGATTTATATACATTTTTGTGTACTGAATCCAAATCTGGTCTTAGTTTTTTTGTACATCCCATAATTTTTGAGAAATTTGTTTTTTTTATATAATTTAAAAAAGCATATATAACTGTTTCATAAAAATATAAAGCATTATATAACTGTTTCATGAGGCCTAATTTTATATGTAGAGATGGTGAGAGAATGTTTCTAGGATCTACAAGGTTTTTGCGGAGAATGTTCTTCTTGCCTGGTTTTAAAGACTCCCTCACAGGCCAGTTCTTTCTGCACCAATGTTGATCCCTTGCTCTACTGTCCCATTCACACAAAAAACATGAAAATTTGGTAAAACCGCCTTGCTGACCAAGAAGCATGCATGTTACTTTCAAGTCACCACTTATCATCCAACCATGAGCCAAATAGCCAATTTTATTCAACACTATTTCTAGGTTTTCATAGCTCTCTTTCATATGTACAGAATGGCCAACAGGTATAGATGCATAAGTGTTACTATTGTGTAATAAAACAGCTTTTAAACTAGTTTTGGAAGAATCAATAAACAGCCTCCAGTCTTCTTTTTTGTATTCAACACCAAACTCTTTGATCAGACCTGGAATGTCTGAGCAGAACACTAACTAAATCACCTTCTTGTTCAAAAAATTTCAAAAACTGCTGCTCTCTCTTCCTATACACATATATGCTAGTTCCAACTGCCAACAAGTTCTTTTATTTTAGTCTAGAGCCAAGTAATTCAGCTTTTTCTTTAGTTAACCCAAGATCCTTAACTAAGTCGTTAAGCTCAATCTGAGTAAACAGTTCAGGCTCTATATTTGCTGTAGCACATTGGAACTCTTCATTATCTTGCTCATCTATATCAATATATGTTTCAGTAGTGCTGCCAACTCTTCTACATCCAGCACAAATTATTTTACAATTTTATTTGTAGTATATAAAAGCTGTTGAATTCTGAAATAAATCAGAAAAAATAATATATTGATGCGCAAATGTGAAAAAATGGTAGGTGATACGGCTTAATAAGTGTCATATTTGGATTTAGCACCCTAAAAAACATAATAATAAGGTGTTTTAAGTAAAACAGTATTTTCATTGTTGGCCTGTGTTATTAATTGAAATTCGGATTCTTTTAATTCTAAAATGTAAATTGGGAACAGCTGTAGATTACAGCCAGACATATTCTTGATCTATTGTTTTACCCAGTTAGCGAGAAATTGTATTTAGTTATTACGTTTATACGTATTTAAAAACAAAACGCGTAACTGCTTTGATGTGATACTATTTGGAGTTATATCGTTTCGAAAAATAAATATTGTATTTTTTTTTTCATAAGGTATAATGACAAAAGTCAATGATTATTTCTTATTATTAATTAAATTAGTAACTTTTCAAATATTTCCGTTGATCTAGGTACCGAGGAATAGAAAAAAAATTATTATAATTCTAGTTTTGTTTGTCATATCATTTTCTATTCGCAAAATAAAGAACATATGCAAATTACATAAAGCATGAAATTATACTTGTAAAAGGGATGGTGAGAAGAAGGGTAGTATGACACCCAAGGGAGGAAGCTGACAGGGCCCCATGTCAAATGGTCCTGCTAAATCCATGTTGAGAAATGGTCTGGCTGCGGCAGTGGCTCCGGAATATTTCACCTTAAACCAGGGTTCAAACCATAGATTTTAATTATTTTACTCTTAACAGTTTGTTTGTTATAACTATTTTTACAAAAATAATGAAAACAATTAATAAGTATAAGACTCTTAAATTCATACTTGAGGTATATAGACTTTTTTTATTGTATAATACTAGCATCCCCCGTCGCGGCTTCGCCCGCTCTCATAAGTAAATAACTTACTGATAATTGAATTTTTATTTGTTTTTAAAAATAAAAAAAACCTTTTATTGAAGTCTGCGATTGAGCATTATTTCCTCAATGATATTTTCATGCATAAATAAAAGCATAATATAATTTGATATCTAATTATTAATTTTAATGCAAGAGTTGTTATCCAGACAGAGACTATTAAGAAACATGCGGAAAATGGACCTAATCATCAATACTTGCAACTAAAGGCCCATCATATTTTTACACACAACATCAAAAAGCAAAGGAACGACATTTTGTATTGGTTATAAATTTATTTGGCAAAAATAATTTTATTGATTTCATCTGGTTAGGTTATAATTTCTAACTATAAAATTATATAACAGTGGGATAAATCACGTGTCTGGCATTCAAAATTGTGCATTTAAATTATGATTATAGTACTTCTGAACCTTCCTAGAACTATGAATATGATATAGTTAAAAATTGTAACGGATGGGTTAAGCAGTTTTACCATTGTGGACTATATTGCGGAATATTGACCAAATATATATTTTCAAACTTCACCGAGATCCATAAGCCGCATACATATTTAAATCATTTTTAATAATTTAATTACATGTAAGTAAATGTTATTATCAATTTCTTCACACCTTATCTTTGTAACTCTCTTCAATGGAGTTCGCCACCTATCGGTCGATTTTCAAACTTCTCTGCGCACCACACATTTATCGCGTTTTTAGGAACAATATGATTTAAAATTTGTTAATATTGTTATTGCTAAACCTTCCTTGAACTATGAAGATGTAGTTAAAATTTGTTACAGATTGGTTCAGTAGTTTTCGCGGTTAGTGATCACAAACGAAAAATGGCTTGTCCTTTTATATAATAGTATAGATTTGACAGACAGAATTAGATATATTGAAACACATCAACTTTTTGTTTTTTTTATTATTTTTTTTTTTTTTTTTTTTTTTTTCCTAGCCCCTATTTGATGATTTCTTGAGTTGGATGGAATTTAGGAATTTCTAGGGATGTTTGGCCTTTTTCTGTACTGGGTACACTGTAAGGCCAACAGAAAGTTTGTGATGATATCTTGAGCTGTGGGTTTCAGAAAGAGTATATTTAGGTGATGGGGCTCACCTAAATCATATAATAAGGAAAACTTAAAACTATTCACACTTACGACTTAAAAGAGAAAATGTCTTTGTGGTCACATTTCTGACCAGTGGCCAGTGGGTTATGATTTGCCCGTTGGTATGTCTTGGTTACGGTCCGGTTGTTAGTTGCCAGCGGACCGGTGGTGGCGCTGGTGTCAAGGTTCTGAACAGGGGGTTCGTCAGAAACTGAAGAGAGTCCAGAAACTTGACATGCCGGCGCTGGATGAATTCCGGGACCGTCGGGAGGTTGAAGATCTCGTGTAAGTCTTCTGGCTTCTTTTTCTTCAAGTTGTTTTTACAATCTTCTTAAGGATTAAGTCCTGGAATCGCTGCAGATGCCGTCTAGTTCCGTCAGAAAGGCGGGTGAGAAGAGGGGCACCATACAGGAGTGCAGGCCTCAACATGCTTTTGTATATGCACAACTTCAGTCGCAGGGAAAGTGCTGGAGAGGAAAGGAGGTGGTGGAGACGGTAAGATCTTTTCCTCACCTTGCGATGCGCCCAAGATCAAATAGTAATAAAAGACTCAGTTAATTAATATTTTAATTTTTTGTTTCGACGGGCTTAGACAACCTAAATATTTTAAACTGGCCGACCGTTTCAATAATGTTCGATGTTATACATAATCTGCAAAAATTATAAACTGATTATTTAAAAAACCCAAGTTCACCAAAAGTGGTGAAACAGGTTGAGAGGGAGAGGGGGGGGGGGATAAAAGTGCGTAAGAGCAATGGAAAATAATGAAATGAAATGAAAAAATAATCTTTATTCTAGGACCTCTAAGAATAAAAAAATTTTATCAAAAGGTAGTAAAATGGTCTGGCTTACATGGTTTCATAACGCTAATTGTAAATAAAGAACATGAGACACATAAATACGGTTAATTGTAAAAAAAATGTACAAAGAGGTTCAGTAAATATAATATCATAAGTAGGAAAAATGAATAAATTAAAAAAATAACTACGAGAAAATAAGAAAAGATATATACAGAAAATAAACTATATCTTTATGTACATTGAATGAAGAATATATTATAGATACCACTATATATATTTATATATACTGCACATATTCACTCAGATACCCATACACACAGTGAAGTGAATATTTTTTTGTAATGGACAAATAACAATTAAAGTAAAAACTATTTACTTTATAATATTTATAATAAAAAATGATTATATACCATAATTGAACAAATAGAGGTTAATTATTATTATTATTATATAAAAGAAAACTTATCAACTAATTCATCGATATAAGATATATTCAATTTGACCAAATTAAAAGCTAATTATTATTCATATTGGCAGGCGTCTGACTGGGATGTGAGGAGATTTTGGAAAAAGAGTGTTTCAAATGGGCTTAAGGAAGGAGCATGTCTTTCTTATTTTAGGAGGAAGAGTGTTCCAGAGGGTAGCGGATCGGGCTAGGAAGAAATGCTAAAGATAATACCAAAGATAGTTCAAATAACTAAAACTTCCTATTATTGCTACAGTGAAAACTAAAAACAAACAAAATAATATATTATGCACATATAGATAAGTACTTTAGCAAACCAATATAAAAATAAATCATTTTTAAAAAATAAAATAAAATAGGGGTCTCAAACGTGTCCTTTTTCATTCAAACCATTCTGGCTCCTAAACGGTTTGTCCAAGCGACAAATGCAAGACAGAAAATATTCTCCATTAAGTTTCTGAATAGGAAACAATCGGCAAAATTTTCGACCCGAACAACGCCAGAGCTAGAGCGAGTCAAAGAAGCCCCAGTTCTTAAAAAATATAGAAAAACGTGACCTTTTTCATTCAGACCAATATAGCTCCTAGACGGTAGGTCATAGTGACAAATTTTAATTTTCTGACAAGAAAACACAAGGCAAATTTTCGATCTGAGCAGCACTAACAAAGATACAATTTACAACCAGTTCTTATTTGATCTTTGTCAGTTTGATTGATAGATTTCAACCAGTATAATTATTACCAAACCCGTTGTATTTTCTTGTCAACTCGAAAATTGGAGAAACTAAAACCTATATTTTTTAACGAAATGAGAAATTATTGCAGTGAGAATGGGCTATTTATTTTATGACACCCTACCGTTATAATAAGAATTAAAACCAGTATTTTCTAAATATATTCTCTTAAAAAATGTCAGTTTATTATCTCTCACATCAAAAATCCAATAGATTTCTATTTTTTTTTTTTTTGAGCAGTGTGCGCCGCTTTCTGTACATTTCTTTTACATCAGATTTTATTTCGAAATTGGATTCTTTAAGAATAGTCCTATATATTATTACCAACATTTTTTTTCAATAATCACACTATAAATATTAAACGCTCAATAGCTTTTCGTGCTGGTAGAGCCATAGCGGTTCAGATCACGAAGACATTGATGAAATACGAACTACAATTGGAGAGATGGTATACTGCTCAACTTTTTTTTTCTCTCTCACTCCACTCCCCAGGGTCGTCAATTACATTTATTGCTACCCGAAAAACACATTTTCATCAACAGACAGCAGTTCCCCTGGGTAAGGTTGTCCTTCACTCCTACTCAACACCAACAAATGCCAAAGTTGCCTTAAATAAGTTTGTTGTTTGGGCGTTTTTCGGTGACGGTTTCGTTGAACTGAAATTTGGATTTACATATTTCCATTTATATATTTATATATTATATTTATATTCATTTATATATTATGTTCATGTTAAATCTGATAATTGGTAGACCACAATGACATGTCACTGAATTTAATCAGACGTACCTAACATTAAGGATCAACAAAAATCTTTGGATAAAGATATTAAAAAAATATTAAAACGAATCATAATCGAACGTTAGTAATCCGAAAATCTTTACCTCCATCGTTAATTATGTGCTAAAATCAGAGAAAAGTTTTGTATCGTTGATTTCTTATTAAATACTAGCTGAAAGTACCATGCTCCGCTACGGTTTAATATCATTAGGATTTAGAACAACTTAAATTAGTAAAAGTTAAGCTTAACGTTGATAATTATTATTACTTAAATAATCCTAATGAATTACATTCTTGGAATAATTTCAATAAGTAAATTTGACAATTTGCAAACGTTAATTTTATATTATTTTGATAGTCCTCCAGTGAAACTTTGGGGCAGCACTACCATCTTACCCAGATCTGATACCAGACTATCAGCTTTTCTTATGGCATACTTTAAGTGAATATAGTCTCAACTTTTTTGAAATACAACTTGGGCCTGGTTGAGAAAAGCCGATTTGAAAAAGGCCAATTATAGTTCAGAACAATTATCTTGCGACTGGAAAGCTGAAGGAAGAGTAGTTGGGGTGAAGCAAGGTTGGTTGGTTGCTCGTAAGGAATATGAACATCGAACTGGCCTTACATGTCATCATCAGAGGACATAAGTATTTTAATAGCTTCTCGTCATGAAACAACTCAAACTTGTAAGGGTACACCTCTGCAGACACCATGAGTTCACAGAAAGTACCATACGATAGGATTTCGACATCGATCGTATTTTTGTTTGTTTACAACTATAAGGAACTGAATTTGTGGTCAAAGTGTGCGACTTAAGCATCTAACCTATTTTTTAACTTAGCTTATCTCCAAATACCATATGACTATTAATCTATTATCATTATTCACCCAATAAAAATTGTAATCGCATTTTTCGCGAATTAGCCGCGATCTAGGCCGATTTTTTAAATTTCCTTTCTTAGAGAGCACCTAGGGCCCTAGAGGAAGCTACATATCGAATTTCATTCCAATCCGTTCGGTGGTTTCTGAGATTTCGTGTTAAATGAGTGAGTGGTATTTGACAAATATATAGTAGATATCGTCGGTGAGATTGCCAATTCCATTATGTGCATTTATTCGGTTTAGGTCTTAAAATTAAATTCTGCGTCTAATGTATTCTAATGTAATTCTAAATACGCCAATTCAGCTTGGATTAGGTTTTGGCAAAAAACTTTTGTGATTTTAGCCCACAAAATAATTACACATATACATCATAGCACATTTTGTATTTAATGTCATAGAACAGGGGTCTCCAAACTTTTCAGCCTTCGGGCCATACTGATTACTTGCAAGGATTCCAAGGGCTAACAACGTTTTAATTTTTCTGTCAGTATCTATAATTTATAGACTAGCCGACGAGTATTGTACTGCGCCCTGACCGAGCATACGCTAAATTCGGTCGTTCAATCACTATTGTTACGACCACGACACTGGAAGACATCTGGTGGTTACACGGGGAAATAGGTTATGCATTTCTTTAAACATCGCGGAGCGATCGAAATTGTTTTTTAATGAAAGCATCCTAATCTATCTGAATTACAAAATAGCGAATAGCTGCGGAAGTTAGTATTATACCTACATCGATTTAACAAAACATATAAACAAACTGAATTTTAGATTGAAGGAGAAAACCAGCTTCTACCTGATTTATATCAAACCGTTCCAGCAGAAAATAATACTTTTTCAACAAAAATAGCGTAACTCATTTTAAATCATGTGAAATTTTCAGCCAAACTACTGGAACTCAGTCTTCCGTCGATTTTGCAGTCGCAGCTTTGAATATAAATTTTGATACTCGTCAAAGACATGAATTTATATTTCAGTGCGAATAAACTTAGGATTTTTCAAAATCATTTTTATACCGACATTGCAACACAGCCCAGAACTTGAACTTTGTTAACCATTGAGTATCTTAGATCTCTTTTAATAATTAGTACAAGCAAAATTGGTCCATAACTACAAACTATTGTCGCGGGCCGGATTGATGGCACTGGCGGGCCGTAGTTTGGAGACCCCTGTCATAGAAGGTGCTAAAATGAACATAGTAAAATCTTGAGACAATGCATTTTTGTACGACACGTTTACTGATAATTCCTATTTAAGCTACATGTTCAAAGCTTATTCCTATTGGGACAATGGGTTCAGTGTCAAAAAAAAACACTATCGGCTATATTCTACGTCGTGGTAAGAACACCTGAACAAAAAATATAGTTATATAATAAAATTATGTAGTCTCTTCATATTAATACAATAGTATAACTTCCTTTGTAACGACCAATTACAAATTAAAAACTTGTTGGAATGTTAGAAAAATAAAAAATATTCCAAAACAGTTATTTTTCCACACAAAAGTGCATTTATTTTTTTTTTAATAACTTAGCTTTGTGCCCCCCCCCCCCCCCATAAACCCCTTCATCACGCCCCTAACTTTGAGAACCACTCCGTTAGAATATCATTGTCGCAAAGTCTGTCACAAGTAGTTCCAGTAACCATAGAAAAGTTAGGAATAAAAGTAATGAGTTTATTTTTATTTTTGCTCTTTTTTTAAATGTATTTCACATGTTTTATTGTTTATTTTTCTGTTACTTTAAACTTTATTTTATTTCAATGTTAATTGAAGATTTTATTCTTTTTCTAATAAAATATCTTAATGCTTTTTATTATTTACCAATACTTAGTAATCCCTTTAGAGCAGTTTCTAAGCTTGTTTCTAACACTGGACTTCTTAAATAAAAAAGCCTCAGTTCACTTATTTATTTCAAAGAAGAAACACGACAGTGTCCTACGAAATTCTCGTAATTTCAAGACATTACTGGAGAAAAAATTTCACAGCCGCTGAAGCAACTCAATTATTAAATATGAAGGGGGCGGTGTCCTTGAAGAGCGCACTGCGCTGCGTTGGTTTGAAAAATTTAG
Source organism: Euschistus heros (assembly GCA_003667255.2). Taxonomy (NCBI): domain Eukaryota; kingdom Metazoa; phylum Arthropoda; class Insecta; order Hemiptera; family Pentatomidae; genus Euschistus; species Euschistus heros. Next base: position 3,565,399 of record RCWM02000020.1, read on the forward strand.
ACGTGGAGAAAGAAAGAAGGGCCATTAATGGATATTGATGAGGTTCCGAAGGAAGCTGTTGAGTCAAATCCGTCCACATGTACCCGCAAACTTGCCAGGGAGTGTGGTGTGTCGAAAGATACTGTTAGACGCCAACTTCTCTCCATGAGAAGGTAAAAAAGACCTGTAGACTGGTCCCTCACGAACTTACTCCTCAACAATCAGCAGTCGAACCAAAGGAAAGTTAACAGAACTTTATGGGTTTGAACTCCTGCCTCATCCACGATATAGTCCAGATCTCGCACCTTCGGATTACTACTTGTTTCGATGCATGACCCATTTTCTTCAAGGGAAAAAATTTGATAATTTTGCGGAAGTTGAAAATGCGCAGAGAATGAAAGAGTTCTTTGACAGCCATCCCAAGGAATGGTATCAGCGTGGCATCGAGCAATTGGCTAGCAGATGGGTAATGACGGTAGATAACAATGGACTATACTTTGAGTATGAATTGTATTTTATATCAAAGAAATAATAATACAAATATTTTTTTTTGAACGGATATTTCCACAATGATCATGTTATTTCTTGGCAACATAATGCAGCTTTATTAATTTGATCAGGGGAAGCATAACAGTTTTCACAACAATTAGTATAAGTTATTACTGCTGATGGTTAAGAGATGGGTTAATGCGTATTAATGCAAAGGCGAAATCAAGGACCAACAAGTATGGACTAATATTTGTTCAATCACGCACTATCGTCGCGTGCGAGGGGTTATAACCGGAATGGAACCGTGTGTTTGTAGGCTGGCTACGGAATAATTTTGGTGGGGATCGATTTCTCTGCGACAACATAAATAGTATTCGGCCAAGTGTGGCGGTAGCTGTGTAGCTCCCTCGCGTCTGATTCATTCTTCTGTCATTTCCCTCATGCCCCCTTCCATCGATTCCCTCTTTCTGAATCTTATTTCTTCCTCCTCTGCGACTAAAAAAATGGCTTCGGCGCACGGCCTGTGCCGCATATTGTATCTATGATATTGATGCAATATGTATTTGATAAGTAATACCTTATAACTTTAATATTTTATTAACAGGGTAATTCTCATAGGCACCCATGTTATAATTTTATAATTATTAAAGTTCATTTATCTTTCATAGCTTTAGTAACCTTTAAGAATGAACAATAAATATTACGAAAAAATCTCAAGCTATGAGAAAAATCATACTATGAGCCTATTAAATGCTTCTCTTTATTATTTATTATTATTATTTTTGTTTACATTTTAAATGAAGGAACAGGAGATTAAACGCTTTCGATACATTTTTATTTTATTTTAGGAAGCCTATCTTTCTTGTATTCTCATACTACTGTTGTGAACACAAATATAAAATTGAAATTATATATATTTTTTTATATATTATTTATAATGTAAAATTTATAAAGTAACATTTATGGGGGAAATCTCAGAACACTATTCTGTCCAACGTAGTTCTATACAAAGTTATGGAAGAATGGGAGAAAGAACTCAAGACATGTGGGGTTTGGAAGTCAATCCGACTGGGCGTTGTTAAAAACTACCTCTACTCAACAAATTTAAATACCTTGGAGAATACCTATTGAAAAAATCTCACAGCATCATCGCCTACAAAAATTTAAAAAGGATTAAGGTTAACACAAGACCAATGTCAACAAAAAATCAATGTCAAGAGGAACAAAAATTCGACACTACAATACGGTCATAAAACCAACAATCCTCTACGCAAGTGAACACACTAACCCTTAACAGGAAACAACAACTTGAAGAAATCAAAAAAAGAAGAGAGAAAGATCATCAGGGAAATTCTAGGAGGAAGACATAACCAAGACGGTCACAGGCTACAAAACAATTAAAACAACAAAAAAGTTTTTAAACATTGAAATTGATATTAGGAAAAGGCTAATGAAATTCTTTGGTCATCTTAGCCGGAATCATACAATCCCTACCAGCTTTCTACCAGAAAATCGTCTTACGAAAAGAATAACAGATTATGTGACTCCGCTTAAGAATTCCACACCATGGCTAGATGAAATTCGAAAGGACCTCAAAAATACAAACATGAGACCAGCCGACATTTTAGAAAGAAACATCTTCAAACACTAAGTAGACAAATGGGAAGTTGTACCAGAGCAACCAAAAGAAAAATAGTACCAACCAAAGTGGTCAGAAGAGCGTAAACAAGACTTTTTGGAAAGAATGGAAGCCTATTGCAAGAACAAAAAGAACCCAAAGAAAAATTGATCGAATTATTTGCTTAACGTCTTCCATTTCTTGGGCGAATTCCCTAAAAAAAAAAATGTTATTATAATATGTATAATGTTTGCCATTATAAACGATCTTCATGTTTGAAATATGTGATTATTCTATTAAAGATGAACTTGTCTATAAATATAATTTTTTTCCTTAGAATTTTTATTTTTTATTTATTAGAATTTTCTACAATCCAATGGTTTTCCATGACTGTTTTCAATGGCCTCCCTACATACACTTCTATCTAAGGCCAATACCTCTCCACGTCCAGGCAACATCCGAATCATGTATTCTTCTATTTCCTTATTCCATGTTTTCTTTGGCTTAAGTTGTTTCCGTCTTCCTTCTATTCTCTACCCATATACTTCCCTTGGTTGCCTTCCATAGGCAACCATTTCTTTCTTAATGTCCCTACCAGCTTAGGAATTTTTTTCTAGATCTCTTCCAGAATTCACACCTCCATTCTTCTTCAGATGTTTTCATTTTTTACTTTTTTCCACCTTGAGATTCGCTTTCTTAGGAATTCTTGAGCAAGGAGCATTTTCCAGAGATTGGCCTTCACTGTCCATGTTTTCGCTCCATATATCACTAGACTCAATACAATACTTTGAAAAATATTTTGCTTTTTCTTTTACAATATAAATTATTGAATTTTCAATTCTGAAAGTTGTTTTTAGTTTTATAATCAGCCATTTTTATTTCAAGATGTTCTTCTGAAACCAGTGTTTATACAGGGTGAGTACCTTTTGGAGTAAAAAAAAAAAAAAAAAAAAAAATAGGTGAAACTAGATGAAATGACAATGACTGGGGTGGTTTGTGTGGTGAAGACCCAGAATGAGTTTTCACAACCTTTCACCACAAATAAAGGCCTAAAGCAGGGGGATGGCCTGGCGTGCATCCTATTTAATCTAGCGTTAGAGTGGGCTATCAAAAAATCTAAAATAGAGATGAATGGTACTATTATAAATAGAACGACCCAACTGCTAGCTTATGCGGACGATGTGGACCTGATTGGTCGATCAAGGGTTGCGATAAGGGATGCATTTATGGACCTGGAGATTGCTGCCAAGGAAATCGGACTTGAGGTAAATGAGGCCAAAACCAAATACATGTGTGTTGCATCTGGAGTACAGAGAGATAATAATGTGCGGTTCGGGAATCATACTTTTGAGTGGGTAGATAGCTTTACGTACCTAGGAACGCAAGTGAACCAAGATAATAATTTACATCAGGAAATTAATAGAAGAATGCTGATGGCTAATAGGGCATACTTCGGTCTACAGGACTATAAGAAAAGCCGGTTGTTATCTAGGTCCACAAAAATAAGACTATATAAGACCTCATTCGACCTGTCCTAACATATGCCTCGGAATGCTGGACCATCACTAGAAACGACGAGCTTGCCCTCCTTGGGTTGGAAAGGAAAATCCTTCGCAGGATCTATGGAGCCATCCTGGAGGGGGAGACATGGAGGCGGAGAAATAATGAAGAAATTAGAACTTTATTCAATGATGTCGACGTGGTGGATCACATCAAGCTGGGGCGCCTGCGTTGGGCAGGGCATGTAGGAAGGATGAATCCCGATGATGTGCCTCTCAAGTTATTGAGAGAAAATATCTACGGTGTACGAAGAGTTGGTAGACCAAGGCTACGACGGAGTGATGCAGTTGCAAAAGATGCAAGAAGCTTCCTTGGTGTCCGCAACTGGATGGTGGCGGCATTGAACCGAGATGACTGGCATTCATCTATAGAGGAGGCCAAGACTCGCGCAAGCGGGTTGTAGCGCCAAGTGAAGAAGAAGAAGAAGAAGAAACTAGATAAAAAATGTAGAAAAATGCCGCATACCTCACCTTTCTATTCCAATCCGTTTCAAATATACGATAAATCAAAGACTTTTTTCAGGAAACCACGGTTTTACTATAAAAGCTGTAGTATCTCCATTAAATATTTCTCAAATTTTGACCACATTTAAAAATTTAGCATTAAATTTCCTATAAGAACAGAGTACATGTTACCTTGAATTTTACAAACTTATGACCTAAAATAACAGCTTGATCTTTACTTTATTATAAGTTACAATGTCTTATATTACTTCAACACTCACCGTTTTTGGAAAAAAAACTATCCACAAAAATTCAATCAGTTTTCGAATGATATGCAAAAAGTAATGATTCTGTTTCGATTTCATGGAGAAATTAACTTTTATAGTGAAAGATCATTATTATTTCGATATTTTCGTAACCCATTAATTGTCATTACTTCTTCAAGTATGTAGAAAATGTACAAAAATCATCTATGATAACATATATTATGTAGTGTTGAGTGACCTGGGGTAGACAAATTGATTCCTCAACCAGCACATATCTGCAAGGGATCAGAACTGCAGCAGGGAGCAGAGAGATAGTGCACGCGAGGTTGCAGTTCTACTAATTGCTGCACTTGACTTCCTTTCGAGAGCTGTCCGTTGGAATGAGATATAGTTGAGAGTTTGGGGTCGATGGCTACTGGTTGCTGTGACTTTATTTCTACGTGAATACTTCATTATTTTTCTATTTTATTCTATGCTATTCTAAATCTCATAGGAGTAGAACAGTAGACATTAGAACCCCTTGACATCAAAGTGATGGGGAAGATGAGTTCTTATCGAAAGCGTTAATCGATTAACTTTTATAGGTAAAATAATATTTTAAAAATTAATATAGATTTAAGAGGGAGTGAATCTAACCTCATTGCTTGAAAAATGATATTCATAATCATACAATTCAATGCTGTCATGAAATCATTGAATTTATAGTTATATTAAACAAGGACCACCCTCACAACGCACGCGGGTGACACACTTATGTTATGAGTAAACAATGATTCTTTCATTATATCTCAATCACTCCAATCGCAAACGTTTATGAATGCTGACAAAAATGGAAGATTAAAATAAATCCAAACGAAATTAGAATCCTCATTCGAAACTTAAAAAACAAGAAACTGCTAGTCGTTTTCGACTACTCTAACAATTAGACAAGCGTTCAAAGCTCTGAATTAATTACAAAATACTTATTTACTTGACAGTAACTAGACCCATTTTTGCATACATAGTTGAGCTTTGGGGCTCAACTAAACCTTCTAAATCTTTTCGTATCCAATCCTTACAATCCAAAAACCTCAATGATCCCTATTATCTCACAAATAAACTTATCCATAAAGATCATAGTGTTCCATATGTGATTAGGCCAAAACCAGTAAATTCTATACTTACTGGAATCCACTAGTTTCCCAACTTCCTTCATACTCAATTCTCAATAATCATCCGAGCCGGTTGAATAAAAAATGGCCGAGAAACCTTCTAATGTACAATAGAACTTTTATTGAAGTGCTAATAGTGAGTGGTTCTTTACATATAATTGTAATAATTTTCTTAAATTTAATTATTTTATATATGTATACAGTTTCAAATATCAAACAATTGTTTGAAGAAAAAAAATTAAAAAGCATTTTTAAAAATTCCATTACTATATAAAGGTTGATTCATACATATTCCTGATGAAACTACATCAGTTCTTTCCGTGTCAGGCATTTCATGATAAATTTTTCACCGACTTTCATATAGTTCCATCTGTTTCCTTACTCACCAAAATCTCTCAAGAATAATTGGCTGTATTCTTCCTCTGAAATTCATCGGTAATGTTTTCATGCATTCCTAAGAACAGTAATTACGGTTTTAAAATGTTTTCTTTTTTTTTTAAGTTGTGATTTAATAAAAAAAAAAATATCCTTTCCTAAAAAAAATATATTTCTAAGAATATGCAACGAGACTTAAACGAAAAGAACCGGCTCGTCGTTTTCGACTTCTACATTTACTAGACAAACGTTCAAATCTTATTAATTACAAAAGACTTATTTACATGGCAGTAATTCTACCTGTTTGGGCACACGGAGTAGAGCTTTAGGGTTTAACTAAACCTTCTAATTCTCGCGAATTAAATCCCTAAAAATCCACAATCCTCAATTCTCTTTAATATGTCACAAATAAACTTATATATAATGATCTAAATGTTCCATACATTACCGTTCTCACCCAAATAAGATACCTATCCTTTGATGGCAAGCTACATACCCACTCAGATCCACTAGTCTCCCAACTTGCTTCTCGTTCGATTCCCGGTAACCCTCCGAGGTGTCTGATAATAAGATGGCCTACGGACTTTCTCATGTAGAACATTTATTGAAGTGTAACTAATGGTAGTTCTTTACAATTTATTAACATGTCATTGTAATCGTTTTACCGAACATTTACTTATTGCATTCAGTTTTAAATATCAGTAAAGTATATATGAAAAAAAAGGAATATGTCATTGTATTACTTTTACATTTTTTCATGATACCGTTGGGTAGATTCATGCATATTTATGAACTTTATTATTTTTTTTTAAACTATTAAATGATACTTACAACTTTATAGATTATATACTAGTTGCATCTCAAAATTTAAGGACAATGATTACAATGAGATGTCAATAATATGTAAAGGACTACTCACTAGTAGGACTTCAATAAAATGTCTACATTATAAAGTCTCTTGGCCATCTACTTTTCAGACGTCTCGGAGGATTATTGGGAATTGAGTCATTGACGTATGGATTCAAGTGGGGTATGGAGCTTACTATGAAAAGATTGGTATCTGGTTTGGTTCTAATCAGTAACATATGGAACATTAAGATCTTTATGGATAAGTTATGGTGACATAATGAGGAGTATTGAGGATTTTACAAAGGATTGTGGGTTGTGAAGATTGGATACGAGAAGAATTGGAAGGTTTAGTATAGCCCCAAATCTCGACTCCATATGTCCAAATCGGTCTAATTGTCATCATGCAAATAAGTCTTTTGTAATTTATTGGGAGCATCGAACGCTAGTCTAGTAAATGTTGGACTAGTCTGAAACGATAAGCAGTTTCAAGTCTTTTGAAGGTTTATATATGTAATTATGGACTTGAAATGGGTGCGATTCGGAGAAAATTCTCCCACAGCAATAGTGCCAACGTTCGACGAGTTCGCCGATGGATGGAAATGTTAACAGAACTGTAGACACCAACGACCTTCTTGAGCAATGAGGGGAACCTCTTAAAAAAGAAGAAATTATTTTATTTAGAGAGGCCGTGACGAGAACTGTATTCAGCGCTATCTAGGGGGGGGGGGGGGGGGGGGATTTCATTTGTGGAGGCTGGCAAGAACCGGCCCTTATCTCCCTCTTCCTCTGAATAAATTATTATTTAGAAGGCCGAACAAGTTATCTTCTCCAGGTTTCCGACATTTCCAAAATTATATATTTCATTCGCCCATCAAAGACTGCCTTTCAACGGCCATAATGGAAAGTTATTTTCAGAAAGAGCCGTGACTAGAGGAAATTTTACAATTTAAAAATATTAAATTTATTAAGAGTTTCTCGTAAAATCAATATCGAATAAGTATAAGAATATCACAATGTACTGGGAAAATAAATAAAATGCAGAATACTATTCATAACTTATCTTTCTGATCGATAAGACACTGAGATACAAATATACTGATTCACTGCTAACACAAAATTAGCGATTACGTTTTCCCTTTCAGACCATAAATATGAATTTTATGGTCAGGTAGACCACGAACAACAAGGTATAATCGAACAGAATGGTACTTAGCCGCTGTACTCTTGGGAGACATATTGACCAAATTTTTATTGCGCTAATGTTCAAGATGACTATGTCTGTGCCACGACAGTCGACCAGGAGAAGATCTTTTCTAGGCGTGACTGTACGCTGGCTAACTTCGTCATTTGAAAAAAGTCTATAAGCGGAATGTATTCGATCAAGTATCGAATACTTTGAAGATACAAATGGTTATTCTATTCGATTTACAAGATACCTTTCTATTGAATAAAAAAATATCTTGTATCTTCGAATACTTTCATTGCCGAATATAAAAGCATTTGAACAGTAATTCGAATACTTCTTTGTATGTATTTGATAAATTTACTTTTTCTTCGAATTGATTTCATATAGAAATATAAAATCTTCAAATAGTACCTAAATACAATTTATGCACAATTCTGTTTTTATCATCATATTTCTCATATGCTAAAAAAATTAATAATGGAATTTATAACATTAAATTGATTAAATAAATAATAATATTATTATAGAATTGGTTCAAAAATACGTTTGCCAATCTTGAGAGTTTTCTGGAAGTTGGTATCTTGGCCTGAAGTGGTTAAGATGCCCTGGTCGCCTCCTTCGAAATCCTCATTAAATTTCATTTTATTTATTTATTATTTTTTTCAATCTCGTATCAATATGTCTTCTCAGAAGTATGAGTCACTCTCAAGAAGTATGTCATTTCCGTGTTTGTGGAAAGTGAAAAGTAAAGAATACAGCGACCGCAACGCTAAATCTAATGCTTATAGCATGTTACTAGAAGCATTGAAATTCGTGAACCCAGATGCCAACAGCGAGAGTGTGTTAAAAAGAATTAATTCGCTACGTACCGCCTACCGAAAGGAGTAGTACTTATATAACTGGTTAAGAAATACCTGTTGAAAATTTCAAATATTTATAACTTATAGCTGATAGCCGGTCATGAGGGGGGAGGGGGTTATTGCACATAACAGAATCTGCCCTTGCGATCATTGGTGTGATTAAATTTAGCTTCGTCTATAGACAAATAGCAGTGAAAATGGACTACCAGCGTAATTTATTCAATAAATTGGTATGAGGAAACACCCCTTTTCAGCAACCATGGTTTACAGCATTTCTTTTTAGTGACCTTCCATTTGCTGTTTTTTTTGTTTTATTTTTTAATTAAGCAAATCGTTGCAATTGCAAGAACAATCAGTCCTTCGTCACAACTTTCCATTTTCACTTCACAACGGTGCAAGTATAACTGAATGTGTGAACAGCAGTCTTTCGAGTTCATATGTACAAACTTTACAAGCCAATTAGTACAAATACCCTGAGCTGGTAAACCGGCCTATACACCAACCTCAAGCAGGAATTTTTGGCATGTGCAAATTTCAAACCTGCGTTCACACGCTCTAATTTAACTGTATTGGAGTTGCTCAAGCTAATTTGTACAAATGACCTTAAATTTTGCTACTCAAAACTTTCGTTAACCTAGAGTTATTTTTTGTAATGTAAAACCGGCTATTGATTAAGTCTGGTATCAATGTATTTACCTGTTTTGAAATTCGACAGTTAAAATAAGTTTATTATTATTATTTCTTTTTTTATCTGGTTTTAACGCTCTTAAGTCCTGTTTGAATAATAGGACGATCATAGTTTGGCATATAAACAAAAATACGTGTTATCCGTTTAAAATTATATTGCTTTATTATCTTAAATTTTCATTTGCATTCATATATTCGTAACTTTAAATTTCATTTTTCTGGTGGGCAGGAAAAAAAACAACTGTATTTTGTAGTTTAAAAAAAAATGTAATAATTTTAATAAGTTGAAACGTGGGTTTGTCGGCGCCATTATTTCCCTCTTAGACATCAATCATCTGATTAGGAAGTTAATAAAATTTCTTATAAGAATATTCTACAAATTTTTTGACCGAGTTCTTGTTTAATTATTATTCTTTGAAATAAAAATAATAATAATTACGTCGGTACTCGTCAACAATAAAAAAACAAAAATTGAATTGGCTCGTTAGATATCTAAAGCTCATGATGGATATTTAGCTATCAGTATTGAAAATAAAATTAAGCTCGTGGCAAAAGTGTCTTATAAATAAGAATCGCTAAAATATTTCTTATCAACTTGTTATTTTTCCATGAATAGAAGACATCGATTCATTGCACTTTGGAAAACTCTTATCAATGATACATTGTATTGAAACCTATTCAGATAAGCTTGCAATAAATTTCTGTACCACATAATCCATAAAATTACTGAAGATTTATAATAATTAATTTTTAAAATACAATCTTACTATTAAATTTCCACGGCAACACCTTGGTTTGAATCTTATGTACTAATAGGGAAAGACGATGCGGTTAGCGGTGAGTATAACCGGCTGAAGTTAATAGCTACCGTGCACTGGAACACAAGAGTCGATGGTTCGATCTACCGGCAATAATTGGTCACGCCAAAATCTGCCAGGAGTGACTCACCTTTCTTGGCTCGACCTACTATTTTTTATAGGCAGTTTCTTATTCATTGTTATTAATATTATTTAAAAATCTGTTTAATATATATTAAAATAAAACCCTGAAATAACTCATAGAACATATTTATTTATACGTAAATATTAATTTTTCAGGAGATTAATATGATATTTTGAATAGGATGCAGACCTCTCATTTAAATTGCTTTATCCATTTATTATATTGTATGTAATTACGTTTAATCGACATACAGTTTAAACCCTTCTGGATATTATGAGGTATATTATATAACAATATTATAACCTCCAATTGTTCATAGGACTAAAATTTATTGTTGGAATTGTGGTTTGAACCTTAGACCACATATTCCTATTAGATAGTCTACAAATTCAAGTTACATAGATTACATATCTCTATATAAACTGCTAGTTCATATACAAGAAACTCTCGTTGATTCAAAAACAAACCCTATCCGTATTAAATGGGCTTTGGTGCAAAACAAACACATTTTCTTTTAAAAAAAAGCAAAAGCAAACTTCCGACCAATTTCAAAATTAATTATTCTGTTAAAAAACTTTCGAAAAACATTATTTATTAATAAGCTTTTATTAACTTCTCCTGTATGTAAAGGAATCTTTTATCGTAATTATCACCGATTTCCAGCAACCTTATTAACTTGAAAATTTGCCCACGTTTCCAGGACCAATGGCAATACAATAATTGCACAACTTTTTTTCTAATGTTTTCACTTAGTCTAATTAAATTACCCCCACAACGGGGGGTTTGCCTTGCAAAAGATAAAGTAGTAGGTTTTACGTTTTTATATGATCCAGATGGGTCCTGAGAATAAAATATCAAAAATGTGACTACATTTGATAGGATAAAAATTTTTGGTAGGCAAAAAAACCGAAACTTTTTTAGCTTTTTTCAGATTTTGGAAAATATATATATAGAAAAATGCTCTTAATCGAAAAATGTTTTATTTACAAAATTAAAGTTTATTAAATTTTGCATCAAAATACATCCCGTTAGGTGAATTTAATTTAGGCGTTTAGCCACAACCGATTGTCAAACATCAAAAACATTTTCCAACTTTCACAAAAAGTTAATTTTGGAAATGTTTATGAGTCTGTAACGCAGAAAGGGCTAATCAAATAAAAACGTTCTATATATTAAAAGTTGTAGATCATTACATATTGTGCTAGATAGAATTTCTAAAATAAAAATTTGCTTATTCCTATTCTGATATACGTCAAACAAACAAAAGTTTTTTTGTAGATTTTAGATAAACTGTGTTAAAAATGCAAACAAATCACAAATAGTGCAGGGAAATTAGCTTCGAACCTTGAACACTAAAAAGTTCTGACTGCTGCAAATTGTTCATTACATTTAGCTTTTTAGTTAGGTTTGCTATAAAAGCGTGCTTTTCTAGTTTTTTTTTTTAAACTATTAAATTATTCGGATGTAAAATATGACAGGCCCCTTAACTTTTCGGCCCACTTACTTGATAAAATGAGAAAAGCGAGATTAAAATCGTACAGGCTGAATCACTTAGTATCTGCTTCAAACTTATCTTTGCGTTTAAAATTAATTATATATAAAAAAAACAATCATTCCAAAGTGGTATGACAAGAAAAATCGTTAAAGATACTGCAATGAAAAGATTCAAAACATCGAAGATATTTGAGAAATTATAAGTTTAAAAAATTAAGGATTTTGTGGACGATAGAAATACTTTTCGATAACATAAAAAATACTTAAAACCCTCTGTCCAGACAAATATCACCCGCAGGAGAGCCAAAACGATGGCAGGAATTATTTGAAATATGAAATTATAGATTTAAGTTATTTTAGTGTTTAAAGCATATGCACGTAAAAAAAAACAGATAATAAAAAAAAAATTGCATAGAGTAGAGACAGATTTTATATTGACATCATAAACATTTACATTATTAAATTATATCTGCCAAAGTTTAGCTCTAATTTTGTGTCATCATCAGGACTTCATCCTAATATTATTATCAGGATGAATATTATTATATCAGAAGATAATTGTTTGGACAAATCAATTTCTCGGCTATAGTTAATGACTTACCAAATAAAGTACGAAGTTGTATATCCCCTTTCATTTATTTCCCATTCATTATACTTAAACAGACTTATAACTGATATAACTGAAGAACAAGGACTGGCCATATCACTGATCGAAGTAGCAGAACATATAGACTTACAAGTAAGCCAAAGCAAAACATAATATATGAGAGTAATCTGCAAGAGCCATCAAGAAGAAAATATAAAGATAGAAAGTCAAACCAAAGAATACTCAGCAGGAACAAAGATTTCTTCTCAATAGCACATATTCTAAAATCAAAGAATATATTCCAAAAAATATATGAAACATATGGCAGTGAGACCTGGTCTCTTACGGGCAATCTTGAAAAAAAGGTTTAAAATTTTGAGCGGAAGGTTCTCAGGGTGACAACCAACAAATCCCCTCTTCCAAATAATGAATGCTATTGTGGTAGGAAACAGGCCAAGAGGAAGAACGAAACTAAAATGAGAGGATCCAAAAAAAAAAAAAGAACGCAGCCGAACATCGCGTTGTTAATATATTAATTAATATAATAAAACTGGATTAAATTAAATAATTAATATAACTAGAATGTTATAGCTTAGGGTAGGCAGAGGTGGAGGAGGCGGCTAAAGAACTCCACGGTATATTAATGCCAACCGAAAAAAAAAAATTAACGATTAAAAATTATAATTCAATCTTAATGATCTTTTCAGAAAATGATAACAACTTCTTGAAAACCACGATCAAGGTTATCAAGTGTGTACCCGCGTTTGAAAAGTGCCCCTCATTAATTCAAGGATAATTATAGCCCAGTGAAAAGCCTTGATAACAGAGAAAAATAATAAATCAGGCAAGTGGTAAAAAAAAAATATATTTTGTAGATAAAATTAATTATTAACCTTATCGCTGTAATATTTCAAATGAATCAACTTTTATGACATACATCGAATAAAGCTATAAAAAAAAAAACTTTGTAAAGTCATGTTTGTGCAAGTTTTTCTTATCGTTGTAACGAGACAATAAGAGGTCTCTTTTAATGATAATGCCAATGTCGTTTTGCGATTGGATATGAAATTATATGACTGTTTCCATTAAATATTTAGCATTAATAGACCCCCCATGCCGTGAACTTATAGAGTAATCATCACGCAAAAGATTATCAATAATTCATCATCTTTCTAACTACCCTAATATGCAATTCAAATTCGGGAAGTCATCTTTTAGAATTTAAAAAAAAAAATTATTATACACGGTCCAAACGGATTACACACTTCATACACTTTTTGAACGAAAAAATTTAAATGTTGACCTCATTAATTTTATCCATTGCTTAGATTCTTTAATTTTTTTTTCTACGGTGTCAGCTGAAGTCGGGTTTTTTTTTTCTTTTTCAAATAATAACAATTATTTCTAAAAACATATTAATGAAAAGATGATTATAAGGTAGTATGTAATATACATGGAGCCTGGTGTATTATTTAGCAAATACACGCCTCTTCCATAGGGTTACTATGGAAGGGGAAACAATTTTAAAAAATTGGAAAGAGGAGTTTTTTTAAAAAATAAAATGAAATCATAGATGTGTAAATTACCTAACTTAGTATCTCTCATGGATGGTAAAGTAAATCTGACCTGAAACAAAAAAAAAAAATTAAATTCAGTATTCTAAATATGTAGCATTAAATATTTCAGTGAATACAGTTCGTTCCAATGTATATGTTTATATATTTGAATTTAATTTCGAATAACATATAAAAGTGAAAAGATAATCGCAGTTATAGATAATTTATTATCTTTTTAGTGTGACACTTTTCATTTAAAAGGTTCGCATCTCACCTAGGCAGGTTAAACTTTATTTCGTGGTGTACTCTCGAAATGCAACTTTGCCTTCTTAGAAAAGGTTGGTAAACTGTAGGTTAGCCCTTCCTGCCCTAGTTGGGTTATATAAGGATGTTATGTTTTTTTTTTTCCTTTTATTTTTTTATTTTATTATTACTTTTTTTTATCCACATACAAGACTAAAACAACAAGAAACTGCTCGTCGTTACAGACTACTTCTGTATTTAATAGACAAAAGATCAAACCTTCGAATTAATTTAATAAGATTCATGTACTTAACAGTAATTAGACCAATTTGGACATACGAAGTTGAGCTTTGGGGCTATAATAAACCATCCAATTCATCTCGTATCCAATCCTCACAATCTAAAATCCTCAATGCTCCTTACTTCATCACAAACAAATTTATTCACCAAGATCTTAGTATACCTTACGTTCCTGACTTAGCTCAAACCAGATATCAATCCTTCCATAGGAAATTCCTAAACCACTTAAATCCATTAGTGTAACAACTTGCTCCTGATTCCATTCCAGATAAACCTCTGAGGCGCCTAAAAAGAAGATGGCCTCGGGACCTTCTAATATAGTACTTCATTATATAGAACCTTTATAAGTGCTACCAATGGGTAGTTGCTTTAAAAACAATTGACGTGTCATATTTATAATTATCATCACATTTATTTGATATATTATATTTTAAATTGTATACAGTTGTAAATTTCAATGATTATTTTTTTTATAGTCTTTATGTTTATATATTGTGAGACTATTTATTAAATACATTCTAAAAATGGCTTGCTAATGTTCTTGATTAAAGTAGATATAATATATATATATATATATATATATATATATATATATATATATATATATATATATATATATATATATATTATAGGGGAAGGTGCTGTACCTGTGGACAAATTTCACTCATAAATTTTTCTAATTTTCGGTGCTTTATTTATCTGAGTGGCTATTGTACCATTAGATAAGTAATTTAAGGGGCTATCGAACCCTCGTGTCTTTATTTTGAAAAGTAATTTTATTTTTACAGAAAATATTGTTTTGTAACTTACTGATTAGTGTCCATAGGTACCTTCCCCTTTTGTACCTGTGGACACTAGTGATTTTACCAATGGACATTAATTTCTTCATAGGTTTATAGGGATAATTGAAATGATATTTAGAGAAACACATCAGCAATATTTTTTTATAAAATGTACTAAACGAAATAGATTATTTAAACAAGAAAATTCAACTTGATTATTAAACTATAACGCCGAATAGAAAGGTGACAACAATAAATTTAGCGTATGAAAGTAAATAGAAACTTAACTTATTTTTAAACCTTTTAACAAAAATAAATCATTTATGTACCTATAATTATTATTAACAAGTGACAATTTTTTTTTTATGGAAAAAATCGAATCATTAGAGATTGTAACCATGAAAAGATGTAGGAAAATGTCATTGTTTACATAATCTCCCAGTGCCGGTTATAAAAGATGGCGGTGGTAATTTTCTTTTGATATCTCTTCATTAATTTCATAATCAGTAGCGATGTCCGGAAGAACAAATTTTGGGGTTCTATCATTTGATGAAATTTTCTTCAAGTAGCAAATTTTAAACGTGAACGAGTCTACTTTTCCTTTGATCAAAGCTATAAAATGCTTTACAACACAAAACATAGCTACCAACATATATTTCTTCATCTTCAATTTCTTTACCTTGTTCATAATCATTCATCAATTCATCCAAAAAATGAATGGATCAGCCAAGATCACATTTGTAAAATCACTATCTTCACTAGTTGAATAGTTTGTTATAAATAGTGAGTGGCGAGTTTTCTCCTCTTAAAAAATAAAGTTATACGAATAGTAGGTATCCAAATTTATATCACACGGAATGCCTACAAACTTTTCCGTAATATTTATAATTGAAATAATGAATTAATAAGCAAAAAGAAAAATCTGTTGTGCCTGTGGACACTTTAACTATCTGTCCACAGGTTCAGCTGGCAATAGTGTCCACAGGTACAGTTGTGCGGAAAGCTCTGTTCCACAAAACCCGTAAGTGATAACTGATATGAAAACATATGAAGTTATGATATATTTATCGGACAACCCAATGAATTATTACTGCCTAGAAAAGTTTTAAGTGTAGGTCTTACAAAATTTAAAATAACTGGTTGAATTGGTCAGGATTTGGTAGAAAAAAACTTAAAAATAATAATTTCTACTAAACTGTTGATCAGGCAATCTTGAAAACAAATGTGTAACTGCAGGGAGATGCTTGCAGCACTACCCACCTGAAGACTTTATTTTATATCATTGTACATATTGTGTGAATAAGTATTTTTATCCATATTACCCATTGCCCTTGAGTGAGGCAGCTTGTAATTATTTAAAAAAAAAATAAAAAATTCTATTCTGAAATCTTTAATATTTGACAAATAAAAACGTTTTCTACAAAAAAAAAAAAAAAAAAAAAAAAAGAAGTTAATAAATAAATTATGTTTACTGTTGTAGTGACATAAAATGGTATTGTGTTCCACCTATTGTGATAATATGGATTATTTTAGAACTAGCATAAGGGTGAATTTTGTATGGAACTAAACAATGTTTAGCTCTGTATAGCCGGGGAAATTTTCAAATAATCAAATAAATTAAGTCTTTCCCTACTATTATATTACGTTTTATCCTATTACTATTATAGGAGTCTAATTGAAATTGCATAAAACATAATTACATTTCAGAGACACTCAAATGGATAAATAACGTAGATTTCCGAATAAATTAATTATAATTATAACTGAAGGTATGCCTTTTATTTAATAATACTAATACCTCTAACAGGCTACTTCATAGAGGGTTAAATTGATTGAACAATTAAATCTTAATCAAAAATCGATAGCAACATTAAATACGTACTCTCATTAAATTTTCCCTAAAAAGAAAATTACTGTAGTGTTATTTAAGTCTAAGCTGCATTAACTAGAGACTAATAAAAAAGGGGATCACGTACAAACTGCACACAATCGCCGCTTTAATGCTTTAATATACAAGCCAATTTAACGGACTTAAACTAAAACCCCTGCATCTCATTGCAAGAGCTTACAGAAAAAACTAATATTGATCGTAGGTTTTAAAAGCTTTACATATTACTGAGACCTGTGTACTTACTGTGTGGCTAAAACAGGCAATATCTCATGACTGTACCAGATATCTAAACCATTATATAAAAGGACAAGCCGTTTTTCGTTTATTATCACTAACCACAAAAACTACCGAACCAATCTGTACCACATTTTAACTATACTTATTTTCAATTAATTCTTACTTAAAAAAGCTATAATATGTGGACAACAGTGAAGTTCGAAAATTGACCTATAGTTGGCGAGCGCCATTATACTGAGAAATTATAAATGTATCATATACTGCTTGAAATTTATGATAAAATATACTTATATCCAATTATTAAAAAATATTCAAATATGTGTTGCGACGCACTGTGGGGCCAAACAGCTACAAACCGGGAAAAAAACAAACATTTTTTTCTCGAGAACGGTTAGTCCTATCGAGCTGCAAATACTCCCATTCGCTTCAGAATGAAAAAAGTACATTTTTATTGCAATTAAATTGAATAATTATATCACTTTATTCATTAATAATATTAACAACGTAGGTGCAGATATTCTAAATTATTTTGTAAAATTTAATTAAACATAATTTTATTCTAATTTAACTTCATTTAAATAAAATGTTGGCTCCATTTTTCGATTTTCACATTTTTATGCTGATTGCTTTAGAATCAGCTGGTTCAAAGTGACTGAAAAGTATTCATTACTTACCTATATAATGGAAATTCGTTACTGATGGTAAAGTTTTTATGTTTTAGGTTCAAGCCTCATGTAGGGATCTGAAGACTTCAGCAGCTTATAAAACACAACGTTGGATCGTGGCTGTACGGAAACATTTCCTAGTAAAGTGTACGTAGGCCATAGTAATTATGGTATTTGTTCATAACTAATTCATAGCTAACTTGAGTTATTTAGGCAGTTAAAGAAGGATTTTGGAGAAAATATTCTTGATGTATTTCCGGTGTTACTGGAACCGTTTGCAATAACTAATAATGAATACAATAGCCCATCAAACACAACAAAAATAATAAAGTCATTTTTAGAGTTTTTTCCGTGTTTGCCCCACTGTGTGACGTGTGGATCCGAATGAAGTTTGGAAATCAACCGATATGTGGTTAGCACCATTTCGCAATAGAGTTTACAATAGTATAACTACTGAACCCATCTGTACCAAATTTTAACTATATCATTTCTATAGTTCTAGGAAGGTTTAACAATTATAAAATTTACAATGATAAAAATTTAAATGTACAATGTTGAGTGGCAGAAACGAGGTTTGCTACACTGTCATACATATTTTTGGTCAAACATTAAGATTCAAACAAATGAAATCAATAAAATCATTTCTACTGAAAAAAAATTATTACCAAATCAAAATTTCGATTCTTTGCATTTTGATATTGTGTGTAAAAATATTATTCATAATACTTTAGTTGTAAGCACTAATAATGCAGTCCATTATCCGCAAGAGTTTCTAAACAGGCTCAGTCTATCTGTATTAGCAGCTCATAGGTTAAAATTAAAAATTGGATTTCTGATTAATAATGTCTAATAACCTTCACAGTACCAGGATAAATATTAAAGCTATGCGTTAAAATATCATAGAGAAAATAATTCTTAATTGCATACTAAATACAAGATTTTTATCTATAAAAAAAGTAAAACTTTAATTATTAGTTTAAATTATTTAAGTTCTTTACTTATGAAAGCGGGCGAACCCGCGACGGTGGATGTTTGCACTTGTTATAATTGGAAAAAATATTTAGTCACCTGAAAAAAAAATCTAAGCAGTAAAACAAAAAACATTATTAAAGGCAGATTTATAAAAAAAAATTATGTTTGTTAACTTTGCCTAAATAATTTTTGTTCACTGATCCCACCCAACATCTATTTCAATAATAATGTATTGTAATCGCAGAGGTTTTCATGAAGAAGTAGATACATCCAATTACCTTGAAAACGATTCTCTATCGGCCTTCAAAACAGAATTTTTAGTCTCTAGATTGGTCAAGTTGTGCTTTTTAATAAGGTCCAAAAATATCTATTTTGGCACAAATGATATATTTAGAGTAATTTCTGGATTTTGAAAAACTTTCAAAAATGCACTACTGAAAAGTGCACAATTACGACTTATCCAATTCTTCATGACCGCCAAGGACATAATGATGCGATATCCAAATCCATGAAAATGGAAAGATATGAAAAAATAATCCTCCTGATTTCCCGCCAAAGTTCATAACAAAAAATGTTATAATTGGTAAAAGCTCAGGAGACCTAGAAAATTTTAATTGACACCTCAGCACGTGAACAACTAATGAAAATGCTGAGCAGAGAAGAAAATGTGTATGGAGAATCGTCAAATCAGCTAAAAGAGCTTAGACCAAAAATAGTACGCCAAGTTTGGTCAAATGTTTTTGGAAGATTTCGATCAAAATTACATAGTTCATCTTGCGTTCTAGCTGGAAGACCTATAAGGAATTATGTAGTTATGCGTTGTTTGCGTGAAGTAGTACGAAAAACACCCGGATTTATAGCAAAACTATTCTTTTGGATCACGGCCATACACCTACTCATAAATTGTTGCTAGTCCGTGATCTTTTTGCCAAAAACATCGACGAATCGCTCTCAACCAAAGTATTCACGATTCTTGGACCCCTGCAACTTTTTCCTGGATCCAAAACAGAAAAGACCCAAGAAAGGACGGAGATTTATCACGATTGAGGAGACCGTGTCGCTGTAAGAAATCATGGCTATACCAAAAGTACGTGTATACTAATATGTTATCAGCATATCTGTGAAAATACCTTAAAATGTATTCGACTTTTTTGTGCTCTATTTTTTTGCTACTTTTTTTGTGTGTGTGTGTTTTTTAAGTGCTCTTTGTTTGTCTCAGGTCGATTATTTTTTATTATTGCGTTCTTTTTTTGTTGTAATTAATAGTTAACACATTGTAAGTAAACGAGACGAAGATGGTGGGACCGGGAGAAGAGATGGAACACCTGCTGCCTTTAACCTGCCCCTTATTAATGACACCGGGCTGCTATCGATGGTGGTGTTGGTGGGGGGAGTAGAGATATGACGTCAGCAGTGGCCCGTCTCCCCGGCAACGTGACGTCACTCCTGCCCCACCCAGTCTCCTCTTTCCATCTCACGTCTGGTCTATATTTATAAACGGTCTGTTTGACGGAAACCTCTCCCCTAGCGTCGAATACCAACAGCGATTTAGCATCCCCCCCTCTATTTGTAATTCCCCAGCAGGTCCTGCCTATGGTACTCCATTAAATTTATACTTCTGGATAAGGCATAAATTATTGTCAAGTATGACACCGGGTGAATCCTAATACCTGGTTTAAATGTAATACAGTTCTGTAGATTCCTATAGCTATATTCTATAATATTTCAGTATTATGATTTTTTTTTTTTTTTTTAAGCTTTAGCTATTTACCTTTACTATAAACGTCATTAAGTCAAACTTAGGCGTGGGATCAACCATTTACCGTGTTGTGAACAAGAAATGACTAAAGATAATTACTTTCATATTTCTGCAAATAATTTCCACAATTCCAAAAACTATATCTCTGGAAGCATAGATATTTCAAAAAGATTAATATCATATCTCATATCTTTATAATATAAAATCAATCTTAAATTATTGATAGTTTACTCTAGTTTAAAAAGTCATAGAATTCCAAAAAGCTAAGCAAAGGTCAGAAAACAAAATCGTAAACCATATTAAAAAATCAAGCTCAACTAAACCTTCCAATTCTTCTCGTATCCAATCCAAAATCCTTCGAAAAATCCTAATATTCCTTACTTTGTCACAAATAAACTTATCCATAAAGATCTTAATATACCATTTGTTGCTGTTTCAGTCCAAGCAGATAACAATGATTTCCTAGTAATCTCTATGACCATTCGAATGCACTAGTTTCTCAACTTATTTTCCATTCTATTCCAGACTACCCTTCGAGGCGTTTGAAAAGCAGAAGACCCCAGGACCGTCTAGTGTAAAAAATATTTTATTGAAATGCCACCAGTGGGTAGTTGCATCACAAGCAATTAACATGTTATTATGAACGTTATTATCACCTTCACTAGATGTATTTTATATATATGTACCACGGAGGTACAGAACACTATGTCACATTTCCGTAACTTTACAGGAGAGCAATTCAAAAAAAAAAAAAAAAATCATTTCCTGAACTGTTTATTATACTTATATGTACGAAATAAATCTTGATTTTCCCATGCAGGGTATAATAGGTTGGTAACCCGTCCTTCCTGCCCTAATTGGAGTACATAAGGACGTTACCCTCCCCCCTTTCCCCCCAAAAAAAATAAATTAAAAAAAAAACATTTTAAGGTAACTTACCTTAAAATTAATTTGTCTAGGACATAGAATTCAATACCTCTGTATAAAGTGAAAAAAGGTAAATAAGAATACGTAATAATGTATTTTTGGTAAAATAAGGACATAGTGTTCTGTACCTCCGAGACACAGATATGTACAGTCGTAAATTTTAATAAATAAGTAAATTAAAAAAAATAAAAACTATCATAATTATTGCAACCGCAAAAAAAGGCCAATCATTTGTTCTGGAAGGTTTTAAGTTTTAAGTGATTTAGATCCTCGAGAATGATCACAAGATGTATTCTTGGTTACCCATACATCTTACTAAGGAGAAACTGATCAAATTGTTCAAATAAGAACCAAATTAACCAATAATAGCTCAGAGACAATGAAGTCAAAGCACAAAAGACACTGAAGGGACTGAAAGACAGAAAGGGATCTTTCAAGAAACTAATCAATTAACTGAGAGCTAAAACGACAGCAATTAAAAGCCTCCTTAACGAGGTCGTCCTGGAAGGTGAAGCTCCCTCTGGAAAATTGGTGTTAGCTTTAACCCAACTGCTTTTCATTATAATTTTTTATTTTTTTTTATTTTGTCAAACAAAGAAGAGCTAAGAGGAGGTACAAGTACCTTCAGAATGATTCCCCTTGTAAAAGCCAACCTCTGCCGAATCCGTACTCTTATTTTCTAATGTGTTCCTAGCGAAATAGGAATCTAGCCACTCATTCATTCATTATTTATTATTATAACCTGAACAGTCTTGAAAATAAAAATATCATGTGGATTCTTATCTATTTCAGTGTCTCAGCAAATTAAGAGGAAAATAGATGTGCCGACATGGCTTTCGAACAATGGACAAGCCGTTCAAAGTGATTTTCCTTCAAAAAGCTGAAAGACTACAGATGGACTGATCTTAAAATCTTTACGCTAGTGTAGAGAAATGTTACTACTGGCCGAGAGTATTATACAGAGTTCTCCCAACGATCCAAACATTTAAACATCTTAATTTTATTTAGTCAATCAGCCATTTTGGAAAGTGCTGTCCAAGTACACGGAGCTGTCTTAAGAGACTTTGAAAGATATAAAGGCCTCAAAGGGTGAGTTTTGCGTGCCTTTTATTTAATATGGCGCTTGAGTGCGCAGTTAGAACACCAGGAGTGGATATTTGGGGCAATTAATTCAGTAAATCAGTACAAATACTTGGTTATGGGGCAGCTCGTGCTGCTATATCCTTATGCTCCGGTGCTATAAGGACACTGCTTTACAGATCTGCCAGGATCTGACGATTTTTTGAGTCCGAACGACATCCTTGACCACTCTCCTTAACCACCTAGAATTAGTTTTCGTCCTTAAGTATGCTGTTTTAAGATGGCGGAAGGACATCTTTGGTTCACATATATATGTATATTAGTTTTGTACTTAAATATTAAAAAAAAAAATCATATAGATCCGAAAGGGTCTATTTTGTCTGTAGTTGAAGGGAAATAAGATGACTTATCTGTTTTAAATCTAACTTTCTTAATTCTTTTCCAAATTTACAGCCCAATATCCAACAAAGAAGTGGCAATTAATTCATCATTCCTTATAGTATTACCACCTGATCCTTCTATACCATCAGTACCTCAAGTCATTCAGATTTTGTTTTGATCACCATAATTTATTTTGATACCGTTTTAGATTATCGATAATTAGATAATTATTTTTTATTTCTAAATTTTCATCGCATTATTGTTATCGATCACTGCGTAATAGGTCTGGAGGTGAATGAGGCCAAAAAGAAGTATATGATGACTTGCCTTGGCACATTTAAACAAATAAAATAATTCATTTATTTAGGAACAACATGCAGCAAGGAATAAATATTAACTTTCTAATAGCTTTATTTAGGAACTGATAAACTAAATCCGTTAACGTGTGTTGCATTTATAAATTCTGTCTGATTTGAATTTTTTTGATGAAGAATACCCCATAGATAGAATAGGATGAGCCCACAATATTGTTAAAGTATAGATATACATAAACTTCCTTTAACGATTTAGTCTGATTTAAAAAAAAATAAAAATAATAATCAAACGTATAAAATGAAGAAGAAATTCGAAGTGGACAATTCTAATTTAACCATAGCCATTGTCAGACATAAAACTTTTTATCAACTCTTAGAACCCCGTAAAAAACAGGTAACTACCAATTCAATCCTCCCTGTAAGAGATTTTACGATCCACAAAAGAGTTATTGTTTCCTGTTTTTAACGTTCAAAATTGTAATCTGCTTTTTTCAAGAACAACTGCTTTTTAATAGAACACTATTAAAGAAACGAATTTATTTTCTGTAGCGATTTCATAAGTTGTTTGAAGTTAACTTAATTCAAAATCTGATAGAATACGGATATAAACATAGGATTTTATCACTAATTTGTTTGAATAACATCTTCTTTTAATTAAGGTCTATTTTTCAAAAACAAGCACCTCGTTATAATGTTCGTTGCAGCTCTCCTCCAGTCCTCATCACAATAATTGCGATCATTGAATATGTAGGTTTTTTGGTAATTATTTTGAAATAAAACTGTCTACTAATCACTTCTGACAATATTAATCATTCATTGTAGATTATAACCGTCCTTTTAGCACTTAGTGTTACCAGGTTCCTGCAAATATATCGATGGGTTATTCCTCTTCGTCATAAAACTGACCTTTCCTTTTTTAGTCACTTTATTGATTTTAAAAATAATATGATTCAAATATGTATATGTTTCCTTCACCTTCTACCTATATATATTCCTACTACTAAATACTAACTACTAACTTCTAATAATATTTTAAACTAATGAAAATTCGCTATTTCGAAAAAATATCAATAGAAGAAACAGGACTTATCCCGGCGATAAAAGACATATTTAGGATTAAGTTTGAAAACATAAAAAGTTAAGTATCTGGAGTTTGGCAACATATAAGCGGAACGGAGTTTAAGAAGTAATAAAAACAAGGTTCACGGCAGGATGGAAACGCTTAATATTTCCCGAAAACAGAAAATTAGGAATCACAAAACCATTATCCTTCAAGTTTTATGAGAGCTCTTGTACTAGGCGGAAAGTCTTCTGATAATAAAATAATGTATTGAATATTTGGTCTATTTTAAAGATGAGCATGCAGAAAAATGTCAATAACAAAACGTAATAGCAAACTTTTTTACTTTTTTTTTTTAATTTTGACCATTTCATCAAATTAAACCTGCAGAAAACGTTTCAAGGACAGACTCAGTTGTTGCAGGGAGTTGTTTTTGTGAATTTGAGTTTGTTACTTGGTGATGTCGGTCAAAATTACCCTAAATTATTTTATTTTGCACAACCAGTAGCTATTAATTTATATAGCTTATAAAATGATATTGAAATGAAATGAAAAATGAACTTTATTCTGGTACTTGCTGTTCCCTAAAAATAATAATAATGCACAATTACTGATACAATTGTCTGTATTACTTACAATTTAATTCCAAGAAAAAAAAGTACATAAAATAAAATACAGTCATATATTAAATGATAAAACAATTCTAAATATTTACTTATTTTCGGAAGATTGATTATCTCCGTGTAAAATAAATTATATTTAAAAGAAGTTAAGGAACAAGCTTTACGAATCGGAATGCGTAAGGAAGCCCAGAAGGAGGTAGCACGAATGATGAAGGATTTTGAGGGGGTATACAGGTTAAAAGGCTTGTGTTTAGGGGGTGGGTAAAAGAACGCAGAGTTGTTAGTTGAACATATACGTGAATATAGGATTGAATAAAACAGAAAAGTTCAAAGAAAGTATTGCCGTCAGAAATTAGGAAAAAGCCATTCAAGCTCAGAATATCTGCGATAAACGTGTCACCGCCCAGGGATCACGAAGATGAATCTAATGAAATAGTTCATCAGTCTTCTCAATCCCTTCTCGAGATCACCAGACATCCCGTCATAAACCAAGAACCCGTAAAGAAAGAGAAAATAAGATAGGGCACTAGAAGCTGGGGGTAATTAGGGTAAAAGAATCTCGAAATGCGTAGAACTGTTTAAGAATCAAGATGAATTTTTTTTTAGAATTGGGCAATAAGTTTGTTATAGTCAGCGAGGAGATATACAATAGAGCATTCTCGAGTGGAGTGAGGATGGGATTCGTTCCCCCTCCACTATACTACCCTAACCTCAAAAGTTACAACTAAATGCTATTAATTTCTTATTTTTTTACGTAAACCAATTCTCGTTAAGTTTTTATTTTGTTTAGAAATTCATTCCACATTAAGTATGTCTTTTTGTGCTGCAATTGAATGTAAGAACAACAACCAGACTGGGGCTAAAAATGATAAGCACCTTAGTTTTCATAGGTAACTAACGCAAAAAGTTTTCATTGTACCTAGTCAAATTAAGTTCGCGATGGTGTTAAATACAATTATTTTTTCATAATTAACTCCACGTCAGAAGTATCGCAATACTCCGAAATATTTGAATTTTTATTAGTAATTATAAGTTTTATATTCAATAAAAATCTTTTATATTAACAACGTTTAAGTAAAAAATTATACACTGTGTTTGAAGGAATTTTATTACCTATACCTGCATCAGCAGCAGTATAAAATAATGTTGGTGAGTTGGGAACTGGGTTAACCCTGGGTAGTATAGTGGTGGGGGAATACTAGTCCCGTCTGCCTGCAGTTCCGCCCTATCTCAATAGCAGCTCTATTTGTATATCTCCTCGCTGGTACTAGTATAGTTATTGATCTAAGGTAACTCAGAGGTTTTTAATAGAGTTTTGGAACTGAATGGAAATGTTATCGAGGTAAAGCAATGGATTGTAGGGAAGGGCATTAAGGATGGGTTTTGAACCAATTAGATTAAAATTAGTTTTCTTTGATGATAATAATTATAATCATGATAATAATGTTTTCATTATCATTTTGAAGTTATCAATGATCATTCATTAAAAATATCTCTGAATTAAATATCTCTAAATAAATACATGAAAATAAACATAGCGCTAGAGGAGATCTTTATAAATGATAAGACTAAAACTGATCTCCATGTGCCCAAAACTAATGAACTGAGCCTGAAAATTTCAATAGCAGATCAATAGGAGAGAGAAGTTAATTAGTCAAAATGGTCTCGTTAGTCCCATTGTCACCAGATATTCAGAGTCCATAAATCAAGGTAATATTTAGCATTTTGGCCCAGCCTGATTGGGTATATTGCTGGCTAACAAAAGGATATGATTACACCGGGGCATTGACAAGCCAAATAATATACTGGGTAAAATCGTTATTTCTGAGAACTTTATATGGTCCAAATACATTTTTATAAAAATCTTTTTTAATTAAAACAAAAAAAAAATGATGAGCTATTAATATTTATGAATGCTTAAAAGAACGCGAATAACAAAACAAACATCTCTTCCCCTTCTCCTGAGTTTTTCAATTTATATGACTATTTAATTTATAAAAGGTTAGTGGTAGGGTAGTCTTCAAGATCTTCAAAGATCTTTCTCTCTAGCAGAGTGCCATTAAGCAGATTTTACATTGCCATTAAGCGATACATACGTCACGATATATCATTTTCTCTAAATTATAAAAATACAACTTACGAGTATGACTATGTATATTTAAAAAAAAATAACAACTTATAAAATTGGTTTGAATAAGAGAAAGATTTTAATGTTTAATGTTTTTAATGCTTTTCCATTTTTAAGTAGGTTGACCAAAAAATATGTTGCTCCTGTTCCACCCCAGTCCCAAAAGAGCAATTATTTTCTAGAGCTGGACGAACCATCTCACCCACAAGGAATAAATTAAGTAGAACAATTTTGAGATAGTTACTTTTCCTAAATTTTGAACTCATAATATCGACATCTAAGCATATGCACTTATTGCCAACTGTTGAATTCATAAGAAACTACGTTTGAATTTTAAACATTTGAAATAATTGCGTTCCTAGTTCAATATTTAAAAAACTAAATGTATGTTAAAAGTTATATTATTAACTTCTGATAGACTTTCTCACATCAGGGAAGTGGTAATAAGAAAATATCGAACTTCTAATAAACTTTCACCCTTTCTGTTCTAGATAGAAGAGGTTTACTGAAATAATATTACAATCTGTCTAACACTTTAAGTAATATAAACACTGCAATACAAACACATAATTTGTACAGTTTATAGTGGTCTTAAATAAGATTAAATAAAAACAGCAAACTGAATAATACATAAACGTGTTGAACTAGTATGACAAGGTTACGCAACAACAAACACTATATTAGTTAATTAATGATAATAAACATATGGCAATAATATTACAAAGAGGTAGGTAGTAACAACCAAAGGAAAAGATATCACCACACACTCTCCCCCCAGTGTCAACGATATCGTTCAGGTACACTTGTGGTACGTCCGCTTCTGGTGCAAACCGGAAGAAGGTAGAAGGTGACGCGCTTCTTTTGACGTATTGGATTTTTTGAATTGTTGCTGTCCGTTGCCGGTGTTCTCATAATGCTTGAAGGTAGCGAAGGGCTGTTAGGATTTTCCGAGAGTATATGGGCAGGTTTCACTCGATCTCTTGAAACGACTATGTTCCGCCCGTTTTTGCTGATGATAAATGTTTTGGCGTCCCTGGAGATAACTAGATGAGGGCCTGTATATGGAGGAGTTAGTGAGGGTCTAACCTGATCATCTCGTAAGAATACGTGGCTGCAACCGTTGAAGTCTGGATGAGCTAACACTGTTGGTTGGGTGTGCCAGGTCGAGGCAGAAGGCCGTAGTGATTTCATCCTCCGTCCTAACTGTTGAGCGTAGGTGTCAGGAGATGATCACTTTTGATGGCTGTCAGAAGTTCCGTCCAACTGTCTTGCGTCTCCAAAAGATTACAGGTGAGTGATGCCTTGAGTGTTATATGCCACCTCTCTATAAGTCCGTTGGACTGCGGGTGATATGCCGTTTTATGAACCAGTTTGATTCCTAAGATAGCTACTAAGGAACGGAAAAGTTCGGATTCGAAATTCCGACCCTGGTCAGTTACAACTTTCATAGGCGTCCCAAAACGGCTAATGTGGGTCCAGAACGCCCAAGTCCAGAATAATATTACAAAGAGGTAGGTAGTAACAAGAAAACCAAAGGAAAAGATATCACCACAAGTTAAAATTTCTTACATTGCGGAAATAGAAGTAACAAAATATCAATATATAAAATAGTAAATTCGTTTTGGACGAATTTGATGTAGCATTGGTTCGATGCCGTTACCTAAATTAGCTAAAACGAGTAAATAAACCGTAATATCATTGTAAGGTATTGGAATATTTAAACTGGCTTTTCGTAAAAAAAAAATCCAATCGTGTATCGACTTTCACAGCTCAAACTATCAAACTATGTCTTCATACAATATCCATCCCGAGCTGGGAAGGAAGATGGAGAGCGTAGAGATCCAGAGGTTCTCCGAAAATGTGTAAATCAGATGCACACTATTTTGCTAATTTTTGTTAGTTTTTAGGACTTTTGAGAGAAGAAATATTTGCCACCTTAATGACCATTGAAATTTGATTTTGATTGTTTTACAACTGTTTTTTCTTTTCTAAACACTAAAATCGGTTATAATAAGGGGGGATCTAATTAGGACAGATTAATTAATTAATATTTCGATAGGAATTCTTTTTATTTAAAAACTAGTTTCGAATGTTTAACATTCAATATCAGTTCTGCGAAGGCAAAACGAAAAAGATATGAGTATCTAGAGTGGACTAAATGTACAAAGGCGAAAGAGTCAGGCAGAGATGGGTCCTATAGGTTTTCCCTATGATTGGTTGGGTTTTTTTTCGTTCCAACTGGAAATAAAATTTGATATGGTACTCTAGTTCCTGATAGGTTTTAAAAGTTCTTTTCGTTTTGTATCCTTAGAAAAGATCATGAATGTTTAACATTCGAAACTAGTTCACATTTCTAAAGTATTTCAGATAAAATAGTTAATTTTTGGGTCTCTGTTTTTAGTTAATAATCTTTGTATTTTATATTTGTTGTAAGGCCTGACAACATAGTTTAAAGAAAAAAATTATATAAAAAAAATCTGCATATGAAAATGAAACTATGGCGTTATGATGCAAAACTTCAATTTAGTTGCTAATCCTGAAAAATAGTTATGCAAGTCTTACAAAAACTGACTGCACATAGAGATCCAATCTGATTTCAATATGGTAATTCTGGTTATTCACAATGTAGATAGGATAGGATGATACAAAACAGATACCTTGCTGTATTATTCATAGCTTTATGCCATTATTTGGCCGACTTTAAAAAAAAAAGATCCCATTAGAAACGTGATGCCAATATTTTTTGCCACTGTATGTTCGAACAAACAATAAATAATTTTCACTGCTATTTTCGCTTAATGTGAGCTGGAGACCTGGCGAGGATAATATCTCTAAGAAGATCAGCCCAACAAGGAAAATGGAAGACCTAAACTGCAATGAAATCTGGTGTTACGAGCGAGGCTGTGACTCTAATTGGAGGGCGTGGCTGGAAAGATGCAGCAAACAATGGTCACTTTTGTCGATCTGGGTGATCAAATGTAGGAATCTGATCAAAGAATTTCTAATTTTAGGTTAGCTAAAAATGATTTCGGATAACTGTGTGACATGAACCAGTCAAAACTGGAATTAGATCTGTGCACTGGGGGAAGTGGTATCATCAACATAAACACGATTATGCATGTCACAATAACCTCCTCACCTCACCAACAAGATTTTTATTATTTTTTTTTTATTTATTTCGTTTAACGTCAATTTATGCTGCTATGGCTAATCGGACGATGCTACGGTGGGAGTCCTAAATTTTGCCTATCCAGGGATAATTAGAATAGGGTTCTTTAACATGTACCTGACATCGCACAGGCTAGGGACCCCCATTTTACGTCCCTTCCGAAGGACGGCATAGCTAAGGATTTTTTACTCCCTTTAAAAAATCCTAAGGTCATCTGCCGGGCTGCGAACCCGCGATCTTGGGTTTAGTAGGTTGCTATGCTAACCACTACACCACAGGTGACCCCTTCACCAACAAGATATTTTCATGTTCAAACCAATAGGTAAATTCTTAGTATTAGGTGTTTTTTATTTTTATTTACCTAATAGAATATTTAAAAAAAAAAAAAAAAAAAAAAAGCTTCATTTGGTACCTATATTAATGATTTTTCCAAAATGATTTCTGATTTTTTTCTTTAATAACTTAAAAAAATAAATGTAACTGTTAATATAGAAAACTCGGGATTGGTGCTGTGAACCAATTGGAAAACAGAAAAATTTCAACTACATAGAGAGGAAAAGTGATATTCCTGATCAGACTTCAGTTATAGTGGTAAATGTTTAAATTAAAAAAACATTAACAAAGTGTGCATAAATGGAAGGACTTCTTATATCGTCCGAACCTTTCATAAGCATCTAGTGGCAAAAAATGTTGTTGGTAACCATTTTAAACTGCAGGACACAGAGGCAACAATAAAGAAGTTGCGAAAAAGATATATTTAGTACACTCGAGTGAGAGTAGCAATTATAAGTATACAGATGTGAGTTGCATTAAGCATTAACTACAATAGCAATTAATACATAAATTAACTGTAAAACCTAGAAAATCGTATATAATCTCCTGGCTACCATCCATTTTGTTCGTGAATACTGATTGCTTTAATCCTCGTATATGTTAGTCTGTTTTCTTGTCATTAGTTTAAAAAAAGATCATATTTCTTTGGAATGATTTTTGAGGAGAGATTATTTTATTTATTGTATATATTTTTTTTATAGACTTAACAGATTAAACCTTGCAGGATTGTCCACCCTCCCAGCGTATTTTTAATACAAAAGGGCATTAAATCCAGTAAACAATTAAAACGTTCCTAATAATCTGTTTATAGATTAAAGCCGACACTTACTATAGAAACAATTAGGTTGTGCTCAGTGCTCATAATACTAGGCCGTAGCAGGTCCCATTAATCTACTTAGAAAATAGACGGCATGACTTGTATTTTTCAATATCGGTTTCCTGTGGCAAGATGAGTAATTAATTCTGTTTTTTTATAGCTGGCACAGTTTTTCCGATCAATAATGATGATTTTTTTTTTCTCACATCAACATCAACTCATCAATAAATAACCGGAAGAAGGTGAAACAAAGAATGTTAAGAAACATGATAGGAATTCAGAGAAATTTTATATGAAGTCGATACAAGCCGATAAGAGATTTTCTATTTCAGATCTAATCTTAGAATAATTGTTTCAATTAATGGTCAAACAAAGATCTACTGAAGCCATCCACCAGTGTGTTCGATGTGGATCAAACCACGAGAATAGCAATTGCCAAAAAACAATGGAAACGACAGCGACCTATGAAAACTATGAAGGAGCGCACCCTGCCAGTTACAGGGGTTACCAGACTCTCAAAGACTTGAGAAATCTGAAAAACAAAATTATAACGTTATTATAAGGACTGTGACAACCCCACCTTCATTGCAAGAGTACCCACCCCTACCGCAGTATTCAGAACCAGCTCAACGAGGACCAGTCAACTTACCAAAGTTACAAGAACCCTCTAGCTACCCGCAATCAAGGTCTGCAATGTGAGGTTCAATCAGATATGAGGCGAAGAATGACTCGGCAAGTGCTTCCCTCATAACACTAACAACAAAAAATGGAAATAAAAATAACTAATATGTATACATATATAATAACAAATATTATACTTAAGTAACAATTGTCTTGAAAGATTGTTTATTATAATTATCGATTTCTCGGATAAGCGAATTTTCTGAATTTTTTGTTTTTTCAAAGTAAGTTTTAGTTTAATCATAGACTTGAAGCAATTTGATTTCAGTCGTTTCATATTAAAATAAGTAAAAATAAAAATTTCTAAAAATATCTAATCAATATTTACTTTAGATGATTAGTTTTGAAATGTAATAATAAAAAAAAAAGGTGAATAGTTTCTTTAATATAACTATTAAAGTTTTGTTCATATGTTCAATTTTAATAGAAACTAGTTAAAGGTGATATAATTAATAAAAAGAAACAGTTGATAAATTATCAAATAACATAAAAGAAAACCAATCTTTTTTTTCATAAAAGGTAATAATTTAATATGGAAATAATTAATTTAATATTAATTGAAATAATAATAATTGTATTCTTTTATAATTATTTATATATTATATTGTATATATTAATTGTATATTCTTTAATAATTAAATCTAAAACAAGTCGAAATTGGAAAAGAAATGTTTTTTTTTTTGTTTTGTTTTTTTCCTCCTCGCCAGTGGAAGGTACATAATACCACTATTGGTTCCCAGTGTGCCTAAATGGAATCGAAAACCAGGCGGGCAATAAGGTATTCTCTCCCTGGGCTATGGTCCGTACCAAAATCAGCTCCGTCGTTACCAACAGAAACAATAGAAATTCTGTTTCTGCTCTGATTTTCTTTCTTTTTCTACTTTATTTAAAAATATTGTATTTACTTAACGTCCAATACACAGTATACTCAGTAGAAAAGATACATAAATAAAGACAACTAATTATCTTGGTTTCTATATTTTTGTGAATCAGTGACAAACTATAATACATAATGCCTAGCATAACCCGTCACACAGCTGTCTAGAACGTCCTAAAAGCGGGAAAACGTAATATCTTTTTAAGAAATGATCCTATCGGCTTGACCGTGAAAACCGTTTTCGATTCAGAAAGAAAAACACGTTTATAACATTGACTTTTTTAAAATTTCTTAAGTCGCAAGAAAAAAGGATTTTTAATATTTACTAGATACTGAAGATATAAAAATTAAAGTAAATAATTATAAAAATTATATACAGTTACTATAACTTGTTAGGATAATAATATAACCACAATGAGTATAAAAAGTGTAAAATTGGACATTTTGGTGTACGATTTCGGTAGAACTCATCATCATTAATGAAGAAATCAAACAACGCTCTTCCTTTTAAAAACATTAATTTTCCCCCATAAGTGCCCTGCTTAGTTGCGTCTACATTCATACAAATTCAACACAACTCTATACATAAAATATAAATTATAAAATAAAATAAAAATATAAAATATAAAGTAAAATAAAAATATAAATTCTGAAGCACTCTAACTCAGCTTCCACAGTGTTTTTACATTTTGTTTATTGCACATATTTTAGTAGTAGATTCATATCCATCCATATTACGTATAGCTCTTAAATGAAGCAGATTGTAAAACTAAAAAAAAGCTTTAAAAAATAAAATTATGACAGCACTCTTACCTCTCAATAAAGTTAACACACATAATATACATAATACGCTTTATAATAAACATAGTACACTTTATAATATACATAATACGCTTTATACATAAAAGTTAAACACAGCTAAAACTCAAGCTATTGCCATAGGATCCCAGTCCCTTCTTCATTACAATACCAACTTTCCCACATTATTCCTCAATGGTCATCCAATAACCTTCCACTCATCTGTTAAAAATTTAGACTTAACCATTGATGAAACCCTCTTCTGGAAATCCCATATTACCCAAATTTGCCAAAGGTCAATCGGTATACTAAAACTATTTCACCGCTCCCGTCACCTTCTTCTCTAACCCACACGTAAACTTTTAGTATCCTCTCTTATCTCCCTCCAATTTAACTATAGTTGTGTGATGGTTCTTGAGGACAGGTTAAAATGCATCATGAATTGCTTCCTAAGTTTTGTCTTCAGAACCTCGAGACGTTCCCATGTTTCGCATCTCTATACCGAGTTAAATTGGCTCTTCCCCTCCTTCCGCAGAAAATACTTCCTTGGCACCTACCTATTTTAAGTTATCAACACCCGTCACCCATCCCTTTATTTACAGTATCCTGCCATGCAAGTCCTCTATTAAATCACTGCATACAAGATCTCGTCTTCCGATCTCTATACTCCATCCCACAGAAGTACTGCATTTCAACGTTCCTTCCTTGTCCGATCCAGTATTATCTGGAATTCCCTCCCTCCCTGCAATCACAATTCTCTTTCCCTCGGAACATTTAAAACACTCCTCTTTCACCATCTCTCTCTCCAACCTGACACTCTCCTATGATATGAATGTCTCATAATGCATGTAATCGAATAATGTAATCATAAAGTATGTGAGACATGAAACATTAGCACAAATTTAAAGTTTGTTTATGATAATGTTTTAATTCTTGTAAGGATAATTTATGATCTTTTTCTTTTTAATTCTATTTTTTTTTCCATTTTTTCCTTGCAATTGTCTTTATAATATTAACTCCTATATTCTGCATTCTTTTTTCTTTCTCTTTTTTCTGTTTACAGTTTTTTCTATTAATATTATTATTTTTTTTTTTGTATTTTTTCTCATCCAAATTAGTATTCACTTTTATCTATGTTGTATTTTTTTTAAAATTTCTCGGCCAGTTATGAATTTACTCTGGTTATGTATGTTATTCTTAAAGTTTTCTATTCTATTCTAATATAAGCCATTAACAATCGTCAATATTGATGGAATCAACTAGTGGAAAATAAATATTAATAAATGACCCAGCTCATCATTATTTGGAATTCTATTTATACCTATGTAGATCAAAGGAAGTGCCTCTAGTGACTGAAAAGAGTACACGCCAGAGTAAAAAAAGTGAAACTAAATAGATAAGGGTATCGATAAACGTACTATCAATGGAACGATAAAAACTATTATCCACGTCTGATAAAGGAATTTCCGAACTTATTTAAAATATGAAGCATTTATCACAAAGATGCTCCACAGTGATCTTCCACAAACCCTGAAAGATTCGCTAAGGTTACTTACTGCTACAATTTGGCCAGATATAGATACATCAGTAGATAGCAGATTTATTTGTTCTGTGTAAATATTAAAATATTTACATGTTTTAATGACGATGATAATAATATTTTAATGTCTAAATATAATACTGTTAATCATTTAGTAATAAATTATAAACTTTAAAAAATGTTTCAAAAGATCTATCTTGTTTTTGTTTTTTTATGAAATGACGTGAACAGAGGTCTAAGACGTCAGAAGGGAAGTAATTTTTTAGCCATTTCAAAGGTATCGCTCTTCATTAAAGAAGATCAAAAACCTGATTCTCAGTTTCTTCAGTTTCTTAGAATTCCTTCCATAAATAAAATTAAAATATATGTTTAACTAATGAGCATCTAAATCAAACAAAGAAATACTTCCAGTAAATAAAAAGAAATATAATTATAATATTTAGGATACAATATATTATAGTCATTTAGAATAATTATCCTTAATATTAAAGTATGATCTAATTTACAAAATATTTCACAAATGTGTAATAGTCAGATCTTTTTAAAAACTGGTGAGGTGGATTAGATAACGATAGCCATAGTAGTATAGATATTTGACGAATCAGTCAAATTGGAAAAAAATTACAGATTTGAATAGTTCAGGTACGCATGCTAGTATAGAATGGTCAATCCTAATTAAACATGTGATGTTATTTGGGGCTATCCTACAGGTTACCAATCATTACGTAGGTCCTTCACCAAATAAATTTCAACCGAGGTGGGATTCGAACCCTCAATTCTAGCTCCTATACACTCGGACATCCAGAAACATTTATTTTTTTATTGTTTTTTTAAATATAAATTTATTGAAATTTACAACTGTACAAAATATATACATCAAGTAAATGTAGTGATAGTGAAAACAATGGCATGAAAATAACTTGTGAAGAACTACTCAATAGTAGCACTTCAATAAATTCTACACTATAAGGTCTCTAGGCCATCTTTTTTTCAGACGCCTCGGAGGATTATAAGGAATGGAGTGCGAAGCAAGTTGGGAGACTAGTGGATTAAAGTGGTTATGGAGCTTACTATAGAAGAATAGGTATCTGGTTTGGGCTAAATCAGTAACATATGAGACATTAAGATCTTTATGGATAAGTTTATTTGTATCAAAGTAAGGAGCATTAAGGATTTTTCGAAGGATTTGGGATTGTAAGGATTGGATTCGGGAAGAATTAGAAGGTTTAGTGGAGCCCCAAAGCTCAACTCCATATGTCCAAATAGGTCTGATAACTGTCATGTAAATGAGTCTTTTGTAGTAAATCGGAAGGTTTGAGCGATTGTCTAGTAAATATTGAAGAAGTCGAAAACGACGAGCAGTTTCCTGTCGTTTTAGTCTTGTATGTAGATTCCAAGTTAAAAGTTTGTCCAAGTGGAGTCCTAGGTAGCGGATCTGTTCAACAGGGATTAGTGGAATGTCATTAAAGGAAACTGTAGGACAGGAGGTCGTAGGTTTACGACGAAGGGTAAAGGTTTATCAGGTGAGATTTATTAGGACTTATTTTAATTCTCCATTTTTGATACCATTCTTGAAGGTTTAGGATATGGGATTGGTGTACATTTATGTTAAATCAAAAAGTTTTTTTTTGTTCGATTCTGGCCGTCCAGGGACCGCGTTAAACAACTACTGCACAACGAACATTTCTTCTATTGCGTTCATCTCCAATATGTCTTGCTCTTCTGCCAATATGTCTTCATCCTCTGTCTATGCTGCTCCCTTCGATTCTCTGTCCACACCGCTCCACCAATTCTTCTCTTCTTCATTTTAAATCCCTCAAAGCGTTGAATTTTGTCTCTCATCAGGTCTCTGTTTGTTACATCTTCCTCTCCAATACCCATCTCCACTAAGTCTGATTTGACTTCTTTGAACCATGTAATTTGGGTTTTGGTAAAAAAAAAAAACATAAATATTTTTTCAGCCTTTCATTTCAAATGTGCATAGAAGCTTCTTCTCTTCCTCATAGTATCTCCTACTTTCTCAATTTTTAAAAAGTCTTTATTTTTATAAAATAATTATTAAATCTCATCTAGTCAATTAAATCTGATCTTTTTCGATATGACTGATCCCTCAAATATCTATTTCCTGAATTCATTTCATTTATAACTGTATACAAAATATAAAAAACGTACATTTGTGGTAAAATTATTACAATGTTAAAAACTTGTGCAGACTACCAATTAGTATCGCTTCAATAAATGTTCTAAATTGTCCCGAGGCCATCTACTCCTCAGACGTATCAAAGGGTTATTGTGAATCGAGAAGGAAGCAAGTTGGGAGACTATTGGATTCGACTCAATATATTCAATAATGAGTATATTTTAAAACCATTGAGTATTGCCCTTATGTCTTAGCCAAAGGTATCTAATAAAACACTGTTGACAATTTCTCGAAGAAGATGCTTACTTTTTTATATAAAAATAAGTATGACATGTGGATTGATCCCGTATGGATAAAAATTGAAGATTACTTTAATTCAAGGATCTATCTTCTAAATTGTACAAAGTGCCTCAATTTCTTTGTCATATTTCAGTTATATTTGTTCTTGTCTAGCATTCGGAAAAATTAATCGATTTATAACGTTGTTTAAAGAAAAAAAAGGGTTTTCTAAAGGAAATGTCTTCTTAATATTCGAGACATATTCCAAACATTTTTTAAAAAGCTTAAGAGGTCGTTTAAAGATCGAACAATTATAACTCGAACGAGGCCAGGAAGGATGGGTTACCTAAAAAAGGACAGAGCTGGGGTGGGAAGATCAGGATTCATTCCATTTATCCATGAAATAAATGTCAACCTGCCAAGGTGGGATTCGAACCCAAGACCTCTTGAATCCTTGCCCCAACACCTCCAGAATCGGCCAATAATTATACGAAGGTAGTTCAATATTATTCATGGAAGACAAGTTATTGTGAATAGTCGAGACTGGCTCATAAACAATTACATAAAATAACCATTATGACTGTCTGAATTAAATGACCACGAGTAGTCAAATATTCAATTTTTAATCACGTTCTTGTATAATAATTACATAAATAATTTGCAAAAAGAAGTTTGAAAAATCAGGAAACATGTGTAGATATATAAAGAATTATATTTTATTAGAATCTTCGTTGCGGCTTCGCACGCCATCATAAGTAAATAACTTATGTATTTGAACTAATAA
Organism: Euschistus heros; assembly: GCA_003667255.2. Classification (NCBI taxonomy): domain Eukaryota; kingdom Metazoa; phylum Arthropoda; class Insecta; order Hemiptera; family Pentatomidae; genus Euschistus; species Euschistus heros. The sequence continues at coordinate 3,604,220 of RCWM02000020.1, forward strand.
TAGAAATTTTATTTGTTTATCGATAAAAATCTTGTATTGAAGTATGCGATCGAGCATTATTTCTTCACGCATAGCAGTAAATTTTTTGCCTGATTAAAATTGCTCTAATTAGGTGGATTAAGATTACGTAAAAACTTAATTAGACGTCAAATTTTTAATTTTAATGTATGAATTGGTAATCCAGATGGGCAAAGTCTATTAAGTAACTCTTGCGGATGTCCATGGATCATAATTTTACACACAATACAAAAATGAAAAGTTAAGACATTTTTGATTGGTAATTTTTTTTTATCATCAGAAATAATAGTATTGATTTCATCTGATTGGAGTTTAATTTCTTACCATAAAATTATATGAGCCATTCAACATTGTACATTAAAATTATTATTGCTAGACCAGAACTATGAAGATGATTTAGTTCAAATTTGGTCCAGATTAGTTCAATAGTTTTCGTGGTTGATGATCACAAATGTAAAATGGCTTGTCCTTTGATATAATAGTCTAGATTACAAAAAAAAAAATTATTCATCGGAATGTACTATTTTATTATATTGTATGAGTTCTGACTATTCACAAGGAGTTATAAGGAACAACAAACAAAAGAATTTAGTAAATTTATAAACTTTCTTAGTACATGATAATTTCTAATTAAAGAATATTAAGAAAATCTGATTTAACAGATGACAATAAGTTTAAATAATATCATTCCATAGAATACTTTTTTGATTTAAATTCAACATGAACTGAAAAGAGCTAAGACGACTGGCGCAATTTTTAGACTTTAGTCATGAAACATATCAAAAGAATTATCAATGTTTAAGAATATTCGTTAATTTGAAGTCCTGAAAAGCAACTCTTAGAACGACCTCCTAAGCACAATAACCTGTTTGTATAAAAGCCTTAGAAAGTGCGACGAAGTGTGTAATTATGGGGCTTTAAAGCGCCAATCCATTACGCCAGCAGGAAAAAATGCTGAGGTGGCACGCACACGCGTATAGGCATGCACGGCTCTCATGTGCGTGATCAACACCCCTGTCCTCCACCAATGGGAAAGATTTACAAGATAAATCCACCCAGATGTGTATTTACACGGAGTCGGGGGGTTAATATCGAAGCACGTTCACGAAACCAAGAAAACACTTCGCGATTTTCACAATTTGCTGTAGTACGAAATATCTTTGGTATTTTCTAAAAATAAATCTAAATAAACATTTAGTTAATTTCATTAATTTCTTTTACTATCTAATCAAAACTGGATTTTTTTTTTTTGATTTTTTTCAATGAACAATGTACATTATACAGCTTAAATAAAATTTAAATTACTTTAGTTTTATATATAAATATATCCCTCGTCACGGCTTCGCCCGCTCTCATAAGTATAGAACTTAATAATAATTTTAACTAATTATTGAAATATTAGAAATTTATCGATAAAATCTTGTATTTCTTCAATGATATTTCCACGCAAAGCTGTAATTTTCAACCTGGTTAAAATTGCTTTAATTAAATGTTTAAAGATTATGTAAAAGCATAATTAGATATCCAACTTTTAATTTTAATGTATCAGTTGGTAATCCAGATGGGCAGATAATATTAAGAAATATTATTGCGGATGGACTGCATTATCAGAGCTCACAATAACTATAAATAATTATTTTAGCACTGAAGAAGACCTGCAAGGCAGATCGAAATGTTGGCGCTCCCAATATAAATTTTTTTAAAATTAAAAACTCGGCCGTGTTAATTATACCTGACTGCACCCTTGTTCGAAATTTTGATTTGGTAATAATTTTTATTTGGAAGAAATAATTTCATTGATTGAATAATTTCAGCTGGTTGGATTTTAATTTCTAACCATAAAATATATTGCAGTGTGGTAAATCTCGTTTCTACAACTCAACACTGAACATTTAATTTTTTATTATTGTAAATTTTATTATTTCGAAACCTTCCTAGAACTATGAAAATGGAGTAGTTAATAGATGGGTTCCATAGTTTATTATTGTAAATTCTATTAGGGCATGGTAATGATGATGATTAATTCCTGATATCCCTGGTGGGACGTAGGGCCGTTAAGAATGTTCGCCATCTGTCTCTGTCAGCAGCCAGTTCTCCTATTCCTGCCCATCGTATTCCAGCACGTTCTGCCTTAGCCTCTATGGACCTCCTCCAAATTCTACTGAGTCGACCAACTTTACGGTATCCCTGAAGGTTCCAGTATAGCGCTTTTTTGCAATGTTGTCCCTTGGGCCGCCTAAGGTGTGCCCTATCTATTTCCACTTTCTTTCGCGGATTTCGGCATCAATTTCTCTCTTTGTCCCGCTCTTCACCAGAGCTCCTCATTGCTGATCAATCTAGGCCACCACACTCTTAAAACTTTCCTTAAACACTTGTTAAGAAAGGTTTGCAGTTTCTCGTTATTGTTTGGGTGACCTTCCAAAGTTCAGATCTATGATCTGAACATATTATATATTATACAAATATGAATAAACCAACGATACCCCACATGGAAAGGTAGAAATGCCTTCCCCTGTAAAACCGACTCATCTGCCTATAAAATTCACCTCAAAAGTCGTATTCTTTAACACAATCTGCATTCAGAAGCTAACGGCAAAATCGAGATATATATTCGTTATCATTGGGTTTTAAACCTTACATTGAAAATCTAATATAATAAATTCTAAATAATAATAAATAAATAAATGTAATAACATAAGATCCATTGATCTGGTTTCGCTTTATTGACAGTTTTCCTTTATTTTCAATTAAACAATATTTTTTTTCTTTGCTTTTTATTCCAATGAAGAGTTTATTATGTTTAAAATACACATTTCCATTAAGGGATTGTCTTAATGTCTAATTTACACAAGCAACTGATTTGCCAAATGAAAATACCATGTTTTTTCGGTCTCCATGGTAAATGAAATCGAAACATAATCATTAATTTTAACATATCATTCAAAAGCTGATTAAATTTGCTAGTTTTTGTGAGATTTTCAGTTTTGTGGATAGTTTTTACGAAAAACTGTGAGCGTTGAAGTAATATAAGACATTGTATCTTCCCTAAATAAGGTGAAGATAAAGCTGTTTTTAGGTCACAAGTTTGTAAAATTCAAGGTTACATGTACTCTACTCTTATAGAAAATTTAATACTAAATCCGAAAATGTGGTCAAAGTTTGAAAAATATTTAAACAAAATAGAGATATTACAGCTTTTATGATAAAAAAACGTGGTTTCCTCAAAAAAGTCTTTGATTTATCGTATATCTGCAATGGAATGCAATAGAAATGTAAGGTCTGCGGCATTTTTCTACATTTTTGATCTAGTATCACTGAATTTTTTTTTTTACACTAAGAGGTTCTCACTCTGTATAGGATTAAATACGATCCATTTAAAATAACTTAAGTTCTCAATTAATGGATCATAGGCTCTGTCTATCTCTGAGACCTGTTAATTACGGTAGTCAGTCATCGTTCAGTTACACTTGGCACTCGACTAACCGACGTGGTTGGTACCAAGATAGGCCCGGATAACCAAATCCTCAGTTAATCGATAACCCTTAAAAGTAGGAGAAATATTTAAATAAGAAAAAATAACGTAGGACAATTGACGTAATACATATATCTATTTAATAACAAAATAATACTTATTATGTAAGCAATAACAACATAAATAAGTAACCTTATTACATATGTAAATTAAAATGTTTATGGCTTAACATTCTTTCTGCCACCGCATGACCTCTCCATTGTCTAGAACCATCGAATTCAACGAAGTTGCCACTATTCTGTCTTCGAGGTATTGAAGTGCCTTCTTTGACCCAGCAAGCCCATCTTCATGAGAAATTGTTAATGGCGATTCGTTTCCTAATAGACCGTCATCACCATTCTCCGGCCTTTACGTAGCTCGTACAAATAATGCGTAATGTCTAGCTAGACAATCGAATGTTTTATGAAAAAAAAATGGAAGGCTCTCTTGATCGATACCGCGAATAATCCAGTTCCGAGTGTATAATCAAGACTAAAGATCAACAAATGACATCTTTAATAGTCAATCAATCTCAGGCTAAAAATAGCCCACTTCAGTAGCATAATAGGGACTTATTCCGAACATCATCGAAATCCACTTGCTTAATCCTAATCTAGTTCAACTAATCTACAATAGCAGTGACCTGAAGATCTCTTGTTATAATGGACAAAGCAGTCCTTACAATTACCTGATTCCCCACTCGTGTTCAGTGTTTGAGGCTTAAGCTCTATCACTCAACCTCTACTTCTGTATGGGCTGTTGAACATGGTTGGCTTGGCAAGAGATATATGTTTACATTTTTTGTTAATTCTTTGATTTTCAGAACTGTAATCTGCTGATTCATATAGATTGATTTGTTTTCTAAATAAAACCACTTAAAAAAGTCTAGACTTCTATTTACTTTTATAATGGATGATATTTAAAAAGGAACCTCAGTATAAAAAAAATCCCAGTTTTTCTGTTGCCTGGAAAAGGGTTAAGCTTGTTTTTGTAATACAACTTCCTGCCCAATAATATTATATTAATCTATTTTGAACAGACAGTTCATCCGGGCAAACGTCTTACTTGATATTCTCATACAAGATTGAAACGTCAAGAAAATACACACTGTTTCCGACTAAATCAACGTTTACAAAACAAAGGCTCTAAGCTTATAATTAATTACAAACGACTCCTTTACCTTACTATAATTAGAGTTCTTTGGATTATGGAGTTGAGGTTTCACCTCCACTAAACCAACCGATTTGTCTCATATACAACCCTTACAATCGAAAACTCCCTTAGTGAAATCCTAAATGCCTCTTATTATGCCAGAAATAAATTTATCCATGGCACTAAAAAAGCATATTTTACTCATTTGGCTTGCTCAAGATACCAGTTAGATTCCCGATGACCCTAAAGTCATCTGAAAAAAAAAATCGTTAAAGGTTTTAAGATTTTTTCAAATAGTTGCAAATTCCAAAAAATATTATATATAAAACAACAATGATTCGGTAAGAAGTAAACCTGAATCTAACCAAAGTTTATTACTCGCCTAGACACAATAGGAAACGAGTTATCGTATAATGAAGTGTGAATTTCAGTTTATCTTGTGTTTTGATTAGCATTTTTTTTTTTTTTTTTTTTTTTTTTTTTTTGTAGTTTTTTTCTTTCTCACCATTCTTCATAATCAAAAATATAAAGAAAAGAAGAATCTCCAGTGGGTGATACTCTTCTAGCCACATTAAAGGCAGCGTTTTTTATAGCAGCACTTCTGCCCATTGTGCCCACAGATTTAAACTGGATGAAAAAGAAAAAAATTCAAAAAGAGATCAAATTTCATATTATTTTAACCCTTTGCACTCATTAGCAGGTTGTAATCCGGCTTAATAAAAATGCAATTCCACTCAGATTATAAGTTCCACACGGTACAGACCGGCATTTTTTTCAAGATCCTCTCATAAGCCGGCAGTGTTTTATTGGCATGCTACTCAAAATACGATTTTATTAGTTTTATATATATATTATTTATGCCTTTTAAAAAAATATTGAGTATCATGCTACAGAAAAGTGTAAAAAACGATCTGAGTGCTGGGGGAGGAAAATAGTCCCAGCCATCTGAGTGTTACCTACGAAAAGAATAGCCGGCTCATACTCGGCATTTGAGTTCTCTGCTAGGCAGTGGGTTCGCGGCTTCGGAGTGCAAAGGGTTAAGGCCTAAAAAGCTAAATAATTGGATTGAATAAATATGAAGAATGTATATGATATAAATACGGCTAGGACGGCACATCATTAAATATTGGCCGAGTTTATTCCATTAAATTTAGCTTATTAGCTTTAAAACAGCTTAACGCGAATCGGTTCTTAAAATTAGCGGTTTGATTATTTTATCAATACATTCCTAAACATTCAACAAAAAAGTATCTTCTAAAAAATAAAGGCCGTGTCATTTTATTAATTATTATAACTAGAGATAGACCTATGGCCGACTACTTTGGTAGTCGATACTAGAGATACTACTTTGGCCGACTAGCCGAATAGCAAAAAAGCCGGTTAGTCGGCCGACCAGTCATTGCTTCCGCTAGAATTCGAGGGTCATCGGCAATGCTAAGCCGCTTCTGCTTATAGCTTTATAGATGTATGTACGTATAGCTACAGGTTTTTGTTTATCTTATATTTTTTTCTTCTGTTTTTGCAAACGGGTCGGTATGTAAACATGTTTATGCATTTATATATCATCTCATTAGAGGGAAAAGTCACTAAGTGCAATTTTTTTTTAATTAGAGAAAAAGTAATTGTGTGTTGATATTATTATTTACCATAAGCATAAAATGCCACAAATGAATATAACTGATGTATATGCACATTAGAGAATGAAGAAATTCACTATACATCTATATGAAAATTTTTCAATGAAATATTTCAGTTTTTTTTTTGGTCTCCTGAAAAAATTTGATTTTGTTGCTTGATGAATTTTGCCTCCAAGCGGACGGTATGTAACACAAAATACTCGAATTATAAATGTTACAGTAAATAAAAACATATGTAAATTGCCGACATAGCAGTTTCCTTTTTGTGTTCCAATCTTTATGTTACATTTCCATTAATAATTAATATTTTTTAATTGCGAAACAAAAACGAAACTGTGATTTAAAAAATATATATATACAGTTGGTTACATGAGTTCTTTATTCAGCATTGTAGAAGTTATCGACTTTAGTTTTTGTTAATATCTTTGTCTTTGTTAATCTTCGATAATTGATTATAAAAGAAAAAAAAAGTTTCTTTTCCTCGAGTAAACAATAAACTTTAAAGCCCATGTTTTCATTTCAATCAGCCTATTTTTAAGGGTAGAAATATATTTATATAAAATGGTCTACTAATCGCCGACTATAAAAGCAGCCGATTAGTCGGCTTTGCTGACTATCCGCCTACTCTTATTATAACATAAAGGGAAAAAAATGTATAATTTTTTACAGCTTAATAATGTATAATATGTTTATCATATCAGAATAAATATATACACACACAGTTTCACTTTTGAAAGGATTTATCCCAGAAGGGTAGGGTCATAAGGGTAAGTGACGAATGAATAAAGTCCTTTAATCCCGAGAGAGATGTGGGACTGGATTAAACTGCTACCAGCACCGGTCATCTCTTCCCAGAGCTATTTTCTTGCCCATCTCTCTCCGCTTGTACATATCTCCTCTAACTTTTCTTTATGTTTTTTCCTATCACTCCTTTTAAATGAACGATCTTTTTTTTTAGAGACTATATTTTTTTAGATGTGGCCAATCCAGTGTTACTTTTCTCACTGTCTTATTGCCAATATCAATGTTGCGTAATTAATGATATCTCTACGCTTCAATGTTTTGTTGATATCAATATTAGGCATTCTGTATTATAATGATAACGGAAAAAAAAATATAAATAACCATCTCTCTAGCTAGTAAGAGAAAAAAAAAAGTAATTACTCTCTTATTAACTGGATTATGAACCATTGATGAGACAAAAGAAGTTCAAAACTTCACATACACACGAAGGAAGCTGATTTGGAAGCTCAATTGAGGTTAAATATTTTAAATATGTATGTAATTTTTTTGTTTCTTATATGAACCGGCCGAAAAAGGACAACGCAGATATCTTAAACAACTTCTTTTGGCATACTCATTCTTTCTTCTCTTCCAATGTCCTTCATCCTCTCTTCCGTCCATCTCCCACTCCGTATGCACTGTTCTCTCTTCCACAAGAACCCTGAGGTTTTTAAGTCGTTTCCAGAATCTCTCTCTATCCTGGCAGTCCCCTTCAGTGCATGTAAATGACAGGTCTATCCGGCCAAAAATATTTTATCATCATTTTTTATTAATTTTAGGCTGCTGTTAAAAAAAGCACCTGTGTGGCAATCCGGGAACGACCGAGGGGAGATGAATAGCTTTCTTAAAGCTCTGAATTACGATCTGACCGAACAATCATTATGTAATAAAATGTTATTAATGCTGAAAATTGATGACCATATGTAACTTTATTTAAATTATCTAAAACAAACAACTTACCATTTTTGAGAATTCTCACTCCTGACAACCCTAAAATAACATTTAGTCCCTAAGTGATGAAAATAGCTAAATATTTTTACAATTCTTTTTTAGAATATATTGTAAAATGCATTGCTTTTTTATGTAGATATGCAGGATCAAAAAATCAATATTTTTCATAGTGGTGGTTATTAAGTCCCCGCAGAAACTTAGTCCTTATGACAGTTTCAAATTACTATACACTTACGTATATTTCTTTATTCGCTCAGTCTGTAGCTTCCTTGTGACCTCTTGGGCTATAAATTCTTCTTAATATTCGCCTTTCGATCTTCAAGTGCTTTCCCAGGCTTGAGAGATTTATTGTTTCAAGCCTTACAACATCACTGGTCTTACCACTGCATAGTTCAAGATACTAAACAAGACACACGCTCTTGGGCAACCTCTTTCAAAAATCTGTAATCCTAAAAAGAATCGGCCATACAGCTTTTACTTATGGTTAGCTGTTGAGAGTACTGGAACTGAAGTTACACTACTACACTGTGAAGTAACACACCACTGACATTGAAGCATGTTTGAACATGCACACTCTGTCAGAACATAATGCACTATACCATCTAGTATTGCTGATGCACTCCAAGAGAACAATGATCAGAACATGTTGAAGTTCATGAAAACATTTAAGTAAGTTGTTTAAAAATTATATGATAATTGTATATTATATCTTCAGTGTAAGTGTATCATTTAAAAAAATAAGAACAAAAATTGTGTAAGGTAACTAAATGTATGAAAAAGGTTAGAATGACAGTTCTCCGATACAATATATTTTTATGTTGTTTATTGAGCTAGATTAAAACAATAAATTGATAGGAGCCAAATTAAACCCGCGTAACGAGATACAGGAGCAGGCCTGGTTCAATTTTATTAATTTAAATTGTTTCAGAAAGTTATTTCCACGATGAGAATTTTGTAGCAGGTTCGTATCGTGTTTCCAATTACCAACTAAACCGAGATCCAACCAAGGATAATCAGAATAGACGACAGTTTTTTTTTAAGATTGGATTGATGCGACAGTCCTTTAGTTTAATAGGGAAGATTAACTGCGACGAACAGGTGACATGGCTGTTGCTTCAAGTAGCGTGACTCGAACATCGACCTGTATCACTGGCAGCGAAGGATAGTTGAGTAACTTTGAGGAATAGAATTATCTCGGCCCAGCCTTTTTACCGATAAACAATTGAATACTTTAATCTATGTTCATTACACTGCAGCACTAATTCAGAAGAAGGACGACTAAATAAATAATACTTTACTTTCTTTTACTGTAGGGATTATCTAACCAGGAAACAAACTCTGCGTTGCCAGTTTTAGGTTGTTTTTTAAATTAAATATTTATTGATATGCACAACTGTATATATGTAAAAAAAACACATCTAGTACCTAAATGTGATAACAAACGTTCATAATAACATGTCGATTGCTTGTGAAGCAACTACCCACAGCACTACAATGAAAGTTCTAAATGAGAAGGTACTGAGGACATCTTTTCAGACCCTTCAGAGGGTTTTCGGGAATAGAATAGTTGAATTGTTATGCAGTGTACTATGAAAGGATAGTTGTCTGGTTTGGGCTATATCATAAGGTCTTTATGGATACGTTTAGTTGTGACAAATTAAGGAACATTAAAGATTTGTCAAAGGATTTTGAATTACAACGATCTGATGGTTTACTGGAGCCCCTTATCACAGCAATTTTAAAGTTTTTAAGTTAAATTGTAAAAAAAAAAAATCTATTCATATTTTTTTCTGTTACGTCCAATAGGCCCTAGGAGGAGTACTATTTACATTATTGGTATTAAATATGTATGGTATAATGCTAAAGCTTGAATGCGATTCATATGTAGTTCAAGCCATCCTTATACATCGAAAAGCTAAAACAGTTTAGCTACAGAGCTTTTTAGTACAGACTAAATATACGTACTGGCAAATACACATAATTGAAGAAATAACCAGCTTCTAGGTCGAAGTAAACATTTTAGAAAATCACAACTGCATATTAATATGTTTTTTGTTTTTTATTTAAAACAAAATTTATTTCATGGCCCCTTATTTCAGTATTTAACACCGCTCGTCCCCCTTTTCACTAGCAGATGACAGTATTATTGTAGAAATTTCAATAGGTATCCTGCAAATTTATTATAGTTTCATATGTTTTAGGAGAAGAGGAACTCAGAAAAGGATGTGCCTCTCAACATTACACACCTCTCCCATTACACAGCGCTCTTTACATCCCGTTTACCCCGCTCAAATAATGCCTTACAGCGTAACATAGTTACAGAAAAAGGCAGTACCTTCCTATCTTTATATTATACATTTACCCTTTATCTGATCCTTAAAGGGGATATGAGAAAAAAAATACAACTGTAATATAGAATTTCATTATTTGGTACGTATTTGCATTCAAACTATAGTATTTATTCAATTCTAATTTGTGAATATGAGTGGATACAGCTATCACTCTTTTTTTCGTTTTTCTTTTTTTGCATATTTGTAGGGCGTATGTCCATATGGGTTTAAGTCAGTGTAAGTATTCATTTATTTATTTAACTATGGAAATTTTTTTTTTAAATAAAAAAGATAATGATATACTTATATTTGAAATGTATTAACTTCTGAAAGCTCTGAAGTACGATCTGACCGAATAATCATTATTTAATAAAATGTTATTAATCCTAAAAATTAATGACCATAGGTAACATTATGTAAAGTATCTTAAAGAAATAACTTATCATTTTTGTTAATTTTAATAATATCTATTAGGTTTCAAACCTGACTTTTTTCATTCAAACTAATATAGCTAAACGGTACGTCCAAATGTTATGTATCAAAAAGTATTTTCCATTAAATTTTTGACGAGTAACATGTCTAATTTAGATCCGAGTAACACCAACTGGTCTAGAGTGTATCAAATAATGTATATATATGTTCGTTCGTTCGTTCGTTCGCTGTGGTTTTTTTGTGTTCATACCTCCCAGCGATCCAGTACTGTTTGCGTAATCCTCGATAAGAAAGCTATGCTTCCAAAAAATCTAGGAGCTCTGGATTTTTAAATATGATAATAATCTTGCAAATATTAATCAATTCCATCAATATTGTCTGGGTGTATTAGAATTAATTACATTACTTAGCAATCTCTAAGTATCTATAAATATTTTAAACAATATTGACACAGTTTTTTTATATTTTAGGTAACGATTTTATTAACGATGTACGGAAAAAAAACGTTTTATTTTATTTGTTATTTCCTTATCCTATATTTTAGCTAATAATATTATTCTATAACATAGAAACGCTCATAACTTGAATCCCAAACTAGTCTAATTAACTATTCGATAATGTTTTCTATATCCTTTTTTCTTTTTTTTTCTGTATATTTGTGGAGCGAATGTCCATGTGGGTTTAAGTAAGTGTAGGTATTTTTTTATTTATTTAACTATGGCAATTTTTTTTTAATCAAAAAGGTAATGCTATACTTATATTTGAAATGTATTAACTAAATATTGCTTGTCATCGAAATTCTAAAAAGTAAAGGATTTATAAAAGATTGCACATAACGTTAAAAAAAAAAAGAAAATAATACTGTCGATTTTGTAAAGGCAAGATCAGAGTTCTGGAGATCTCTAAGGGTGGATGATATTAACTTGGGGCGTTGAGAGGAGTGGCTGCCGTATGTATAATGAGAAAGAGATGTCGAAGAGGCACACAGTTCTCCGATCGTATCGCCACTCGATTAGCATATATCGTCTGCTTTTATCGGCACCTTTCTAATGTAAACTCGTATATTCGGAGCTGCATACCCTAGCAGGGGCATTAGATGTACACAATATCTATCTTAACCCCTCCCAAGCAAATATTCGAGTCAGGAAAAATCAAATCTGCAACTAAATCAGCAAATGCAACAGAAAACGATTAAAAATTGTTACACCTGAAACTATGCTCGTTAGAACCTCTGAGAACGCTAAAAATAAAATTGGAAAAAAAAAATAAAAGTTCCACTGCAATACATGATCCATAAGAGGATAGGTAATGGGTATATATTCACTCTTACGTCATATTCTTCAGTAGTGATGGGTATCGTAAAAATAATATCGATATTCAATATCACAATATATCGGGTACCAAAAATATAGATATACCGTGATTGTTATTGTTATTTTTAAATTGTTTTTTATGATAGAAATGCCATTTTGAATGTTCCAGTTTATTTTATCGTTTTGGCTAATTTAGGGAACCACCAAATTCTTGAAACGCTCATCCTCAATAATATAACATTCATTGCAGATTAATTCCGATGATTCACTTTAAGTTCCAAATTTATCGATAGCGCTTTCTAATAACTTCATATGTAAACTTCCATTCTTATATTTTAACGTTGGATTATATTATTAAGTGTTTTACATTGGTATTTTCTTATTTCCTCTTCTTAAATGTGAGGAAATGAAGCAGAAGTTTCTTATTTCCGAATGTGAGAAAGTTTAAGACATGTTAACAACATTACTTTCTACATGATTCAGTGTTTTATACGTTTATATTTTGAGATTTTCTCTTCCCTAATGTGAGGAATTTTCATTGTACATATTGTTTGAATATGTAACAAAACAAACTCCCAACTAAAACTAACTCCCAGTCAACTCATAAACAACTTTACCACAAACAATAACAACGATACAACCAGTAGCAGTCTTGCCAACAGTAACATTAAAAACTTTCCCTCATTTAACCAATTTTAGGTTACGTTACTTTTTTTTTTTTAATGTATATAGCTGTATGTTGTATGCTTGAAGAGAAAACGATATATCGTTTTGTACGTATCGATATAATAAATATTTGAAAGGAAAAATATCGATATTTCTTTTATTATTGAAACTACTTTAATATTACAGTAATGTAAATATAATTAGTATTTATTGACCCCAAGCTAGCGACTTCATGAGGCTATTCTTTGCGTAGAAGTGTATACAACATAGAGTTGGAAAAGTAAATCACCATCAATCATAACAAAAACCCTTCAACCAAAACTGATATATTCCGTCGACTTTCAACTGTTACATCCCACCATTAAAGTATGAATATAAAATGGACTCCTGACCTATCGCTTAGTCTGTTCCTATCTGAACTCGGGTCAAAGTTCAAAACCTGTTCAAGTGTAACCTATAGAATTCCATTTGATTTAAAACATATTATTGCCATTTATGAAATCAGTATTTCTCACTAAGGGTATTAAATGCGTTAATAAATTAATGAAATCATAAATTTAATATTTATTACATTATTAACTTTCTCATACTAAATATAGAATTGAAATAAGTGTTTATTTTTGTGTTTTTTTATGAGATAATCAGATAATCACAAACCTTCATGAATAGCGTCAAAAATGAAGAATCAAAATAAATCCAAGTAAATCTCATCAAATTGCATTTACCATTCGTCGTAAAAATACGACTTCCTGTCCTGAAATATTCTTTAATAGTACTCCACAGTTCCCCGTTGAACAGATCCTCTACCTAAGACTTCATCGGGACAAACGTCCTCCTTGGAATCCACATACAAGACTTAAAAGACAAGAAACTGCTCGTCGTTTTCAACTTCTCCAACAGTTACTAGAGAAGCGTTAAAAGCCCCTGATGTGTATTAAGGATATATATTTTAAATTAACAACTAAAATATTTGCGAGATACGCAATAAGCTACCTCTCCCAGCCCTTGACAAGAGATCCGAGAATTGATAACCCTTCTAGGAGTAGACAAAGGAGAGTTTTTTTGTACCTGTCCCTTATTTATAGGAAAAAGGATAAGCACTTCAATTCCAGCTTCGAAACGCTAAAAAGTCAGTAGGCGTGTTGGTATCAGATCTGTGAGGGGGGTGGCGGTGCTTCAAAATATTTTCGGGGTCTTGTTTCTGGTGGTCTTATCTGGTTATTTGCTGCTTGTTACTGCATTTCCGGCATGTCCTTCGGAACTGTCTGTCTGTTCTGTGTGCCTGTCTAGCTGTTCTCGCTCTGAGGTAGTCTAGTTGACTTCGTCATCTCCTGATGACGCCTCACCGATCTAAGACTATTACTTCCACAGACAACGCCTTACCCATAGCATCTCTCCCGTTTAGCTAAGTTTAGGTTAAGTTCGGTCCGTTACTATTTAAGCCGATCTCAATTACTTGTTGATTTTTTTGTAAGAATATATTTTTTTAATTTTTTTAGATTTTTTTTTTCATTTTTAATTTTAATTTTAATTTTTTTATTACTTTCCGCATCTACTCACATGAGTAATTGAGAAGAAATTATTAAACGCTAACCTCTGAAGAAGAAATTATAAATTTAATTAATTAGTTATTTTTAAAATACTTTTTACGATTTGTCAGACAATTAAGTCCAGAATGACATCCCTTTAGATTGATCCCTTTCTGATCCCGACGAGACAGAAAGCCTTGGACATAGCACTCCCAACAAATCACAAAAGATTTTTTAACATGATAGTAATTGGAATAATTTAGATATACGGAGTTGAGCTTTGTGGCTCCAATAAACCTTCCAATTCTTCTCGCTTACAATCTAAAATCCTCAATGCTCCTTATTATGTTACAAACTAAATTATTCAGAAAGATCTTAATATTCCTTATGTTGCTGATTTAGCCCAAACCAGATATCTATCCTTTAATATTAAACTCCATACCCCCTCGAATCCACTTGTCTCCCAACTTGCTTTACACTCAATTCCAAATAATCCTCCGGGGCGTCTGAAAAAAATATAGACAATAGACCTTCTAATGTAGAACTTTTTTTTTTTAAGCGCTACTAGTGAGCGGTTCTTTACATGTTATTGACAAGTCATTGTAATAATTTCCTCAAATTTACTTATAGTGTATATGTATACAGTTGTAAATATCAATAAATATTTTTTTTTTTTAATAATGAGACGATAATAACGCCTTGTTCATTATTATAACCCAAAACACTCAGACGTATCTTAAAATAGAGTAAACTGTAGCAACACCATTTCCAATGTACGCATAGAGATTCTGATGAAAGATTCTGAGGTACTTGAGCTTCAAACGATCGAACTGACCGATGGGCACTTAGAATGACTTGAACTCAGAAAAAAATCAAGGCTATCCCAATTTTTTCAAACCCCTCCCTAATAACCCTACGTACTCCCTATCAATTGCTTCTCATTATGAACGATCTTCTTATTCAGATCCATAGGTCTTTTAAAAGCGATATTTTCAAACATTCTGATGAATCCGTTATTCATTACCTCGAACTTTTAGAATCCTCTTTTATTCTCTACCTCATCAACTCTGGACGCTCGGTATAAAGAAGACTACCAGATGAGTTCGAGATGAGACTGAAAAGATTAATAAATAGCAATAAATAATTAATTCTTCAATTAAATTCATTACTAGGGTCTCCTGTTGCTTTCACAGCTAGTATGTCGATTCAAAGTTGCTTCCTCCGATTCCTGTTTCTATATCACTTCTCATAAAATCACTGCCTTTAAAAAATCCTTTAATAACCAAAACTTTCATTCGTAAAGTTAACAGAAACTGGCCGATAGGAGGCGTGCGCCATTCTACATAAAAGGTTACACTGGTATGGTGTTATATAGAGCTTGAAATTGATAATAAAATTTACTTATATTCAAATACATTATTAAAAAAAATTTAAATATGTGTTGTGACATGCGGTCCCCAGTGAATTTTGAAAATCGACCGATATGTGGTTAGAACTATTCCACAACAGAGTTTACAATGGTAAAACTAATCAACCCAAATTTTACCTTTTTTTAAAATTTTACCAAATTTTAACTACATCATCTTATAGTTCTCGGAAGTTTTAGCAATAAAAAAATTAACAACAATAAAAATTTAAATGTGCAATCTTAAGTGGGAGAAACGAGGTTTTCCACACTGCGATATACTTTTATGGTTAGACATTAAAATCCAACAAGATGCAATCAATAAAATTATTTCTGCCAAATAAAAATCTAGGAATAAGAGGATGGCGAAGAAAAGCTATGGATAAACTCCAATGGTCATCTCTTCTGCGTGAAGCCAAGGCCCATCTAGGGCTGTAGAGCCAAGCAATAAATAAATAAATTAAAAAAAATGATTTTCCCCAAGAGATTATTAAAAGTCTCTGTCCATCTGGATTACCAACTTATACAATAAAATTAAAAATTTTATGTCCAATTATGATTTAACCCAATCTTCAAAGACCTAATCTGTATAATTTGAACCAGGTTAAAAATTACAGCTATGCCTGAAAATATCATTAAAAAAATAACGCTCAATTGCATACTTCAATAAAAGTAAAACTTAAAAGTTCTTTACTTATGAGAGCAGGCAAAGCCACAACGGTGGATGCTAGTAACTGAATAAATTTTGAAAGTCGTCTGTTTCGTTGACGGCTGAATGGATTCATGACAACTTTTTCATTGCATAGAATGATATTACATAATAATATCCTGTGGTAATTAAATAATATATCAGATTTTGTAACTGATAGTTGCAAAGGAAGAAATTTTAATTCTAGTATAGGTTTATCATAAATATATGTCGGATTTTTAAAAAAATTTTTATGTAAAGAATTATGGGTTTATTTTCAAATTTATTTATATATTTAATCTAATTTATCTATTCCTTCAAAAATATTCCTTTTTCTCTTTTTTTATATCATAAAAACTGTGAGAAAGGGATTCCTATTAATATTGAACCTTCATGGACGGTTTTATTATATATTATTTGTCTGAAAATCCTTTTGCATTCAAGCAATAATCGCCTGAAATTTCTGACTGGACTACATTCAGCAGAAAAACATTCATATAATTCCAATGATTCAATATATATATATCCAAACATCAAAGCTTTGAACCGAATAAGATCTATCTTCAGTCTACCCAGTCACTCTACATCAGACATATCTCTACATCCTCGACAGATATTTATAGAAACCAAATCATACATACATACTAGCATCCCAGCAACATACTAGGATGCAAGAGTTTTCGAAAATTAAATTTATTTTTTTTTCATTTTGATGAGATTATGTTTAATCTATTTATTCCCAATGAATTTATTTTCAATGTTGATTTTTCAGATTTACGTACCTGAGGAAGCTATAAAAAAATATAGAAAATAGCGAAACCGGTCGGTTTTCAACCAATTGTTCGTACACTCAGTGTCAAAATGTTAGACACACCCTTGTAAGCAAGAAACATTTTTTATGATTTCATTATTTTCGATAGTTTTTTTTTAACACAGCTTGAAGTATAAGTTAATATATTTTAAAACGAGACAGAATTATCAGACCTTGTTGAATATATATCACTAAGCATGTCAATTATGAGGAGAAATAATTGTTTTTAAAAAAAAGAGTGTCGTTTGATTTCTTCACTAATGAGGGTGGGATGAGTTCTAGGAAGATCGCCCACCGCATCAAATGTCCAATTTTACACTCTTTATACTAGTTGTGGTTTTATTATTATCCTAACAAGTTATAGTAACTGTATTTAATTTTTATATCTTCATTATCTTGTAAATATAGAAATAAAAATAATTTTTTGCGACTTTAAAAACAAGTTAATGTTATAAACCTGTTTTTTCTTGTTGAACCAATAAGACCATCTGCAGGTTGATACGATTATTTTTTTACAAAGTTACTAGGTTTTTTCCACTTTTAGGACTTTCAAGACCACTGTGCGTCGTGACTTGGGCCGCTCTCTGAAGAAAAGAACTAACATAATTTAAAATAACAATTGAAGGTTTATTAATGTAGCAATAAAAATCTGGGTAAAATAAACTACAAGATATCAGAAAAAATACATTTTGAGTTAAATCTCCAGATACTATATTATGAGAATATATAGAACTGATCGATACTGCTTACATTGAATATAGTTTTGTGATACCTAATTGTTTAGTTATTGTACATCGATTCTACTCTGTAAAGATTTTAAGAAAATGTATCACAGGATATATTTTTCATGTAATTATTCAACACTGATTGGTGTAAAATTTAAAACAATATTTTTCGAAAATCAAGTATTGCTGTTGCAAGTCTAACGTCGAATTGTTGAATAAATGTATCGAGAATTGATTTTTTGGTACCGGTACCGGTACTGTTAATCAAAAAACTTAGACAGCGACACAGCACTAAAATAAATTATACTAAAATATACATATGCTTATTATAAACATATATTGTACATTCTGTGTAAAACATATTTACTTCAAGGAAAAATCATTCCCCTGAACTTAAAAAATAGACAAGGAGGAAAGCTCTTGAGAACGGAAGTAAGTCCACCGTCGACTGACCCCTGGATACCAGGATATCTCGGACCTCTCTTGGACCTAGTGAAAATCCATCGATGGGCCACACCAGGAATTTCATAATCCTGGGACTATCTTCAACCCCGAGAATATATTCAGAAATAAGGTCACGGTAACATCTCCACTAAATGCCTAAGCCCATACTCCTCTAATTTCTTTTTACAAGATAATGGTCTACTTGATTGAGCCAAGTTGGCATTAATGCCTTCAGGTAACTCATTAAAATGTCCATTGAGCCCTAAGAGGGTTAGGGAATTTTTTTTTTCTCTCTGAATCGCCCTTATTTTTAATTAATAGCCTTGGTAATGGGAGATTGGAAGCATTTGATGTGATTGGAAACTTGTTAGGGCATTGTAAAAGTCCCCTGCTGACTAGAACTAGAACATTTCCTGTAATTTTGAGAGCCATTAACAAAAAGTAATTATAGTTCATCAATATTGTAATGTAAAAAGATTAATGTACTTCGTTGATAACAATTTACATAGAGGATTTCGAAAAGTTCCGAATAGTGCGTCGGCCTACTTTCCCCAATAAAAACAACTCTGTTAAATCTATTTTGATTACATAATTAAAACTACAAAACATTTAAATGCCTACCACCATTAACTTTTGTTAGAGGTTGTCCCGTTCTTCGCCAGACCTCCTTATTGCTAATCAATCTAGGCTACCACAATATTAAAATGTTCCTCAAACACTTGTTAAGAAAGGTTTGTAGCTTTCTTGTTATCGTTTTGGTGACCTTCCACGTTTCAGATCCATATAGGAGGATGGATTTGTATAAAATATACGAATTTTCTTCCTAAGGCAGATTTCACTTGATTGCCAGATCCTCTTCAGTTGGGCAGATGACCCTATGGCTTCACGGATTCGACTTGCAATATCTTGTTCTGTGCCCCCATCTGGTGCTGATTCCGGAATCTCATTCATTACCAAGTAATAAAGGGTTAGCGAATCTCGAGTTGACCTTATCCCAAAACCTGGACTTATTCCCAAAGTCCTTATCTTTGGAAGTCTCAGTTTCATATAAAAACATTTCGTTGTAACAACTTTTTAATAATTCAAACACTGTACTTTGTAAATTACAAATGTCACATATACGTTATCACATTGAATGTTTTTAAAGGAAAGGTTTACAAAACTAAGTTGACTTACTCTAAAAAAGGACTCTGAGTTTAAGGTTCATCAGTGCAAAAGAAAAAGAAAGAAGTATTGCAGTGATTTTATTTATTTATTTGATTACTATTTTAGGTGCCGTGTACAACAACTTAGGCTAGAGGCATATGTATTACCATTGCATAACATATGTATTTAGACTTCTAAATGCAACGAAGTCCTGGAAGGTAAAAGGCGGGTGCAATCCTTGGTAATGTGCTCCGTTGTCAGCAGGCAGTTACAAGTGCTGCATTCTGGTGGAGGATTGCCTTCAAATAGATGCCGATGAGTCGACTTACTGTGTACAATTCTGGAGGTGTCGTCAGAAGAAAGCTTTCATAAATCCTTTTCAGTTTATTGTTATCAGGTGCTTTTGCCCAGATGTTAATCCATGCTTCTCTGCAAAGGTTAAATATATATTTATGATAGTCGTAGAGAGTGACATTGGTATTTGGAAAAGGGAACATGGTTCTTGCTTCCTTTGCGCTTGTCTGCCAAATGATTTTATGTTTTATAATGAAATTGTTATTGAAATAAAATGTGTTATTTTACAATGAACAATGGAATATTTAATACGGCACTGACTTGTTGGGTTTCATTATTCGTAACACCGAAGATCTTAATAATATTTCCACCACTAAAAACTTTTTCTGTTCGAATGACATGAGTCATTTTTAGTGCCAGTATCAAATCTGCACATTGAAAGAGAGGAACGTGTTCAGATAAAATCTTTTATATATATGTTGGTTACAAACGGAGCATTTGAGTAATTGATATCTCCTTTGACTACCTATATCTCTTGACTTCAACAGTCTTACCTACATCTCCTCCATAATATTAGCAATATTTACCTAGATTTCTCTTGGATATGGTGACTACTTCTCCTCTCATGATAATCGAAAACATCTTCTGTTCTTGACACCTTTTTAAGCAAACCAACTAGTTATCTAGTTTATATTGTTTAAACATATTAAATCTATATACATAAGCAAGATGCGTGAGGAGAGAAGAGAGACGAAGAATCCCGACAGTAGCGTTATTGTAGGGTTTGATGGATGTAGAGCCGTAAGTTAACCACCTTCGTTAAGAGTTGCCAACATCCCTCAACTGCTAATTAAATCCGAGCGCCCCCTACCAAGAATATTCAGCAGGTTCCCTCTTTCTTGGATTCCTCCGGGTCTGGCTTACAACACAAGCATGTTCCTAGAATGGTTGAATATTAAAACAGTATCCAAAATTGTTTACCTATAGAGAATAAAACTAATACAAATTTAAACTCAAATTTACTTGAAGCCTCGTCTGTTTTCTTAATAAATCCAACTGAGTAGCTTTAGTAGCGATCAAAAGTTTGCTGATTCGATGAACATACTACCACAAAGCATTGTGAGAAGTGCAATTAAAGAAGAAGGAAAAAATGTAGTTTTTAAACTACAGTATTCATAACAGTTTTTTTTTATTTTATTGCTGAACAAGAGTAACTGTTTATCAGGAGTCATTATCGGAAACATTCTCTACATAATAATAAGATCAGAGCAGATACTCTGGTCGTTAATCGTTACTCTAGCCTGAAATCCATTTCTTTTTAGTAGATCTCTTCTAATCGTATGAGATCCTGCAGATGTTTCTGAATCTGGAATTCACTTCCAATGCTTTCTTTCTGGCCGATATTTTAAAATCAATATTAGTCAATGAACTAATCTGGCCGTACGAATATCCCTGTTATCTGAGGAAAAGCACATGTAACTGTAGTAGAATAGAGGTATTCTGAATGTCGGGCCATGGCTGTTGAGTAGAAACTGATGAGAACATAGCTAGAAAGAGGTAGGATTATCAACTGAAATCCTTTACATCAGAACTTAAGTATTTATGGGATTAAAGAAAATAATTTGATGCTGTACAGAAACTTTTGCTAGGGTCAGTTTTAACTTTTTTATATTTATACAGTAAATACATAAATATTATCCATATTTTGGAGTTTTAAATTGTTGGATGTGTTTTTCACGTGAATGAGGAAGAATATGAAATCGTTAAAAAAAATGTTTTCAACAAGACACATATTGAAAAATTCCAAATCTTCCAGGCAAAAACATCCATAACTATCACAAAGACAACCTGGTACTGTCTATATTATAACTGACTGGTGTGAATCTATAAATAGGAATAGTAAACAAAAAAAAATTCTTGAGACATCATGAGGTGATAATCACTTTTTTTAGAGTGGCTTTGGAATAGATATGTGTAGTGAATAAATATGAAATTTAATATTATCGGTTTCTATATTTTTGCTCATAATAAGACAATTTTTACAACTAGTAACTACTAGAAGACTACTTTTAAAAACATGTAAATCAACTTATATCAAATATCAAAAGTGTACTAAAATGAATTTACCATTCCACACAATCCAGATGGAAATTTATCAACTTTCTTAAAAACATGTTATTATTCTTCAACTTTTAGTAATGTTTAAAATTTTTAAAAAAAGAAAATAGTTTTCAGTAATCTATTAATTTGAGCGAAAACCTCTATATAATGTTGAGGGGGAATATCAGGGAGGGTACGGTAGTTGGATAGAAGCTTTAAGCATTTTAAATGGTCTCGTGGCTTTGAGGGGAGCTCAGTGAGAGAATGGAGAGAGAATAACCCAATTGGGTCTCGATAAGTCCAATATAAAGTCGATAAGAAGAATTTCTTTTTATAACCTGCACTATAACGGTTTCAATAGTTCACTGAAAACCGTAATTCTAAATTTGTTTTAATAAAAATAATATCCGGTATTATATGGGATTCAGTAATTATTGATTGGTCGAAGCAGTCAAGTATAAAATATGATAGCAGGTTTTACTTTAGGATAAAGTTTTATACAATATAAACAACATGACAAAAGTGAATGAACAAAATGCTGTCATGATTCATCTTATTAGGGATGAGGAAGAAGAACCCTTCCTCAACCAAACAGTCTTCCATGAAATTAAAATATTTTACTATTCAAGTAGGCTTCTCATCCAGCTTCTCCACAGCCTCCTAAATTAGCATTAAAAATCAAATCCACAAGGAACAATGATGACCTTTCAATCTTATTCAGCTGAAAACATTCACGTGTATTGTATAAGGTCATTCTATTTAAAGTGATAAAATAGAAAATTAAATTGGTATCTTGACCATTTTTTAAAATTATGAAACTTTAGTTTTCTCATATATCCTAACACAAATTGACAAAATAATTCCATCGAAATTACAATCTTCGTAATCTTTTTTTCAAGCAGAAAAAGAGTCATTTCCTATCAGATATATTTTTATATTTTTTAATATATATTGTTATTATAACTACAAATAATATTAATTGTATTATGAAAGCCCTCAAATTTTTATGAAAAACTTATATTTTGCCTTTCAATAGCTGTGATGGGCCAGCAGATAAAAATCTAAAACGCACACAAATAGTAGTTGCTATCTATATCATTCAAGAGAATTTTTAAAAATATCCTGAGTAATTTACTAAGAAAAAAGTTGTAATTCCTTAAAAACAACGATACATCAGTTTAGTGCGACATATCAACTCTGTTGTGGTTGAGAATAATAATCTGGAACTATTTTTTATTATATTTTTCTATTGAAATAAATGTACAATCTGAATCAGTAAAGGGCAATAGGTACAGAGATAATAATATGTTCATTCATACCATATATACAAATACACACGAGCACAAGCACACACACACACACACTCACACAAAATTAATAATAATAAAAGATAAAAGTAAAACAAATAATCATCATAAGAATAAAACTTATTTTTTTGTTTTGTTATGTTTAATATTTTACTTTTTCTCCTTGTACTGTAACTAAGTTACATTTTAAG
The DNA here is from genome assembly GCA_003667255.2 of Euschistus heros. NCBI lineage: Eukaryota > Metazoa > Arthropoda > Insecta > Hemiptera > Pentatomidae > Euschistus > Euschistus heros. The sequence goes on from RCWM02000020.1 coordinate 3,627,653, forward strand.
GAATTTATAAGTGATAATTTAGATTTGAAAATTTGTTGATTTCATTTATTTATTATTAGATGATGGGTTTCATATTTTCTTTGAGCCGGCCTAACCTAACAACTTAAACTAAAATTAAGAACTTAAATTTATTCACGCATGGTTACATATTTCTGCCAACGTTGGGAACTTCCTACAATTTTATTGAACAAGTTATTCCCAGACAGTGGTAATTTTGATTGCAAATTTAAATAGTTAATAATTAATTAATTAATTAATAATTAATAATAAATATTGTTAAAAGAATAAAACTAATAATCATTTAAAATCATCAAAAATAAAATGAAATTAAAATTATCTGGAACTAACACAAATTTCATAAATTTTGACACAAAGAGAATAAAAAAAAAAATCTTGCGTATTTCACTAAGTAAAAAGGTATAAAACGTTAAGACACGCATAATCAGTTTGATCATGTACACTTTTTCAATAACGTGTTACAACTTTTTTATTCGTAAAAATACGAGAATTGTTTTTTTTTCTAGAATAATTTTTTTTTTCTTGAAATATATAACATAAGACTACAATTTGTGTGAATTTCAGATTTTATTTTGAACCACATTAGATAATTTATATGAGTGCTCTTATAAAACCCAATCACAAAATTGGGCGTTTTCAGCGAAACTAAAGTGGCCATCATAGATTTAGTTAAATTAATTAACTGATTGAGTTAAAAGTTTTTAAAAACCTAAGTTTTGAGACATGGGGGAAACATCCTGGAAAGTTATTTTTTTTTTTTTTAATTATCAAGTAACCACCGGTGAATCACTTTAAATGGAATGGCCCTATAAAAACCAATTTAATTATTTAGGATTAGTTACTTCAAACACTTCTATTGTCAAAAGATTACACGTAACTACTCGCTTCAAGAAATTGATCACTTATTTCTGATATACTTCGAGTAATGTCAGTGACCTAACACGTAACTCCCGTCAAAATGTTCATGAAATGACTTCAATCAGAACATCATTATAATGAGGAAATTAGAAAAATCAGTATCATTAAGAAAACATCGATATGTACATATCATAAATTTATGGCATTATTCACGATACATTTCATACTATACTTCTTATTCTTTTGCAGGTTCTATCCCACAATGGGTTGCCTGGTTAAGTCAGAGCGTCCCTCCACTTCTCTCTATTCCACCAGTCATCCTCCTCAAGTCCCCTACCAGCCATTTCCTCCTCCACACAGTCCTTCCACCGGGTTCGGGGTCTTCCTCTCCTCCGTCTTCCTGGTTGTTAGTCCGTGTTCCCACTGCAGAATCCTCTTCGGCCACCTACGTTCTGGCATCCGCTGGCAGTGTCCATACCATCGTAGCCTGCTTCTTCCAATTCTCTCCGGGACTCCTTCGGTCACTCCCAGCCTGCCTCTGATCACATCATTCCTGATTTGGTCTAGGCGGGTAATCCTTAGGCATCTCCTCCAGAAATCCATCTCTGCCGCTTGTAGTTTAGAGTTGAGCCCTCGGTTAGTGTCCAGGTTTCTGCGGCGTAGCTGAGGGATGGCTCAACAATACTTCTAAAAATGCGCCTTTTGTTGTCCGTTGAGATGATCGTGTTCCAAAGGACTGGGTGTAACATTCTAGTCACGCTTCTTGCCAGGCCAACCCTCCTCCTAACCTCGGGTTCTGACGTCCCGTTCCTGTCTATTGTTGACCCTAGGTATTTAAAGGAAGCTACCTTCTTGCACACCTTCCCATTAATCTGTAGGTCCGCGGCCTCCTTGCAATTCACTGGCAGGTATTCGGTCTTATCAAAATTTATTCTGAGACCCCACAGGCTGTATTATTTTTCCAGGGCCTTTAACTCTTCTTCCAGGCCTTCTCGGTTATATGTGACCACCGCTTGGTCGTCGGCAAAGAAAAGGGAGAACAGCATATGTCCGTTAACGTCTATACCTTTTCTCTCCCATCGTGCGCTCCATTCCTTTACTGCCTGTTGTACATAAATTTTAAACAGCGTCGGTGACATACAGCAACCCTGCTTAAGTCCTTTGGATGAAGAAAAAGGCTCAGATACACGAGAGCCAAGCTTTACTCTATATTCGTCCTCCCTGTACATGCACATCACTGTATTTATTAGGGCATTGCTCATACCCGCATTCTTAAGGGCTTTCCACATATTCCGTCTCGGAACAGTGTCATACGCTTGCTCTAAGTCTATAAAAGCTATGTGCACAGCTCTTCCTTTTTCCATTCGTTTTTCTATGAGCTGTCTTAGAACAAGTATGCTGTCCGTACACGACCTGGCAGCAGTGAATCCAAACTGCTCTTCTGGAGTAATGAACTCCTCTTCTAATTTACCCTTCAGAATTCTAGCGATGATTCTTGATATAGAACTCTGGACACAGATGCCTCTATAATTTCGGCATTCCTTCCTGTTTCCTTTCTTATATATAGATGTGATAAATCCTGTCTTAAGGTCCTTTGGTAACTCTTGTCCTTTTAATAGGAGGTTTATTAGCTTTGTTAGAGCCTTTAATAATCTGTTTCCTCCTTCCTTTAACAGTTCCATCGAGATACCTCCAGGTCCTGCAGCTTTTCCACATTTTGCATGTCTAATTGCATCAAGAACCTCACCCTCTTCTACGGTAACATTCCCTTGTGCATCCTCCTCAGGTGGATATAAGCCTGACCATTCCGGCCTAGTTTCTGTTAGCAGATTTTTGTAATATTCCAACCAGGTCCTTTCACTTATTAGAGGAATCACATTTTCCTTCACTTGTTTCCTGAGAGCCTTTAGTACCCTCCATGATTCACGAATCTTATTGTAGCCCAGGGTATTATCAATCCTCCTACAACATGCTTCCCATGCTTGGTTCTTGCTTTCCGTGACAGTACGCTTTACCCGTGTGTTTATATTTCTATATTCTCTCCAATCATCTTGGCTTCCGCTACATAGCCACTTATTGAAGAGTACTTTTTTCTTGTCAACCATTTCTTCTATTTCACTGCTCCACCATTGCTTTGGAGGGTTCGTTTCTATCTCCCCTAAGGCTTCACTCGCTGCTTCATGGATACATTTTTTTAATATGATAAGGTGTCAAAAACCTGAAATGAAGTGAAACGATCTTTTTTTTTTAACGTTATTTTTGAAACAATTTTATTGAAAAAATAATTTAAAAAATTAAAATTTATTGTAATATTCATTATTCATGGATAATATAGAACTTTAAAGAGATTTAGTTAAACGGGAGAAAAATATATTTCTTTTTATAAATTGAATTTTTTTTTTTTTTTTTATTACTTAATCAAATCAAATTTTAACTATCACCTTAAATCGAAATTACCTTAAAGACGTGCAAATTTATAACGTGATACACAAATATATATAATTAGGATTGATGAATTAATTGCCACTTCTATTGGAATTATTGTATTAGTTTTGAATGCAATACATTCATTTTCAGTTCTGAGATCTAACGGATATCTCCTTGAACAGTTGAACAATTTCAATATAAAACATTAAACTACTTCAATACTTTTCCTTTTTCTCCTGCACTAATAAACCCGAGAATTAAAAAAAAAAAAAAATGCTAAAACTATACATTTTTATTTATATTTCTTAATTATTTTCTGCTATAACAGCGAATAAAAAATAAATGTAAAATTAAATCCGTACTGATTTTAAAAAATGATTCCAGTTGTAGAATACCCTAGGTATTGATAAAAAAGAATAAAATAAATAAATATGGCAATGGTTAGCAGAGAACTGAGGTAATGAGTTATACATACTATTATTTTATTATACATACTATAATAGCCCTAGAACTTGGTCATCCAACAGAGCAACAAGTACTGAAATTGATTTTTTTTTAAATTTAATCCTGCTGGATTAGGACTCTTACTAACATACACATTTTAGTAATACAAAAAAAAAATTACATGTCCAAAAAATTAGTTTCTGCAGAACGAAAAATAACACATAAATTCATCCCCTGAACAAATACGTCCGAATCCTGGATTTTTACTTATAACACTGTTTCTCAGATACTCGAACTTCACTTTGAACCCCCTACAGAGAGCCTATTTCGGGAGAACTTTTTTTTAAGATCAAGTATAGTGAAGATAAGTTAGACTTAAGAGTCAGCTAACTTTTGAAAAATTCCGGCAGTCAAGGTTATGCTCACATTAACGAAATAAAACTCGTATATAAACCGGTACACATCAACAGTGAAGTTAAAAGGATTTGGAAAAATTTTAGCTACAAATTCAGTCCCATAAAAAATTATTTTAACAGAACTTCAAAACCGTGTTATTTTCTCGACTCCATAAAAGAGAAACTTCAAGGACCAGTACTGATCCTAGTAATGAGATAATCGAAAAATCAGTTCTGCATCCTTATGCTACATTTATTTAGATATTAAAAATAATTGGAAAAAAAAACATCGAATTTTACGGTTTTTTCACGGCAAAATGGCTAAAATGCGGGAAAAAACTCTATTTCTCGAGAATGGTTATACTCCAATTTTCTGTCACCTTTTCGAATAATCATTAATTGTCAATTTAATTAAATTATTTATTTAAGTAATTTATTCCATTTAAATAAAAATGTAAATTGGGAAAAAAAACAGTAGATTATACATAGTTTTTTCACAGATAACACATACAAAAATAAAGTTTATTACTGAAAATATTTGCCATTTTTATTATTTATCAATCGATTTTATTATTATAAATCTCTCTTTCAAACTATTCTTAAACGAGAAGCGAGAAAATGAAAAGGATTTTTATTTGAATACTTCTCCAGAACCAGCAAGACTTGAAGGTATGGAGGTTTTAGTATCTCCGTGATAGGTTTTCCGGGTTAGTATTTACACACTGTTATCGAATCAAATTCAGATGTGTGATCCCCCCTAACCATGAAATATACATCATAATTTTTGTTTTTTTTAATAACAATTAACATTTATTAAACAGATATTTTTTAATAACAAATAATATTCTTTGATATAATAACCTATAGAATTTTTATAATGTAGGCTGAATAGTAGAGAATATAGTTGGGGATGTGGTCAATAGAGATAGAGAAAATTGAGTATATTTTACTTTTATTTTGATTTACACTGTTGTTAAGTTATTTCTGTTATTTTAAAATTAATAAGGTAAGACATTCAAATTTGCTTGTTAAGTACAGAATAAAAGTTTTAAAAAAGATGGTTTATGGCAAAAGATAAGATGATGACATGAATTCAAGAAAGGTGTGGCTGTGTCATCGACACGGCCGTTTGTTGTACATGAATACGTTTGTGTAACGGGTTACATTGTTTAAATAAAATTATTTATGTATTTAGGATGAAAGCAAGGAAACAAATAATTCTTGTGTTACAATATTACTTTATTAATTACAGGTCTGTGATACGAAAAATACGACACAAATGGCATACAAGATACATCGAGATTTCAGGTAAACGTTAAATCAATACAGGTATTACCTAACGTTGTAGGAAAAATTTCAATATAAGACAAATTGAACTCGCTGAGCATGAACATGAAGTCGAGCAAAGAGCGGTTTTGTGAGACATCAACATTAAAGTCTCCAACTATCATAACTGGTGTAGTAAGATCAGACTCGTAATCGGTTATAATTTTAGCGATATTTTTGGAATATTTTAACAACGATCGTAACAAAATGAGTTGAATTTCTGGTAACGCTTTGCCCGAGTGGATATACACACACCCGATTACGAATTTGAAGATGTCACTGGCCTTTATGTTTACCAGACAGATATCACCATGTTTGCATCATTCATTCCAAATAAATTTCCGAAATGTCAGTGTTAACTTTATTACAATCAGTAAGCTATTTATGTTGCGCTATAGTGTGACTCAATCAGCTTTGCGACTTGATGATGATGATACCGCTACCAATGATGTAGATGTCAATTTGTTCTTAGCGGTATTACAATATAATCTCAATTCAAAGCTAGGGACATTCACTGGGATAGAATTTTCCATCCAAGTTTCGCTGATTGCCAAATAATCAGATCGGTTAATGATTGTATCGGTAGAAATGTCTTCTGAGTGCGCGGCCAAGCCTTATTATTACCACTGGATTGTTCTTGAGAAGCCCTTTCCAACCGTATATGATCTCTGTATTTTAGATTTTCGACGCGTATAGGCCAACTTTAAATATTTTTATAATATTTTTTTATTATCTCAGATTATTATATTTACTGTCACTACCTTAAACTAATGTTTTTTATGCAATCGATAGATTTTGACGACAACTGACGATTAAAACTTAAACAAAGATCGCAGCTTCTCCGAGTCAAAACTTATACTAATTGCAAATATCGATACGCAGCTAAATAACCTCACTATTGCGGGGGTTCTCGCTCCACCGCGCGCGATGCGTCACTGCTCACGCTTATTGTAAATGAATTCTTTGATCCTTTAGCTATACAGTGGTATAATTTTGTTTTGGATGTAGAGGATAGGTTCGAAACTACAATGCCAAACTGTATCCCCCGATTTTGTTATCATTAGGTTTTTTGGATTGCCCCTATATGGTAGCAAATTTAAAAACATATTCACGTCAAAAGTCATAAATAAATTGAAAAAAAAAAAAAAATATATATACCAAAGGACACCATCATAATATGAATTATAATTTTTAAAAAAATAAGGTTATAACGTAAACCGTGAGGTAGTACAATAAAAAGAAAGAACATAAAATCCTTTTTATTCTTTCTCGTAATATTTCATTTACTTACTAGTCCTTTATTTTTTAGATACTTTATAATAATTTATGTTTCCTCATCACTTGACCTACTTACCTCTGCATATAAATTACATGTTATAATCTTGAATACTATACTCTGTTATATGTCCAACTTGGTTATAATCTAATTTTATTTTTATTTAGTACATCATCGTTTAAGTTATAACCTTATTCGTTTGTATTTTTTAATTTTTTTTCATATTATAATATTTTTAATTTTTTTAAATTGATATAATAAACATTTTCATATTATGTTTTGTTATTTTATTCTGTAAGTCACACGAAAATTTGTATATGCTATTTACTCGGCTTATTTATTTTTTATGATTATTTTATTTAAACTCCCTATTAGTCATATTTATAGGCACAATAAAAATATAATATCATCAAGTGTTTTTACTGACCACACCCTCAACTACCATCTCTAGGAAACGTTTTTTTTTTTAATCAACGCTTATTCATGAAGAGATAACAGTAATGCAAATATTAAGATGTATGAGTTAAATGAGAAGACTAATATCGTATTCTTGATCTCTTGAATCCAATATATTTTTGTTTAGTAAGGTTTTTGAGGTTCAGTCAATAAAATAACTTATTTTGGCGGAGACAATATTGTTCTCATTATCATGCCCTAAAGTGAACGAAACAGGTTACAATAAACTTATATAAGTTATGCAGACAATTAAAAGAATAAAGTTAGCAACAATATAAATATATAAATCCATTTTCCAAATCTTTGTGCTATTCCCGCTGGTATGGTATGGTGTTACATATATATACATATATATATATATATATATATATATATATACATATATATATATATATATATATATGGATAAATTTCTTGACTGTTACTATTAAATGTTTAGTAAGGTTCTTGAGGTTCTGTTGTTTCTGCTGAGTATTTAAACAACAAGAAAATAACAATAAAAGATATTACACCATTCCATATATACAAACACTATCAAAAAGGCTCAGAAAAACACCCACAAATAACCATAAAACTGACTACACTGTCACATTCAAAAATACCTCCACTATTGATAAATTATTCACCAAAACCAAAGATATAGATAAGTTAAAATTACAGTCTAATATTGTTTATGAAATACCGTGTGAAGATAGTTGTGGCAAGTCTTATTTTGGTACAACGGAACAATATCTTAAACGGCGAGAGTATCAACATGAATACAGTTGCACGTCTATAAATAAAAACCCGAACAAACCTGACCGTACAGCTCCACATATTACAGACAAACAAAACATTCTTTTAAATTTGATTCCTTCAAAATTATTCACCATCAACAAAATAATGTTAAAAGAAATATTAAAGAAATTATCACCATAGACAAATTTATAAATCGCGCAATAAACAAATAATCAGACGTTCTAAATCTCAACACCTGTTATTCCAGTTTAATACATTCAGACCAATAATATACATTTACATTAATATACATCGTATAAATCATTCATCCATTTATTAGTATATTACACCGAAATATTTTTGTACCTGCATCTTGGGAGTACCATCCAGTCCTCAAAATTTCAGTTGTGTACTAGAATTGTTAGAATTTCGTTAGTCGATACCATATCCACCAGTAACATTGTAAGTAGTTTTATACTCTTCTATATTCTGTAATTATATATATTTTTATTATTCTAACACATGTTGCTATATACTTGCATTGTATAACTTATACATATAATTTTATTGTAACCTGGTTTTTCACTGTAGGACATGATTCTGAGAACAATATATGGTAGTCACAAAACGTCGCCAAAATATTTGTTTTTATTTATTGACTGGACCTCAAGAACCTAACTAAACATAGAAATATAAATATATATATATATATATATATATATATATATATATATATATATATATATATACACGGATTCATTTATAAAAACCGCATACAGATAAGTATAGAGCTAAGAAATTCTGAGAAACAATAAATCAGTTCGTACAATACAAGCGTGTTAAAATACCATATGTTTATAAGCAATTCTAGGGAGGGGAAAACATCAATTAGAACAATTAGTTGAACGGGTCCATTAGAAAATATGGACTTGTGATGGATTATGTAAAGCCGAAACTAGGTTATATACTATTCATTCTGCCTATTTCGTTTTATCACAACAAATCTACACCATTTAGATTATCAACATTTCAAGAAATTGTTAGATATTGCAGGATGATCCTTCCTTACATATTGAGAAATATAAGTGGTTCAGCTCTTTGGAAATATTTGCAAAGAAAATAATTAAAAAATCATTAAGAGAGAAAGAAAGTTCTAAGATTTGAAAGTAGGGCCCCCCGTCAGGTCCACCAATCGATGGATTCCCTAAGACATTCCTATTTATTATTTACACTATCAAAGTGCCCTCTGAGAGCGCTCAATACTTTAAAATGTCTTCATACATTAATAAGTTATAATATAATTAAAAAATCTATTTCTTTATAACAATTATATTATATTATAAACTAATAACATGTGATAAATGTATCAAATTAAATGAGTCTGTTAAGATTTTAATTAAATTCATTGTAGCAAGATTCACGTGGATACAGGGAAACCTCAAATTGTTTTAATATGCTAACTATGCTTGATTAAAGTTGACTGAGTAACCATAATTACAATTCAATTTAATACGAGCCGACAGTTTCCCGCTACAAGTACAGCGCCGCTACTATCCTTACAAGCCTTAATTGCAGTTCCGACATTGCACGTGCACTCTCAGTCCAGTGTTAATAAAACCACTTTGACAAGCATAATGAGGTTAGCTGGGGATCAAAGTCAACTTATATGACCAAAAAGCCAAGGAATTAAACTCATTAGAGCCATGTAACGTACAGTACATTATTTGATTACTTTCTAGTATCAAGTGGGAGTTATATACGGAAGAAAGCTATTGGAGGTATAAAACAGAGTATTTTCCGAAACCACTTTCTGGTTAAATTGCTTTTGCATTGACATCATACTGACAGGAAAACAAACAATATTATTATTTATGAATAATAGTTTAATTACTTAAATAAATAGTGACAAGAGGTAGAGAGATTCGCTCTTTGGCTTCTTTAAGGCAAATCGCCTTTACAATAGAAATGTGAAAATAATTGAAGCGTGAAAATTTAAGAGAGTATAAATTCCAAAAAAATGAAAACTTTTGTGCCGAAATCATTCTTCCAATACCGGTAGGAGTGATTTTTAGAAGTTTTTTTTTTTTTCATTGATTAATATTTACAACTGTACAAAATATTATACATCAAGTAAATGTGTTGATATTGAATACAATGGCATGTAAATGTAATGTAATGTAAATGTAAATCTTCTTTTCAGACGCCTCGGAGGATTATCAGCAATGGAGTAGGAAGCAAGTTGAGAAACTAGTGGATTGGAATGGTTATTGAGCTTACTATGGAATTATATGTATCTGGTTGGGGCTAAATCAGCAACATATGGAACATTAAGATCTTTATGGATAAGTTTATTGGTCACAAAGTAAGGAGCATTGAGGATTTTTGGAAGGATTTTGGATTGCATACAAGATGAATTGGATGATTTAGTGGAGCCCCAAAGCTCAACGCCATACGTCCAAATAGGTCTAATCACAGTCATGTAAATGAGTCTTTAGTAATTATTTGCTTTGAACGTTTTTCTAGTAAATGCTGGAGTAGTCTGAAACGACGAGCAGATTCTTGTCATTGTTGTCTTGTATGTGGATTCCAAATAAGACGTTTGTCCATGTGGAGTCCTTGCTAGCGGATCTGTTCAACAGGGATTAGAGGATTTTTTTTGTAGTTAAAAAATTAGTTTGACTGGTTCAATGATAGCATTGGTGCAAACGCCGAGTTCACACTAGTCATTAATTTTAAGTTGAGTATAAATTTTCTCGATGGCACTTATACCCTTTGAATTTCCATGCTTCAATCAGTAATTGGTGGATAATTAGGTTATTAGATAATTGGTATGATTAGAAAGCAATAGGTTGAACCAGATTTCAGGAATGGTAATTATAATGCAGCATATAAAGAAATGAATTAGAATCATCTTCATCATCATAGAATCATCATCAGGCAGTCACACATTACTTGCCGATATCTAAAGCTTGGGTGGCTTTTCCCTAATACAATCGGAAGTAATTCACTATAGTGAATTCCTTGATAAATCGATTTTTTTTCTATTCCCCTTGAATCAGCCTCTCATTCCTATGTTATTTTTACTTCTACATATCGAAGGACTGGTTAACAAGAGCTGGTATATATCGAATTTTCGAAGATTCCTTAGCTTACACCGCACCTCTACAAAACGAAGTTTTTATAGGAAAACCTCTACGTATCGGAGTCGATTTATTAAATAAATAGCGTTTAGACTGAACAAAGTTCAGAACGATTTTTTTTTCTCAATTAACACCCCAGCTCACACACAATTTCACAAGGTTTGTTTTAGTATCTGATAACACTTGAGGAATTTCTTGAAAAAGAAAACTGTGATGAGTGACCAGCTATCCAATCTATTGCTGTTTTGGATAATGCATTAGACAAAGTGCCGTTTTCAGGTAGACAAACTACGATTCACATTTTTTCCAAAGCTCCAATTTATTTTTCACAAAGTTAATGATTGCAGTAAATTATTCTTGTACAAATGTATATTTCAATAACATATGTACATATTTTCTATAACTACATTGAGAATATATTTTATTATGAACCTCTAACCTCTAAATATTGAAGTCAGTAGAAAATTGCCTCAATATATCTAACCTTTCTAAATCGAAATCCTCGATAGTTCGAAGTTTTCTCGTTCTCCTTGAGGTTCGATGTGTCGAGGTTTGACTGTATTTCTCTTCCTCAGTACGTTTCTATTCCAATCATAAGTATATATTTTAAAATGAAACCATAAAACACATTAAAAATTAAAAAGTTATATTTTAATTGTAACGGTAAGCATGATCGCAAGAAATCATTTGAAATAATATTTTTTTTTAAAAACAGCTCTCAACTTATAACGATCTCTCGATGGAAAATAATTTTTTTCATTCAGAAAATACAACTATATACAAATACAGCCCTAGCATAATACCATATAATTAAGTGGCAGAAGTTCATTTAAAATAACTTTTCGATTTCTCAATACCTTTGAGTAACGAGATCATTTCCACAGAAGATATTTTTAAAAGATGAGGAAAAGGATACCTTATCTTGATTGTGGAAAACTGGGGAAATTTTTTTTTCTCAATTAACACCCCAGCTCACACACAATTTCACAAGGTTTGTTTTAGTATCTGATAACACTTGAGGAATTTCTTGAAAAAGAAAACTGTGATGAGTGACCAGCTATCCAATCTATTGCTGTTTTGGATAATGCATTAGACAAAGTGCCGTTTTCAGGTAGACAAACTAAGATTCACATTTTTTCCAAAGCTCCAATTTATTTTTCACAAAGTTAATGATTTCAGTAAATTATTCTTGTACAAATGTATATTTCAATAACATATGTACATATTTTCTATAACTACATTGAGAATATATTTTATTATGAACCTCTAACCTCTAAATATTGAAGTCAGTAGAAAATTGCCTCAATATATCTAACCTTTCTAAATCGAAATCCTCGATAGTTCGAAGTTTTCTCGTTCTCCTTGAGGTTCGATGTGTCGAGGTTTGACTGTATTTCTCTTCCTCAGTACGTTTCTATTCCAATCATAAGTATATATTTTAAAATGAAACCATAAAACACATTAAAAAAATTAAAAAGTTATATTTTAATTGTAACGGTAAGCATGATCGCAAGAAATCATTTGAAATAATTTTTTTTTTAAAAACAGCTCTCAACTTATAACGATCTCTCGATGGAAAATAATTTTTTTCATTCAGAAAATACAACTATATACAAATACAGCCCTAGCATAATACCATATAATTAAGTGGCAGAAGTTCATTTAAAATAACTTTTCGATTTCTCAATACCTTTGAGTAACGAGATCATTTCCACAGAAGATATTTTTAAAAGATGAGGAAAAGGATACCTTATCTTGATTGTGGAAAACTGGGGAATTCAGCAGAGTTTTCCGTTTCTCTTCTCGTTATATCTTTCGAGCAGGGAGTCAACAAACGAATTAGTAAACCAATTTGATAAGGACCGCTGCTCAAATAAACCTTATTACATCTCTCATAATTCCATCGATTTAATACACAAATCAAACATGGTTCAGATGCTACTCAAAGGAAAATTTCCTTTCATTACCATCCCTTTTTCACAAACAAGAAAAAGGAAACAGCTTTAATAAAGATTAAGAGGGCTGTTAATAACAAATTTAAAAAGAAGAAATATAACTCATAACCAACATTTCATCGCGACAGCGTTCCTTCAAACTTTCTGTTTACTTTAATTACAGAAACCAATACATCATTAGTAATTACTTTCTTAGGTTCAGCTTACAATTATATTGACAGTGATGAAAATATAATTTTATCAAAAAATAATTTTAATGATTGAAATTAAATTAACTTTACATTAAAAAAAAAAATATGTTAGTTTAGTATGAACCAACCAATGATTTATCCAATTTGAACATTAATGCTAAATAATACATTTTTTTTTTTAATATAGAACTCATTAAAATATTATTCAAATATAACCATATTTTATTGTAACACTTTTAACCTAAAAGTTTTGAAATTTAATTAGACATGAAAAAAAAATTAAAATTATAGACTTAATTTTCAACCAGGTTTTTAATTATCGATTCAATAATCGCTATGTTTGTTGCTGGTGATTTATAGTTTTTTGGTTTAGTATTATTTTCGCATTCATTTTGACACGTTCTAACACAGTTGGTATCGCTCGGATCGAAAATTTCACGATCAGAAATTTAAAAGAGGATATTTTTAGTTATATAAAATTTTTCGCCGGGGACCTACCGTTTACAAGCTATATTGGTTTGAATGAAAAATGTCACGTTTGAAACCGCTATTTTTTTTTCAGCTTTGTTTATTTCGAATAACCATAGACTGATAATTTAATTTAAATATTAATTTCAATAATTTGATTATTTTATTTATAAAATAAAAATTAGGAAAAATTTATAAATATAAATTATAATCTATAGTAGTTATAGATAAACATATCCACGGTATATTGTTTTCAGGAAGAAATCGAGTTTTTTTAACATTAGGAGGATTAACTTTATAAATAGGTGTGCAATATACTTTAGGATCTAAATGTGAAGTTTCAAAAGTGTAACAGTTTCAAATCCCTACGAATACAGCCTAGTTGTGTCACATTTTTTAGTTAAAAGCAGATCAAATGCACCTATCATAGAAAAATAAAATTTTAAAAAAAGTATAAATAAAATTTTAAAAATAAATAAATAAAAATGGTGTTAGTTCATTGGTGATTTTCTCTATACGGAATACATATTTTTAAATTAAAAAAAAAAAAAAATTCCAGTTCAAATAATAATAACGAACATTTGGAGATCTTTGTCCAAACAATAATAAATTTAAACATTTTCATTTTATTTTATAATATAGATGTAAGATTCATATTTACACAAATTATTATTATTTTTCTAATTCGCTGTTGTTTCTCTATCCAACATAACAAAAAAAAAACAATATTTTGATGTGAAGGGAGTTATGAAGTAAGACGGAGTGCTAGGAAATCGATAGTGTAAATCATTGAGCAATTCTTTGGAATTGTTGACTTGGGAGTTGTTGACTGTCAGATTGATTGCAAATTCAAATAGCAACTGTGTTTGTGCATTTTATCTTGTTTAGTTTAGTCTGAATAGTTTAAGAGTGCTATAAAAATTTTAATGTTTATGCATCACCTAAGTGATATTAAATATATTGATCATTATGTATAAAAATATCAGCTCTAACCTGACTGTTTTTAGCACCCCATTATCCAACATTTTTTTTTTTTTTTTTTACTGATTTCTTTAATGAGGACCATAATCCGTTAGTACTTTAATCTTAAATTCTCTTATGGTGTCGCAAGGATTAATTTCAAATCAAACAAGTGCACTAATATGAAAAATATTTTTTTGTTCGAAACACAATATTTGTTGAAATTTAATGTAAACCAAATTTCTAGTTGTTAATAACTTCATAACAGCGATTAACTTCCCCGAAAAATGTTTATTTTAGTCTAGAATTGTTATATTTTTATTATACTGAAATTTTTAGATTTAGATCACTTAGATAATTACATACTAAATATAATCTTTATTGGATATTAAAAATATAAAAATTATCTGTAAAAAAATGGTTGAAATGATGTTCAATAAAAAAAAATAAATCCTGTATTTTATTTATGAAAATGAATTTCACTATTGTGTACTGAGAGAATAATATCTGTAAATGATTGGTTATTGGGTACTTAGAAATGTACCAGAGTGCATTTAATATTGAATTGAGTAAACTAATCTTATTTTTTTTTTTAAAGAGATGTTTAATCCTTTTCACAGAAACTAAAGGATACAATGTTACTTGTAAACACATATTATTCCAATTTAATATATTTAGACTAATAATATACATTTATATTAATATATATACAGGGTGAGTACCTCTTAGTGAAAAAAAAAAAATTGGGTGAAACTAGATCAAAAATGAACCAACTTTTACCCCACTTAAAAAAGTAGAAATGCCTTCCCCTGTAAAAACAGACTCATCTGTCCATAAAATTCAACTCAAAAAGTGATATTCTTCAACATCATCTGTTATTCAAAAGCTAACGGCAATTGATGTCTATGTTCATTATTATTGAATTTTAAACCTTACATTGAAAATTTAATAAAATAAATCCTAAATAATAATAAATAAATAAATATTAAAACATAAGATCCTTTGATCTGGTTTCACTTTATTGGCAGTTTTCCTTTTTTTTTTATTAAACAATCATTTTTTTCTTTATTTTTTTATTCCAATGAAGAGTTTATTATGTTTAAAATGCATATTTTCATTAGGCGATTATCATCATGTCATATTTATACAAGTAACTGATTTGTATGCCAAATTAAAACACCATGTTTTTCCGGTGTTAAAACGTAAAGTTTTCCATGAATTCGGATCATTAATTTGATCATACCATACGAAAGTTGGTTAAATGTGCAAGTTTTTGTGAGATTTGCAGTTTTTTGGATAGTTTTTTTTAAAAAAAAAGGTGAGCGTTGAAATAAGGTGAAGATCAAGCTGTTATTTAGGTCCCAATTTTGTAAAATTAGAGGTTGCATGTACTCTGCTCTTATAGAAAATTTAATGCTTATTTTGAAAATTTGGTCAAAATTTGAAAAATATTTAAACAAAATGGAGATATTACAGCTTTTATAGTAAAAGGAGGGTTTCTAAAAGAAGTCTTTGAATTATCGTATAGCTGCAACGGATTAGAACAGAAAGGTAAGGTTTGGGGAATTTTTCTTCATTTTCGATCTATTTGCACCCATTTTTTTTTCTTTTACACTAAGAGGTACTCACTCTGTATAAATAATTTATCCATATCCAATTATTAAACAGGAATACGGAAATCCCTTCTATCTGTACCTTGGGAATACCAGGAATTTGGAACTTTCCATTCCTTACTTTTTTTCAGGAATTTCCCCAATTTAGTTGTGTACAAGAATTGTTATAATTTAGCAGTAGATAGCTTATCCACAAGTAACATTGTAAGTAGTTCATACTCCTCCATCCTTTGTAATTATATGTAGTTAAATATTCCAACGCATGTTTTTATATACTTTTGATTTATAATGTTTTCAAATAATCTGTGTAACTCATATAATTTTATTGTAACCTGTTTTTTCAGTGTAGGTCATGATTATAAGAACAATATAGCCTTGAAACGTTGCCAAAATAAGTTGTTATTTTATTGGCTAAACTTCAAGAACCATATTAAACATAAAGTATAAGTATATATATATATATATATATATATATATATATATATATATATATATATATATATATATACTTATATTCGCAGAGCTAATAATATTGATTTTTGTAAGTTTCTGGTGTGGTGATAAATCATGGATCAGAAAAGTCCGATTTTTCTCACACGCGGAGTACCACAAGGTGCGGTATTATCTCCGGTCTTTTTTTCAATTTATACTGCGAAAACAGTTGGACTCTAATAGTTAAACCCAACTGTTACGACGTTTCAAGTAGAAAAAGTGTGCCAGAAAACATCCTCAGCTGTTTCATACAGTTAAACATTGGTGTGAACCCAGATACAACTAAAAGGTATCATATTTTCTTGATAATCTTGGGGGGGTGAAGGAAGAATTTTGTCATAGTTGTTTGGTTTTATAGGGAAAAATTGCTGATGGCTATTATAGCTTTAGCAAGAAAATGTTACATATCGCCTTCGTATTCTTCATACCTCTTTTTCTAGTTGTTTTGAAATGTTTATATTTTGCTACCTAAAACTTCTGTACCTAAAACCTTCATCCAACCAACTATATTGTATTTTTTTAAAAACGTGGCATAATCATTTCAGCCACCAAACTCTTCTTTTGTTGATATTATATCAATATCAACTAAATAAAGAATAAAATAATATATATTTGTATGGGGGGATCATAGCTCAGTTGGTATAAGGCACATGACAAGCAAGCTCCCGGGCCCGAGTTCGAGTCCGGCTGCTATCTCGGTTGTAGCACGGCTTCGAGGTCGAGGGACCCTCCTGGAGCAAACCCAGCCTCTACAAAGTAGGTACCCTTAAATGTGGAAAAACCTGGCGGTTGAGCGCGATTTAGGCCAAATCTCATCCTTACCTAAGTACTCAACGCACAAGACTCTTCATGGGTTGTCAGTGGTACAGGTCTTATTTTATTATTTTATATATATATGAAAAAGAAAATTATTAAAGTAAATAATCCATTACTCATAATGAATTTGATCGTACTACAAATATATTGTTTACTATCGAGAGGTACACTATATCTTTCCATATCTCTCCTGTTCTTTAGGACACTCCTAGAAGATTTGTCTCACTATGGGAGCAACTTTACAGAGTTGACACTGAGGAAGAAATTATAGGACGTTCGCTCGAAGAAAGGCTACATGTGTCATCAGTCAACAAAGATTAAATAATAAACTACTTTGAGGTATATTAGACAGCAGTGTTTGTGTATGGAATGAAGAGGAAATGTAATCTCGGAATATACAGATGAATGAGGAAGGAATCGAGGAAAATAAGCTGTTTCACTTTCCACAGGAGTTCTTGATGCCAATCGTATTAAAAGTTTAATATTGAGAAAAAAAGGCTGAACGATGTCCTTTTAGTCCCTTAAATAATACTATACCTCTTACTCTCAATACCATTTTTTAGCAAACTATAATAAATAAAGATACAATACGAAAAGAACCGCTCTATGCGGAATTTCCTATTGATAATACAAAACAAAAAATGTTACTGAAACAAAATTTATGGATATATTAGACATATTCTCAATTATTAGAATTATAACATCAAAAAAATAGTTTGGTTACAAATTACAAATGAACAATTATATTCAAAAACAAAATCGTAATACTAGCGCTTTTAAAGTTAAGAGAAATTAGAATTGAAATAATATTACAAGTAAAATTAATAACATCAGACATTACTTGTTTAATTATTCAACCTTAGAGATTTGGACGAGATGGGACCAGACCACGTCCGGATAACCTACGCTTTTCCTTACGCTTCTTGTTACAATTAATACTACATAATATGTAGATCTAAGTTTTCGATCAAAAAACTGGCATTTTAGCGATTAATACACAAAATCTATTGATTGTACAGTATTCACTAGATCTAGTAAATTAAAAGTTGTGAATTTTAATACCGAAATAAAGTTTAAATTTTGAAAATATAGAATAAAACAAGGCATAATATGTAATTAGTACAAGAACAATATTTTTAGAACCAATGGAAATAGTTCTTTATTTTCTTTTGTTTTAAAGAAGACCGATGCTGCACAACCATCTCAAACTTTATAATCTAGACTTGTTTATAATTAGAATCAAACAAATTTCCGAAAAATTCGAGTTCGGATAAGCGAAATTCTAGTAACTATGTTTGTTTTTTTTTTCTGTGGATCGTTTAAACAAATCTAACTGAAAATCGAATCACATCATGCATACTACGGAAACTAAAAACCTTTTTTTCATCTATCTTATTTCTTGCTTTAATTTTTTTTTTTTTTCAAGTTTTAGATATGTAAAATAATAATATTCCAAGTTCATAATAAAGAAATAAAATTTGACTACTCACATTTTATGGGCAACAATCAAAGGTTTATTTATAGACAAATTACTACAAGGAAGAGGAAATGATTGGACACAAACGGAACGAAAATAGTAAAGGTGAAAACGCCGAAGACGTCATGGCAACAACCAGCGAACTCTACAAAGGCAGAGCACAACAAACCTACACACGCTTCAGCCAATCCATGCTCGTCTCTGCAAAATACTCTAACTGACTTATCGTAGTGTGAATCCATTTTTTTTTTTTTTTTTTTTTTTTTTTTTTTTTTTTTTTGGTCAAACACACTAATTTAATAAGTTTTATAAAATATTTTTTAAAACTGTAACTTGACCCCATAAAATTGAACCCAATATCAATTTTCTAAAAAAAAATAAAATAAAAAATTATAAATATGTTTTAGCAGTAAAGAATAAAACATTTTACATAAAACACTAAAGCTGAAAAATCACAAAAGTACGAAACTAAGGATTGTATAACAGAGATTATACCAATTTAAAAAAAAAAAAAATCAATATAACTATATTCTTTTAAATGTAACAATTTTGGTACAAAATAAAAACGCGGAAGTCAAAATCGACCTTTGAGTAGCAGCTCGAAAAGCACGGGTATAGGTTATGTAACGTTCCTTCTATCAAATACTCTTCACGTTTCGTGAATCTATAGTGAACCATATAAAGGAAAATTTATTTACAGATACAAAGGTCGCTAAAGAATTCTTTGTTTACTTAATCCATATTCAATATAAATTTATAAAGAATTTTGCAAAAATTATAAATGAAACCTTTTTACTAGGGGACAAAGGAGGATCGAATCATGCACAAGTTTATAATAACTTAGTTACGAATAAGTAAATACTGGATATTCTCCTCATAAATCTCATAAAAACTGCTGGGTATAAGTTTTATTATCACTCCTTTAGACTACATTTTATTTTTGCCAGTATATGCTTTGATTTAGGATGGAACAAGGCATGTGAACACTTAAACTGATTTCTCCGGCTCGTTCTCCGTTACAGCCCAGCACTCTCCGCAAAATATCTAGGACGTGTATCACAGAAAAATAAACTATGGGAGTATCGTATTCCCCAGTAAATACTACGACACCTGATCTAGATGAGAGCCGAACAACAACACTGACAATAAGAAGAGAAGGTATATATACTGAGGGATATATACATATATAGTGCCTACCTTGCTACGACAGGTGTAGGGGAGGCATGCTGTAGGAGCAGACGTGCCACACCACTGTCCTCGCCCTGGTGACGCCCTCTCGCAATCAATAGGTCTGTTTCCCGCCCCTCCCGCTGGGGGCCGCCTCTGTTCCCTCTATTACAAATCCTTTATAGTTATTAATATATATTTATATATATGTACATTCTAAAAATAAAATTATATGAACATTTCCGACGTCTAACGAAGATATTTCATAATTGTTCGGGAATCAAATTCTTTGTGTGGACAAAAAGAAAACCGTCCAGGAACGAATTCTTCATAACATTAATAAATGTGGACCATAAATAAAAATTCATCCACCAACCGGAAGAAACAAAACTACTAATAAACAACACCACTATGATACTCGTTATTTGAAAAATCAAACAAAAACTAAAGGGAAGAACATTTAAAATGTAGCATTAAATAGTGAACAATTATTTAACGCACTACGACGTTTCGGCACACATTTCAGCTGTTTCAAATTCATGATGAGAACAGAATAAATAAAAAACAAACCAAATCAATAAAATAAGTTCGATTTTGCATATAAAAGGTCAATTAAAAAGGGGATGGCAAATAAATAAAAATCTAATATATTTCATTAAACTTGTTATATTGCTCGTGGGCTGCAATAGAGGCACAACTCAAAAAATTAGTTTTCATTGCTAAGGAAATGCTTTTGTTTAATTAAACGAGAAAAGGTATAACTTGAAGGTAATTTCGTATAAGGAAACTAAAGCATTCCCAATGCATTTTACTTGGCAATGAAAACTTTAAACCCACCTATGTGTTTATAAAATATAAAATATAAAAATGATTTTTTGAGTTGTGCCACTATTTCAGCCCAAGTGCGATATATCTCAGTTTATATCAAGGATCAAAGCAAATACATTCGGATAGGTATCCTTTACATTCGGCTAGGATCAGTATGCACAATCATTTTTTGGTTATTGCTAAAATTAGCTATAAACCTATATAGATTTATGATAAGTAGGTAATGTAGTTCTTACTGCTGAGGTTGATATTATAAGCAAACACCAAGTCTATACAAGAACCACTGGGTGTTGTTCTGGAAATATTGTTTTTAATGAGTCAAATTAGACTCAAGTGTGTCCTTCAAATGGGAATGTAATATTGAAAATATATAATAACAATAACAATAACAAAATATAAAATACATAATAACAATAACAATAACAAAATATAAAATATATAATAACAATAACAAAATATATAATAACAAAATATATAATAACAATAACAATAACAAAATATAAAATATATAATAACAATAACAATAATTGTTAGAAGAAATAACAGCCGGTCACACTCTTGGAAATCAGCCCCCGTAACATGTGCCATTGGACAATAAATATATTTAAATTTAAACTTACAGTTAACATTTTATTAAATTAGATATACAGTACAATCTCTATAATCCGACGTATACGTAAAACCAGAGGAATGCCGAATTACCAAAAATGATGGATTAGTGGATGTAAAGAAATAAAACAAAACAAATAAAAAATTATCGATTTTTTTTTTTTCATTTTTCTATTATAAACTGCTGTTATAATAGCAAACATTTAAAACTTATTCATAAGAGAAAACTTTCATATGATCTCTGAAAATAATAGGAACTTAAATTTTTTTTTCTCATTTATTGATGTTTACAGCTGTACAAAATAATATACATCAAGTAAATAACTCACTAGTAGGTCTCTAGGTCATCTTCCTTTCAGACGCCTCGGAGGATTATCGGGAATGGATTGGGAGACCAGTGGGTTGGAGTGGTTATGGAGCTTACTATGGAAGGATAGGTATCTGGTTAGGGCTAAATCAGCAACATATGGAACATTAAGATCTGTATAGATAAGTTTAATGGTCACAAAGTGAGGAGCATTGAGGATTTTGAATTATAAGGATTGGATATTGGATGAATTGGATGGTTTAGTGGAGCCCCAAAGCTCAACTCCGTAGGTCCAAATAGGTCTAATAAAAGTCATGTAAATGAGTCTTTTGTAATTAATTGGGAGCTTTGAACGTTTGTCTAGTAAATGTTGAAGTAGTCTGTAACGACAGGCAGTTTCTTGTCGTTTTAGTCTTGGATTCCAAGTTAGACGTTTGCCCAAGTGGAATCCTAGGTAGCGGACCTGTTCAACAGGGATTAGTGGAATAATAAAAACTTAAAATCATATCTATACTCTTATATAAAAGGACAAGGCATTTTTCGTTTCTGACCATTAACCACTTAAACTACTGAATCCATCTTTACCACATTTTAATTACATCATCTCCATAGTTCAAGGTTGGTTTAGGAATAACAAAATTTACATATTTTCAATTAAATTGATGTTAAAAAAGTGATAAATATGTGGTGTACAGTGAAATTTGAAAATCGACCGATAGTGGCGAGCATTGTTCAAGAGAGGTTACAAAGATATGATGCTATTTAGTTAAAAATTGATAATAAAATTTACTTAATTCCATTAAATTATGAGAAAAAAAACTATAAATATGTGGTGTGACGTGTGGATCCCGGGTGAAAATTAGAAATCTACCTACATGTGATAGAATAGAAACTGTAACATTTTTTATATACATCATCTCTATAGTTCTAGGAAGGTTTACAATAGTAAAGTTTACTATAATAGTAATTTAAATGTTCAGTGTTGAGTAGCAGAAACGAGGTTTGCCACATATTCATATACTTTTATAAATAGAAATTAAATGCAACCAGATGAATATTATTTATGCCGATTAAAATATTGCCAATTCAAAATAATTTGCTTTACTTTTTGATATCGTGCGAAAAATATGATCCATGGACCTTTAGTTATAAGCACTAATAACGCAGTCAATTATCCTCAAGTTTCTTAATAGTTTCAGTCCATCTGGATTACCAATTCACACATTAAAATTAAAAATTGGATGCCCAATTATGGTTTTCCTTAATCTTTAAACACCTTATCAGTTCAATGTACCAGTTTAAAAATCACTGTTATGCATGGAAATATCATTGAGGAAATAAAGTTCAATCGCATACTTCAATACAAAATTTTTATCAATAAACAAATAAAAAATCAATTATTATACCTAAGTTGGTTTATCTTTGGAGAGCGGGCGAAACCGCTATGGGGGTGCAAGTAGATGTATAAACTAATAAACTCTTAGGAACGCGAATTAATATAAAATTTATCATGAATGTTTAAAGTTATAGACTCATTATTGCAAAAACACGAAGATATGTAAGTACATATATACAATACCAACTTAATTGTTTTTTTTAATCATCAATTTGTTTATTTTTAGTGAGAGTTTTTAGCTTTCTCCTCTATTTTTCTGAACATTATACCACTAACATCACAATTATATTATGTGCACACAACTTGATCCAACAAAAGGACTGCTTCTCCATGATTTACCCTCCAAGTTACAGGATTTCTTGAATATCGTCCGATCCTTCGTCTCAGAGGAGGGATCTTGCGAGGGGGTCACATTACTGGGGGTGTTGGAGTTATCTTTAGTATTGAAAGGCCGGATTATCGAGATTTTGATGCATTATAATATTTTATAATATATATTTGAAAAAATATATTACAATAAATAAAAAGAATATTATAGTAAAGAATATGTTATATCGGTATTAGAAAAATAAAAAACATTCATTGTATATACAGTAAAATATATAATAAAAAAAAGTGAAATCAACAGCTTATGTCTGACTCGACAAAATATAAAAAATGAAATCACTCAAATTAATAGGTTATATAGAATAGATAAGGCTAAATCACAAAATGTAAGGTAAGAAAACAAAATCTACACAGCTTTGGATAATGATCTCAAATTTGTATTTAATTGTCTATTATTATATATTGTTCTTATAACGTAGTTTTATTTGTTAATATCTATAGCTTAATATTAGTCACGTGTCGATACCAACATTTTTCGATACTCGATACCTCAGTTTGCTATTACAAAAATAATTATTACGTTAATTTAATTATAGGAGCTGCTTTGTTTCATTTATTTTATGCCTTAATCTGACTTATATTTGCAATATTAAGTTAATTTATTAACCTTTGTATACCAGATATTAGTAAAAATATACGGATCTTCAAACGCGACTAAATAAAAAATTGAAATTATCTAGCAAGTAACGCAGGAAGAACGCTGAAAAGCTTGATTTTGGGCTAATTTACAAATGTTAATTTCATGATTCATAGAGTCATGTCGCGGCATACGGTTTTCCCTCATTCCACCCACGTACGTCTACTTATCCTGTACATATTCACTGCTTACTGGTGTCATTTGTCAATCCAAAACAAACTATTTATTTTTACATTATATCCAATTTAAATTATTTCACTTTCAATTGATGAACGAATTATCGTATAGAAGGATTAATATAATGAGCAATCGATGATTTATCGAAGGCTAGTTTTTAATGTTAAACATTCATTATAAGTTCGATAAAAAAATCGATAAACAGCAATTTTTTTATACATATTAATTAACCATAAATTTCAGTTAAGAACCTTATGATCCATTTTTAAAAGTTTAATAGCCGAAAATTATTCGCCTGTCAAAAAGCGTTAAATCTGAAAATAGTATCACTCAGTGTCCTGTAAAAAATATTAAAAGAGAAGAAAGTGTTCTTTTAAAAAACGAAAAAAAATAACCAATTTTAAAAAGGACAAAAATTAATTTTTCGGTAAGGAATGGATATCCGTCGACCATCAAAAATCAATAGATCCGGGCATATATAAAACTTGTAGTCTTCAGTGCCCAGTCAAAAGCATTTTTTTTTTTTTAATACTATTTTTATTGAGTGATTTTTACAATTGACCACAAATGTGAGCAATAATTAATATAGATGGCTTTATGAACACATTAATACATTATGTAATGTAAAATAATAAAATAAAAAAGAATAAAGAATAAAGAAAAGAGAGAACAGAAAAGAACTATGCTATACATAAATAATATAAAATATACAATATATAACTGAAATATATAAATAAAAAATAAAAATACATTTATTAAAAAAAAAAAATTAAAAAGGAGCAAATAGTTAAAAATAATATTAGATTAAATCAAAAGTTAAAAATACATTCATCCTAGGGATCCCCCGGCCAGTCCCGTCCCTCCACAAGAAGGAACAAGCCAAACACACAGAGATCCCAGCCAGCTCTTCTCTCCCAGCTGGGTCACTGGTGTAAAAAACTCAGTGGAAGCTGAGTGAGAGCGCTATATTTACTCAGGGCATGAGTAGAGAAACTGGCCATTGCCAGAACTGCAAAATCAATAAATTTTACAAAAGATCTCGGGGTAACTATCGTTTTAGTCTGAGAGGGGGGTTATCAGGATGTGAGGAATTGGGTAATGATTGAGCTAGAGGCTTATGATGAAAGGAAAGGTTGCGATGGAATTTCGAAAATTTAAGGGGTATGAGATCGAGAACGTATGGTATATTGAGATCATTATGTAGGATTTTGTTGGAGACACAGTAAGGAGCATTTACTAAAGTTCGAAGGATTTTGGATTGGAAGGATTGAATGCGTTTGATATTTGACTTTTTTGCTATCCCCCACAGTTCAAGCCCATAAGTCCAAATAGGTTTAAATATATATAATAGGTTAATAATATATAATATATAATAGGTTTTGTATATGAGAGGTTTGTTTTCGATGGAAAGATGAAATGTGCTATTTAGTAGTCTATACAATTGGCTGAAGCGTCTGTTAAGTTTTTGTCTTTTGAGTCGAGCATGAGGGTACCATGTTAGTCTTTTGTCCAAGTAGAAACCAAGATATCTAACTGTATCAGCTTTAAGTAATGCTTGAAATAGATAGGAGGAAAGGATTTACGGCGGAGGGTAAAGGTTACTTTGATTCGCCAGTCATTTCACCAGTCTTCAATCAGGGATAAGTGGGTTTGGAGATTATAGGATGCTATTGAGATCTGGATGGCATGAAAAGATAGCAGTGTCTTCAGCGAATGTTGCTAGGAAAGTATCAGGAGTAGTAGGGACATCTGCAGCATAGAGAATATCTACCTTGTGGAACAGTAGCCTCTATTGAATAGTAGTCTGAGTATTCCATTTCTCAGCGAATTCGGAAGGATCGATTAGAGACGTATGATCGAAGAACTAGGAATAGTGATTGAGGTAAATGGGTTTTGAGTATGAAAAGCAAACAGGCCATACTGTGTACAGACTATAAAAATGCCATACCCAGTCTTAAGCTAAGGATATGTAGTCAACAACTTTGAGGGCATGTTGGACTGTGGAATGGCTAGGGTGGAATCAAAACTGGTGAGAGGGAATATTTTCCGATTCAAGGATGGGTAGAATACGTTTAAGAAGGGGCTTTTCAAAAATGTTTGAAAAGATTGGGAGAAGGCTAATTGGTCTATAAGATGAAGGGTTGTTGGGAGGTTTGCCCGGTTTTAGGAAAAGGATAATAATGGAGTGCTTCCATAGCAATGGGAAATAGGTTGTCCGGAGGATGCGATTGTATAGTTAGGTAAGGAATATGACTGCTTTATAAGGAAATTGTCTGAGGATCAGTGAGAAAAGGAGATCATGTCCAGGGGATCTACGGGGTTTTGATTTTTTAAAACGAATTTCACCTCAAAGGGATTAATTGCTTTAGGATGTAAGGAGAGAGGAATCCGTGAATCAAGAAATTCATTAACAGTTGTTGTGTGGGTGGGGTTAGATATAGGATGGGTGATAAATATGCTAGAAAGGTGCTAGGCAAATTCTTCGGATCTGTCAAGCTGCCCATGAAACATTTTGTGAAAAGGATTAAACGAGCAGAAAGTGTTCCTTTAAAAAAAAATTAAAAATTAAATCAATTTTCAAAAGGATGAAAATTAATATGTCGGGAAGGAGTGGCCAGGGATATTTCGGCCGTCAATAATCGCTAGATCCTTGCAAATTTGAAGCTAGTGTCCTTCAATGGCTTTTGATTTATAAAATGTATGATATGTGCCAAGGAAGAGGATAACTTTAACATGTACTATTCTTAGTCAATCTATTGACCCTGATCAACTACAACACATAGATCTAAACCGATAAACATGGGCTGGTTATTGAATATACGTTGATAGGCAGCGCACTGCTTCATCATCACGGGCTCTACAACCCAGTACGGATCTCCAAGCCGCAGCCTCCACACCTCTCTGTCTTGTGCCAGGGGTCCACCAAGCTCTTGATCTAACGATGGCACTTGAATCTCTCTCGATCTCGTCCGCCCATCTCAGTCGCGATCTTCCAAGTCTCCTCCCATCCACTAACACAAACAGAAGTTTTTTCGAAGTAGCATCGTCATCCATTCTAGCCACACGCCACCCATCTTAGCCTGGAAATTCTTATATGGTGTACCACATTAGGATCCTGATAAATCTGGTAACAGCTCTGCATTATGCCTAAGCCTGAATTAGTGACCCACTCTTACCGCTCCAAGCATTCTTCTTAACACTGTCCTTTTAAAGAGCAGTAAATCATTAGCATCAGATCTCGACCAAGGCCTGGTTTCTGAGGCATAAGTTAAAACGGGCCAAATAAGTTTTTTTTTATACTGTAGCTCTGGTCTTTCTTGATAAGAGACTATTTCTTAATGTCTTGGCCAATCCAAAATCACACTTAAAGGCTGCTAATATTCTTTTCTGTACTTCTGGGCTGATTATGTTGTGCTGGTGGTCTTGGAGGATTAACCACCATGTACTTAGTCTTGGACTGGTTTACTTGGAGCTTCGATACCTTCGACCCTCCACATAGACTAATTCCTTGATGTTTCCTAGGAATCGATTTTTTTCTGAGGGAGGGGTAGCTGGTCCCCCGCTCAACCCTCAACCTGGAAGACAAGAGTAGCTGATTGCGGCCTTAAGGCGATGGGATCGTTATTTCACTATGCCATATATAATTATTAGTACAACTTAACTTAACGAGATATCAATTTTTGTGAGATCGTGTGGTGCATGATAATCTGTTAATTCTTTTATAAGCTCAATACAGCTCTCTTCACAATCAGATCGTATTGTTCTTTCTAAAGTACTTGAAGATGTACTCCAGCTCTTTGGCCCAAAATATTCTTATCCACCTAATCCGATATACCCCTTAACCAGTTTGGTTTTGACTTCAACAGTCAAAACCTTCTAGCAATGTCTCTCCCACATATTAATTTCTTATAGATTTTTATAGATAGTGTTTGGCGATGCGTTGTTTATAGAGACATTTCAGTCTCAGGCAACGACCAACTTGGCTGGTACTTTATATCAATGGCTTCGTCTATCAGTAAAATCGATCATAAAGGTTCTTCGTAACTTTCAATCTGAAATTACTTTAAAAAAGCCCCTCTAAATGTTAGAATCAGAAATTAACATTTTACTGTATTAACACACCGACTAGTATATACGAACAGTTAGAGAGTAAAAATGTAGACAAAACATTCATTGAAACGATTTCTATAAAACAAAAAGAGATCGAAAAGGATAAGACCTGATCAAAGCCGAAAAAGTAGGCAGTAAATATTCTTCTTCCTCATGCCTGGAACTTTTATTATTTTATGGACCATACAAACAGTTGCTTAATATAATTAACTGTTGATTTATGTTTTCAGAGGTGTGAATAAATTAAGCTAAATAAACTTTTATAATAACTTGTAGAACACAATATTATAAATATATAATTTATAAGTATATTTATCGGTAATAATGTATATATTGTTATGCATGGTTGAAATTTATATATTTAGATGTGTAGCTATGAAATTAGAATATTACATAAAATGAAGTAGACGTCACTTTTTCTTTTTTAATAACAAAAACAATGGAGGGGCGGTATATATAAAGTTTGGAAACTACGGGTACCAATTATTTGCTTAAAAATTTATACATATAATATTTTTAATTATAATTTTTTTTTAATGATAAAAGCCTCACAATGAATTTTTAGTAGTTTGAAACAACGTTAGCCGATAAAGAAAAAAAAATAAATAGGATGAGGGAGTACGTGTGAGGTCCTGATTAGAAGAGGAGGAGTGGTGATCAGTAAAAGCCGTGGTCAACCACATCACACGGCAGCTTGACAATAAAGACGTACCCTTTATACTCAAATAGAGCCTCGGAAAACGGATTATAGCTGTCTATTTCCAACTTGAGTGATTCCTCGTGTTTCATTCAATCCAGATTAGGAGAAAGTATAGTCATCGTCTTCGGCATCACTATCGATTTTATGAACAAATACAGCACTATCGAATCCGGGACAGGTTCTAAGCATAACTCAGTCGAAGCAATTGTCAATCAGACGAATAAGCCTTAGTCCCAAGTCAAAGTTAGCATTATTTGTTAACCATAACGTATAGTGTGATTAAAAATACGTACGTTTTTGTGATTTAATTAAGTATACCAATCTTTCAGCTTTGGATGAGATATGCAAAATTTATTAAAATTGCAAAAGTTATAATTGATGAAAAGCAAAATGAAAAGATTAAAATAAATAAATAAAATGAAGATAATATAACAAGAAATCTCTGGGTCATTTAAGCCGACGTAATTAGTAGCCGGGCAATAGGGAAGAAGAAATTGTCTAATCTAGTGGAGCTGAAAATAAATGTGAAAATTGTTGTACTTTATGTGTTTTTATTGTTTTATTAATGGTATGTGTAAATATCTGTGTTGTGTATTTAGAGATGTACCATTGTGGGTGTAGTATTATAAGTAATTTTGTTTGTACGGTTTGTGTTTTATGAATGTTTTTTGCAGAATCTGTTCCGTTCCGTAGTTCCGAATTGGTTTTGATAACGAGCAATAAATTAATTTTTGCTTTTGTAAGTTTAGTGGTCAGATAAAAAGCATACAGGGCAATGATAGAAATGGCAAATTGGTTCAATTAATTGAGGGAAATAGATGTTTCGTCAAGCTGAATCGAAAACTGTCAAGAGGATTCACAACGGGGACAGGTGTAAGACATGGCGATGGCCTAGTCTGTCTATTATTTAACATTTATCGATAAAAAGCAATTAGAGAGGCAGGTATACAAACAATAGGAGCGCTTCTGAACAGAACAGTGCAGATTTTAGGATACGCAGATGATTTATATCTCGCAGGAAGAACTCTCAACGTTGTAATACTGGCTTTTTGGTCAAAAAGCTTTTTGAAGTCTGCTGCAACCATGAGCCCGATTATTAAAACCGAAAAAAAATTTAACACTACAACCCATGAAAGGGCCTTAGGGTCAGTACTTAGGTAAGGATGTACTGTTAACTGGAACAACGGTTATAATAGGAGAAGATTAGACCAAAATCACCCTTAACCGCCAGGTGTTTCCTCAATTAAGGGTACCCACTTTATAGAGGCTGGTTGAGCCCCAGGAGGATCTTCCGACCTCGAAGTCATTCCGCGGCCTTCAGCCAGACTCGTACTCAGGCACGGGAGCTTGGTAGTCAAGTGCGTTACTCTCTGAACTACCGCGCATCTCAACTTCATTTAACATTGCAATGAAACAATACACGTATTGACCCTTAGCTTGCCACAGTACCGTATATGACACCATGACTTTGTGAATTTTTCTATGATTAAGGAATATTCCACTGATCCCTTTTGAACAGATCCGCTATCTAGGACTTTAACTTGACAAACATTTAACTTTGAATCCTCATACAAGACTAAAACTACAGAAACCTGCTCGTCGTTTTTGACTTCTTCAATATTTACTAGACAAACGTTCAAAACTCCCGATTGTCAACAAAAGACTCATTTACGTGGCAGTTATCAGACCTGTCTGGACATACGGAGTTGAGCTCTCGTATCCAATACTTACAATCCAAAATTCTTCGAAAAATTCTCAATGCTCCTTACTTTGTCACAAACATATTTATCCATAAAGATCTTAATGTTCTATATGTTGCTAATTAAGCCTAATCGATATCCTATCCTATCCTATCGATATCCTATCCTTTCATAGTAAACTCCATAACCACTCAAATCCACTAGTCTCCCAACTTGCATCGCATTTTATTCCTGGTAATCCTCCGAGCGTCTGAAAAGAAGATGGTCTCGAGACCTTCCAATATAGAACTTTTATTAAAGTGCCACCAATGGGTGGTTGCTTTACAAGGTTTGACATATTATGTTATTCGCTTTCCCACACATTTACTCGATGTATATGTACTATACAGTTGTAAATATCAATTAAAAAAAAAAAAAATGTTTAAGGATCATCGTTTCTTTCCTTTTTCACCATCTAGGGAATTTTTCTGAGAAGTGATTTGGAAACATTGATTGACAGTACTATTTGATTCAACCGAGCAAAAAAATTTATTATAGTATCTACAATAAATTTTCTTCAGATTCTTGTTATTTCAGCACCCAACTGACAAGAAAACATCAAATATTATCAAAAATCACAGTGTATCTATTCTTGCCAATTTAAGGATTAATCATAATAAACTTAGCTTTTATCACTGTTTACACTGTAAACAGTATAAAAAACTAAGTGATAACAGAGGCTATTTACAAACTTGAAATCAAGTTCAGAGGATGTACCAATGTGTACTGAGTCTCCAGCATATTCACTGATTGTCGTTATTTGAAAATAGGTTTGAATAAAATGTATGAAGTTTTAATATTTATAAAAAATTACAAAGCTTTGATTGGAAACAAACAATTGAGATTATTCTAAATGATTCTTATTATCATTTCCTTTTTGTCTTTTAAATATTCAGTGAAACACCTAGAAGGGTAATTAAAAGCATCTGTCCTCAAACATTTCATAAGATTTGTTTTATAAAATCGGTAGAATTTAACTTTATTGTTTAAGGTGGTCTTAAACTTTTTGCTGGTTGTATGCTTAATTTATGTTGTAAATTTTATTTATTTTTTATTTTGTTGGCACTGATTGACAAAACGACTCCTATTACACTGTTTTGTAATATAAACGTCTTTTCACGGAAGTGTGAAAATAAAAAAATAAAAAAATTCTACTGCTGTCTGTAAAAACAATTTTTGTTTTATATATATAAAATAGTTTATAACCTAACAAAATTTTATTTCAATAAATTAATCACTCGTTTACTACAAATCAAGATCTAAATATTCCACCTTGGTCTTTAAAGTACCTTTTATAAAAACTCCTTTTTCCTTACTAATCCTTCAGTTCGTGATCTGGGGACCCTCTTCATCCTCTACAGTCCTCCAAGAAAGAGGCTTTAAGAGGGGCGGTCACACTGTTGCTTCTGCTGTCTTGAATAGCAATAAAGCCGACAGGCAAAAGACCAATAGCCGTCTCTAAGACAACTGTTTCCAACCCAAGTGAAAACTTAATCTATGGAAATTTTTTTAATTGGCGATTGAATTTAAAGCTTACAAAAACGATTTCTGATTGGCTAAGAAACTAAATCTATTTATTATTGTGGTTCACGAACCAATATTAAGGCACAAACTGATGCCTATAATATTACGGTTCATAAAAAAAAATAAATAAATAAAAGCAGAACGTTAAAAGAAAGATTAATAAAGAGAAAACAAATATGCTTGTATATTCCAAATATCTATCATACCCTAAACTAAAATAAAATCAACATACTACAAAACTATTCCATTCCTATTGACTTATTGTTCATAACTATGATCAGCCCTCTTGAATAATCTACTTTATTCATCCTGGTAACAATGGCAGTTCTTAATCAAATATTTGATCACGAGTAACTGCGATGTCCAATACGGATTCTTGTTTGTTTTCAAATATAAACTTTACAGAACAAAATGAAAGAGCCGGAAAAAAAATCACCAGAGCATTGAAAGGGAGATATTGCTACATAGGTTTATTTCAGTAACCATTTTTTTCAAACAAAAATACAAAAATATAAGTTCTTTTAAAATAAAATATAAATCATGATTATTTTTTTATTTTATTTTTTTTTAATCTTGATTAGATTTTATTTATTATTTTAATTTTAAATTGTACAAATATTTAAATACAAGCCCCACTAACAGGGTTCCTGTAAGAAGGGAAATACGAGAAAACAAAAAGGCTATTAAAGGGCAGTTTTTCAACAAGATTTAATTTCATTTGTCCTTAATTCAGCTAATTTACTAGACTTATTTTACTGTAGAGTTGTACATTTCAATAAATGAATGAAAACAAAAAATATATAGGGTAAGTGCACTAGTAGTTGACACTTTTAGAAAGATATCAACGTTTTTAGCAATATTTCCTCAGTTGATCATGTGACAAATTTCTTTCTCCCCGCCTCAGATACCTGCGAATCCGTTCCGTTATGATAATTTTTTTAATTTGAAATAATATAATTAGAACGTTGAAACAGTGTTAATTTTCCAAATCACCTTTTTGCATTAGTAGTTGACACGCCCTGGATACCTATTTTAAGTAGTTGACAGGGTACTAGTTTTCGAGGAACTCCATTGCTTCTTGCTGCCGCTGCAACAGAAATTCCCTTTTGACGTCATCAAGGGCCTTCTCCATTTGCTGAGGCTCATAATTGAGTTATTTGGTTTTTTGTTGTTGGTGCTATTTCAAAACTGAAAAAAAAAGAAAGAAATAGATCTAATTTCGTGTTGTGCTAGTAGTTGATAGATGCTGCATTAGTATAGTTGACACGCCCTATCAACTACTGAATTTTGAGCTCTAAATTAGCCAAATCTGGTTCTTTCCTATACCCCTGATTTTTTGCAGAGAACGCACATTCAATAAAGAAGGCGAGAAATATTAGTTACTTAATGTTCTATTAGTTAAGCTGCTTCCCATTCCATTCCTGGCAATCCTCCACTGAAAAAAGATGGCCTCGTGATCTTCTTTTGTAAATGTTCTATTAGTTAAGTGTCAAGCACTAAACAACAAGTTATAAATATGTTTTAGTAGTTCACACCCAATGAAATCCTCTTAACTTTAATCTATAACCACCAGAATCCAGTAAAATGTAGTACACATACCTGCTATTCTAAAGTATATTCATAAGTTGGACAGAAATAAGCATTTTATAGAGAAAAAACAGAATACATACCAGAGCATCCTTAGCCGATTGCATAAGGATGGAGGCGTTTAGTCAACTGAACTGGAGTTGTGACAACAAATTTGGTGTTGAAAACAGTTTTCCCGTCCAGGAAGTCATAGCTGTCACGCTTTGCATCCAGAAATAACTAAACTATCCGCCAAAATTTAAAACGAAACGATGTAAAAATGGGAACAGGTTTAAATTTGGGCACCCCTCCCTAGTAGCTTATGGAGATCCTGAAGACTGGTGAGGACTCTCGATGGAGCCATTTGCTAATAAAAGATAGCAGAGAGAAGTTGGAAACATTAGTGTGGATGCAGCTTGTGTTATTGTGCAAAACGGTGTTTATTCTGGACAGCAAGTTTTTGAGAGGCATGTGAAATCGTTTTCTTTTGATGTAATCATGTTCAGTTCAAAATAATTTCACTGTGATAACCGGAAAATGGAGATCTTAAGCTATTTTTCGAAGCACACCTTCAGTCAAGTACGCTTGTGTGTCTATTACATGTGATGGCCATCTTTCATAGGTAGGGTTGGTGTATATATGGGCACCCTTTCTTGGTGTAAATATGGGCCCCCCATTTCCCCGGGAACTTCATGTGCAATTTCACCATTCCACATATCTCCAGTTCCCATCAAGATCCAGCATCAACACCGGATCACCATAGAAGGATCACTTGACTAATTCGCTTGACAATTTTGTTGTCTCTTGACTGTTTTCAAGAAGGCGTCCTTTTCCCGGGATAATAGACAATCCAGGGTGCAGGGGCGGAAAGACGAAAGGCCTTCAAAAAAAGAAATTTGTACCCACGCAACGATATGATTCATCTTCGGACTCATCAGACTACAATGACCCGTTGTGGACAGCGATAATGAAACCAATATAGATGTCAACGCTGGGGATAAACCAGACCCAAGCGAGGTAACTTGCATCTTTCTTGATGAAAAGTTCTGTGAAGACACTCGGGGTGAGGTGTGGGTAAGATGTGTTATGCGCCAAATGTGGTCACACTTAGATTGTGCCGGGACCGAAAGAGCCAATAGTTATGATTGCGATTTCTATAAATATTTGTTTTTTTTCCTGTAATAAATAAATTCTCCACCATTCTGTATTGTTTTATTCTGTTTTAAACTATTTTTGATGACTTTTTTGACGAGTCTTAGCAAAATATTTAGACTTTAATATACACTTCTACATAAACGATCAATATTGAAAATCAGACAGTGACCTAATAGGTATTTATACTTACCGCAACCATACTACTGATACTTATAATTACCACAAACTTACTTATACTTACTGACACCACTATGGACCTACGCCTCACAATTCTGTAGGACAACTAGAAGATACTCATTCAAAAAATACATACATTCCATCCAAAAATATCAAGATATATTACACTATCACCCTATTATGTCAATATCAAAATACATTCCCATTGCACAAGATTACATCCAGACTTCCTATAAAAAATATCATTAGTAACTATAAGAATATGTTATCTATGTCAAGAACCTAATACGAAATATGGTCTCGTGAAACATGCCAGAAAATACCCAAATAAGGCTAAAATTGACCTACTGGGATAAAACATTTTAAATATTATGTTAGGAATAAGTACCGCTGGGTGCTGACCTTTCTCAAACCTGACATGCCAGTAATCTATACTATTATATAAAAGCCTTTTTTCGTAGAGGTTTAGCAATAATAAAATATGCTGATTCTCTCTCTCCCTCTCTCTCTCTCTCTCTCTCTCTCTCTCTATATATATATATATATATATATATATATATATATATATATATATTAAAAAAGTGATAATATGTGGATAACAGCGAAATTTGAAAATGACCGATAGGTGGCGAGCGCAATTCTACATGAGAGGTTACAAAGGTTCAGTGTTATATAGAGCATGAAATTCATAATATTTCCTTGCATTCAATAAAATTATTTAAAAAATTTTAAATATGTGGTGCGACACGTGGATCTCAGTGATATGTGGTGAATACCATTCCGCAATAGAATTTACAATGGTAAAACTACTGTAGCTATCTGTACCTAATGTTACTAAATTATCTTCATAGCTCTAGGAAGATTTAACAATAATATAATTAACTATAATAATAAATTAAATGTACGATGCAGAGTGGCAGAAACGAGGTTTGCCACACTGTCATATACTTTTAGCATTGGTTGTAAGTGGTACAGGTTTCTTTTTTTTTCTGAAATTAAAATTTAGTAGCCAATTACTAGCTACCCAAGGTACCGTTAACTTCTTGTTTACAGGAAATTCATTTATTTTATCAACAAAACATTGCAGTCTGTCTTGAAAGCAATAATAAACTCAAAAGCAATAAATAACAGATATGACAATTATTCCATACATAAAATATACAATAACCACTGAATTCCAGCAATAAGTCGTTAACCAACGTTTCTCACCCAAAAATGAAATTTTGCTTTCAAATATTTGATAATAAAAATTCAATTAAGTATGGATTTTTACAATAGACAGATTTTCATTCAAACCCCTGGCGAAACTTCAGCCATAGGTGTATATAAACTTGGGAAGAAACCTCACAAATACAACGAAATCAATCGATAGGCTGTTCTACACTCGCGGTTGAACAGAAAGGTGTCCTACAACCGTATTTAATATTGACATCATTCCTCTGTCACAAAATCCTTCTAGTGAAGTAAGTGGAAATCATTCAATTATCGAAAGCAGAAACATGTGATGGGCAAACTGCAACATCCTTATTTACAATGCAGGCATCGCGAGTACACAGAAGCTTCAAGACATCTACATACTTATTTTTTTTAAAAAAGTTTTTGTGACCAAGGACAAAAATTTATATTAGTAGTATAATTTAGTATAACGGTCATAATATTTTAATGATTAGGTACGTGTTCCTTCACTAACTTGTGATAACAATAACTCATTGACAACTGATATGATGGGTCAATTTAGGATTTTCTAAATTCGCCCATTATATAATATAATGGTATCGGTATGTTATGGCATAATATGCCTATGGTCTGACACAAACAGCCAAATCAGTAGGTTTTTAAATGATAAAAACGAATTCCACCCATCAATTAAATTCACACTAGAATTATAGAAAAACAAAACTTTTTAAACCTAGAAATCTTGATAAAAATTATCGTGAATTTGGAATATATAGGAAAACTACATAATACAGATGTAGTTATACACAATAATACCAGGAGACAACTAACACGTAAACTCGCAAACCTTTAATAGCATCACTTACCGCCTTTGAATCGTACCACTAAATGAAAAAAAAATTATAATAAATAAATCCAAACCGTTTACACTATAGCCAGCGATACCGGATACTGTAAAATCACGATCGATAATATTTTTTTTAAAAAATCCATAAGTTTAAAGTGTCATGGCCGAAACAGCAGATCATTCCCGTTATCGCTCTGACTTTAAACTGTTTTCTCAATGGTATTAACCTATCTACTGCTTTGTAAAACCGTGTACCAACGGTTTATATTACAGTGAACAATATTGTGATCACATTTTGTCAGGTCAGTGCTTATATTAACAATTATAAGTGAGAAAAGTGGTGCATGTGGGGTACAGACTATCCACGAGTAACAGTTTCTTACTTGTCGGCACCCCAGATTGCGCTAAATATTACTTTTGCTAGTTCTTCTAACCGTCACTGATAGCTCATGGCGTAGGCTCTGGACTGTTTTTCCGAGTTCGAGACTCACTTCCTAAGACTTTTTTTTTTTTATATTCAGAAAATGTTACAATATTTCTTTATTTTTATCTCCTTAATTTTAATTTTTGTTCGTTAAAATAATAATAAATTTAATATTAATTATTTAACATTTATTTTTACTATAAAATGGAGTTAGAGAATACTGAATCGGAAGAAGAGTTCGCGATATCTGAAATTAGCGAGACAGACTCTCAATACTTGTCGCAAAGAATGCTACAAAAACGTCATCGAAACGCTGCCCCCGGATCTGCCGGGAATTCACCTAATAAAAAAAAAAAAAAAAAAGAATAAAGGAAAACAAACACCAGCTCCTACAACTCGCAGTAAATCCACTGCAGCCACAAAAATAGAACAATCTACCTATTCAATCCCAACCAGTAATAAATTTGCAACCCTGGAGAATGTTCCATCCGAGCCAGCTCAACAAAATAAAGAATTTACAGAACCTCCACCACCACCAGTTTTTGTATCAAATATAAAGGATTACCTTCCATTTTGTCAAGAAATAGCTAATCTTATTGGCCAAACAAACTTCCAATGTTTCTCACGTGTTAAAGACATAAAAATTAACACCACCACCAAAGAAAACTATAAAAAAATCATTCTTTTTTTGTCCGCTAAAAACTATAACTTCCATTGTTATTGGTTAAAAGAAGATAAAGCCTACAGAGTTGTCTTAAGAGGCCTTCATAATTCCACTCCTACAGAAGCAATAAAGAGAGATATTGAAGAGATTGGCCACAACGTGAGAAACATCTCGAATGTTCTCCACCCTACACAGAAGTTTCCCCTACCTTTATTTTATGTAGACTTAGAACCAGCCAGCAATAACATCGAAATATTCAAAATTACAAGACTGGTATACTCAGTTGTCCGATTTGAGCAGCCTAAACAAAAACCTACAACTGTGCAGTGCACTAGATGCCAAACTCTGGGGCATACAAAATCATATTGTCACCATCCAGCCAGATGTGTCAAATGTGCTGGACCACATGCTACAGCAACATGCCTGAAGACCAGAGAAACGCCCGCAAAATGTGTCCTTTGCGGTGAAGACCACCCAGCAAATTACAGAGGGTGCGTCGTACATAAAAACCATCAAAGGCAGAGACATTTGCAAACAAGTTCAAAAAATCGACCTCACAACTCTCAAGAAGTAAGAGTGGGACCTCCGAAAACCCTTCATGAACATAAGTATCAACTTTTCACCACTGAGCCCAAGCCGTCTACTTCATCCACCATCCATCCTCCTCAACAGGGAAAACGAGGAAATCTAAATGTTCCTTCGTCATATTCAAATATTTTAGGAGATCCCCATGCACCACATCAGGCGCCTCAAAGCTCCAAACCACAGCCTCCACTTTCCAAACCTCAACCTACTCCTCAACGTCCTAATCAAGACATTCCTCCATATTACCTCCCTCTACGTGTGAAACTACCACCACAGAGTCAACAATCAGTTCCAATCCAAACTTCTTCCATAGTTAACCTCCCAACCCAAACACCATTAAAAGATGACTCTGTTCCTAGTATCCCAAGACGGGTCCAAATCCCTGCTAGCATTCCTAGATACAATCCTCCATCACAGCTCCCCGAATCAAATATTGTCACAAATCCAGCAGACATCAATAACATCCTATTGTCCTTCCTGTTAGAGCTAAAGAAACGATCGCACCTCTCATTTCACTCCTCACCACAGTCCTTTATCAAGTCCCTTTCCATATTCCACAATGAGCACAAAGCCCCTGGCTATCATTCTATGGAATGCGAATGGACTAACTAACCACCGAGACGAACTTGACATATTTCTTCACGACAATAACATTGATATTGCCTTACTGACGGAGACCCACTTCACAAACAAATCACATTTCTACATACGGGACTATATCACTTATAGGTCGGACCATCCGGACAACACAGCACATGCTGGTTCTTGTATCCTTATCCACAGATCCTTACCCCATTCCCTTATTCCTTCCACTCCAACTGCAGAAATCCAATCAACCTCGGTTATCACATCAACAAGTCCTTACAATTTAACTTTCTCAGCTGTATATTGCCCACCAAATATTCCCCTTTCCTATAGTCATCTTGAATCCTTATTCCAATCTCTGGGACCTCGCTTCATTGCAGGAGGAGACTACAACGCTAAGCACCAACGGTGGGGTTGTCGATCATCCAACTCCCGTGGCAGCATCCTATCCCGAGTCTCTACAACCAAAACCTATATCCATCATTCCACCTATGAACCCTACATATTGGCCGACATCCCTCAAAAAACGACCCGATATCCTCGACATATTCATCACTTCCCAGGTATCTTCATCCCAGCTCACAATAAAATCCCTAAATGACCTTTCATCTGATCAAAGTCCGGTACTGCTTTCCCTGTATTCAACTTCTGTTCCTAAACCCACCCATCCTTCGTTGATTACTGGCCGAGTAGACTGGGACAGTTTTCGATATGATTTGGAAATGAAAATAGACTTAAAAATTCCACTTAAAACAAAACAAGACATTGATACTGCCATAGAAATACTAACGACAATAATACGCAATAGCATAAAAGATAACACCTCAAAAAAAAGAAAAACATACAATTCTCTCCAGAGTAATTTGCCACAACATCTTCGCATCCTATTGACAGAAAAGCGAAAAGCAAGAGCTAGGTGGCATAGAACCAGATATCCGTCAGACAAAAATAACTACACCAAATTGACTAACAAACTAAAAACAGAAATAAAAAAATTCAGAATTCAAAATTTATATAAATATACTGAAAACCTTAACACGACTGACAAATCCTTATGGATGGCCACAAAAAAACTCCTGAACTACAAAAATTGTAATCACCCTCTTCTAACTGAATCCAAAACGTGGTCAAGATCTGACGAAGAAAAATCTCAAATTTTCGGCCAGCACCTTTTCAATACCTTTAAACCCCATCCTGATATCCTTAACCCAAATCATCTTGAAAGTATTGAAACAGAATTAAATATCCCACTTCAAATGTCCCCTCCTCCTAAAGCATTCCATCCCTCAGAAATATCAAGTATCATCCAAAGATTACCCACCAAGAAAGCCCCTGGACATGACCTTATCACATCCTATATCCTAAAACACCTTCCTTGGAAAGCCATCCTGCTCCTAACATTCATATATAACGCTGTACTCCGAACAACATATTTTCCTGATCCTTGGAAAGTGTCCATAGTCAAAATGATACCCAAGCCCAAAAAGCCACCGGAACACCCTTCCTCATATCGTCCTATCTCTCTCTTGCCAATTATGGGTAAAATCCTAGAAAAACTCATCTTACAACGCTTGTATCCTATCCTAGATTCCAATCACATAATCCCAGACCACCAGTTTGGATTCCGAACATCACATTCCACAATCCAGCAATGTCATCGTGCGGTGGACGTTGTCTCCTCCGCATTGGAGGGCGGAATGTACTGTACGGGAGCCTTTCTCGACGTAGAACAAGCTTTTGACCGAGTCTGGCACCCGGGACTGCTGTACAAACTACGAAAATTCCTACCTCCTACATACTTCCTTATCATCCGTTCCTATCTTAGTGATAGAACCTTCAAAGTTAATCATAACTTTTCCTACTCCTCTCTCTTTACCCAATCTGCAGGTGTTCCTCAAGGAAGTATCCTAGGTCCAATCCTCTACACGGTGTATACAGCTGACATCCCGACGCATCCTAGCACCATCCTAACCACGTATGCTGATGACACGTGTGTGTTATCAGTAAACAATAATCCCTTCATTGCCTCCCAGACACTCCAATCCCATATCATAAAACTTCAAGAATGGTGTCAAAAATGGAGAATCAAAATAAATCCAAATAAATCCCATCAAATAACCTT
This sequence comes from Euschistus heros, assembly GCA_003667255.2. NCBI lineage: Eukaryota > Metazoa > Arthropoda > Insecta > Hemiptera > Pentatomidae > Euschistus > Euschistus heros. The sequence goes on from RCWM02000020.1 coordinate 3,669,564, forward strand.
CACCCTCCGTCATAAACCCACGACTTCCTGTCCTACAATATCCTTTAACGATGTTCCGCTAATCCCCGTTGAACAGATCCGCTACCTAGGACTCCATCTGGACAAACGTCTTACTTGGAATCCACATACAAGACTAAAACGACAAGAAACTGCCCGTCGCTATCGACTACTTCAACATTTACTTGACAAACGCTCCAATCTTCCAATTAATTACAAAAGACTCATTTACATGACAATAATTAGACCAATTTGGACATACGGAGTTGAGCTTTGGGGCTCCACTAAACCATCCAATTCATCTCGTATCCAATCCTTAGAATCCAAAATCCTTAGAAAAATCCTAAATGCTCCTTACTTCGTCACAAATAAACTTATCCACAAAGATCTTAATATACCTTACGTTTCTGACTTAGCTCAAACCAGATATCAATCCTTTCACAGCAAACTCCACAACCATTCAAATCCATTAGTATCACAACTTGCATCTCATTCCATTCCAGATAACCCTCCGAGGCGCCTGAAAAGAAGATGGCCTCGGGATCTTCTAATATAGTGCTTTATCATGTAGAACCTTAATAAGTGCTACCAATGGGTAGTTGCTTTAAAAAGAAGTGACGTGTCATTTTTATCTATTTCATCACATTTACTTGAAGTATTTTATTTTTTGTATATACAGTTGTAAATTTCAATAAATAATTTAAAAAAAAAAAAAAAAAAAAAAATCCATAAAGCAGCATCGCCACTATGTAAAACTAACGAATTTGAAAAAAACGCATTTTTTTTATTTCGTTCGTTTGCCGTTGTATCCTACAAGGCCTACCTTATGGTAAAATGCTAGAAATTCGTAAAAATTAGGTTAGTGATTTCGGTCTCCGAATTCCCGATCGGATTCGAAATTTTACCATAAGGCCTGGTAGAATTCATCGGTAAACGAACGAAATAAATTTTAAAAAAAGTGATTTGTCGTAGTTTTACATATTAGCGACGATATATTCTTACCACCCCGAGAGGACAAAGCTACCCCGAAGAAATTTTGATCCCATATTACGATCCAAAACCCACCAAAAAGTCGGAAAGGGATTAGAAAATTAGGCTTAAACCCTGCATTTAAAATAGATAAACCATTGCCATCTTATTTTCCTTCGCCTAAAGACAAAATAGACCCATAAATTTGTTTCCAATAGGAACGGAGAGCCAACAATTTTCAACCCACCTATCTACCGCACAGTGGGGCAATTCGTGAATCTAGCGAGACAAAACTCTGAAAGCGATCGTATGGATAATGTAATATTCTTTTCTGATCGAGAACAAGATGATGATTATGATTAAATGATTAAAACAAGATTATTGAAAGATTGATAAAACATTTAAAATTTTACTTGTGACCTGTAGTTTTATTAAGAAAAATCTTCACAAATCCATTTATTGATTTATTAACGATTATATAAATTCAATCAAAAAACTCCCCTGTAACAACTAACAATTCTCTAAAATTTTGTGAAGTAATAAATAAATAGAAATAATAATATATAAATCAGGGCAATGAGTTATCAAACTATAACCGTCAACACTTTAATACTTAATTTCTATCTTAAAACGAGCAGAACTCAAACACATTATACTGTTTTAAACTGAAAAGAAAATTATAGTCTATAATGAAAAATCACTTAGATCGAGATTATCATAATCCTCACTGTCTTGTCCACTAAGTAAGGGTTACAAGCAAATTGAGAACAGTATTACCGAAAGTCGTATTTTTCTCAGGTAGTGGTCTGTATGAGCTAATTAAAGCGTCAGACGAAATCAACAAATTATTCATAATGTTAGTGTTGATTACTGTTTTACTTTACATTTTCCGAGGAAAATGTTCATGAACCATAATTTATTTTTATCTCTTTGTGTTGGCTTTTTTGGGCATCCTCTGTGGGTTGCCATATTGTAAATGTTTGAATTATACAATTGACCAGATATATTTTTTCTTCCCGGGAATTATTAAAACTGAAACCTCCAGCCCGTAACGCTTCAGCCAATTCCAATCGCGCAACTGAGAGTACTCCGCCTGAAACACAATTTTTGGTGCTACAGATAAACGGGCTGTCAAATGCAATATATTCACTGAAGTCAAATGTCCCCAAACACACAGAACCATAATTTAAGATCTAGGTTTACATATGTAAAAATTTTCAGATTAAAACATGAATATATTTTTTTTTTTGTGAACTTTTTAATTGGCGTACCCGCCTGAGTATCTAAAATGCCGTAAAATAAAAAAAAAAGAAAAAAGAAATGCACTAATGCTTACTATTTTTAATGCAATTCATCGTGAAATGTAAAAAATAAGAAAACTTATTACGATGTTCACTGTCGAGTGCTTGAAAGAATACTAACTTAATTCTTAAATTGTACAGAATTAAAGTGGTATTAGTTCGTTGTTTATTAAATTGCTTTATTGACATTGCCTCAGCCTAATTCACTTCATTTCATGTCTTCCAACATTTAGCCTATTAGATCAATCACTTTCTGCATCAAAAAATCAAATTCATTTTTGGACTTTTGTCTCGCTAGATTCACGAATTCCCCCCTCCCACCCCCCACTGTGTATCGGCTGACCCTTTCAGTCTGCTCCAGCTCCTGACATTTTTCAGTACAGCTTTACTCATTATGCTTTCTTAGATGAGCACCATCATATTTTATTTCGATATGTCTTACATTTTTTTAAAAAGTTTAATATACATAATCTATGTAATAAAGTACTGATGCTTTTAAGTTTTTTGTATGTTATAGAACTGATGATAAATGTTTAACATTCGAAACTATTTTTCAAATCAAATAAGTTCAATAGAAGTGGCAATTAATTCATTAATCATAATTATATTGATCCTTCTATACCATCATTCATGACTATCTTTGTGATTCTTAATTTTAATTGTGAATTACTAAATGAAAGATTCACAAAATTGATGAGTAGGTCCCTGCCTCATTTAAATTTGTATTGGAATCTAGCAAAGATAAAAGGAATGCAGGTAAGTTTAAATCCTAATAACTTTAACTTATAATCAGAGTGATAAAAAGGTTTCTTTTTTGGGAGGGGTTTCTTTTTTATAATTTAATTTAAATTTTACTATCGAACCTAAAGTACTATAATTCTAAATAATAGAGCGGTGGATACAACCTGCCCTAGTTCTAAGGTAATGCTGGAAAATCAGCTAGGTCTCGCCAATATCCAGGAGCCCTTAGGGGTAATGAGGCCGCTTGCACAGGAGCTCTTGCATCTGCATCGGAGACAATTTGAGATAACCTTCCACGGAAGATCTAATATACTGGCCCATTTTCGCAACTTTATCCCGAATAGTTTTTTTCAGTGTCCGCATTTTCTCCTCCTTTTTCTTTTTCTTATTCAAATAGAAAAAAAAAAATCAGCATTTTATCCTACTACGTCATATGTGAAGATGGGTAGATTTTAAGGAACAATTCAAATTTTAAGCACAGTTATATCTAAAAACTGTATTAAATAATAATATTTATTAAACATTTGTAATGGCGTCACAAGTCATACTTCCCCATATAACAAGGGCTGAAGGAAAAAGAAATTAGGAAGAGTAGATTAAAAATTAAGAAGTAATACAAAATTTTAAAAAAATTGAATTCGGTCAACAAAAAATATGTGTTTCCTAGGAAAAGCCAAACGGACTGTTTGGTCTTCCTATATAAGATAACTTTGAAGTGAGTAGAGACCCTGGATAGGCAAAATTTAGGACTCCCACCGTAGCATCGTCCGATTAGCCATAGCAGCATAAAGTGACGTTAAACGAAATAAACAAACAAGTGGGTAGAGACAGAAGTAATGCTGTCATCGTTCAAAATGGAATCATCAAGTTTATTAGATCAGTGAAAATGCTGGGATCCATAGCTCTTCTTATAAGAAGTTTACTGGTAAGCCGCACAGTCAAGTTAAGGCTCTATAAGACACTTGCAACATATGTATGTGAGGCATGGTAATTTAAAAAATCAGTAGCTGCTAAGATTACCATCTTCAAGCATAAAGTGTACAGCGCATTCTAGCACCAATGAAAAAAAAATGTTGCATATCGTCTTAGAAAGAATAGGGAATTATATGCAATATATGGAGATGTGAAAGTATCTGACTATGTCAGAATTCAACGTGTGAAGTGGTTGGGACACCTCCTTAGAATGGATGATGTCAGGATCTTCAAATATCAAGGTTACCTGGAGGGAATGAGAGCTCGAGGAAGGCCACAGAGCAGATGGAAGGAAAGGGACTCAGAGTACCTCCGAAATTTTAAAGTGTCTCTAAGACTTGCTGCAGATCTACAGGACTAGGCTGTGATTTAGCAGGCCAAAATCGCGATTGCGTCAGCCGTGCCTATGAAGAAGAAAATGATGCTGGGATTTTCAGTTGTCAAAAAGGTGCTTGTAAGATCGAATTCATTGATGAAGGATGCATTTCTCAACATCAAAAGGTAGTTTAGGCCTTATCCCAAATAACGGAAATACCAAATACATCCTTGTCATTCAGGAAGCAGTCACTCCATGTACAAACTTTGCTCCTGCATTCGAATAATGTATTCATTTAGGATCACAAATAAATTCAGAAAACCATGTAGTCCTGTATCAACGGAGTTGGTAAAGGCACAGGCGATCGGTGAAAGGAAAGAGAAAGAGGGGAGCTTCTACAAGACACTGTGGGACAAGTTTGAGGAATTTCATTAATATTTATTTATTATTAACATTTAGTTTAGAGAGGCATCTTGTAATATATATTCAATAATAGAATTTCAGAATTTAAAAAAAAAAAATTAGTAATTGTATAAATCGACTTGGAGAAGTACATAGACCAGTCAAATGGTAGTTATTTAGGAACTAAATTATAGAAGCTTTTTATTCTTTTTAATGTTTCATATGTTTGTAGAGGTGCTGAATCTGAATTTTAAGAGTGGGTTCGGTTTCACAAAAATATTTCGAACTTTTTTTCAGTTTTTCGCTTATATAATTAAAAAATTATGCATTTTACGGAGTCTATCAACAAGATACAAATTAAAGTATAAGTATAAGTTGTTTATACAAGCAAAAAAACATGATTATCAAAAGCTATAATAATCGGTAGAATCATTCTACAGAACATATGAACCCAATCTCCCCCCCCCCCCCCCCCCGCTTCAAAAATGAACATAAGAAAAATTTAGAGCTGTTTTCACTCTTAGAATTTGTTAGCATCTGTATACAAAACGTGATAATCTGATCCGTTTTTAAATAAAAATTTATTTATTTCTACCATCAAATTAAAAAACTAATTTAGGGCTGTTTTCATTCATTGTTGGCATTTACGTAAGAATCTTGGTTATCAAAGTATAAGGAATTAGGCCAAGTCGTTCTTTTTTTTTTTTTTTTTTTTTTTTTTTTTTCACTTTTATTTTTGAATCCACACCTGTCAAAAAAAAGAAAATTGACAATCAGCGGATGTGCTGAAATGATGATATTAACATAATTGGCATGTTAGGCATGAGGAGAGATAATGCCCAGTGGCACACCTTCCTTGTCTTTGGTTTACTTCTATAAAAGTAAGTCTCTCATCCAGTTTCTTTTCAGTCTCCTCCTGGTATTCTCCGGCATGAGCGATGTGGCCATACTACCGATGGATTTGTTTGGGTGCCCCTTTAATTTTTCATGGAACAGTCGGTAGTGGGTCCGTATGTATTCAATAACTGTTGGTATTTGTACCATGGTGCTTGCGTTATTAGTCTTAATGTCTTGGATTGGAAAGTTTGTAATCTTTTTATGTGTGTCTGTTTAGCAGATCCATAAATTTGTGATGCGTAGGTCCATAAAGGTTTTAGTAGATGTGTGTAGGTCATTAATTTTTGTCTTGTATGTAGTTTTGATTTTTTCCTGAAAAGTGAGTACATCAGCTTCAGTCTCATATTTAATGATGTCCGTTTCTTCTTAATATGTTGGCCCCATGTCATTCTCCTATCGAATGTAAGTCCTAAATATTTTTTATTTTGTCCGTTTGTGGAATTGGGATATTGTCAATGTAAACAGGAGGACATGTTTCGTGTCTTAGAGTAAACGTAATGTGTTGGGACTTATGGTGATTTAGTCGTGTCTTCCAAAGTTTACACCAGTCTTGTATATCTTGTAGGTGGTGTTGCAAATTCAATGATGCCTGTATGGGATTTTGGTGTCTAGTAATTATAGCTGTGTCGTCTGCGTATGTGGCTGTAAGAGTCTCGGAACTTTGAGGAATGTCATTTGTGTATAGTATATATAATAGTGGTGCTAGTATCGATCCCTGAGGTACACCTGCCAGAATTGGGTGAATAGATGAAATCCCCGAACCATATCGAACAGAGAAAAATCTGTCAGAGAGGAAAGACTGTAGAATAAGATAATAGGTAGGTGGTAGAGTAGTCTTAAGCTTGAAGAGAAGCCCCTGGTGCCAGACTTTGTCAAACGCTTGAGTGACATCCAGAAACACTCCGGTTGCATATAATTTCTGTTCTAGTGCCGTCGAAATGTAGTCAGTCACTCTGTGTAACTGTTGAGTGGTTGAGTGTAATTTTCTAAATCCAAATTGATGGTCGGGAATTATTTTGTTGTCAGTTAGTATGTCTAACAATCTTGGATACAGTAATTTTTCGAATAGTTTGGAACATGTAGTAAGTAAACTTATTGGTCTGTAAGACGAAGGGCTGCTTATGTCTTTGTCTGGTTTTTTGATCATGGTTATATGAGAATATTTCCACTGTTTGGGGAATTTTGTTGTCCTAAGTATTGAATTGTAGATTGTCGTGAGGAACACTAGAGCCTTTCTAGGCATTCGCCGGAGCACCTCAGCATTAATTAAGTCATGTCCAGAGGATTTTCTTCTTGGTAATTGCCTTATTTGTTCTGCAACTTGTGAGGGTTTGAAGGAAGGCGGTGGTGGAATGAATTGTAAAGGTTTATCTAATGTGTTTTGTACAAAAGTGCCGTGTTCCAATATTGTGAAGTCAGTATGTGGTTTAAAAACAGAAGAAAGATAGATAGCGAAAAGTTCAGATTTTTCCTCATCCGATACAGCCCAAGATCTATCCTCATTTCGAAGTGGAGCTGACACCTCACAATGTTTTAGGAGATTTCTTGTATGCCTCCACAAACTTCCATCGTCAGCCGAAAGTTTGTTCATGTAATTTTCATAATTTGTGTTTTTAAATTTGTTAATTTGCCTTTTGAGCTCATTGTTTAGTTGGTTAAACGTTCTTCTGTCCGATGGAAGTCTGTTAGTCTGCCATATTTTACGGGCCCTTCTCTTTGCTCGGATTAACTCCCTAATGTACATTGGATAATTAGGTAAGTTCTCTGGTTTTGAAGGCTTAGGTACAGACGAGAACCATGCGGCATCTTGCATATTTTGAGTAAATCTTTCCACTGCTTCTTCTAGTTCTTCTTGGTTTTTGATCGAGACTGGAACAGAGAGATTGGTGTTCAAATAATTTCTGAACGAATCCCAGTCCATATAACCTCTTATTAGTGGGGGTCTTTTTTGCGCTTCAGATGGCTCTTTAAAGAGAACCATATGTACAAGAGAATGGTCAGAGCAAAGATCAGGGCTAGTATTTATGGTATGTCGTACAGTTCTTAGTCCTTTAGTGATGAAAAAGTCTAGTAAGTCAGGAGTTTTCTGTCAAGAAGTATATTAAGTCGGTGAATTTGGGGTTATAGTGTCTAAGGAAAGTTCGTGGAGGGCATGTGAAAGATTTCTGCCTCTTGGAGTACACAACCTCGAGCTCCAAGCTTGATGCTTAGCATTATAATCGTCGCCTGCGATGAAGCATCTTCCTAACCGCTTGAAGAAATCCGAAAACATAGAAGATGTCAGGGTGTACCTAGGGGGACAGTAAATCGCAGCGAATGTGATCGTATGATGTTTGGTATATAATGTGATTCCTGTGGATTGAATATGTGGTGTAATGGGTAAGTCTATAGCGTTGTGTTTAAGATTAGTCCTGATAATTATAGCAGTTGTGTGCAGTTTTGTCAGGGTGGTCAGTTCTGTAAATAGTGTAGTCAGGAATGTAAATTTTTGATTGTAGCGTAAGGTGAGTTTCAGTTATCAGTGCTAAATCAATTCTTTTTTCGTGTAAGTAAAAGTCTAGTTCAGTGCAGTGTTGTTTAAGTCCGTTAGCGTTCCATAGGATTAAAGATAGGGAGCCAACTGTCAAGTTACTGCTGTGGGCCATAAACAGAACACAAGGCTTGTGTAGCTTGGGATAGCTGTTGAAGGAGACTGAAAAGTTATTTATTCCATGAATCATGGTATATAAATTATTATCAACTGGAGGTGTAGGCTGGGTAATACCCCTCCTCATACCTGTACAGGTTTGCTGGTGCTGATGGATGACGACCGGAGCTGGTTGAGGTAGTGGCATAGGTTGATTAGGTCCGGGAATCGTCTCTGGTTCCGAGCGGTGATGGCGCTGCCTTAGTGGAGGGAACTGATGTGTTTCTCGGAGGTTCTTGAGTAGGCCTAGTAGTGTTGATTGAAGAACGCTGATTTCTCAAACTCCGTTGAGCCCTGAGGTCTCTCAGCGTCTGACACCCTCTGTAATTGGCTGGGTGTTGACCACCACAATTTGCACATGTTGCGGGAGTGTCTCTGGTTTTGGTGCAGGAGCTGGTTTCGTGGAATTCACCACATCGCACGCATCTTGGTCGGTGATTACAGTATGTTTTACTGTGCCCATATTGTTGACACCTAATGCATTGGGGAATGCTTCTCTTTTTGCGTGGTTCTTCTATTTTAATTCTTGTGGAATACATGTATTCAGTATTAAATATTTCTCCTCTAAATGTATTTTTTGTTATATCCACAAAGAACATAGGTAGTGGCTTTTGGAATCTTGAAATCACATTGACTATGTTTGTGGCTTCATAACCTAATTCTTTTAATTCATCTTTGATTATGTTCAAAGGTGTCGCGTAGTGTAGGTTTTTTTATGACGATTCTATGGCATCTTTCCTAAGGAAGCTGAAAAGTATAAAAATCCGCTCCTTCTGATCGAAGGCACGTGTTAATTTTTCGGTATGTATCTGGTGTAGCTGGATACACAGTCACACTTTTAGGTGTTGACTTAGTGTCGAATGTTTTGGGACCAGTTACCTTTTCTAAGAATGAGATGAGGGCAGGAAAGTTTTCAACCCCGTTTATAAAAATTGGTGGGATTCTGTCATTTTGAGCGGGCGTACTTATACAATATTTACTGATTCTAGGTTAGGATTTTGAGTGAGAGCCTGAAAACTATTGAAAGTTGGAATGGGGACTGTTTTATCTATACGTTTTGGTTTTCGGGGCTCACTATCTGCATCAATAGGTCTTTTTCGACTTACCACTAGTTGCCATGAGCCGTTACAATCCCCAGTATCACTGTTTGTAGCCTCCATATCACTTGCCTGTTTTTCAAGAGACTCAGCCATTTCTGGCTCTGGAGCCCACTCTGTTAAAATTGTCTGGTTTCTAAACTAACAGTTACACTATTTGTTTACAAACTAAAAACATGTATTTCACTAAAAAATAATACTTTTTAAAGAGACAAAAAAGTTACACTTTACACAGTTAGGTTATCACCATATATGCCGAGTCGTTCTAGAATGCAAATTTACTACCATCCCCTTGAAATTAAAGGATTTAAAACAGCTGTTTTAAACCTTAGAAATAATTTGTAGGTAAGCATGAAACTAGATAACGCAATTTTATGAAAATTAGGTGAATCATTCCAGAGTTTAACCTTACAAGGCCCCAGTATCATATGCGAGACAACCATATTTTTCGTTCCTTCAGCTATAAAAATATTAGCAGAGACATCTCTTGACATCTCGATAGAAGCGTCGGATACGGATTCAGCATCTGTATAATACAAACCATTCTATATAGATGTCATTAGTTTTTCTAATACTGTGGGCTTAGTGTGAATTTTGAATGAAAGTCTAACGTTGGTCTTTTGAATGAATTCAAAAATCTAAAGCTTTATGGACCTAAGCATCACAAATTTATGCTGATTTCAGCACATCCGCTCAATTAAGTTTTTGACAGGTGTGAATCTAAAAATAAAAGTGGAAAAAAATATTAACTGAATAGTTCTGAGTCGGAAAAAAATACTGTGTCGTAGCGAAGAGAATAAATTAAGACGTTAAATTTACCATCCTTCCTTCACTTTACCGCTAGTCTCAACCCCCTATAGTAAAATGAATATACACGTTTATAAAAAAAAATTCATATGCCTCTCGAAATAAATAAAATTTCCTGAGAGAGAGGTCTCTAACATTTCATTTTCCCTCAAAAGGGAGGAGAGGAATCAATAATTACAATAAAAAAAACTGCATAAACAGTTATTCCCTGTTATTCTGGGAGCTCAAGATCCGATAGTCCGCATCAGAAAATCAAACACTCTTGGTTCATTTTGTAGCGTATAATCACTACTTTATAGATGCAAATAAAGCAAAAAGTTAAAAAAAAAAAAAAAAAAAAAAAAACAAAAAAAAAACAAAAAAAAAAAAAAAAAAAAAAAAAAAAAAAAAAAAAAAGTATAATTTTGAGTATTTGTGAGTTTTACGTTGTGAAGGTGATCTACTAAACAACAAATTTAAAATTCGGGTTCAGCTTCCCAAAAAAACATAAGTAAACATGTTTGAGAACATTCCTATTTTTATTTATATTACTACAGAAGTTATCACCTTTTTATTTACTTTGAATAATGTGAGAGAAAATTATAAAATCTCTGCCCTTTTATCTATTTATTTATAATAATATTCAATTTATTTACAAATTCTATATTGTAACAATATACCTAGTAAAATTATAGAATATCACTATCAGTTGGATTATATTAATTAACAAATACTGCTTCAGAGTTCTGAGGAATCTATCACATTCCAATGCAATCAATTGAGTCTATGTGTTCCAATACTATCAATAGCTGCCTCAAATATGTACTGGAATGTACTAAACCTTAACTAAATGATGGGCTCCATTGTCTCTAGATTTCTAATGAAGCTAATATGGCCATGTTTATTAATATAAGAATGCTTTGATAACCAGATTCATAAGATACTGGAGAAATAAATCCATGGAAGGAGAATAATCTGAATATAGTAACTGCTAAACATAGACTAATGGTTTGGTGGAAGATGTTTGGTGAGTCAGAAATTAGAGATAAGTAAGCAATGTTTGGGCAAATATAATATTACAATCAGCAGATGTAGTATAATCAGCATCAAATGGAAAATAAATTGTAAATATAGTGCTTACTTTTTAATAATAATCACAGGCATTAAAGGGTGAAAAACTTCCCTTGAGGGTAGAAAGCATAATGATAACTCTTACCCCTAACAAAATGTACAATTTTCAGTGAGAAGAATAATATTTGACACAGTAGTTATATTATACTTGAAAATATTAGTCATAATATTAAAAATATTGATTCTGTGCCCTTCTCAAAAACGCAATTAAAATATTCCTGGAATTTTCTCAAGGATTTCAATGAACACCTCCTTATTTTGTTTGTTACATGTCTATGTGAATAACATATCTATGATGCAACCCAATATAAAAAACTCTCAATCATGAAAAATAATATTGATATTCAAAATATAATCAAGGTAAAATAAGATGTGTGTCTGAATTTCTGGTGCCAAAGTTGTAACTGATATTAAATATTGCACACAAGGTTTACCACAGATTATAAAACTTATGATTGAAAGCATATATACTATATATATATATATATATATATATATATATATATATATATATATATATATATATATATATATATATATATCTAATAAAAATCTTAGGTCAACTTATTTCATAGTTATTTTCTTTATTTTTAGATTAAGTCATAGGTATTTCACTTCTATTAAAATGTAAGCTTAGGTCTTTATTTATTTATTTTAATTTCCTTCTTAGTAAGTCATTTCTTCTTTATTTTATTTAGTTAGCCTTAAAGATAGGTCATTGAAGTTATTTAGGTATAGGTTTCCTTAAAACCAATTTAAAAAGTAAAGATTGTAAATAGATATCTTTTGTGTGTGAATAAACTTAATTAATTATACACCCATTTAAACTTAATTAATTATACACCCATTTGAAAGTGTTGATCATAACTTGTTTCTTTAAAAAAAAAAAAAAAAAAAAAAAAAAAAAAAAAAAAAAGGGGCACTCATATAATCCTAAAGAAGTTTGTATCTGCATATACAAGATACAATTATTATACCATAGGATATATAATATGTTTTGCAGTGTTTTAACAAACCTTATTAAAGTTACAGTTTAGGATCATTTTGCTGGATAAATAAGAAAAGTAATTTTTTAAAAAATTCTAACATTAAGTAAATAAGGAGATGACAATAAACATAATTAAATAATTTAAAACTAATTTTATGAGTACAAATAAAATACTAAATATTATAAAACAAAATTTAATAATATTTTTACTCACTTACGAAAAGAAATAATAGTTTCATTGCAAAAATTATATATCTACATATATCCAAGTAATTTATAAATATATATATATATATATATATATATATATATATATATATATATATATATATATATATATATATATATAAAATATATTCCCATACATATTACAAATAAATACACACAAATTCATGCACATATCCATCTAAAGATTAGATATATCATAGATCATAAAATAAAAATTTAATTATATCTTTGGAATCAGATTTAACGTCCTAAAGTTTTAATATTGATTTATGATTTTTTTTAAAGGCTTACTGTCAGGATCAAGAGAAGGATAAAATACTGTAATAAGTTTGTTTTACTTAAACATTAACATCTATAATTAGCAAAGCACATTATTTAGAAAATTACTGTTCCTTTAGTTGTTATAATACATATTTGTATTACAGATTCGTTAGTAATAGATCTCACCATACAAGAAAAAAAAAGTATAAAGATTAATAACTTACCTGATAAAATGTAAGAAGTCAAATATGTAGTTTAAATTATTTTTTTAATTCTGTAAAACACCAGGTACTATAATTTAAATCACTTTTAATGAAAAATGTGTACCAACCTAATAACACAATAATCCTCTTGTTTCCAGCACTCAATTACAATAATTTGTTATCTCTTTAAGTATATAAAAAAACTTTCTCAAAAGTAAACAACCTATTTTCTGAAATGAGGTAAAAATAATAAATTATATATATTTTTATATATTAAGTTCCTCCTAAAATAGAAACGATCTTTATGCATTTTATGAACTTTTACCAACACACCTTTTATGAATTCCATATATATATATATATATATATATATATATATATATATATATTTTTTTTTTATTTGTTATTAGCTCCTAAGAATTAATGTTAAAACAATTAACCCTTTAACAGGCAATGTATCCTGGAGGATACACATATTTAATCCCTTTTGCTCAAGAAATGACATAATATCCGACGCATTATCCCACTCATTATCGTCTAATATCCTTTATTCAACCTTAAATTTCATGATACATGTGAAGGGGGGTTAGCGTGGCTATAGCCGTTCATAGGGAAAAAAAAGAAGAAACGAATTAAAAAATTCCCGGCCTGCTCGTTAAAGGGTTAATTTATTTTATAAACTTATTTCAGAACTAGACTTCTTAAGCTATGTTAAAAACAAATCCACACAAATCGTTTTGTAAATAGTTCAAACTGTAATTGATCTGTAACTGGAATTTTGTTTGATTTTTTAAGACAAATATATACACCTTTCAACAGACACTAAAGAAGGTGATAAGAAAAATGAGGGGGGAAAATCGCCCTTCTCGATCCTTTTTTTTTTTTTTTTTTTTTTTTTTTTGATTTTAGGAAAATATTCTTTTATTTTGATATGGAAATGTCTTTTGGCAGGAGGCCAATACTTCTTTGATGTAACGTATTTGTTCACACTCATTTTGCCATGCTCTAGTTTTGTTGATGGCACGGATCGAAAATTTGATGAGTTTCCTCATAAGAAATTTAACTAGTTATAATATTTTTTGTTATATAAAATTTGTCAGTAGGACCTACCGTTCAGGAGCAATATTGGTTTGAATGAAAAAAATCATTTTTTCCTACTTCTCTTAATTGTTGGGGTCTAGCTCTGTTTGTGTTACTCAGATCGAAAAATAGTGGATAGATTCCTGATAAGAAATTGAGGCATGTAAATGGAAAAGGCTGTAAGTGCCAAAAATAGAATATAAAAAAAAATTAATTGGAAAACGAATAAGTTACATCACCAATGTAATGGAAACAGTGGAACGTACCTATCATAAAGTGCACAAAGAAAGGTACGTGCCACTGTTTCCGTTACATTGAAGATGCAACTTATTCATTTTCCAACCAAAAATCTTTTATTTTATTTTTGGCAATTACAGCCTTTTCCATTTACATGCCTCAATTTATAAATTTTTTGTTATATAACATTTGTCTCTGGAACCTACCCTTTAGGAGCTATATTGGTTTGAATGAACAAAGTCACGTCTTATCTCAACTTTATTTTGAATAATCATTGATTGCTAATTTAATTTAATTACTAGTTTAAGTAATTTGGTCATTTTTATTCTAAAATATAAATTGTGAAAAGTAGCATATTATAAATAGACATATCCATGATTCCAAGAGCTAGTGAAACTCCTTCTAGAAAGAGGTAATGTTTTAGCTCTAAGGAATCTTAGATAGAAATATTAGTAAGTGACTCTTTGGTGAGAAATATTCAGTAGGTGAGTCTTAGATAGTACAATGAAAGTCAAAACTATAATTATCGTTCAATAATTAACACCGTGATCAGTAAACATTAAATGACATCGTATGAAAAACAGGAGAAGTAAATTCTAAAAGCAATTAAAACAAAACACTGACCGGCCCTCTAATAAGTTCCTTTAAATAGACTACTTACTACAGTGACCAATAATGCTATTATTGGTCACCGTGAAGTAGGAAAAGAGGTTAAAATGCACATATACAAGGCTACATACCTTCCGATCCTAACATAGGGCGGCGAGAGCTGGGTAATGCTTGATAAGCATGTCAGCCGAATCACTGCTGCTGAGATGAAGTTCCTACTCATAGCAGCAGGAAAAACTTAGCGAGACTGTATTAGGAACGAAAGAATGAAAGAACTGTTAGAGTTGCCTCCATCAAAGGCAATCATCGAAAACAGACAACTTAAATTATTAAGTTTAAGCAATAATGGGGTAGAATACAATATTGGGTGATAACTAGTTTCTAAGGTTTCAAACTCTTCATGTGATATTACAGGTACATCTATTTTGTCAAATGTAATATTTAGTATTTTAAAATTAGTGAGCTTATGATTAATAGATAAAGTATCAGAATTTATATACAATTTTCTAGTTTGGTTTACAATAATTTCCTTATTATCTAACTTAATAATAGAAGTAGTTGGTAAATTAACAGGAAAAGTTCCATTGCTGGATATGATTACATAAGATATATCAAAAGTTAAATAAACATCAATAATGTCAATATATTTAATAATAGGAGAAGGATTTATAATATTAGTAGAAATACATTGTGAAAGATTATTCCTTAAAGCGCTAAAGATACAAGTGTCATTAATTATCCTAAGGTTAGTACAATAGTAATTAGTTTTAATAAAAGTACAATTAGCAGTGAACATTTCATGAATATTATACAATATAAGATTATGCTTAACTAGGGTAGTTATAACTTGATTGTTGTCCTTAATCGGGACTGATAAAAGATATATCGTATTATAGACTTGAGATAGTTTTGGTATTGATATTATATAATGAATTATATTTTGTCTGATTGTACAAGAGATTTTGCTAGTCAGCCAGGTAGTTTCTAAATCATTTGAAATTAGGGTCTTATCATCAATATCTGTCTGTTTAATTATGTTAGAATGAGGGATTCCCATTCTGCACATTTCCAAAGAATTTTCTATGTCAATTACTTAAATAGTTAAATAAGTAAGAACATTATATAGTTCGTTATAATACAATGTTGTCTGTAGTCTGTCCATTGTATTGGTGACTTCACTTAATTTAGCATTATTTTTATTTAATAATTTAACATCTTTTTCAAAAGTTTCTGTTAATTGTTTACTAATTTTTATTTCACTGGCAATGTTATGCTCCATTTGATAATTGTTATGTTCTAAAGTTTCAATTATTTTATCGTAGTGGGCTTTGTCTTCCGCATCCATGTTCCCAGTAAGCCAGCTGATAGCGCTGCCTAAGCCATTTATTATTCCACGCCTGGTTCTGTTACCTCTGGGTATTATATTGTTGATTTTATCCGTGAGGAAATTTAATTGTTTAAAAGCCATTTCTTGTGCAACTGTATTATTTTTGGGTTTTAGGGCAAACCTAAGTCTACTTAATTCATCAACTAATTTCGATAAGTCTAAAAAATGTATAATAGTTTTATATTCTGATATTACTTTCGATTCCGGAACTTTAAATGTTATAAGTCCTGACGAATGCTGAACATTGGTTACTTTATATGCTGAAGTTACTATCAATATCGCTGAGGTCACTAGATACCATTTCTCCATCTGAAACAGTTTCAAATAATTTTTTCTTGCGATTTCGTTTAGATTTTCTTTTTCTAGCAATATTGTCAGTATGAACTTTTATGGTTTTATTTCTATCTATAAATGGTATGACAGGTTTATAAACATTTTCAGATTTATCCTTTATTCTTCTTTTGACATAAGGTTTATCTTGTTCTATCACTGGATCCTCCCGATTCTTGTTTAATTTGTCGGTTCTTTCCTCTTTTTCTTTATTTATAGCTATTTTTAATTTATTATGAACAATATTCATGTTTTTGTGATATTCACTTACAAGCTGTTCCTTAATTATTCCTTCATTCTTTTCAGGGTCTTTTATGATTCCGTAGGTAATCTCGTTTGGAGTAAGTTTAAGCGTTTGATTGATTGAATTATTAAAAGTTAGTGTTGCTAAATTTAAATTTATTTTTAAATCATTTCTTGGATTTTCTTCTTTTAAAGCTCTTAAGATTTCAATCAAAGTTGATTGGGCTCTATTTAAGAGTCCTAGGGAGTTAGGGTGGTTAGGCGTTGTATAGTAAGCTTCTATTCCTAATGATTCAAGGAAATTTCTGATTAAGTTGTTACTAAATTCTTTTCCGTTGTCCATTTTTATTCTAATGGGATTTGGAAATAGGGCCAAATATTCGGTTAGTACCTGAAATATATTAATTGCATTTACATGTTTACATAATCTTGCGAAAAGTTTTTTTGAAAAGGTATCTATTATGGTTACTATATTATGAGAATCAAACTTTAATATGTCTATCATTACTTCTTCAAAAGGTCTTTCCATTGTTGGGGTTATTTGATATTCAGTTTTAATAGGCTTTCGCTCATATTTCACTTGCCTGCAAATAGAACATTTGTTTATAAATTCAGATATGTCATCTTTCATATTGGGCCAATAATAATTTCTTTTGAGTTTCTCAAACGTTTCTATTATACCTCTATGGTATGATTTTCCTGTATGGTATGTTTCTAACAGTTCTTCTTGCTCATCTCTTTCTAATACGTCGATTAGTTTTCTTTTGTATCTTTTTATTTTTACGGTGGGGAATTTATTAATTATTATTTCGGTCAATTTGTTGTATATTGCTTCATTTGAATTCATTTCATTTGGTTCACAATAGACACCATACACGGTTTTTGGTTTTATTAGTTCAAGAAGTGTTTCTTCTAGGTTATTTTTCCAAGGGTATGGAGTTTCTAAATAAATTCTTGTCTTACCGAAGGGTTTAGTAATAATGGGTTTGGCTGAGCCCCTTTGAATTAAAATTTGGAATTTTTCAACATTTATTGCTCTATCTTCTGGTACTATAAGAATCTGTTCATTGCTTGAATCTTGAGAATGTTGGGTTGGAGCTAAACTTAATTGTTCATTTTGAGGGGGAAGTAATTCTTGCAAAATTTCATCATAGTCTTCTGGAGGTATTGGTGGCAATTCTACATTACTTGTTTCTTGTAAAATTTTGTCTAGTTCTTCATCTGGATCTATATCCATTTCATCAATTACATTTAATTCATATTCATTTTCTATATTAATTCTACTTAGAGCGTCAGCTACAAAATTGGTTTTTCCGTCAGTATGTTTTATGTCAAACTGAAATTCACTCAATAAAAATATCCATTTCATAATTCTTGTATTATTATTTTTCATCGTAAACAACCACTGTAATGGTTTATGATCTGTGATTATTGTAAATTTTTGACCGTATAAATATGGTTTGAAATGTTTGCAAGCGTACACAATGGCAAGGAGTTCCTTTTCTATTGTGGAATATCTTTGTTCAGTTGCGGAAAGAGTATGAGAGGCGAACGCTATAGGGTGATCCCTTCCTTCTGAAATTTGGGAAAGTACTGCTCCCAGTGCTGTATTACTAGCATCTGTTGTTAGTAACATGGGGGAGTTAAAATCTGGGTATTGAAGTATCGGGGCATTTATTAAATGTAATTTAAGTTGTTCAAAAGCGTTTTTGTATTTGGTAGGGTCAATATTACTCTCGTCTCGTAGCTGATTAGTTAAAGGTTTTGCTATCTGAGCATAATTTTTTATAAATTTTCTGTAATACCCTGACATTCCCAGGAATTGTTTAATTTCTTTAATGGTTTTTGGCAAAGGAAATTTTTCTATCGCATTAATTTTTTTTGGGTCGGTTTTAATTCCATCTTTTGTTAATATGTGCCCTAAAAATGGTAATTCAGTTTTCATAAATTCTGTCTTATCAAGTTGAATAGATAGTGAATGTTCTTTTAGTTTTCTTAATATGGTTTCAATATGTTTCAGGTGATCTTCGGGAGTTTTAGAATAAATAATTATGTCATCCATATAGACGAGCGTGTTGTCGGTGTTAGATAGCATTGAGTTCATTGCACGCTGGAATGTAGGAGGTGCATTGCTCAGCCCGAAAGGCATTCTTAGAAACTCATAATGACCTGTGTCTGTCGAGAATGCAGTTTTCTCAATGGACTCGCTCGACATCTCAATCTGGTGGAATCCTGAAGTTAAATCAATTGTTGTAAAATATTTTGATCCATGCAGTTTATTCAATAAATCTTCTATATTAGGTAGAGGGAATCTATCTGGTATTGTTTCAGCGTTTAGTTTCCTATAATCAACCACCATTCTAATTTTCTTTTTACCCGATGCATCTTCTTTTTTTGGGACTATCCAAACTGGGCTGTTGTAAGGGGAATTACTCTCTCTGATAATACCATTTTTTAACAATTTATTGATTTCTTCGTCGACCTTTTCCTTAAAATATTGTGGGTATCTGTAATTTCTGGTATAAATAGGTTTATCCGTCTTCAATCTAATTTTATGTTTCAAAAGGTTTGTTGGCTTTAACTTTTCGTTTTCCGACTTAACAATTTCTGGATATTTCATCAAAATATCAAATAATTTTACTTTAGTATTCTTTTCTATGTGATCATGTCTTACTAACTGATATAATTCTTTTTTATTATTAATGATATTTAATTCATTGCTATCAATATTCATTATTTCACCATTTAATATTTTTATTTTTAATTTATTAAATTTAATTTCTTTTATATCTTTTGTAATATTAATTTTAGTTTCTAATGCTTCCATTGTATCCATTCCTAATAGCAATTCATATTTTTGACTAAATTTAAATATCTTAAATCTAACTAAAAAAAATTCATCTCTCAACCCTAGCCTAGGAGCAAGATCAATTAGCACTGAGCCATTTCCTCTCTCACTTCCTACGGGGGGGTGATGACTATGAACTCTTCCGATTTAATTTCAGTTCCTACGGGTACGGAACGGGGGTTTATATAATTAATTTCGGATCCTGTATCCACTAACCAATGGTCGCCAGTATTGTCTTGAAATGAAGGAGAATCATGTAAAAGATTTAGATGGTATACTGGGCATTGTCTGGTGGTTCCGTTTTTTGGTCTCCTACTCCTAAAAAATTTTCAAATTTCGTTTCCAATTCCGCCAATCTTGTTTTTAATTCCTGATTTTCCTCTTCCAGGTGATGGAAGTTGTTACTTTTCACTGTTCTCATAGAAACAGTGTTTTGAGAATTTGGATTTTGATGTTGGGGTTGGTTATAAGTTTGTTGTTGGGGATGATTATAAGGTTGTTGTTGTTGTTGTTGATTATTAAAATTAAAATTTGAAGGGTTATATGGGTTTCTTATTTGGTAACTATGACCTCTATATGGCTGTTGGTCTTTGTAGTAATTTTGAGGGTTATAGTTTCTATTATATCTCTGCTGAACAGATCCTTGGTGGTAATCGTTCTGTGGTTGATGATATTGGGGGACTTTATTGTAATTAGGATGATTATAATTATTATTTGATGGGTTTTGATATTTTTCGGGCTTATTTTGGGGTTTGTTTTGTTTATAATGGTGGGGCTGGTAGTTTCTACCATGACCTTGGGGGTATAAGTCTTCCATGATTATTCTGCATTCGTTGTACAGAATATTTTTCATGTCTGAAAGTTCTCGAATAGTAATGTGATTCAGGGTGTCTTTTAATCTAGGATGTAAATTCCTGATCACGTGATCGACTAATATTCTCATTTGTGTGGCGGTTTCCTGTGGTTTATTTTCGATAGATATATCAACTAATATTCTATTTTTTATTAGTATTTCATAGGGGATTACCCGGTTTATATAGTCAATTGGGTGTTCATTCCGATTAATGGAAATTTGTGATGCTTCGTATTGTAGGTGGGTTGTTGTCCTACTGTCTCTAAACTGATTTATCAATCTAGTTTTGAGATCGTTCACGGTCATAAAATTTTCGTACATGCATAGATGTCTTGCCGTACCTTCTAATCGAAACAATGCTTTTTGTAATAGCAATTGTTCATTTTCCTCCCTATTAAGTATGTTTTCGTTACAATTGGCATTATAAATAAGCTCAATTGCTTTGATAAAAAATACGAGTTGTGATGGGTCACCGTCATAATGTGGTAGGTGATCGTAACATTCTTTTGTCATTAGTTTGGTAGTCATTTTGTTAATTTCCTCTTCAATTTTTTCTAACTCAAACCTATTTTTATTTAATATCTTTTTTAATTTACCCTTACAATAATCTTTTTGCATAAAAATTAAATGTTTTAAATGTTAATAATAATAAAATGTTAACAATAATAAATGTTTAAAAATGTTTACAATGAAATGTTTACCTTAAAATAAAGAAGTGTTTTATGGTGAAGTCCAGTATTTAATATTTTTCTTGACTGGCGCTGAAGTATTGAAATACACCTTCAAGTGAGCTGCTCCAGATCCTGTTCAATATTTCATCGGACCTTCTTGACCAGTTCTTCAGAGTGGTAGGCGAGTATCCCAAATCCTGTTGACCAATGGGTCTATTTCGTCAGATTTTCTTGAATATCTTTGCCAACCTTCTTCTCTTCTAACTTGAAGTGCACCAGTCCCTGTTCGGGCGCCAAATAAATAACTGGAACCACTAATTCACTTTTTAAAAACTTTATTTAAAGCAAACTTACAAATAGATCTTAAACTGAAAACAACTATGTACAAATGCTATGACTGAACTGATTGAACTGATTGCTCTCTCCTAGATCTGAGGAATATATATACTAGATCTCTGAGAATGCTGACTAAGAGGTATCTGAGGACTAGGTGGGTTCATAACTGAGGAAGAGAAAGAAGGAGAAGAAGAAAATAGATTAAATTATTCTGATGAGGTGTTTAAACACTTTCTTTCATTCAATGAATCCTAAAAAACGTAATAAGCGTTGTTCTGTCACGTAAAAGTCAGATTTTAAGATTGTTTTATTGATCTTGAGAATCTGAGTTTCGAAGGGGATAGCTTATCTTTCGATTGTCGATGGGAGATCGGGATATATGATCACATGCAACATTGAAGATGTAAAGGTCACTTCTAATACACTGGCTGTCAACCACTGTTTTTTGGACTTCGGAAGCATCTTTTCACTAATGAAATGAACCCAAGGACCAAAAAAATTAGCAACAAGGCCCAGATTTGACAGGAGCCTGTATTTACCTATGGCTGCTTATTATTATTATTTTATTATCAGGGAGGTAGATACAACAATTTATTGGTCTAAAATTTCCCATCAACTTCGACGGAATATCTCAACGATTTTGACTGAATGTCACAATTCGCGGATATATCAATTGAATGGGTCACCTCAAGAACGGCGTAACCCACAACGTTTCAAAAACGGAGATATTTACGCAGAATGTCGTGATCCTCAAGATGCATCGTAGGGAATTTTTTTTTTCCTTTCACTGAGGTTGGTAGCCTTGATTCTGGCCGTGAAAAGCATAGAGTATTGAATATCATAGAGTGGACAAGTAGCTACCTGCGATTTGTCACGGTTCCTCCACTACCTGGCTCTGAGATACCTCTAGGTCTAGTCTAGTTGTCAAACTCCCTTTGTCCTAAACTTTTTCGTTGTCAGTGTTGTTTATAAGAACTGTTGTTTGTTTTTCTTGCAGACTATTTAATTATTATGTATAATAAAAACTATATTATGTCTAAGTGCGTTGCATACGGCTGCAAAATCCGCAAATGCAGTAAAAACAACAAATCTGACTTTTCACCTTTAGGTTATAACTTACTTCATTCAAGTTTATGTTCTTGTTATGTTTAATTTTTAATATATAAATTGTTGGTTAAACTAATATTTTGTTGTATTTTTATTGAAAACCTTATTCCAAATAATAAATAATGTGATATGAGCTATTATTTAATACCTTTTATTGCTCCTTTTAAAGTTTAAACCCTTTATTTATGTGTTGAGTTTAATAGTAAGTTTATTAATAAAAATAAAAACACCTAATATGTAAAAGACTACTTAAAACAAGGAAGATAAGTTTTATTTTGCTTTATTTGCTAAGGGAAGGTTGAGAGCCAAGGTGTGGGGGACTTTTTAAATAGTCGCACGTATAGGTGCAAACAACGCGACTACACTGCTTTCAATTTAAAAAAGAAATCCCTCCAAATATTCAGAACATTTTAGGCTTTACTGAAAAATTTCGTCTATGTGGGTTACTTCTTTGTTGACTTGACCCAATCAATTGATCGCTCTAAATAGCATTTACAGCCTATTTTAAATGCAATCAACGATAGAAAAAGATTTTTTCAAAAAATAAAATTTTTGAGATAAAAATATATTGTTAAATTAATAAGACGGAATAATAAAACAACATACCATTTTAAAAGCCCAACTACCTTTTTTTATTTAAAGAATAGAAAAACTTACATTTCTTCGTTAGATATATAACACAATGTGCCTTTATTCCTCACAATGAACTTTGAGTAGAATGTTTTATCATTGCATGCCTTTCTCTTGGTCAAGTGGAGCTTTCTTATATTAGATAATTATAACATAACTGGTCATGTTTATACAATATATTAAAAGTATAAGTTTGACTTTGTTAGGTAAAAGTATTTGCTAACTGGACAACATCCTATAGATAAATTTCCATATAAATTGTTCTAGTTAAATTTTTTTTATTTCTATAAATAAATTAATTTACATCTGGGTCAATCCATTTCAAATCACCCAGTCGTGTTGCTCAACATTTTTTATTTTCCTGATTCTTTTATTGTGGACTCCCTATGGGTAGGCATTAACAAAACTGCAATTAAAAAAAATTTACAAGCCATATTTTTTATTTGACAGCCATATTAAAATGATGATTTAGTGAATTTTATGAAAAAACGGGGTTTGCGGAAAATTTAATTGCGAAGTTATTTTTAAAGATATCAGAATAATTTAAACACTAGTGTGTTCAGCATGAAATGACCTTCAAAAGGAGATTATTTTAATTTTCCTACCATGCAAGAAAGTTATTCAAACGCTTTATCTAAAACTCGGAAAATATGTTAAAAATCGTTAATATTTAAGGCCATTAATTTTTAGGAAGAAGAAGAGACTCACACATAATACGTATTTTATTTCTGTGTTGGGTACACTTAGTACTACCAGCAGCATAAGCTCTAGTCCTTAGAATGCACTCCTTTTTTCTCTACAGCTTTTCAAAAATGGCTGAAAGCAGGTTTTTTCCAATTTTCGTAGGTCAATTTCTGAAAAGGGACTGAATGAAAAAAAGTGAAAATTTTATAAAATGTTCTCTTTACTAATAAGAATACACCACGAAAAAATTATGACTGAGACTCAACTATATTTTGAGTTATAGAGCTGTGAATTTCAATAAAAACGCTATATTTTTAATACACTCGTGCAATGCTATATTAGCAACTAGAGGCTTGAAATTATATAATTGACTAGTTTAAATTATAGTTAAATTAAATTATTATTTAGAGTTTTGATATAATGAACTTAACTTATATTTAAATGAAATATTTAACTTAAAAATGTCCATTAATTAAAAAAATACGTAAATATATGATACAAGTATGTTTGTAAGTTGTAAACTATTGTCAAACCCATTGTAAAATATCAACTGACACATCAGTTCTTATGATGCAACAAGCTAATGTGAGTTTTAAATGTTTAGATTTCAATTCTTCTATGTGCAACTGCTTGCACAGCCTACATCTTTCCTGTACCTACATGTCTCTGCAAGTGGTGCCCCTCCCCTTGATCTTCATTCCTATCTTCAAGAGTAAAAATGTGAATATTAAACTAATTTGTGGAGATGCTCTATGGTCAACTATCGCACCAAAAATATTTGTAGAAAAACTGCCCAAAGAGGAGACATATAATGTTGAGAATAATCCTGAATTTTTTCTTGGCCCTTTTGAATTAGTAGAGGAGAATCCGTTGCATCAAGTGGAATCCATTTATGAAACTTTGGAATTATCTCCTTTATGTAAATATAAAACAGCTTAACACAGAACAAAGCCTGACAGTTTGGAAAAAAAAAAAAAAATTGATAAAATTACGAGAGCAGTCAAGCTAAAATTAGATGAATCTTTCTATAATGACTTATAAACTCAGAATTTAAATGTTACAGAAACTTAGTACATACTCATTAGTTAAATGAAAGAAAAATTCAAATTGTCTTGTAAAGATGATCAAATTTGAGTCTATTGCCAAGTTTATAGCCTAAGGAAAAAATAGTTGAGGACTTTAGTGTATCTGAATACATGGTAAGGTTAACTAGGCAGCTAGTAAAGGCTCAAGGTATCTTACCACGTCTTACAAAAAGACAGGGCAACAAAATAAGTGAAGCTACTTTTTATTAAATGAGTTAAAGAGTTTTACGAAAATAGTTACTTATGCCCTGGTAAAAAGGAATATATTTCAACTGCAATCGACATTGTCAAGGTGCAGAAACAGAAAAGGTTAATTCTCCTCTAACTAAATGAACTCTAGATCATATATAAACAGAAATATCCAGTTTACAAAATTTGTAGTTCTATGTTTTGCGCTCCAGACCAAAGAGGTGCGTTCTTCTGGGTTCATCAGGAACTCATAGTATCTGTTCGCAAGCATCACCTAAACATAAAGCTTATGATAGAAGGGGTAAAGCTTAACGCAAATTATAAAGACCTCATAGCTTTCATCGTACGTGTTATTGAAAATGAAAAATTTATGCTTGACACCTGTTCAGAATGTCCCGGACCAAATACTCTGCTTGATTAAAATATAGCGTTTTTATTGAAATTCACAGCTCTATAACTCAAAATATAGTTGAGTCTCAGTCATAATTTTTTCGTGGTGTATTCTTATTAGTAAAGAGAACATTTTATAAAATTTTCACTTTTTTTCATTCAGGCCCTTTTCAGAAATTGACCTATGAAAATTGGAAAAAAACCTGCTTTCAGCCATTTTTGAAAAGCTGTAGAGGAGAAAAAAAGGAGTGCATTCTCAGGACTAGAACTTATGCTGCTGGTAGTACTACGTGTACCCAACACAGAAATAAAATATTATGTGTGAGTCTCTTCTTCTTCCTAAAAATTAATGGCCTTAAAAATTAACGATTTTAACATATTTTCCGAGTTTTAGAGAAAGCGTTTGAAAAACTTTCTTGCATGGTAGGAAAATTAAAATAATCTCCTTTTGAAGGTCATTTCATGCTGAACACACTAGTTTTTAAATTATTCTGATATCTTTAAAAATGACTTCGCAATTAAATTTTCCGCAAAACCCGTTTGTTCATAAAATTCACTAAATCATCATTTTAAAATGGCTGTCAAATAAAAAATATGGCTTGTAATTTTTTTTTTTTAAATGGATTTTTGTTAATGTCTACCCATAGGGAATCCATGATAAAAGAATCAGGAAAATAAAAAATGTTGAGCAACACGACTGGGTGATTTGAAATAGATTGACCCATCTACATTTCCTAAGTTAAAAAAAATGTATTGGTACCAAAATTTACATAATTGAAACTTGGTTCTCACATCTTAACATTTCTCAACTTTTCAAATATTAGGGGTTGAAAACTAATTTCTCCTTTCCTGCCCATAGTGATGTCCCTTTACCTAATATTTGAAAATGTGCCCAATTTATAGTGGCTTGTGCGATAATAAGTAAAGGATGTTTTTTTTTTGCAAGAGGCAAAACCAATTCTTCCAAAATAAAAAAAAAATGCTGCTTGCCAACTCTGGTCAGTATCATACATGTTTGTTTACTCCTGATTTTGTCCAAGAAAAGGGTTAGGTGCATTATAATAATAAATAATTTTTTTTTTTTTGCAAGAGGCAAAACCAATTCTTCCAAAATAAAAAAAAAAAAAATGCTGTTTGCCAACACTGGTCGGTACCATGCATGTTTGTTTACTCCTGATTTTATCAGAGAATGGGTTAGGTGCATTATAATAATAAATAATTTTTTTTTTTTTTGCAAGAGGCAAAACCAATTCTTTCAAAAAAAAAAAATGCTGCTTGCCAACTCTGGTCAGTACCATGCATGTTTGTTTAGTCCTGATTTTGTCTGATAATAGGTTAAGTGGATTATAATAATAAATATTTTTTTTTTTTGCAAGAGGCAAAACCAATTCTTTCAAAAAAAAAAAAATGCTGCTTGCCAACTCTGGTGGTACCATGCATGTTTGATTACTCCTGATTTTGTCCGAGAATGGGTTAGGGGCATTATAATAATAAATCAATTTTTTTTTTTTTATAGATCAAAGACAAACCTCAAACTATAAACTTAAAACTAATAAATAACTACTCATCCTTTTAAAATAATTATCATCAGTATCCCTTTCAACGGTGTTGTTCAAGAGGAAAAGTATCATATAAATCCTTGAACTAAATGCTTTATCATTTTGGACAGGTTACTTACTCTTCGAAATGATTAAATTGAAACTTATAAGTTATGTAATGTACATAACATGCATTAATCCTAATAGGATGGGCTAAGGGTTGTAAATATTGCATTCTAGCCATGAATCTAAATACTTCATTAATAAATAAATCTTTCTTAAGTGAATTACTTTAATTATTGTATTGGTTTATACTTTCAAGCTGTGACGTCCTGAGTCCTGATGTTCTCCGACTTTAATCTCACTTCTCTATTGCATAATTTATGGAAATGAACTTACTTCTATGAAATAATTGAACTTCAATAACTAATTATAAAAATTTAAAATGAATAAATTATATGTACTAATTCAGAAAAAAATATTTAAATACTATGTACTACTTTCCACATGTTTCAGAAAACTTTCCCATCCTCAGGAAAGACCATAAACATTACTATTTTTTTATACACCAACATTATTCAACTTAATGCAGAGTAGGTTGGAATGAAACATTTAAAATAAGCGAAAATGTGTGTAACACAGCAAAAGAGGTAAAATTTGTTTTCTTTAAATTATTTGTAAAGTGAGTTTAAAGGTGAGGCGCCACCAAAACATGACTTGACTGGAGTACCAGACTGGACCAACACTGTGATTTAAATAGGGAACGGCGACACCGGAACCAAACTAGACTTGAGCCCACTTCCTGACTCCGCTGGCAATCTGGTTAGGTTGGGTCGGCACAGGACTCCGTTTCCCCCACTCCTACCTACTACCTTCCCCTTATTTCATAAACAAACCTTCGTCTGGCAGTGCACAGCCTGTGGCAGTGTCCCTGTTAAGTTCGTAAATCATGGACATAGAAGAAAAGTTAAAACAATTTTGAAATTGTTTGTTCAAAAGCTTTGTAAACGTGTGATAATTTAATGCACTTGTAATAAAATATTCGTAATCGGAATCAATGTCCAATAGATATGCTTCCATATTGGCTCCTCTAGACAATACTAAAAAAAGGGGTTGGTCTGCTCCAATACTCAAGTCGTCAGGTTTTGGAGGTGCACCCCCACTCAAGTCTGTACGGTCAGGTCTGCTCAAGTCAAGTCAAGTCTGTTCGCAATGGTGCCTCACCTTAATAGTTTTAGTGTATATAAAAATGTATTGTTGAAGGTCTTACCAAAGGATGGGAAAATTTCTCAAAACATGCAGTGGAAAGTAGTGAATTTATATGAGGAGTATATGCTGATCTAATGTGTTTATAATCGAACCTTCTCTATCATAATTGAAAAGAAAAAAAAAAATTTAACATTTTAAGAAATTCCTATTAGTACTAGTTAGTTTTAAGTCAATTCGTAAATACAGCATTATCGATTTATCTTCAGATTTTTATAGTAAAACTTTCTTATAAAAACCAAATTTTATATCCACAAAATATTACAGGTGAGTAATAAAAATTAAACTAATGTGAAATAGTAACTGTTATTTAAAACTTTCTAAAGAAAAAAGTTTTTTATCTGCATTAATCCTTAAGGATATTTTTTAATTTTTAATTCAATATAAATTAAACAGTTAAAATGGATAAATACTTCATCCTTTAAATTTATATACTAATGAAGGAATAAAATAAAATAAATAAATTCTAATGAAATAAATGAAGGATAAAGAATTAATAAGAAAAAAAAAGAGGGGTTATGGAGAATGGAATTAAAAAATAAAATTTCGGTTCAATACTTTATCAATATAAAATAGTCTGTATGCTGCATCAACACTGAGTATAATGCATGAGAAATATAACACCAAACACATTCAACACAAAAATAAGTCTGGCGAACAAAAGATCATACAAAACTTATCATAGTAGGATTAAAGTAATATTATACAAGATATTCCACATCGTAGCTTACAAAAACTTATTATTGAGCAATATTCCCTTTCCTTTCAGTCTACAATTAATACAACAATAACAAATTTATTGAGGGTATTATCCAAAATAATAGGAAAATAAAACCAAACAGTTCTATTCTCTTATTAAAATCCTATAAATAACACAAGTCCTATTCACAAATAATAACAATTAAAGAAATACCGGATATGATATGAAAAACAAATAAAAATACAATAAAGAACACTAAAAATATAACATAATTTGCAATATTGTGAAAACACAAATAACACTGACTAATAAATTTATCGAATAATAATAATTTGTTGGAATAACAGGTGTTAAAATTTAATAACTCATATCTACTTAATATTAAAAAAAAAAAAAAAAAAAAGTAATCAAATAACAACTAAAGTATATTCATCACATTGACAAACATACAAAATAAAAATCTTAAAAAAAAAAATTAAAAAAAAAAAAATTGGCATTTATAGAAGGGAATTTTCAATTATATACAACGTACAGGAACCAAATATAGATTTACATCAACCAGTTCAATATCTTTGATCACAAATAGAGAACTTTACGTAATAATAAAACAGATTAGTATAGATCAAACGAATACATAATACATAAATTAAAAATATTAACGATGAAACACTTGATTAGATTAAAGTCATTCTGTAAAATATCATTTTCTGTACACACAATAAGGGGCCTCAGCAGCCGAGAGGCGGCACGAAGGTGCTATCCTTCAAGGGAGGTAGAGAACAGCATACCCTGATTTAGTACAAAGTTCTGTGTAACTTTATATTACACAATTATTTAATATAACTTAACACTTCTTTCATTACTTAATAATAATATCGCCTAACTTTCTAAATACCGTTAGTATATAAGCATTGAGTTCATTTACAGGTACAAAATACCGAACTGTTATCCTTAACAAATAAAATCCACCTATTTACAAACACCTGGATTGAAATCTTACTGAGTACTTTTAATAAAGTATTGAGAAGGCAAGAAGAGGTCCTAAAAAATTATACTGTCATGGCCAAATGTTTAAAAAGAAAAACAAAAACAAAAATGATGTATCCAAAGAAGGATCAAAATGCACAATAAAATAGAACACTACGTACCAATTCAGAAAAACTCCCTTTACTGAAGATAGAAAAGATTTATAGGAGTTACAATTATGATTCAGTATAAAAAAATAAATATTCAGTAGAGTACTAAGCAAAATATAATCATTCTACTGTTTTACGACAGTATATCTCAGAAAGATGTTAATATACATTTTATATATACGTATTAAATATACATAAAATGTACATCTATATTATATAAATAGATATTCAAGGACGAATCATTTTTATTGAGTGTCTTTACACAGAGATAAGAGCTATTTAGGGAATCACTATGCATGGAACAGTGTACATGTAGTGCTCGACTCGATACATCTGAGCACTTCTACTTCTAAAACAAAACAAAAGTTTAACTAAAGCTACGTAACAGTAGAACCCTCACTGGATCAGAACGATAACTGGCAAAACAAAATGCAACGTTCAACAAGATCGCTGCTACTATGTTAAAATACTTTCATAAGAAAGTTTTAAAAAAATAAATAAATAAAAAAATCAATGACGATCAAAAAGAGTCGTCCTCATCATTAGGCCACTTTTCATATGAATAACTAGTTCACTTGGAGTCAACATCGAAGTCGAGCACAAGTAGTTTTGTTTCTTCATTCCCGTTTCTTGATCCAACAGCACACACTAATTTTGTTTCATTCGCCCTGATTCTCCAAACAACTCCGCCATTTCCTCCACTTCCAAGTGACACAAGGTTGCGAATGAATTCTCCTAAAATTATATTATATTTTTAATGGATATAATACGTAAAAACATAATCATACATAAAAGTATTAGAACAACAAATGATATGAACAACTTAAGGATATAAATATTCTATGTATATTTCAAGGATTTAAAATGAAAACCAATAATACATAAACATAACTTTTATTCCTAATTTTTTAACTTTATAAAAATTAATTATTTAAACAGATTAGAACTCAATAATACTTAATATATTAAAAAACTATAATATTAGCATTCACTTTCTCAAATTCAATAAAAACGATGAAATTTAGGAACATTTAAATATTATTCCAAATTTCTTAGCCCGCTGTTTTTAAGCAGCTTTTTGAATACCTATTAGAATAATTGTATCCACAAGAAACTTGAGGAATATTTTAGTGAAATTAATTTTTTTTAATTTAACCAGAAATGTTAATCGTCAGTTAAATAAATTTAAATTTAAGATTAGAAAGAATTATTAGAAAGAAAAAATAAGTAACCACGATAAATAAAAATTATTTTGTTTTCTTTGTCATTAGTTTCTGTTCAGATATATTTTTCTTTTTTTTTTTTTTATTTAATTTTTTAATTAAATAATGCTGAAAATCATTAGTTATTTTTTTTAAACAATACCAATATCAACAGAATCATTAAAATTAAAATTATGTATGTATGTTAATAAATAAACTCAAAACTTTTCTATAAAATAAATAAAAGTTTTCACTCACCAGTCTGAACATCCCACAGCTTAACAGTACCATCGTCAGAAGAAGTGATGACAAACCTGTTATTGAACTGAAGGCACGTCACAGCCGACTGATGCTTGTTAGCTCCTGCAGGGCATTAAAAAATATATTTTTTTTTTAAACTGAAGCAATGATTTCATTGAAAGAAAGTTGTACATATTAAGGGGTCACAAGTGAAACACACTGGACAGTGTACTTCTTGTACCGTCCAATGCTGATTTCGATCCGAATTTTTTAGTAATTCTACATCAAGAAAAAAAAATGTATACATATTTTTTTTTCATCGTCCAATAGGCCAAAGGACTGGAGAAAAAAAAACCCATGCTGAAAATCATATTTAAATCATTAGAAAATATAAATAACAATGATAAAGAAAAATTATTTTGTTTTCTTTGTCATTAGTTTTCTTCAAATATATTTTTCTTTTTCTTTTTCTTTTTTTTTATTTATTTATTTATTTATTTTTTGTAAAGCAATAGCAACACAATCATTAAAATTAAAATGATGTATGTATGTTAATATATATTTATATCTAAAGTTCAAAAAATTATATCTACCCGGTTTTAATAAAAATAGGATTCTATTTTAAAATGGTTGCAATGAAAAATGATATTAAAAAATCATTATTTTTTGGTCAAAAATAATACTTTTTCTATGATATAACTGATGTCAGATTTATACTTCGTAAAAAAAAAAAAAAAATTATCTGATTCGAGGGGGAGCAAATTTTTAAGACATGAACTTACACTTCATTTTTAGGTTCTATTTCTTGTCATCAGTTGCCCCATGTAAAGGTATTTTTGTGTTAATTGAAAAATTTTGTGTAAAAATCACAATTAATAAATAACAACAAAATCGAAGTCTTTTACGGATAATTTAAGGTCTAAAACCCTATGACCCCATCATTTAAAGTAAATTGTGTATATTAGGACCTAGGAAATAGAGAAACAAAAATAAGATAAAAAATGAAAAAAGTTACCCGCTTCAAAGGTCAATACAAAATTCATGAATAATTTCTATTCTCATGATTTTATTAATGTTTAACAATATGGTTCACCTTTCCCATTCCTTCTTTATCAATTATAACAATGAAAAATACTATTCATAATGATAATAAAAATGCAGAAAACGAACACTATGGGTAGAAAAATTACAATTATGATTATTTACTAACAGACAGAAATGAGTTAAAATTCAGGGCTCTGTAAGGGCCCATCCTAAGAGAACTGGGACCGTTAGTGGTTGGGGATAGAACAGCACATCTCCGCCTGCCTACCTACTAGGGGAAGGCTCCGCTAGTTAGTTCTATTCTCACTGCTCCTACCTTGCCTTTTCAGGCATAGAGGGTTTTACTAAAAGGACCAAAATCATGCCATGGACACTTAAAGCAGCTGACAAACAAGCCCCACCCAAGGATCTTTGAACAGAAGATTTTGAGAAGCATCTTTTCCAAGCATGCCTGTGTATGCATTGTAGCATCAGGGCTTAACAAGAATGACATACAATAAGAAAATATTGCTAGGTTTGTAAAATCAAGAAGAATGTGATGGTTAAGACTTCTAGAAAAGATACACAAAAATGTCCAAAACAGCTTTCCAGGTGACCTTCACAGGAAAGAGAATAAAAGGAAGTCCCCGGAAGAGTTGCATTGCTGGCATGGAAGAGGATCTGAAGAAAATGGGAGGGACAAACTGGAGAAAAAATGCTCTGGATAGAGACCAAAGTTCACCAATGGACTGTAGAGCAGGAAAAGAAGAACCACCAAAAATTTTGGATCAAAATCGGCGTTATACTGTCATAAAGTTCCACTGGTACTTGCTCTTATAAATTTGAAATATTAGTTGATATTTCTATTCATCTTACATACAATATTATGTAAATCTATTTTCCTGCTCCTAATTCAGTGGTATTGACCCTTATACTCTTCTTAATCTCTGAGATTATTGCATCCGATGTTTTAGGATTTTTTATTTTTGGCATAATAATGGCATCTTCATTATTATAAATTATGCTTCTACAGACGCTAAGACGTTCTACACACGTAACTTAGAGATATATGGAGGCAAACAGCCAGATGGCCCTTTTGCCATCAGCAATAAGCCTACAGATATGGTATTGAGGACAAACCTTTATATGGCTCAGGACATAATATTACATGCAATAGCTGGTTTAACAGTATCCAATTACTGCAGGCTCTCAAAGCCAAAAAGTTATCATTGTTAGTAGCCTTACAGAACAACTAGCGGCAGCTTCCTCTCAACTTTGTAAATACCTAATTGATAAAATGTTCTAGATTTTTATAATTATAATTCAAAAGTGTGATGTGATATAGAAATATTACCTAAAAACACAATTATAAGTAATAAGAGTTCAGTTTTATGTTTTCCAAGCACACACAAAAATTAGCACTATTATTCTGTTAGATGAACACATCCAATTATGTTACTGATTGATTGCGCCTATCGCAAGGTTAAAAAACTTCAAAAATAAATTAAGATATAACTTAGGGTTTACAAATAATAAATAAATGGGGTGTTTAACCAGTAGAAACATCTTTTAGTAGTCAAGAAAAGCTGAAAATCTGACCATTGATAATTTTGATCAAGTGAGTTTCACTTGCAGCCCCATGATACATAACAAACCATTTTGAACATCTCTATTTAATATGCAAATACAGAATTACAATTATAACTTTTTATGAAAATCGAAATACTTCAAATTAAAAAAACACAAGAAAGGCCTTTTTCTCTAATTATAAAAAAAAAAAAAAAAAAAAAAAAAAAAAAAAAAAAAAATAGAAATAATGATACATAGATACTAAGATTATCATAATAAATAGAGAAAATTTTACCTGAAAGGGTTTGTAAGCACTGGCCAGTGATAATATCCCAGACTTTGACAGTCGAATCAGCATTACCCGAAACTAAAATATTGTTATCCAACTCCATACCAGAAGTCAACGACTGGTGTCCCATGAGTGTATGCTTACAGACCCCACTTTCAACTTCCCAAACCCGTATCGATGTGTCCAAGGATCCACTCACTACATGAATACCATCAAACTAGAAAAAAAAAATATTAGAAATAATATATTTATGTATAATTTCATTTTATGTCAAAAATATTGACATTAATAAAGTTAAAAAACAATAAGTAATAAAGCTATTATTTGAAAACCCAAAACTAAATAAATGCAAGAAAATTGTTTGAGCACCTACTAGATTTCTTTCAGTCTAAACAAAAGTATTTTTAGTTTTTAGTTTTTATTATGTTTTCAATGCTGTTTAATATAGCACAATGAAGAGAATAAATAGAATAAAATGTTTTTTTTCAAAGCTACAAAAACTCTTTAAATTAAATACAACATTCAAATTAAATACAATATGATCAAGCATTACGTAAAACAGTAAAAATTCTTACCTGTAGTGAGTAAACCCTATTGGTATGTCCCTGAAGGGTATGTAGACATACCTCCCTTTCTGGATCCCAAACTTTGACCATGTAATCATAAGCACCGGAAACAACTAACTTGCCATTATACTGGACACAACGGACGGCTGCGAGATGGCCAACAAGAACATGCAGGCACTCTCCACTATCGACATCCCATACCCTTAATGTTGCATCCCTTGAACCGGACACGACCCTGCAAGATAACATCATTGTTAAGAAAATGCCATAAAAGAAAGGATTAATTTTATGGAAATAAATTACAGCTATTAAAAAACTTTTGAGGCAAAATTTTGTTACAAGCATTAAATATAACTTTAATTAAAGTATAGTAAACTTAAAAATTAAGCTGCTAAGCTCAGTGACAACAGATCATCTCTGATATAGCATAAAAAAATGTACAGCTATATACTAGCTGTCTAAATAATTATGAAACTTTATTTGTAAAGATTGTAAAATCAGTGACACTTGAAAATAGTCGATTAAGTGCAAATTTCTTATTTTAGGAAAAACTGTAATAAGTAAGTCCATTATACACAAAGAAAGAAGAAGAAGAAATAGCTTTCTGGTGATACCCATAACCCAAAATTCACAAACTTAATGCAAAATACACTAAACTGACTATCCACAAGTACTACACATATAAATACAAATTCAATTTCATTGGCTCAAAATAAACAAATAAATTAATTGTAGGTGTCAACATTGTTATTTTTAATGGACAAAAGGCTTTTCCACATAATAATTAATAAAATAGATACCAACTTTATAATTATAAAAATAAAGTTGATATTAAAAGTAAAAAGGCACTAATTGTAGATTTGTAATATAAGCAAAATAGCATCTAGTTAAACAAATCATCTCTTGATCGAAATTCTTAAGAAAAATAAATGCACCGTCAAATATAATAAATTGGAATAAAATAACTAGTTCATCAAATATTTTTGGCTTTTGATTAGTTCAGTTAATAAAGTAGTATTGGAAAATCATTAACTCTTTAAAATAATCTCTCGTCTCTAGAATACATAAGTAATAGCTGAGTTTTATGAACAAAAGTCAAACATTTAATTTTAACAAGGAATCATCTTAAGTGGTCTTACAAAACACAATAATACATAGAAATATATTAACATATATCTCTTCAATTAAATTGAAGAAATAGTAAAAACCAAAAAAAAAGGGGAAAATTTTTTATATTTATGAGCAAAAACAAATAATAGATAGATAATCAATAGTAAATATTTGTTTTCCAATTTTACATGTATCAACATCCGTATTTATCGAGAAAAACCATTACAGCCATTTACGTCCATTAGTTTAAATGAAATGGAAAATATCATTAAATCCATTACAGTAAATCAATCTACAACTCACTTTTTTTCATGTAAATGCATACACCTAACAGTCGAAGTGTGACCATACAAAGTATGGATACACTGACCAGTCTCAGCATTCCACACCTTCAGGGTCCTATCCGTACTTCCGCTAATAATTGTACTACCTGACATCTGCGATGACCAAACACCTCCAGTATGCCCCACCAATGTCCGCAAACACTGTCGTAACAAAATAATTATTAATTACTGATTGGTTTAATAATTGATTTATTTAATTAAATCAATAACATTAATATTAGTATCAGAAGTTTAACAATAATTCATGAAAATAACATGGTTGACAGTATCATATAATGGTTGAGAAAATAGTCAGGGGTGCAGCCAGGTTAAAGAATTACACATCCAAGTTTAAAAAAATAATATTATAGTTTCTCATATTTCCTCGACCACTTTTTTTTGTTTATTATTATGCCAACTTCATTTTCTTCCTTACCTTTCCATCTTACCGTTCTCCTTTTCATTTATTTATTTAAATACCTATTTATATCTTTTTATATTTAAATAAATTATAATTGAAATTTTATCATCCAAATAGTTCAAGCAATTTAATTTAAAATTTGTATCATTCAACAAAAATAATTTAATTACATACTGTATCTGTCAGCTAGACCTTGATACTAATTATATATCAACTCTTTCAATATTCTTTGGTAAATTAATTTACTTTGTTTATATTGTATCATTTTGGTCACATCTAGTTTTTTTTTTTTATTTTTAGTCCTGAATAAGACTTGTAAGGCAGGTCAAAATATTGGCACTCAGTAAAGATTTTTAAAACTAGGATGTGTAATTTATCGACCTGACTGCATCTACGACCTTTTTCTCAACCATTAAACAATAATTAATAACCCATTTTGCAGCATGAAATAAAGTAGCATTAAAGATTTTTCTAAGCGATTAAAATACTAATTGATCCTAAGAACATTATATTTAAATTATAAGTTTTTTTTTTTTTTTTTTTTTTTTTGTTTTTTTTAATACATTATTAAATAAACACATGTAAATCAACAATTTAAAAATTCTTCCAAAATTACCTTCCCAGTTGTGGCTGACCAGACCTTTAATGTATTATCATCAGAACCACTCACAATCCGACTTCCTGAGAACTGAAGACATGTAATCACATGATCGTCATGCCCCTTGAGTACCTTCGGAGGCCTGATAGGTTTCACCCGCCAATTCATTTCAATCCTATGTTGCCTCATAAATGCTGCCTAAATAAAACAGTAAAATCAAGCTAATAACACATTCATTTTTTAAAGAAAAAAAAAATATTCATAGCTGACTCAAGTCAGTCATGGACCACCAAGAAAAATAAATTTCATTAATACCTTCCAGGGAGAAGCAGGTGTAGAAGGTGAACGATGTCGAACCCTTCGATTGCCATGGGAAGGAGACTCCCTGGTAATACCAGCTTGTCGACACTTTTCTCTCCATAGCAGGTTGTCTTCAGCGAGGAACCTCCAGTTCCTACATGTTTGCGCAGCTCGAAGCAAATCCTTTGGCTCAAGAAAAGAAAGCACCAGCAATGCCAGCTAAAAAATTAATACAGGTATATTAATAGCAAAATTAGAGAGCAGTGGAATAATAATAGGTATATCCGCAAACGTCATTCTTTACTCAATTGATGATAATAAAAACAACAAATATTTATTAGATTTGCATCATGAATATGGAAAACAATTTTACTATCATTTAATCTTTATAAAGAAAAATTTAAATAAGCCACCAAGATGTTTCATTTCTTGGAATACCTACAATTAATTTCCTTTTTAACTCAAAATATTAAACTCTTTATCCAGATATGCAGATTCTTTAGCAGAAAGAAAAAGACGGAATAGAAAATCCAACCAGTCTACAGGGAAAACCGAAATGTTTAATACACCTAGCTACCTCAACCTTTCCCCTTCAGACATTCAGTCCACAACAGGTCCTGATATCTTTCCAAAGTCCGTTTTGCCTTTTTAGGTGAGTACCATTATACTCGATTTCTTGTCTTACATTTTTAAAAACTTAATATAAATCATGTATGTAACAAAGTGTTGACGATATTTTGTATGTTTTTAGAACTAATGATGAATCTTAAACATTTAACATTAAAATAAAAATAATTCCAATGGAGGTAGCAATTAATTAATCAATCCTAATTCCTCTGTTTTTGATAAATAAACTTGAGATATCAAGCTGTTGGAATTGATTGACTCTGCAATCTCATATGAAGTAAAGTGAAAGGGAAAATAAGCAAGAACTAACAGTTCCAACAAAGATAAGTTTAACTTGGATAAAATTATGAACTCTAACTATGGCAGAAAAGGCGGGTGGGGTGATCCTATAGGTTACCAACCTATTTTAAAAGTGAGAGGATTGAGATTCATTCCGTGGAACTGCCATGAGCAAAAGTTAACCCACCCATGCCAGATTTAAACCAAGACCGCTTCTGACTCAAACATGTAAGGTGCTACCTCACTTTCTTGGCCACCGTGGCAATATTATTACTTTTAAATCTATAAATTAGAATATAAAATAAAGATTAATTATTAGTCAAGACAAACTAAGTGAACATGAATGAAATATTTTAATCAACCATAAATTATTGTTGATTACCATTAATAAAAACATAGTAAAGCAGTAATACAAAAATATTTAAAAAAATACTGGTTTGTTTCTAAATCCAAAAATAAAAATACCAAACAGAAACTGTACTCATATTTAGACACATAAGTATCGATGATACTAACAAAGTATTTTTTAAAAGTAAGTTGATTGAGCACTTGACATCAATAACAAGCCAAGTTCCAAAAAAAAAATTGAGTTAGACACCAAAGACTGTTATTGCCAAGGTGTCGTAATCATAATTGTATTTCATACAAGATGGCCTAAAAGGAATGCACCAGGTCATTAGTAAAAAAAAATTGAGTTGAGCTAAGTCAACTTTTTGGCACTTAGCTCCATTATAGATGAATACTCTTCAATAACACTTACTTCTTTTGGTAAAAGGGAAATAAAATCTCTTTGGAATTGGGGTTCTATTAACTGCATCATGTGCCGAACTTGTGAGGGTTCACACGACTCAACTAACTTGTCGATGGCGAAGATTCTCTCAGCATTCGTCCACTTCTACAAAAATAGAGAAACATTGTCAAAATAGTTATAGAATATAGGTAACACAAACATTATATAAAGTTTTTAAAGAAAAGCAACATACATATAAAATGTTGAAATACAATAAAACCCCTGTTATCCTGGGTAGTGAACAATATGGGTTTCACAGATAATTGCAAACCCCAAAATCAAATTATATTTTATTGACTTAATATGATAGATAAAGTAAAGAATAACAACTCTCCCCTCAAATGGCCAACTGCCTCATACCTTGTCTCTTTTTGAATTTGTGGAGCCATCCTTGGGAAGTAGAGAACGGCTCTTCAATTTTCATAAGACCATAATGCTTTTTCACTCACCACTGGAACTAATAAACTATCAGGAACAGTTTGCTTGCTAATTCCTGATACAGCAGTCAATGTTTTAACTGTATCACTTTTTACTACTAGGTTTATAACGGTTAATTTCTGTTCAAGCATTAAAACGAAAAGTTTTCTTTTTGGCGATATTTCGTTAGTTCGTATTTAAATGGAGACTAAGGAACATCTCAGTAAATAATTTTGTAGGAAAAAAGGGCTTTCTTAAAAAAGTTTCTTAGAAATACTTGAAAATATTACTGTTCCTAGAATATGAATCGGATTAGTTCATAGCTACCGGACACATCTGATACCAGCTTGCTATGTTTTTCTATTCATTATTTTGAAGAATAAAACATAATTAACAATTATGGAATCGTTAGAAATAATTTTATGTATTCATTGTTCTATATCAATATTATACATATAAAACAGTAACAAATAAAAATTTTAAAAAATGGCCCCTCAGAACCCTAGTTAATGGATAACCCTGGATAATGGGGGTCCTACTGTATTTTAAAAATACAATATCTTAATAAGATAAGTAAGTAAAAAAAAAAAAAAAAAAAAAAAAAAAAAAAAAAAAAAAAAAAAAAAAAAAAAAAAAAAAAAAAAAAAAAAAAAAAAAAAAAAAAAAAAAAAAAAAAAAAAAAACCGCTAATAAGGTAAAATATAGTTAAATTGAACAAGACACAAAGCTGATGAAATGGTCACTATTCAAATTAAAAAAAAAAAAATCATCTGTATCGTTACATTGATATTTAGGCTACTGTGGTATGTGCATATATGTAAGGTCAACTAAACTATTTATTCCTCAAAACT
This sequence comes from Euschistus heros, assembly GCA_003667255.2. Classification (NCBI taxonomy): domain Eukaryota; kingdom Metazoa; phylum Arthropoda; class Insecta; order Hemiptera; family Pentatomidae; genus Euschistus; species Euschistus heros. The sequence goes on from RCWM02000020.1 coordinate 3,710,463, forward strand.
ATTACAGGTTTTAAAGACCTAACCATTCAGAATACAAGCCACTGAAATGTAGAAATGACTAAAAGCAGGGTGAAATTGAGAATTAAATAAGACAAAAATGTACCAAAACTAAATTAAGATAATCCACAAATAATTAATTAGTGATTATTAATATAGAGACTTAATTAATAATTAAGATTAAGTTAGGTAAATAGTAATAATATCGTATGGATGGAATGTGAAGCAGACAAGCATATTTCCAACCAAGAAAGTAGAAACAAAACCTTCAGTGAAAGAAACCTATATAGTCACACAATGAATGGAGTAGGAACCTATATCAACCAAAAAACAGACAAATCAATATAACGTAATGTATATAATGTATTGACTTAAAGATTAAATAAAAATATATTAAAAAAAAAAAAATTAAAATGAAGAAGAGTTGAAAAGCATTACATTTGTCTGTTATTAGCAGTCAGATAAAACTGTCCACTATAGCAAAGTTCCACTATCACTAATATGAAAATATACCTGAAATTGGGAGAGCCATTCTGACATCTCCGGTGGAGGGGTGTCTTTCGATAATGAAACAGATGTTACCTTCTGCTTTTGTTTTTCATTTGGTGAAGGTTCTTGTTTTTTCTTACCATTACAACTATAATAAAAAAAAAAAAAAAAAAATTATCTTTAGACAAGATGCTTTTAAAATTCTTAACTGATAATAAAATAAATAAAAAGTTGAGTAATTTACTTTAAAATGGACGAATAAAAACTAGATTTGTTAAAGTAATGGAATAATAAATTTACTAAACATTTTTTAATTATAAAAATTAGGAATCTTATTTAAAGAAATAGAATGTCAATCCCCATCAGCACAGATACTCAAAGATTACTCAAAATTTATTTGATTCGATTTTTACAATACGTTTTAAATTTTTAAAAGAAATCAATAATGTTTAGTAAATCTTCGATACAAATGCCAAGTATCAAATGTGAAAAAACAAATTTTTTGTTTTACTTTGGTAATTGCTTTAGGACTAATGTACGTTTTAACGAACTCTTGATTCACTCTGTAAAGGGAAGGGATAACCCTGTCAAAGTGTCGACAATGCAAACCTTTTGATAATGTCCAAAAGCAATAAACAATCACTCAAGATCAAAATTAAAAAACTCATTTTTTTACAATTGATACTTTGCATTTGTATCAACAAAATTATTACAATATTTATATGCATTCCTAAAAAAACATGTTCTTCAACTCGACTAAACCAAAACACTAACACCTTTCCATAATGTTTTTGCTATGAAGAAAATTGAATAAAAGATTATTAGCATTTAATAAAATCCATTTTAAAAAAAATAAAATAATAATAACTGAAAAATTAACTGAACTACAAAATTACAGCAGTTGCAATCGATGAATCATGTTTAACCCTAGACGGCGCTGTTTGTTTTAATCAACCAGCCAGATATTCTTCAAGTTGTTAATACTCTACCCTCAACTCTCCCTTGATCCTTTAGTACCATTTCAAATTTAATCTAGAGCGCACCTGTAAAGCTTTTCGAAATTCAATATCAGAAACCAAGCTTTGAAAGACAAATCCAACCATGCAACCGGTCATGTGAGTATTTGTTTTCTGTTTTCTAGTTATTATTTTTATTTATTTATTTTTTTTAAACTGAAGACATACCTAATTATTTTATAAGAGCTTAAAAAGCAATCTGAGGAGAAAAAAGAATCTAGAACATGTAAAATAAAAAAAATAATTATTACTTTTGGTTCATATTACTCCCATTACAACTAAAAACTATAAAAATTGATGCCAATACAAAAAAGTTTAGATCAGGACTGAATATATCCTCAGAAGGTCAAGAAAACTGTGGTGGTTGACAATGTCAGTTAACAAACGCATGCCCAGATACATGACTGCAATAAGCATGCCCTGTTTAGGTTTAAAGGTTTTATCATGTACATATTATATAATACTTGCTTCAACTCAACTGGCCATAACCACTCCAATACTATTTTATATATTTTTTTTTTCACTATACTAGAGCGTGGCCAGGTAACAATGAACGATGTACATCTCTAATCAATCAATTTAAGATTACAAGATACTTAAGTACAATCTGTTAATTAGTAACATGAATATTACAAACTTAAGATGGAGGTTTATACTTTTTCATATTTTCTGATACCCAGGTTCTGTTTACGTAATACTGCCCTGGGATTCCCACAAGTATTCCAGCTCTTCTAAAGCAACACAAATTTGGAAGCCATAAATAATTACTGGAAACAAAAGTTAATTTTTTTTTTTTTTCAATTATTACTTACCATAAGTATGTTTGAATAATTTGTTATCTATGAAAAACTAACTCGAGGGATCAATTAGAAATACTTCCATACAAAGAAAATAGGTCCACGTTTAAACACGATACATTAAATACAGTTAATTAGATTTTTTCAGCTTAAGGCCTTGGCACAGAGAGCATCAGTGCTGGGCAAAATTTAATCATAGCTAAATATTTGACAACTACATTCTTGGAATCATCACCTATTTTAGTCATAATTCAACTAGGTAATTAATTACAGGAAATTAGTTGTCAAATATTTAGTTATGATTAAATTTTGCTAAACTCTGCAGAGCATGGTCTGAAAATCAATGATAAATATCATGGCAGAAATACCGCTGAGTTGTATTTCACTGCAATATATTATCTACATCTCACAGAAGGCGGTCTTCTGGCACAGTGGTCTTGTCTTGACTGCGGTGACGAAAATACAATGCCGTCCGGCTGTACAGAAATATAGAATTGACTGTCACAGAGCGATAATTCATAAATATTTACTTTTAGATTATTTTCTGTGTGATGTATTTGTTTCACTCCCTTGACTTTGTTCAATTCATGGTTATTTTCATTTAAATGAATAGTGAAGATGGAATTCTGGGTCTTATTATTTTATGCCCTTATATGAGGTGTTGTAGTACTGTGAAATATGTTCCTAGCAGGACTGTTATTGTTAGTCTTTTTGTTGTATCTCTGTGTATATTGTGGGATAGTGGACTATCTCATGTTATTGTGAAAATTGACTTAGAAACGTTAAATCATGACATGCCATCATAGAATGCCATGATTTAATGTTTTGAAGTAAATTTTAACAAAATGTGGGATAAGATAATCTGCTCTGGTTCTCAACTCCTCATATGTTCTTTTTCAATATATTATACAACTAATACAAATATTTGTCTAAAGGTGTATTTACTGTTATATAAATATACTTAGAAGATCTCAAAATAGTATACTTTAGTGTCCTGGGAAAAGGATTAAATAGGAAGAGAGGGCCTGTTAAAAAAAGGAAATATTTAATCAATTTTCAAAATTAATTTGTCAGGAACAAGAGACCATAGATGTCCTATGACCGTCAAAAACTGATTAAAAACATAAATTTAAAACAACACATTTCTCATTTGACTTGAGTTACAAAAAATGGCAAATTTTGCAACATATTAATCCTTCATTTTTTTGCTTAATCTGAACATAAGATTTTATGCCAGATTATCATTAGGAAAATTGGTGTCACTGAAAATAATGTTTATGTATGTAGGTACATAATAAAAATAATAATAATAAAATAAATAAAAAATAAACTATTTACATAAACTCTGAAAACTTAATACACAAAGACAGAATGAATCAATATTTCAGAAAAAAAGGGTCATATTTTTTGTTTTATACATTTAAAAGATTGTTTAAGCAAAGACTCTCCACTTTTAAATGTATCTCCACTTACAATGCCATTAACCAAAAATGATAGTGCATTATCCAATTTACAGTAAATGTCTTATTTTATCAAAATCAGTCCACCAATGTTGACCTTGAAAAAACACAATAAAGAGCTATATCAATGATATGTTTTTTTTAACATTTCTTCAATCCTCTATTTCATTTCCCCATGTCACAGAGCATTTTTTACTGATCTATTCTCAATCAAGGCATTTTCACATTTTTAAATGTGTCTAGAATGAGAAAAAAACATGTTTTTCTTTTCTAGATTCATAGAAAAGTATGCATCATTGAAAGAAATAAATTCCTTGTATAACTTCAAAAATAATCTGACTCCCTTCTTCCCTGTTTTAACTTTTCTGAAAAAGCCAAAAAACACTAGAAGAAAAATAAATCTTTAAGCTTTGTTCTACAAGATAGTCCATTAAATAGATAGCTAAAAAATGTATCACTAACATCCCCCATCGCGTGTTCTCCGTAACCATCAGTAAAGAACTTAATTAATTTCAACTTATTAGTGAAGTTATATTTGTTATATATCGATAAAATGTTAAATTGAAGTAAGCAAAAGAACATTATTTCTTTAATGATATTCTCACATATAGCAGTAAATTTTAAACGAGTTAAAATTGCATTGATTAGGTGTTTGAAAATTAGGTAAAAGCATAATTGGACATCCAATTTTTAATTTTAATGCATGATTTGGTAATCCAGATGGACAACGAAACTCTTGCAATAATGTACTCCATTATCAGTGCTGACATTTTGATTCAAACTTCACTGGGATCCACTTATTAAAATCTTTTATAATAATTTAATTGAATATAAGTAAATTTTATTATCAATTTCACGCTGTATATAACACCAAACTTTGTACCCACCCATGTAGAATGGCACTCGCCACCTATCGGTCAATTTTCAAACTTCACTGTTATGCACATATTATCACTTTTTTAAATAACAAATTCATTGAAAATCAGTAGATTTTAATATTGTAAACCTGCCTTGAACTATGAAGATGATATGGTTAAAATTTGGTTTATTAGTTTTCTTGCTAAGTATCACAAACAAAAAATTGCTTGTCCTTTTATAAAATGGTATAGAAGTAAGTACACTTTATAGCCAATTTCATGTAATCCAGACCAAGTGATGAGGACAGGGTGCATTCCAATTTAGCTAGGACTGGTGGGACTCTATTATTACAAAACCTGTAATAAGAATATTTGAGTAAACAGCAAGATAAGGAAAGTAGAAGAGTTAAATTGCACCATTTAAGTATTTTGGCTGCATAAACAATATATTAGAAGTGGAGTAACTAAACAGCACTAGCAACTCCTCAACCTATTTCATATCGGTCTATTGACAAGAAATTTATTTTCTATATCCGCTATGGATTGCTCCTGGGGATGGGAGGCACTATATCAGTAGCAAAAGGCATAATATTAATATAGATTTCCTGCTTTGCTTTCCATATATAACTTCGAAAATCAATCTATTCCACTACAAAAAAGGAAAAGCTATTTTTCGTTTGTGATCACAAACCACAAAAACTACTTAATTAATCTGTGCTAAATTTTAACTACATCATCTTCAAATTTTGTTAAAAATGCGATAAATATGTGGATTCCAGAGCAGTTTGAAAATTAGTTGGCCGGCACCATTCTGCAAGAGGTAACAATGATACAGTGTTATGCAGAAGGGCTTGACATTGATAATAACATTTACTTATTTTAAATTAAATTGTTATTCAAAAACCTATAAATATGTGGGGCGACATGATAATCTCAGTGAAGTTTAAAAACTTACCAATATATCGCTAATTATATAGTAAATATTCTCTGTCCATTTGGATTAACAACTTCTTCATTAAATTAAAACTGGATTTCCAATTACGCTGTAACGTACTCCTTTAACACATAATCAGTGCAATGGTGCGTAATGGTGGCAAGTTAAAAATTGCAGCTATGCTTGGAAATATCACTGAGGCTATAATTCTAACTTGACCAGCAACCAGAGAAATTGCCTATATTCGTGGAATCCCAATTATTCCTACTAATCTACCATTTTAATTCAAATAAATAAAATAGCGAGGCTAGACTTACAAAAAAGTTATCTTAGGACTCACTGTTTCTCTCACAGTTAATAATTTTCTGGCGTAAAGTAGAGCTTTCCAGAACTGGAAACCCTAAGAATCAAATCATTTTCATAACATCGGGAGATAAAACTCAAAATGTGGTTTGTTTATTCAGTGTCTTATAAATTTATTTTTTCCTTTTTGCATGTTTTCTATATACAAGATTTTCATTGATAAATAAACAAAGCTCCAATTTTCCAGTTAAAATTGTCCAAGTTCTTTACTTATGAAAGCAGGTAAAGCCACGACGGGTAATGCTAGTATAATATTTTTTTATTTAAAATTTATCTTTGAAATAATAATTAATCCAGAACCATTAATGAAAAGTAAAAACTCTGCTAAACATAAAAAATTAACTTTAAAACAGTAAAATATGCGGGATTTAAACCTCAATAATTAGAATTATTTACTTTTCTATGTATCCTGGTACATATTTTATCTTGTAACAGTATTCCACTTCTCGAAATTTCACTCCATTAACATAGCAATCCGGATATGGAAGCCATACGAAATTACTGCAAAGAAAAAGTAAAGGTTTTGCAGCAACAACTCAGGTATGAATAAAATAATATTTTAAAACTGTTAAAATAAAATAAAAAATAATCAAAGAAAACTTCAAGAATCACATTCGAATTATTATTTAAAGAAAATATATTTTTATTTTTTTTTAAATGTGTATTATCACTTAAAAGTATACCGAGAAAATACAAAGAAAAAAATTAAAAACATAATTTCTCCCTAGCTAAAAAAAACAATAGATCGTGAATATATCAAACTGTAATCAACTTCTTTTCTCAATTTGCATTTTAGAGTTAAAAGGATTATATTACTTGAATTAAATTAACAGGCAATGATTAGTAGAAATAAACAAAGTTGAGAGAAAATGGTGGCTTTGAACATGATTTTTTTCATTCAAGCCAAGATAGCTCCTAAACAATCGGCCCTAGCAACAAATGTAATATAACAAAAAATATTCTCCATAAAATTTCTCACCACGGAACTGTTGTAAAACTTTCAATATGAGCAGCACCAACAGAGCTAGATCACGACCAAAAGTTGTATTTTTGAGTTTGAAATAAATATTACACCAAAAAAGAACAGACTCCCAGCTAAAAGACACATCCATTCCAAAATTTTTATTACCAATATAATCGGCAAATATCTCGTCGTAGGTCAGCCATAAGAAATTTCTCTAAACTTTTATTTACATTTTCCAGATCTCCTCAGCCCACTACATCAATATTAAATTAAGCATCCAGGTATTAATAATAAGTTTGAGTGAACTCTGTTTCAGACCTCAACACATTTAGAAAATAATTTCTTGGGGGTCTCAGGAAATAAAACATAATTTCTTAAGTTAAGTTAATAATTTAACAATAAAAATTGCTAATAGCAAATAAATAAGGTTATAAAAAAAGTTTATATATCTACTTATATATCCTATTGACCGCCGCACCCTCAATCATCTTTTCTAATATTCATATACGGTCAACCAACCCACAACATTATAATGGTAATAATGATTTATTCATTTGATGCAACATTAAAATAGCTTTAACAAAGTTTTACAACAATTTAAAAATATAGACTCACTTATTAGAAGGGCTGTTGTCTTCAGGAAAGAGTTTCTTGCATGGTAGCTGACTTCGCAGATCAAGGGAACTTTCACTTTTTCTTTTTCGCTGAAACAGGAATTATCAATCAGAATTAAAATAATTAATTTTAACTCTCCTTACATAATTTTTACAAATCAATAATTACTGGTGTACAATATTTATACACCACCTCAAAATTTGTTTATTTAAATAACTTCTAGTTCTATCATTTAACTACAGGATATAGTAAATTTATTAAGATTAACTTTCATTAATTATTCTTAAATAAATTTTGTAATTAGTTGATTAGGCGTAACTTTCTTAAGTATTCCAACTAGTACAAGCAGAGTGGGTAACCAATCTAATAAAGACAGATTAAGAAGTTTGAGATTTATTCAGTGGAGCAGCCACAAGATAAATGTCAACCCACCCAAACAAACCAGATTCTAATTGGCACTATTTTGATTCCTAGAATGTTTCTGGTACTGGTAATAGTGGAGGGAAATGATGCGACTGGCCCTCTTCTCGAGAATGCTAAGGTGTCCTAAGATCTGAACAAGCTGCTCAACCACCATAGCCTGAATTGAGCTTTTAATAAATACATTTTAAAAAAATTAAATTAACAAATTTATTTAATTTTAATCACAAAAATGAAAACAAATCAAATGAGCTTATTACTTATTACTAGGGTCCGGCTTTATATGTATTTACACATAGTTTTTTGAACCTTCTATATAAATCTTCGATAGTTTATTTTACGTTTCAAACAATTTAAAATGTAATTAAAACTTTTTTTTTTTACATATTTGGACGAAATTACATATATTTACATATTTTACTCTTATTTACATATTTTTATCCATATTTAGTTAACAATGAAAATTGAAGAAAAAAAAAAATCAAGAAAAACAGAAGCAAAGTTTTATAAGTTTTTTTTTAATGAATTCAGTGAACTATGGAAGGAGCCTGAGCCGAAAAATTCTATTAGGTTTCCGAGAATGTATAAAAAGCGTTTCCCCTATCAATGTTCATTTTTCTATCCAAAATTTGTTTCATTTCATGTCGAGACTTTGTTAGTTGAATATGTTGAAATACCCAAAATCAAATCAACTTCGAAAGCTTTAGTCACCAATTACATTAGCGAATTTCCCGAAGAAACTTTTCATGGAGATGGTGATGTTTTATTATGTGATAGTTAGGGGAAAAAAAAAAACAACAAACCAGCAATTTCTAGTAACTCTACAACACTTTTGTACAAGGAAATAAGGAAAAGAACATAAATCTGAAACAAAGCTTTATTTCTTCTTTTGTCTTCCTCAACAAGTCAAATTTTAATACAGGCCCTTAGGGGTATGCATAGACGAAACAACGGATGTTAAATCACGGTATGTGGCCAATGCCATTGTAGGGAATATGTCTAATGAAAAAACAAAACCAATACTTTTAAATATGTAAGTTTTAGAAAAATGCAACCACCTAACAATTGCCCAATTTTTTAATGATTCCATGAGTGTACTTTAGCCTGGGGCGTACAACATAAAAACATTTTGCTTTTTGTTACTGACTCTGTGCCGTACATAATCAAGGCAGGAAAAGCTCTCAAAATATTTTACCCAAAATTAATTCACGTTACATGTCTTGCTCATGCTTGTCATAGAATTGCTGAGGATGTACGAAGTGAGTTTCAAGATGAAGATTCACTGATTTCAAATGTAAAAAAAGTATTTTTAAAAACTTGAGGATGTGATGAGAAAATATCCTGGTTTTGAAGAAATCAGAAGAATTGTTCATATTCTTAGTGGGAAGAATTTTAGGAAATAAATTTCGCTCACACCTAACGAAATTGCAGCGTTCAAATGGGCGCCCATTACTTCGGTGGACGTGGAGCGTTCATTTAGCAGATACAAAAATATTCTGCCTTCAGATCAAAGTAACTGTACATTTGATCAGTTAAAAATGTCGAAAATGCTAATAGTTTTGAGGAATAAATCATTATTATTCTTTTAATTTCCGTCTCGACGATAACGTAAAATATATATTAAAATTATGTTAATTACCTTACTATAATAAAATAGATTAGTTTTTTTAATATTACATATTTGTTATTTTTACTAACATATTCATAAAAAAGTAAATCCATATATATGTACATATTTCAAGTTTTATTTCACATATAAATCCGGTCCCTACTTATTACCATTTAAGAAGTTAATAACTATCTCTGGTATATTACGAAATTCTTTAATAACAGCTGTTTATAACTCTTTATGTACTACAGAAATTCTGGTGTTTTACTAATAGGTCGAGATAATACTAAAAAACAGGATTTTGTAGCAACCACCCTATTTTTTACTTCCTTTAGTTACTAGATCATAACTTAAGCTTAGGGTGGTTATGAAACATGAGAAATCACATTAAAACAGATAAAAATTTGGTATCTCTACCAGAAGGTTGGCTTGCCTCTGCTCCCAAGCAGAATAGACATCACCAGATACTAAACCTTGCAGCAATGTTTTCCCGATTAACTTGTACTTTAAAATCCACCACTGCTCTTCACTAACATCTAGGATTTTAAGATTTTAATAAAAGCAACCACAGAATGTTTATTTATTATTCTTTATCACTTTTAAACATAAAATAAATACTTTATGCTCACATATTATTTATCCAACCACTGTTATTAATGACCCCTTGCAGTTTTTACTATTATTAACAATTAATACTAATTAAAACTAATATTAATAACATATTATTACTTTTTAATAACATCATGGTCACACCTTTCCACTTATTTAGGACTTATCAGGCTTTTTATTATTGTCATTTATTACATATTTCTGTTTGTTTTATTTTGAGACCTTTCATAAAAATAATAAATTTTAACTTTATTATCCATTTCTTTACTGTCTATTGTTTACTTCTATTGAATACCATGTGCATCATACAATATAACAACCATTACTGAATAATTTTATAAATTTCAAACAAATTGAAGTACAATCAACAAAAACCATCAGGTGTGATTTTCCTTTTCATCTAGCTTCTAATTAGTTAATCATTATTAAAGTAAACTTGATTTGTTGATACCTTCTATAGATAAAAGACAAAAAATAAATAAAAAATTTTAAAAAAAAAAGTTATGTGAGTATCTCGCGCTTAAGGGTGAAATGAGGTAATGTGTTGTAGGCTTCTCTTAACAGGCAAGCCAGCCTTTCAGATACAAAAAAAATAATTAAAAAACAATGCTTCTTTAATATGAATAAAAACAACATCAAATTATATAGGAAACAAAAATATATTAAGTAAAATCAAGAAATATGTATAAGAAATATAAGTAAAATCTGATAACAAATAAAATTAAATGTAGAAAAAACGCAGGCTATTATCATAGGTCCTAATACCCATTTCAGATCCCTTACCCACCCTTTCTAGATCCTGTCTATAAACTCCCAACCTATTCAATTCCACTCCACAGTTAAAAACCTTGGTATTACCTTCAACCAAACCCTTTCATGGAAACCTCATATCTCCCAAATTTCTTGACAGGCTCTATATCCATCCTTAAACTATTCAATTCTTCCCAGGACTCCCTTCCAAAACCTACTCGTCAACTCTTGGTTTCTTCCATTATCCTCCCCAATTTTGACTACAGCTGTGTGGCCTATGGTGGGTTGACAGCGGAACTCGAGAGTAACCTAAGAAGACTAATGAACTGTTTCATTAGCTTTATCTTTAGGGTTCCAAAAGCGTCCCACACATCACATCTACATACAGAGTTTGTTTGTTTGTTTATTTCGTTTAACGTTACTTTATGCTGCTATGGCTAATCGGACGATACATACAGAGTTAAAATGGCTTTATCCTTCATCCCGCAGAAATTACTTCCTAGCCTCCTTCCTCTATCAAACCATTAATTCTTGGAATCCCTCCTACATCTATAACATCTTCCAGTTCAGATCCTCAGTCTCCTCCTGCAATACAAGATCTCACTCCTCAGACCTGTATACATCTTCCCATAAGAGTACATCATTTGACCATTCCTTCATTTACCGTGCTGCTTCCTTATGGAATTCACTACCCTGTAATATCTTTATATATGGCTCCATCTCTGTCCACATTTAAATCCCCTCTCTTTCAATGCCTCCTATCCCTCCAGAATTATACGGACTAGCAAAACCTCACTAAAAAAACAAAAAAAAAACATGCAGTAGATGTACGTTGGTTTTTATTTTTCTCCTACAATTATTGGATTTTTGTAATTTTTATTTCTGTGTCTGATTTTGTTCTTTATTTGTAAAATTGAAAATAGTTAACCAGATTGTTAATTTATTTAATTTCATCTTATGAAAGCTAGACTCATTGTATTTATTTATGTGCATTATATTATTCTTAGGGGACATCGCCCCAGAATAAAGTTTATTTTCTATTTTATTCTATTATAAAATATGTTTAAGCTAAAATGAAAAAGAGCCACAAAATAAAAAGAAAGTAATAAACTCACATAAGGAGTTCTACACTGATAATTGGCAGAATTACAGTTCGCCAGCACAGGGGAAACAAAGTCCGTAGGGGCGGTGGTGGCAGGCGGGTCCTCATCTGCGGGCGACACTTGATCTGGTGGGGACAAGCCACCCTCTGCCAGGCCACCACCGCAATCAGTCTTATCTCCCTCCAATTCGCAGCCTTCGGAGCTCGTTGTGGCTGCCATCTTCTTTCTTCTCAACTCTCTCCTATTGTAAAAAATAAAAAAATTAAAAATTAAATTAATACATACAACTAACCCACTATTTAGCACATTAACACCTAGTGAAAAACTACAGACAAACACTTGGACTTCACTAAGTTGACTAACCATACCCTTTTTCCCAAACGTCTAGTGAGTCCCTTCACTAGATCAAGATTTGTATGAGATTATGATTCCAAATTGTTACTTTATTCAGAACTCCCTTAAAATGCACTATGTGCAGAAGGAACTGTGGACTCATATTTTTTATTGGTATCTTACATTGATTAAAAAAAAAATATATATATATTAATACATAAAAAATAGAAGGGTTAAGGATTATTAGCACTTCCTACATCAATTGGATGCATATAGTTTTCTTTTAATTAAATGTAATATAACTTATTAGCACACAAAAAATCATGCACTGCACTTTGCGTGTTAATTTCAATTTTAATAATTTATATTAATCTTGATTTTCAAAGTCTTCTTTTTCACTTAAATTGAATAAATAAGGAACATAAATTAAGTAGTTTGAGTTTAATGCATCACCCATCACGGCTTCACCCGCTCTCATAAGTAACGTGCTTAGATGATTTTAACTAATCAATGAAGTTTTATTTTTATATCAATAAAAATATTGTCTTAAAATATGTAATTGAGCATTAACTCTTCAATATTTATGCGCGAAGCAGTAATAATAATAAGCAGTAACCCGGTTAAAATTGCATTGAATATGTGTTGGAAGATAACATAAAAGCATAATTAGTCATCCAATTTTTAATTTCAATGAGATTGTAATCCAGATTAACGGAGAATAATTAAGAAACTTTCATGGATAATGAACTGCATTATCAGTGCTTAAAACTAAAGGCCCATGAATCATATTCTTACACACAATATCAAAAAGTGAATGATCGACATTTTGATTTGGTTATAATTTTAATTCGGCAGAAAAAATTTTATTGATTATTTCGTCTGGTTGGATTTAAATTTCTAGCAATAATAATAAGTATCTGCTGATTTTCAAAATTCACCTATAATTTTTTTTAATGTGAATTTTATTATCAATATAACACCGTGCCTTATAACCTTTCATGTAGAATGGCACTTGCTACCTATTGGTCAATTTTAGAATTTCGATTAATATCTGCATATTATCACTTTTTTAATAATAAATTAATTGAAAATCAATTGATTTTATCATTGCTAAACCTTTCTGGAAATAGAAAGGTGATGTAAAAATTTGGTACAGATTGGTTCAGTAGTTTTCGTGGTTAAAAACGAAAAATGGCTTGTCCTTTTTATGCTGTCACAAAGCATCATAATACCATGATAGTATAGATATAGATTAAGTTGACAAAAGTAGTTAATATACATATTACAAAATCCTTTTATAAGCACTATTAAAATTTATCAAACAATAATGTGTTAAATGAAATATTGTTTTATAGTTTGTTTGTTTTTAAAGATAAAGAATAACTGATAAAATTATTAAAAAAGATCATGAATAAATTTTAAAAATTAGGTCCAATTATTTAAATAGTGAGAGAATCTTAATATATAAAATATTCTACAAAACTAGAAATAACCTATCCAAATGCTGTCACAAAGCATCATAATACCATAATTACCATGGTACAATTCCAGGATGTACAAGTCTTCCCAATGCCCCAACAACAATGAATACACACATTCTGTAAAAATGGACATGTGTTCAATGAAATATTCAGGATTAAGCAGTTTCTAAAGAAATTACTATACGCCTACAACTTTAAAATGGTAAGACAAGGAATATCAATGATACAAATTATAATCTTCCACTAGGAAACTAATAATCAAGAAATAAAATAATTAGTAATTTTTTTGTCAATAATGTGGCTTTGAATACACCAAATCTGAATGTAAGTTTACTATGAAATAAGACCCTGAAGTCACATTTATAAAACATAATTCGTTGAAAATTATTATAATTGCAGTTAGATTTGTAAACCTTTTAATTTAAAATATTATATTTTTATCCTTTAAGCTTAAAATAAAAATGTAAGAACAATTTTTCTGAAAGATTGGTTTCGTATTTCATACATCTTGTAAATGTAAAAAAGGTGTAATAAAACCAGATTAAGTCAAAAAAGATTAAATTAACCAAGCAAAGTAATGATACTACAGGAAATTTTTAGGTAACTAAATCGCAAATGATGAAAAAATAACAAAAAATAATTAACTCAAAAAATTCTTTCAGATTAAAGTATACAAATTCAAGGTAATTATTCCCAATCATTACCAGTTCCTTGTAAAATGGATTCTTTCCAGTGATTGGTAATAACCATTAAATGAAAATAAAACATCTAAAGCCATGAAAAAGATAAAATTCAATTAAAGCAGCACCAATAAATATTTTATTTTAGGTTAGAAATATAACTCATTTAATAATTTAAATTCTTAATATATTTTTTCTTAACATCCATAAAGTAAACATACAGCATTTAATGGGTAGTACATGATGAAATGTGGAATTTTTGTGGTCAGATATTGCTGAAGTTTACATCATACACAATCAATGCTCATTTACAATCAATATCCAATTATTAATTAAAAGAAACAACTTAAATTCCGAACACTATACTTAGCCACTTCATTTGACCCTCCCAACCTAATCCTTTGTAACTATTGTTTCATTTGCAATTGCCACCGATTCAAGGCATGAAACCTTTTTCTTAAATAAGATATCAACAGTAGATAAATATACTTTTTTAATAAACACAAACAGGAGTAATTTCTTATAAAGGATAATTTTTAAAAACTTGAGATAAAAATGTCTTTAAAGTTTTAATCAAATGACAGAAAAATTGTCGAATCTTTATGCATAAACAAAAAGTACATAATTTATGCATACAACTAACAATAAAAAGTTGATCATTTAATATTAATTAGTATGTCAAGGTTTCAAAATATACAGAGATATTTTTTTGGCATAACTGATTAGATACATAAAAGCTGTCATAGAAAAGGGACAATCTTAAATAACTTTATCTTAAATGGAGCATTAAATATAAACATTGTCAGCAGTTCAAAACAAAATTCACAAAGAACCTATACTAATAAGAAATCAAAATCTAACCATCAACGAATATTTGATTAAAATGCTTAACTAGATCTTTTCTTAATTCAATTTCATTTAAGAACCATTAAGAACTTACACGATTCCTCATGGATATAACATTTCAGCAAATATAATTTCACAGAACTTACCTTTCTTCTATGCATGAACAGGTGCATAGAATTTATTCTTTAAGCATCTATCCCTTTGACAAAACACATAATGGGTGTGTCCCAAATTGTTATTACCAACAAAGTCTAAAATAAATCTGAAAATTTATAACTTTCTTAGATTCCATGGATAACTTTTGATAATCATTAAATAAACTCACAGTGGTAATGCAACAAATAGCAATATTCATACTTCCAATTGATTATATTCTTCCCTATATATAGATTTTTTTTTATGTTGTTTTGATGATTGATAGGTTAAAATAAATTGATATAAATTTATCTCATCTGTGTGATGACAGATAGCAAAATATGACAATCATGTGACCTATTGTAGATTAAGGTAAACAATAATGGATTAACCTCATTCTTAGTTACAAATAAATAACTAACACTACAGAGCAAATAATTTCTGAGAAAAATAGTTAAGCAATGTACTACTGAACTCCCAAAGAATACCTAAGTCCAGAAAACAGCAATCTACAGATATATTACATTCAATAAAATAAATACACACAATCATCAAATTCAAATAATTATAAAAGTATAGGCTTGGTCAAATAAGAAGAGTTTGAATCAATAAAAAATATGAGTAAATAATTTATTAAACTGCAAGTATCTATATTAATGTGCAGCGAACAACATACTAAATAGCAAGATACTAAATCAATTACTTTTCAACACATGTTCCAACAAAAACTTCAAGGCCTTCATTGAATGCAAAGATACACATTTCTTAGACAAATGTCAAATAAATTCATAGCTGCATAAGTTGAACCCAAACTTAAGAGTAAAATGTTAAATGGAAATGGTTCATAGCATCTAACTGTTGTTAACCCATTAATAAAATACAAAACTAAATAAATAAATATATGCAACTGATAATATGTGTATTTCCATGATTTTCAAAGATTTAACATTTTACAGATTCAAATAAACTAAAACAACAACTTCAAGAAATATTAATCAAATGTCATATCCGACTAACCTTTCAACATAGTAAATCCATAACAGACTACTTTGTTAACACACACCACCTAGCCCTTCTGATTCCAATGCTGACTGGATCTCGAACAAAGAGAGTAGTAATAATATTATAGTTACTACATAATACATTATATTATTTGTTATTTTGATGAATATAGTAAAAATTATTCTATATTTTGGTGTTGGATTTAAAAATATGTAAATAAATTCTGAAGCGCTATAGATATTAATTCTTATAATCACCTTTATGAATGAAATAACTACAAGCAATGGTAATAAAATACAAATAATAATAACAATTGTTATTCTTACAAGACTGTTTAGCAGAAGTAATGTAGGGGTTACAAATCTACCCTTATCACGGCGACCAATTCTACCGGGAAGGAGGGTACTACTACTAATTATAATAAGCCCAACACTATATAATCATTTTATCTGATTATGTAGTTTAATAGTGGATTAAACAGAAAAATAATGGATCCTTGTCCTTAATAAAAATATAAAAAATAGACATAATCCTTAACTACTATAATTTATGTAAATGTACCTATTGGGTCATTCTCAAAAAAACTGCCGTCTTCGGTTTAGAAATAGAGTAAAAATGTCGAAAAATGAACTTTATTTTTCTTGAAGGAGTATATGCGTATCATTTCTTAAGTATGTTAAATTTTTGAAAAATACGTTGCTTACGCTTTTTTTTTTTTTTTTTTTTTTTTTTTTTTTTTTTTTTTTTTTTTTTTTTTTTTTTTTTTTTTTTTTTTTTTTTTTTTTTTTTTTTTTTTTTTTTTTTTTTTTTTTTTTTTTTTTTTTTTTTTTTTTTTTATGTCAACAGAATTGATTTTTGTCATGAGTGTTACCTAAATTAAATAATTTTTTAAAGACTATAATTTTGTCAACTAACTAAGGTTAATAATTAAATTATTTCTAAGGTCGATATAATACAAATTTTACCAATTTATCCAACCAGGAATGTTACCAACTTTTCTATAATTTAGTTCCCATTTTCACAAATGTCGTCTTATTTCACTCATAAGGAAAAAGTTTCTGTATATAAAAATCTTCACCTCACTGTATAATGATGTCCGTGAGGTAACACTCCTGACATTCACCTCATTTTTCCATAATAATGAAATTCTATATGCTATTTTACCAATAAAAAACTAAATTAGGCTCTTTGATAATATAATTGTTATTTGTAGATGTAATAAAAATTGAGTCAAAGACATTTTATAGCGGTAACACTCCTGACATTTACCGAAAATACTTACTATTATTTTCGAAGCTAATTAACCTCTCTCCTCAAGGAACAGGAAGTAACTGGTTTAACAATCAGAAGACGATGCAATACTTTTGGAGGAAGTTCCCCTACCCGTTTGGAGTCAAATTCATGGATTTCAAGGTCAGGAAGAACAGTAACACTTCAGACCAACATTTTAGTAAGACCATAGGGACAGCATTACAATTTTGTTTGGCTGTCTATATATTTTATTTTTTATTCAAAAAAAGGAAGCGGAGATTGTTCTTTAGGATGTGCACCTTTAATTTATATCAATAACAAAAGTAAAATATTGTTTTTTGTAAAAAAAAAAAAAAAAAATGTTTATTTTTGTTGTCATATCGAGCTGGTGACAGTAACATTCCTTTTAGTAGTTTTTACGAAAGCGGCGATTGTTTTGAGGATGATCCTATGATAGATTTTTTTTTTTTTCATCATCAAAATCAAGTTATGTTTCATGATCAATTAATTCTTTACTTTAATGTTACATTTAACCAGAAAACAATAAAGTTCTTTTAATTATTATCCATTCAGTAATAATATGCTTTGAAAATAAATAATTTTAATAAAAAAATGTTGCTGGTAGTGGATTAATGACATAGAAGGATTTACTGCAAAAAAAAATAGGTATCTCCACTTACCAATTTTTTATGAAAACATATTGAACTAGTTTAAAAATTAAATAAAGTTGCTGCAAACAAACATAAGAGTCAGTCCCACCTTATGATTCACCTGATAGCAAGCAATTGGAGCTAAATCATCTAACAAAATAAATATTTATCACAAGATTGTACTTAAGTTCCAATATCCGGTAGACTGGAACTACCTCCTTTTTGCAGCAAAGCTTCGATTAGTCAAAAATGAAGTTTTGTCCATCCACAATTTTTTCACTAAATACTTTTATAATTTGATTTAAAACCAACGTGAGATAAACCGACTATGACATGTCGCAGAAAAGAAATCATTCAGAAATTATTATTGAAACTACTTGCAATACGCCTTTAGGGCGGGATTTATCTTGAGGAAACGTTTACTGATTACTGATCAAATCTAACCCAACTATATGTTGTTATATTATTATTGTTTATTTTTATTTTTTCATCTTATTTATTCATCATGTCTCTGACCAGGTGTAACTAATATCATTTCTTTCTGTTTTAATTTGTTATTCTTAAGGGACTTGGTCCCAGAGTAAAATTATTTTTCTATTTCTATATCTGAACCAGGGCCGGAACTAGGAGATTTGTCGGGGAGTGAAAAGATCAGTTTCTCCATATTCCTTAATTTCACTACATACTACTAGGATGTTCAGAGGTTACAATAAATTATTGTTATTAATGTAATATAATTTGAACTATCAGTTTATTCAAAGGTATCTATAAATATCCTGGTGTATAATTTAGACTGGGAACCTTTTATGTATATATGTGACGAGTTAGACACATTACTATTCAAATTCAGACCCGAACAACCTTAATATTTATTGAAATTTTACTTTTCTTTTCTCGGTCTCATTACATTATTCACATCTATTATAAATAAAACAATATGTGACTTTTATGACAATACAAGTAATACTACAGGCTTATGCTAAGTGTCAACCAGAGACAAAATCTCTGATCTCAAAACCAATCTTAGGGTATTATCCATCTGAGATCACTTTCAATTTCGAGACCAGGTTTTTTATGTCCCCCTAAGACTACACTCACAGTTTTGACAAGTCATTGATAATTAATACATAAATGCATTCGTGTCAAGATCTTGTTTTAAGGATGAGGAAATGAGTGGATAGAAGTAATGAACTAGGAGCTTGTTCCACACTCGTAAATGAGTTAAGGCTAGAAGATGCAATTTAACAATTTAAAAACTTTATTCAGATGTCTGCAGTGCAGTTTGAACTCCTAGAAGGAGAAATTCGTTTCGATAAATTCTTTCTTCTAAGCCATAACGGAAAATAAGGAAGTATAAATATTTTAGTTAAAGACCTGTTCTTTCATTTATTTATATTAATTATAGTTTGTTTCCCTTATAAAATTCTATTTCAGTAACTTAATTCGAAAGTTTGGTCTCGTTCTAGGAATAGAAAACAACGGTGGAAAACGAACGACGATGCCAAAATTGGTTTGCAAAACTTCGTTCCGACAATTTTGTAGTTGAAGATGCACCACATTCTGGAAGGTCTGTTGTAGCCGAATAGTCTAATTTTTAGTATACGATTTTTAATTAGGTATACCTTTTCTCTTAACCATTAACCAAAAACGGAAAATTATAACATGTCTATAAATGTAATGTATACTATACATAATGTAATAAAAAAACATGAATATAAGGAATTTAAATAATTTTTTTTTTTTTTGTGATCCCTATGATTCTGGCAAAACTTAACACGTCCAAATAACTTCTGCTATTAACGTCATTGGTCATGGATGCAAAACCTTGAAATTAAGTGGTCGTTAGTAGGTATCAATAAAAAAAACAAAACCTAAACAATTTAATAGTTTCGGATTTAACAGCAAAGTAGCAACTGCTAAGGGTTTTTGACTCTACCTGAAAAATTTATAGAAGAATCAATAGTTCTTACACATTGCACCTCGTATCGTCTATGTCAAAACTTCTAATGAAGAAGTTAAGATAGCCTTCTCTTAATATATTCTAATAAATTAAAACATAAATGGGTGATAGATATTTATCCGGGACAGCGCGAACGCAGTCCCGACTAACAAAAATTACGCGCCCGAGATACCCACATTTGGGGTATTCGCAGGGGTCAGCCCAACCGAAGTGCAATGGAAGAGCCTCACCCTGGGGGAACCGCCTTGTTGATCACGGTAACCCCCACGCCAGGTAAGTATGCTTAAATTTTCTGAATTTAGCTTCTTTACCAAACGCGGTATACAAATACTTGCAGAGGCTAAGGTTTTTGGATTTAAGAACAGAAACCAATGTCATATAAAAATATTTTAGATATATATGAAAACCAATAACAAAAGTCACTAAGCTTAAAACAGCAAGTACAAAACACAAGCTTTAACGAATCGGTCGAATGTATTACGTATCTAATATTTTTTCTTCAGTGAAAATTCGATTAGTTCCAAAAATGTCCACCAGATCTTGCTTCGGTTCCGAGCTGCGGATTGACTCATCTTAAGTAACTTATTTAATCTTAATATAACATAATAAATGAAGAATAATTCTATTAATATTTAAGCTTTGATAAAAATTAGGAGCTTAAGCGTTTGAATGACTATTGTAATATATAAAAACTAATCCTATATTAATTTCTAAATACATTAAAACTTCAGGATGATGTTTTACCCCTTAAAACCCAAATAAACAAACTTCAGGATGACATTAAGATGTTTATTTTTTGTTATTATTTGATAACAAATTAATAAAACAAAACAAAACAAAGTAAAATAACAATTTTAAAAGATAAATCTAATGAAGAAAAAAAGTTGTAAGTATAAAGATTACAGTACTCCAAGATTACAACATTATTAAATATTTCTTGAAAGATCAGTAGTCTAATTAAAAAGTAATAGGTTGCTTAAAATAAAATTCAGCTTTCATATTATACTTAATGATCTATAAAAAAGACAACATAAAAGTAATAATATTTTCCTTCATGGAAAATAGAATTAATGAAACAGATCTGCTCTATACTTGGTAAAATAAATTTCATTATCTTTTAAATTTTAAAACCATGTAATAAAACTATATAATACAATAAAAACAAGTGTTTACTTCTTGTTCATACAAATATATTTTACAGTCAAAGGAGTAACACTAGTACAATACTACTCTCATTTCATAATTTATGATCAGTAAACAGCGTAATTTAAAATTGACCATGTCTTGGTTTAAAAGAATAATATTAGTTGGGACAGATACATACTGGAATTTCAAAAATAACAATCCTGATCTTCTCTGTTTTATAACTTAATAATCATAAAATATAAGAAATACATAGATAGCAGATGATAAAGGAAATGTTTACACCAAGCTCAAGCACTATAATAACTGAAAACATAACATTAAAGCAATTGTCTTGTTCAGCTAATTTAAAATTATATAAGATTATATTATAAAGGAATGGAGAAAATAATGGGTCCTAATCAACATGCTACAGATTTTAATGTGTTACATTTTTAAATGCTATAATAAATATATCATAATCTCAGCCAATTTATTTAATTAAATAACATAATACACATGAAATAGTTGATCATTTAACTATAGGTGAAGGTCAGAGGGAACAATCAAAAAAACAAAAATATTCTTTTTTTATATTTCTTCCAAATGTTTGCTTCTTACAGTCAGCAACATAAAGAAAAATTAAATTAATTTTAAAACAATTTAGTTATGACTCTTGACTAACTAGAAACAAAAAGAGAATCATACTACTTGAAAAGTAAAATGTATCACAAAAAAAAAATAAAATAAAATAAAATAAAATTAGAATGGAATGGTATTAACCCTCGAACATTATGGTGAGAACCCGATCCAACCCAGGCGTCTGTTTTTTCACTGCCTTACTCTCATCTTGCCTTGCAATAGATCTAGCTGACAAGAAACCCAACCAGCCAGTTTTACAACAGATGTTGGAGCGTTTGCAGTTACAGATTAAGTTACCATGGACTCATACTTTCAATTTTTTCCCAAGTTCTTTTATTCAGGGTCGCTTCCAACCCAACCATACCATTATTGTAACTAATTTTACCAAGAACTTTTTTTTTGTTTTGGCACCCAAATGGTTTTATTCAAATGGAATATAAAACAAGATTCCTTTTCCATGCATGAGCGAATGAATTATATAAAAAATTTCGCTAGGACTTTAGTCGAACTCTTAATACAGTAAAACATATGTATGGAAAAAATAAATGAAGTATTTTCAATTTGGATATGTTTTATCAACTCTCTTGATTACATCTGAGATTACTTCCTATAATTATATAGCAATATTCTACAGCCAAAAATATCCTCTTTATATAAAATATATGAATTTATTTAATACTAGCATCCCAGTCGTGGCTCTCATAAGTACAAGATACTTTTAACAATAATGAAGGTTTATTTATTTGTCGATAAAAATTTTGTATTGAAGTATGCAATGGAGCATTATTTCTTAAATGGTATTTTCATGCATAGCAGTAATTTTTAACCTGATTAAATTTGCACTGATTAGGTGGTTGAAAGTTACATAAAAGCTTAAGTGAACATCCAATTTTTAATTTTAATCTATGAGTTGGTAATTCAGATGGATAAAAGCTAGAGAAACTCGGCAGATAATGGAGTTCAATAACGATGCTAACTTAAAACTAAAGCCCAACGAATCATATTTTTATACATATTAAAAAACAAAGGATTTACATTTTATTGATTTCAACTTGTTGGATTTTAATTACTAACCATAAAAGTATATGAAAGTTTGGCAAACCTCGTTTCTGTCACTTAACATTTTACAATTAAATTTTTATTATTGTAAATTTTATTATTGCTAAACCAACCCAGAATCATGAAAATGAGATAGTTAAAATTTAGTAAAGATGGGTTCAGTAATTTTGCAGAATGTTTCAAACCACAAATAATATCGGTTAATGTTTGATCTTCACTGATATCCACATGGGTCACGACATATTGATATCTTTTTTAATAAAAATTTAATTGAATATAAGTAAATTTTATCATAAATTTCTAGCTCTATATAACACCATACTATTGTAACATCTCTTGAACGGTACTGGCCACCTAACGTTCGATTATCAAACTTAAGACAATTTAATTAAAAATCTGTAAATTTTATTATTGCTAAACCTTCCATGAACTATGAAGATGATGTAGTTAAAATTTGGTAGAAATTGGTTCAATAGATTTTGTGGTTAGTGATCACAAAGGAAAAATGACTTGTCCTTTTATATAATAGAACAGAAAAGTGATTTCTAAAGGTTGAGAATTCTGATTCACTAGAACTTCAATTAAATTTAAATTAAAAAAATATTATGGGTAGTAAAAAAGTAAAATTTGAATGGATGTATAAGGAAATGTAGATACATATAGGAAACACCAATTCAAAGACAATCTTTAAATAATGCATAAGGAGCAATGCCTATTCTAGCAGAGAATTTCCAACTTCTTTGTTCTTTGCTGTTTTCTCCTCATCCAGTATTCCTTCATCTTTTCACTGTGCTGCTTCTTTCTCTCCTCAGACCACTTTGGACCAAGCTTTCTCTTCAGCCTTCCTTGGAATCCTTCCATACCCAATACCTTGGGTATTTTCAGACCTGTTTTGTTGGATATTTCACTCGAGGTTGATTTATGTGGATGCATCTGATGAATTGTCTGAAAGTATAGCAAAAACATCTGCAAAAGCCAAGCAATTAATTTCAACACTTTTGTTTTTTCTTCCTAAAGTGACTGGTGTAATCTTATGTTCTTTTAACTTTTTCATCCCAAAATCGTACAATTTTCTCTAGGATGCAGTTGAACAGAATGGGTGATAAATCATCCCCTTGTCGTACACCCTCACTTTTCTTATTTTTAAGGGAAATGCATAAAAAATAATAATAATAATAAAACAAATAAATAAAAAGATTAGTAAAATTTTAAAAAAAAAAATTAATTTTATTTAGTTTACCATAGCAAGGAAATTTCTGATTACATTTGGAAACAAAAAATATACATTAATTTCAATAAGTATGTATGAATTTCTTGAGATTGATTTTCAGTTCCAAAACCTCCCATTATGCGATCCATTTAGTATACAATATTTTTATATGGAGTTTAACCAATAGTATAAATCGGTTTTGTTATCCAAACAGTAAAATCTTTCCTTACGACTAATAATCTTCTTTGTCCAGTTGTATTTCCTTTGATCCCTTGTTTTCAATAAAGAGGGATTTTAATTATTTGTTCTTGCTTTATTTTACTTCTTTTTTTTTTAATTAATTTTCTTTAATTATATCTTGAGGAATTTTGAACAGTTAATAGAAACACAAATCACAATCAAATATGTGGCTCAGCAACACCCTACGCACAAGAGGAGTGTAAAAATTTATATTAGAAGCACACTTTATACCTCTGAGGCATGGTATGTTTTGAAATGTAGGTTATTACTGATTTCGAGAGAGCTGCAACGAGATTATTAAAATGATAACATATAACAGAACTGACTTGATAGCTTACCTGGAATTTAGTGGGTGGTTTTGAAAACTGCGGATAGTTATTAATATCTGGAACATTCCTAAACCCCTTAGGCATATAGTGCTATCTATAGAGTTAAGGATGTCAAGCTTTAATAAACAGCAACAGAATTGAAAAGAGGAAAGGCTATGAGCATTATAATAACAAATCTATAGAAAATTTTAAAAAATAATAATCTTATCTGAATATTATTTATAATATATATATAGCACTCTGAAACTCTCACCCCATCACACTCAACCATCAAGCCCCCATTCGCTCAGGATGTTCCTGGGAAACCACAGAAAATCCAATGCCTATATATTGAAGCTCTTGATGCATTCTCCATCATTTACTGAAACTAGAATCTCTTAAGAACTAAACAGTGATTTTATTTAACTCAAAACAGTAGATTTTAAGGAAAGAAAAACACAATGAGGAGTACCTCCTTGAGGCTGAAAGTGGACAGCAAGACAGGTAACTAAAGAAGCATTTAATAACTCTTGACTTATTGTAACATAAATCTTTTTTATAATTTTATCACAGGGCCTTATAAGCATGTTATTTAAAATTTACATTCAGTCCCACCCAGCTGCACTAGAACCAACTGAGACAACAAAAAGAAAATGTGAATTTGTAAAATAGGGTTGAACATACAAATTCCATATACAATTTAATAAGTTAGAAAACACTTATTTATTTTAAAGGCATAACTCCTATTAATCTTTAATTATCTTCGCATGTTTCAGAGTACATTGCTCCATCTACAGAATAACTGTGATTTCTTTCACTTGGTCATTTCTGCAGTTGATTGATTATAAAACGCATAAATACAGTGAAAGCCCTTATTCAAAATTTTCATTTTTGGGTTTTCTACATCCACTTGTGAATGATTTCCTGTATTTGTGACTAAAAAAATTATTTATTCTTAGCTACACATACAATCTGATTAATTTTTTATACAGAATTCATAGTACTAGTTTCTTTAACTAAAATTAAACAACTTATCCAACAACAGCCTCTTATTGTCATTTATAGTATAACATTCATTTCCTGTGTCCTCCATTCAATATTTTACTCATTCATATTCATAACAAAATTTTACCATATTTATAAGCATGATAATAAAAATTAAAGTTATTCATCATCTATAACATAATAAGAAATCACTTTAACCACTAAATCCTAAGGACATTTAACAGTTCCAGATTACAAGCAAATCTATATCCGTTTCTAGATCATTTTGCAACTCTGTCGGAATTCTAGAAATATTCTAGAAAGAAGCACAGCTACAGTTTACAATAATCAAAAATTGAATGTCACAAAGTTGAATTTGAAAACAATTGTATCATGAAAATTTGAAAACCTCATTAACAACAGTTAACTAAGGCAAACATACCAAAAACATTTTATGAAGAAAAACTCTGTTTACTCTACCAAAAGATATGGTCCATTTGCGCTTTTAAAAGCAATCAATAGATTAAACATTTTTACAATCCTTTCATTACCATAAATTAAAACTAAATCTGTCATAAATATAATTTTAAACCAGCTTAGTGTTACTAAGATATATTAAGATTGCTAGTAACAAACACATAACAATCATTTATATTCAGATATCTATAAAATAAAATAAAATGTAACCATAATAACCCGCAAGAACAACCACCATTACTAAATTACAGGAGGACTATAACTGAATTACGGCAACGGAAGTATTAGTGTACGAACCATTCTAAAAACATTTTAACTTTATAGAAACATTTTGTTTTTAATTACAGTTAAGCATCTAACAGGATGCCATCATAGTCTTTTTCAAATATTTTTATTTGACAATGGTAGACAATGCTCAAACGTTATGAGGTTAATATATGTATTGTCAGTATTTTTCATCCAAAAGTTTTTGTTGTTTTTTTACCGAAAAGCAGCCTTGTTATTGTAAGTCCCAGTCAGAATTTTTAAATCAAATTTATTTTCAGATATTTCAATACTTTTTTGCAGGTGTTCTTTTGAAATTTCCAACTCTGAAGAATAAAGTTAAAATATAACATGGGTAGTACATAATTCGTAGAAGGTAGCCGTTCTTCGTAAGTTCATTCTTTGTGTTTGGTTGTACATTTAGGATTTATAATTGTTCGACTCTAATTATTTATATTCATTCATTAGTGAAACTAGTCATATCTGAACTTGAGTTGTATATTTCATTACGCTAGAAAATATTTCTATTCTGTTGTATAGAAAGAGATTCAGTATTGTGTTACAAGAGATCGTGGCCACTGTGAGTACGTTTATTTTATTTATTAATCTTTTTATTTATTCAATAATGATAATCAGAGTGGATTAGAAATATAATAGTTTTATTTAATGTCATTTATTTCAAGTTTAACATTTCTAAAACATCAGTATTTACCTGAATAGTAGTGTATAGTAGCAAGGTATCTAGTAATAATTGAAAGTTATTGCAGAAAGCAAAAACGAATGAAAATAATTGATCTAGGAATTGTTTCTTTGCATATTTATATGATTATATTTTGTTGCTTAGCGGGTAAATTATAGGTAAAGCATTTTATCTAACCAAAAGAGATTAGAATGAAGATTAGCAGCTGATGTTGAAAAGAAAATTGTTTTATATATTAGTACCATTTCTTATCTGGATTGTAGGTATTCACTTTTCTATTGATATTCCTAAAAATGTAACGATAATTAAACTGCAGCTTAAATAGACAGAACATATAATGGAAAAGCTATTAGTGAAATTTGGTTGGTGTAGGTCCATCTTCTTTTTTATTTTTACGAAATATCTTCCCCCTTCCTGTTATTGTTTGCCAGCCTGCTAGAAACAACACACCACTCAATGTGTGTGCCGAGAGATTATTGGTTAAATTTTCATTTGTTTAACTTGATTGAGTGTTGAAATGGACATACCTCCATGTATTTTACATATAATGAATACCCAATTTCAGATCACTTGGATCATTTATAGTGTTCTTTTTCTCGGAAATTGAGCCAATTTATTATTGCACTTAACCTGTGATGTTTGTGGGGTGGAGTCTGCAGAGTAGGTTCTGATCAGATTTTGTCATTAATTATCTACTAGGGTTCTTCTTCTTGTTATAAGGGTTTGCAGCAACATGATGAGTGATCAGCTCTTAGTAAACTATCCAAACTATCCAGTATCCCACTTAAGCAGGTTATTTCATTTAAATCTAGATTTACTTGTGCTTTTTTTTTTTTCCTTTTATCAATTTTTTAAATTATTTTTATTGGATAAAAATAATCAATGAGGTGTTGAGTGGTTACAGAAAGATGAAAAATATGCAGAAAGGACATGGTTTGTTTGTACCCTGTTGGTAAAAACATAAGCATAATGTTCAGAAATTCTACCGGGTAATGGTTATGTGATTAACTATACTAAAATTACTTCATTGCACAACACATCAGCTTAAGTTCAGTTAAATGTCGAAAATCAAATGTGGAAGTTGATAATATACACACATGGAATTCATACTACAAAGCATTTTTTATTTTTCATTTTAATAGTATAGAGGTCACTGGCCTAAACAGGCCAACTTTGATTTTATCAAACAAAATTACTTCTTTTTTTTTTTTTTTAATTATTACTTAAAAATATAAAAACAATACAAATTGATATTCTATTCCATAAATTATTTTGAAGAAAGACAAAAAAATGTTGAACCTTACCGTAAACTAAATAATTGCGTTACACTTTGAATTCCATTGGTCAAATATAGTAATTTGTGAAATAAATTCCTCATAATCAATGCCAAATTATTTATTTAGGGGTATTTTGAATTGAAAAGTATTCATCTGTAAACTCAGTATTTATTTGAAATATTGTTTCTTGTCGGTTTGTTATTTTTTCTAAAATTATCTCCTGGGCTTGAAAATGTTTATGAATTTTATCGAAACTCTAACTATAATTCGAAAGAGTTTGTTTTACTTTTTTTTTTCTTTTTACTATTTACAGATCATATATTGTTGTTAATGTGAGGAATATTTCCTACACTACATGTTCTAAAATGTGCACCAAATTTGCTGGTTTTTCCACTATTTTGGAGATGATAGATTAGTGTAGTGAAGACTAGGGTAATGGCAGGTAAATTACAGCCTCCCACAAATGTTAAATTGTATTTTTCAAATAACAATTGACTTATAAGAAGAAATTCTTTAATACTGCCAATGTTTCGACCTGCCTTGCAGGTCTTCTTCAGGGCCACCGAACCACACTTGTGAGGAGATGGTCGATGACTGGTGGTTTGGTGGCCCTGAAGAAGACCTGCAAGGCGTATTAAAGGAAGAGGTATTAAAGGATTTCTTCTTAGATGTGGTGTTCCTCTTTGACTGCATACCTGATCAAACAATCAACTTATGTGACCGAAAATTAATATTTTTGCATAACTGTATTCAATTAACTTATGGCTAAGTGGCTATAACATATATATATATATATATATATATATATATATATATATATATATATATATATATATAATATTTTTTTTTTTTAATTAAATAATTTGCCAGATAGTTTTGTTTAATTCTAAAATACTTGAAAACTCAATTCTTCCAACAGCTTTGTCCAACATTCAAAAACTTCCTTTTCTGAGGTCAAATTATTTCTAAAGTTTATAATGAAACCTTCAAGTGTGTTACTTAGACTTACTTCATGGTCATTCCTTTCATATTGTGGTTTTACTTCTGAGTTAAGATTCCCTCCATCCTCCTGATAATTAGCAGTTTAACTAAAGTATTCTTTCTATCTATTTTCTACACTGCAATGCAAGAAAACCATCTTTCCATCTGAATCGTTGGGCTGTTATCCATAAAATCTGATTTTATTCTTCACTTGATGGTATAGATGGATCAATACTATTAGGTCTATTGGAATTATTTTATTTGAAAACTAGTTTTGATTATTAAACATTCATCATCAGCTCTAAAACATACAAAATTTTCAAAACATCAGCCCTATATTACATGGATTATATATACTAAAGTTTTCAAAAATATAAGACAAGAAATAAAATATATTGGTACTCACCTGAGGAGGTCCAGGTAAGTTTAATTTTTGGGTTTTTCCTATGACTAATTGGATTTTTCTATTCCTATTGGAAACAAATTTGAAATGGGACTATTGGATGTGTTTACCTGGTCATTTGAACAAAAATTTGAATTGGTTTTGAATGATTTTATTATTTCTAATGATTCATAAATATTTAATTTTTGGCTATTTTCTACTTGATGTATTAGTTTCACTCCCAAGTCCTTTTTTTGAATTTATGGTTATTTTCTATTAGTTCCTATTAGTTTCTTTTAATGCATATCTTTTCTTTTACCTCAATACCTTTTTAACTTTCTTACCCTGTTGGTTTGCTCTATCAGCTATTACCTATCTTAAATGATTCCATTCCTCATTCATATTTCTTCCTCCAAACAGTTGGTTTGTTTCATAGAAAGTTTTGAGTATCTTTCTGGAAAACACCCTTAATACTTCCAATTTTAACTTGTAATTTTTCATCAAAAACATTTTTTTATATTCTTGCTTGACCTTGGTTACTACCAGAAAATGATTTGAATTGATGTCTGTGGAACCTGAGGAATAAAACAGATCTGAGAAGACAATTGCCAGTGTTCAGTGCTGGTCTAACTTTTGGCGGGAGATTTATAATAGTGAACTGTTACCCAAAATCGTTAAACTTAGTATGATTTGCCTTGCCTGATTTCCTTTGTATTTTATATTTATTAACTTTAAAAATATTTTCTTTCTAGTCCAAATGTTATTATATAGAAATTCTGTCAATTATTAACTATCTTCTCGCTCTCCTTCAAGATTAGTTGTGGTTTAAAGTTTACATATTTAGTTACTGTAGGAAATTTTACAAACCTTGGTTTTATGATTTTCTTTTATTTAAATCAAGATAAAGTTTATGTAAATAAATAAATATAGAATATAAAGTCGTTAAAGAATTTCTGTTGATGTTATTTCCTGTGGTGTGAAAAAAAAAAAAAACACCTACACAAAAAGAAAACCTTATTTAATGTCAAATAGTAATAATTTTTTTCAAAATTATTGATATAATTTCATCTTTCATTTTTATGCAGTTAAATATTTCATCACTTTAACTAGGCATGCCTTGAGGCAAACCTCTATGTGTGTATGGAGAATTCCGTTGAGGTATTCCTGCAGGTCTGGTGCCTGGAGACCCGAAAAAGCAATACACAATCTCATTCGTTTTTCCTCAAGGCCGATCAATAATCTGTGTGGAGAGGAGGTATGGGAGATAGGCCTTGAGGCATTTCGTTATTTAGTTCTAGAAGCATTTGTTTAGATCTGGCAGGATCTGAAGATTTTTGGCGGCCGAAGGAAATGCTTGGCCACTCTCCTTCTTAACAAATTATTTTTTGTCCTTAAGGATACTATTTTAATATGGTGGAAGGCCATCTTTTCCCACATA
Organism: Euschistus heros; assembly: GCA_003667255.2. Taxonomy (NCBI): domain Eukaryota; kingdom Metazoa; phylum Arthropoda; class Insecta; order Hemiptera; family Pentatomidae; genus Euschistus; species Euschistus heros. The sequence continues at coordinate 3,741,868 of RCWM02000020.1, forward strand.
CATATTATTAGAATTGATGAATTAATTGCCACTTCTATTAGAATTATTTTATTATTAGGAGCCATGTAGGTTAAATTTTTGGAGTTTACCTTGGGATTTCCTCTATGAATCATTGGATTTTTCCGTTCCAATAATAAATTTAAAATGAGGCTATTGGAAATGTTTATCTGGTCATTTAAACAAAAATATGGATCAGTTTTAAATTATTTTATTATTTCTTATGATTTATAAAAATTTGATTTTAGGCTATTTTTTACTTGAGTCTTTATTTTCATTTAGATGGATAGCGAAATTGGAATTTTGGGTCTTATTATTGTATGCTCTTATAAGTTCTTTTACTCTTTGATTTACCGACCGTCCAGTTTTTCCTATGTATTTAGCTTCACAGTCATTACATTTTAGTTTGTATACGCTTTTTTTGAAATGGTCTATTTTGTCTTTTGTTGAAGGGAAATAAGATGACAATGGTTTATCTATTTTAAATGTAGGGTTTTAACCTATTTTTTAAAATTCCTTTCCGACTTTGGTGGATATTAGGCTGTAATATGGTATTAAAATATATGTTTCTTCGGAGTAGCTTTATTCTCTGGGGTTGTTAAGTATATATTATTCATAGTTTTTTTTGTTTTTTTTTAGTATTGTCTAGCATGCTGTATCCATTATTGCTGACTATAGTTTGGTTTGGATTTCTTTATTATAATTTTATTCATTTAATGGTATGTTTAAAAGGCGGTAAGTAATGCTATTAAAGGCTGCAAGTTTATGTGTTAATGGTCTCCTGGCATTATTGTGTATAACCACATCTGTACGTGTGGGTTTTCTTTATAGAATAGAATAGAATGCTGTTTATTTTTTATAGATATTTCTATGTATAAAAAATTTAAAGTTTTGTTGTTCTTCTATTATGAATTTAATTGATGGGTGAATTTTATTTATTTCATTAAAAAAGCTATTGATTTGCCTGTTCATCCCAGACCATAGGCATATTATATCATCAACATGCCGATACCCGTACCTATATCATGTGTTGAGGCAATTTTGAATTTTCTGAGTGAAGGATTTTTCATTCCAATTTGCTCATATTTCTGCCAGAAGGAGTGAAAGAGGGGACCCCATAGGTAAGTCTTCTTCCTGTTTATAGAATTTATTGTCGAATTGGAAGTAATTATGTTTTATACAAACTGTTATTAAATTGTAAAAATCTAATTTTGCTAATGATCATAGATTGGACCGAAAGATAAGTTCTTCTAAAATTTCTATAGTTCCTAAAGGTGGGATACTAGTGAACAGATTTGTGACATCAAATGGGATATCTTAAAAACCATTGAATCCTGGAATATTTCAAAATAGTATCCCTAAGGACGAAAACTAGTATATATGTGATCCAAAGATGTCCTGCCATCTTAAAATAGTATCCTTAAGGACAAAAACTTGTGTGTGTGGACCAAGTATGTCCTTCTGCCATCTTAAATATTATCCTTAAGGAAGAATACTATTAAAATTGTTAAATCTTGTAGAAAAAAAAAATATAGAACCCTTAAGGACAACAACTAATTCTAAGTGGGGAAGGAGAGTGGCTAAGAATGTCCTTCGGCCACAAAAAAATTGCCAGATCCAGGCAGACCTGAAAAACAGTAATAATAATACTAATATTTAAAAATAGTAACCTTAAGGATAACAATGGCAGAATATCCTTCTTAAAAACTGCCAGTTATAACTTAAAAACTGTTAAATGCTGGAATATTTCAACATATTACCCTTAAGGATGAAAACTATTAAAATTGATAAATCTTGAAAAAAAAAAATAGTATCCTTTAGTACAAAAACTAATTCTTAGTAAAGAAGGAGAGTGGCCAAGGATGTCCTTCGGCCATCAAAAGTCGTCAGATCCTGGCAGATCTGAAAAACAGTATCCTTATAGCATATATCCTTTCGTCATCCTAAAAAAAAGTCAAATCCTGAAATATTTCAAAATATTATCCTTAAGGACAACAATGGTGGAATATCCTTTGGATAACTTAAAAACTGTTAAATCCTGGAATATTTCAAAATATTATCCTTAAGGATTAAACTATTAAACTCATAAAAAAAAAGAAAAAAAATAGTATTAGAAAACTAATTCTAAGTAAAGAAGGAGAGTGGCCAAGGATGTCCTTTGACCGCCAAAAATTTTCAGATCCTTTTGTCCGGAGGAGGGAGGAAGGGTACTATTTTGAAATATTCCAGGATTTTAAGATGGCAGAAGATGACTGAAAGGTTAATCATATCGAATACCTTCATCACTTCAAAAAATACTATAAACTGATTGTGGTGCCCCTCCACAGTCCGATTGGCCTTAAGGCAAAAGAATGAGATTTTGGTATTGCTTTTTCGGGTATCCAGGCATCTGACCTGCAGGAATACCTCAACAGAATTACACACATAGAGGTCTGGCACCTTAAGACATGTCTTCTCTTTTTCGGTTTTGTGTGGAGCCACCTTGAAATCCAATATGTTGTTGTGTATCCTCTCATCCTAATTACCTCATAAATCCTTTTTCGCATTAATTTCACTATTTTTTTTTTTTTTTATTTAAACTGAAGAAATTTCACACCTCTCTTTAATTATATTGTCTTTTAACTTTTATGTCATATTTTTTCAAATTGTTCTTCAATGTGGCCCATAAATTCTAGATGGGATTGAGATCTTATGATTATGGGGGCATAGTCGTAACTGTAGGACAACTGTATAGAAGCTATTTCCTGGTTTTAAGTGCCTTATACTTTAGATCGTTGAAAACATTTTTCCAAAAATCTTAGTGGTCATTTTGGTACAAATTAGCCAGGTGGCAGAACCTTGTTTAACATACAGCAAGGGTTACAGAAAGCACTTGTATAATGTACACATTATAACTTATTGATAAATTAAAAACTAATTTTATAAAAATGAAAAAAAAAGAAAAAAGTTTTCTCCCATACTTTATTTTATTATAATAATTCTTCAAAAGATAAGTAATAAATGCAAATGTTGATGAATAAAAAATATTAATGAAATATTTTATTGAAGTTATAATTACTTAAATATTGTACTCTCTTGTTATTTTTATGATATTAATATTAATTATAATTTTTGATTTATACAAAACAATAAGTATGAATAAGGCTTAAAGTAATCTTAATTAAAATTAAGATTTGATTAAGTATGTCCAGGATTTTCAGATTTTTAGACACAGGGGGAGTTGTTAGCCTTGCTTCATTACTACGCACAGCTTGTTTTTTTGTTTTTTTACCCTTTACTTTTATTAATATAGATCTTGTCCCTTGCAGCTCAATAGTTCATATCTATTGATGCCCAAGGTATATGATCTATTTGGTTCTATCTGTCATGTTAACTAATTATATTCTAATTAGTGGCAAAAATGTTATGAATAATTAATAATTTTGGTGAATATATTTTATTTAATCTTATGATTTCAAAAATATGAAACTATGAATTTGTATTCTGTACACTTGATCTATTCATGGGTCAGCACACAATGTACATTATTTAACTTATTCCTGACTATTTATAGTATATGGAACTTATCATTAGTGCTAAGGTCTAATTTGGCATCAAAGGTCCTTACCTACCTAGTTCTTTTCAGGTCTTTCATCATAACTCCCAATTGCACCAGCCTTCTCACTTCTCTCAATCTTAAAAAGATCTCATTTCCCCGGTCCATCTGAAATAGGGCATGACCCCTGCATGTAACCTTTGAATTCTTCTGTTGGATTTTGAATCCTTTAAAAACTTAAGGGAACTTTAAAGCCTAAGCTGGTCATGTCAGCACTGTCCTACTGAGGTTATACCCTGATTGGGTGATTACCAGCACTTAGAGCATTGCTAATCCTTATAAGATTTCCAATATAATAATAATTATTTGTTTGTTATCTGGTTGTAATCCAAATACAATCAAATTGACCTACAGATTGTGAGAAACAAAAATCTAGAAACATAGTAAATAAATTTTATTTAACATAGTTAAGCATAATGAATTTAATATAACTAACTATACAGAAAATGTTTGCATTAGAATATCCAATAAAATTTTGCATAATACAATTCAAACCCATTTTAATCCTTGTTGCTAAGCTTGTTCACTAATTTGCATAATATTTATTATTATATCTACAAGTAAATCCTTTTGTGTTAAATCACTTTAGTACAGCTGACCCTATGTGTTAATTAAGCTAATACATTGATTTCTAAATTTTACAAAAAAATAAAATTAAAATAAAAATATACAAGCAATTTAGAACACAATAACAATATACACAACTTAATGTCCAGGACAGATAATGTCCTAAAATTACAAAATTAAACTTATATTACATTTCTTAAAATAAGTTGGTTTAGTTCCATTTTTTTCTTTGTTCATTACTATATCTATAATATCAAATCCATTTGATCTTCATGAATACATCTTTTCAACTTATCTTTATTTTTTATTTACAGACTCATCTTTACATGAATAGCTTACATATTCATTAAAACCAACAGACATTGACTATTCTTATATTCTTGTTCATTCATATATTTCAAGTTACCGTTTCATATTATCTTTAAAAAATAACAAGATATACCAATAGTAATTTTCTTGGTTTCTTAGATTACCTAATTAGAATCTTCTTAATTTCTAATATAAAAAAATATTCATCTCAATACGTGCCAAAAATATGTCGGATTGTCTGTATTTACTTTTTAAAATAGTCAAGATTCGCATTGTAGACCTCACCTTAAAATATTCTTCATAATAATGAGTCTTATTTCCAATTAATAGGATATTTAATTTAATTTTAACTAAAGATTTTTATTTTACAATGGCGCTTTTTGTGAATTAATAGTTAATCAAAGACTTATTTTATCATCATATGATACTTTTACTCCGACCATTTGTAGTTAAAGAATTAGCTTACCTGGGTGTTTTTAACTCAGTAAATTAGTTATGTTAAGTTAATTATAGCTCAGTCCTTTAATTATAAACTTAAAGAATGATAGTGACGTTTTCACCTAGGATTTATTAGTAAGTAGAAGTTATTGGGGTAGTCCTTTATTATTCTTATGTATAGGATTTGCACTCTTTCTATTTTTTTATAGTTGGAGTCATAGGTTTAGCTCCATATAGGAGAGGCGTATGTCAGTAATGGTCATATGACTGATTTATACTGTATAATTTTGTTTTTAATCAATCCTGTATCCCCTGGTGTTATCACTCTCTTATGCTATGTGATTATGTTTTATATTTCACCTAATTTTTCTATTCCAATTATATTTACAGGTTGGAATGAAAATTTTAATGTTAAAATCAAACTGGAATAATCCATGGCTACAAAGCCTATTGATTTTTTAGTACCATGTGGCTCCACTACACTACTAGCGCTACCTGGTAGATAGTTTTCAAACCAGACCTCTTTATAATTTTAGTTGTCTTTATGATTCTTTTGTTCATTTCAAATTCTGCTATTATTTTAATATATCGTTTTTAATTGCTTTATTTTGTCATTATTTGCCGTAAATAATTTTAATTTATTTTTATATCCGTCCTCATTTAAGAATTGCAATCCATCCTTTGGTGTGTTACTTCTTGTAAATCTTTCTATTCATTAGTGAATAATCACGTCAGGTTTAGAAATCCTAAGCATACTTACCTGGCGTGGGGGTTACCGTGATCAACAAGGCGGTTCCCCCAGGGTGAGGCTCTTCCATTGCACTTCGGTTGGGCTGACCCCTGCGAATACCCCAAATGTGGGTATCTCGGGCGCGTAATTTTTGTTAGTCGGGACTGCGTTCGCGCTGTCCCGGATAAATATCAATCACACAGTAGTAATACTATACTCTTAAGAAATAGTAATGTCTAGCGATGGGTCGTTCCACTAATATCAGTGAACCGTTCCTATCGTTTCGTTACATGACGGGAATACGGATAATATATTCGTTACGTTACCCTATTCGTTCCAAGAAAATTTTAGAAATAAATCTAGACCACCTTTTCAAAATTTTCTGACACCACAACCAGTACTGTGCCAGAGCAACAACACTAAACATATTAGAGAACTGAGTAAAGTTCATAAAAAAAACATGCCATAAACGTCTTTCATCACCTGCGCCTAGTATACTGGAAATTTCATGATTATTCGCCTTTTATAATACGATTTTAATGACATTGTTCTGTAAACCTTCAGAATTATATTGAAAAATAAGGATTTAGCCCCAACATCGTCTTGTAGGTTTATGGATACTATAAAACAATATATTTTGTCGACTGTTAAACGTATTAATTTAAAGTGTTAAATTTTATTGACAAGTGCAGAAATTTTTTTTACAACCGTAAGCATTATTTACATCGACTTAAATATTTCAACAAAATATATTAATTTAGGCTTTTTATATTAATTTTACAACAAAGTGCAAGGTCATTTGTTATATTGCATTTAATTAATCAATGCTTACAATTTTGCAAAAAAAAAAAAAAAAAAAAAAAAAAATTTTACAATAACACTTTTAATACTTTCTGGTACTCTGATAATACTGATACTCAGTGATCACATTAATCCCTAAAATTATTTTCCTTACGTTGGAAAATAGGCAAGGACTGAAGAGCGAATGGAAAAGTGCTGTCACGAACAGAACGAAGACAGGATGGATCGAGGAACGAAGAAAGAATGAGACCGAACTTACGAAAAAATACCGAGACCGATGTAACGGTAAAATACCAATGGAACGGAAAAATCCGGGGCCTTGTAACGGTACCAATCGTTCCTACCATGGGAACGTTCCTCGTCAACTTCAGTCCATCTTCAATTATGGAAGAGTTAGGGTAGGATGACGTTATATATTGGTTAGTGTACTAAATATGTTTTGAATGAATTTGATGTATTCAGTGTTGTCAGATGTAGGGATTTATCCCGACTGTAGGGGGATTTATTTACTTTAGGAGAGGGGGGAATCTAAAAAAAAATCGTGTTTGTATGGATGTTGCTTTTCAAAATGAAAATTTGGTCCAATCACTGAAGGATTATATAGTGCGTTTTCTGTAATCCAAGGTTTTTTTTCTTAGGAAACGTGGGGGAACGCCCAATGGGTTTAATAAATTTTAACCCGCCTAGGTGGAATTCGAACCTACGACTTTCCGTACTGAACGCGCTAACAAGATCTTTTGTCTTCGGTTGGAGTGAGTTATTTTCGGAAGTTTAGGAGAAGACATACAGATAGTTAACTAATGATGTATCTTGGTAGACACTGCGCGAGGGAATGGGTAATAGAATGATGGTAGGGAGAAGGGAAATAAGAAAAGTAAAGTATATTTCAAGTATTTGAGCGAAACGAGAACGAGAAATTAATGCGATTTAACAATTCCAAGAGAAGCAAATGCGATCGCAAGTTAGGGAAGAATCAGCTCCTAGACAAACAAACTCATTCATCAGATGGAAAAAAAATTAAGAGTTCTTATAATTGTTATTCGGTTTTTGTTTATAATTGATTTGTTTGTTTGCTCAAAAGCATAAAAAAAATTCAAATGTCTATGCTGAAATGCCAGATATGAAGAAGTTCAAAATATTAAAAGAAAAGTTAACAGCATGTGGAAATATGCGTTTATGAAAAATATGCATAATAATGCCTATTTATGGCATACCATGCACAGATACTGAAAAATAAATAAATAACTATAATTGATTCCAAATGCCTCAAAACATAAACATTTTGATGATATTAGATGTTGGCTAAGAGAAATATGCAAATGCACATATTTCACAGTGTTTGTGATAGCAAATGTAAAATGGCTTGTCCTTTTATATAATACAAGCATCCCCTGCCACGGCTACGCCCGCTCTTATTGTTAAAGAACTTGAATAATTTTAACTAATAATTGAAGTTTTATTTATTTGTCGATAAAAATCATTTACAGTAGCATCCGATCAATAAACATTATTTCCTCAACGAAATTATCACCCACAGAAGTAATTTTTAACTTGGTTAAAATTGCACTGATTAGGTGGTTGAAGATTACATAAAAGCATAATTAGACTTCCAATTTTTTAACTATAATGTATGAGTTGCTAATCCAGATGGACAGAGACTGTTAAGAAACTTGCATATAATGAGTTGCATCATCAGTGCTTACAATAAAAGGCCCATGAATCATATTTTTATACAAAATATAAGAAAGCAAAAGGTCGACATCTTTATTTCGTGATAATTGTTGTTCATAATTTTATTGATTTCATCTAGTTGGATTTTAATTTCTAGCCATAAAATTTATTGAGTGTAGCAAACCTCGTTTCTGCCCCTCAACATTGTACATTTAAATTTTTATCACTGTAAACTTTACTGTTGGAAACCTTTCTAAGACTATGAAAATAATGTAGTTAAAATTTAATACAGATAGGTTCAATAGTTTTACTATTGCAAAATCTGCGGCAGTATGGTGATAGCCAAATATCGCTCGTTTTAAATTTCACTGGGATCCTTACGTCACAAAACATATTTATAGCTTTTTTTTTAATAACAATTTAATTGAATTAAGCAAATTTTGTTATCAATTTTTAGCTCTATAAAACACCATATCTTAGTTAACCTCTCTTGAATAGCGATCGCCACGTATCGGTCAATTTTCAAACTTCACTGCCCACCATATATTTATCCCTTTTTAAACAAAAGTTAAATTTTATTATTCCTAAACCTTCCTTGAACTATGAAGACTATGTAGTTAATATTTGGTACTGATTGGTTTAGTAGTTTTCGTGGTTAGTGATCACAAACGAAGAATGGCTTGTCCTTTTATATAATAGTATAGATTATAGATAAAATATTAAATCAATGTTGAATTAGTAATATTCTTTTTAATTCAGAATTTATATAATATTAAAAGAAAATCCATGATGAAAGTTAGGTTAGTAATTTCTGCTATATTTTCTTACATAGGGAAGTGGAAATTAGATTTCTTTTTAGATAGGTGTTAAGTCACTCGAAAGAATTGGTGATAGCACAAGGTTCGTTTCTCCTACATATCGATCATCCATATTCTGACCATGAGTCTTTCGTTATCCGTCTTTCACTTATAAGATTTCGCTTAATATAACTTAAATGATTGGTAACGGTTGGTATAAGAGGCGCCACCTAACTAGCTTGACCCGCGCTACACCGACCAATTCGATCCTTACGCTTCACTTCGAGTTAACATTTATCGATAAAATTTCAGTATGCATATTTTGTGAATGGATTCTTTGTCATCCATAATACTTATTGTCCTAAAGTGAGACATATTGTATAATGTAAATAAGTGAAACAGAAGTTTACTAAATGAGTTTCATAAAGGATTAAGTGTTTTATTAATTCATGTTTTCTTATTTCCTCTTATCTAATGTGTAAAAGTGTTACAAAACTTAAGAACATTAATTTGTACATGGATTTGGTGTTTTATATATTTTTATTTGTTGTATCAATCTAAGTGAAAAAATTTCAGTATGCATATTTTGTGAATGGATTCTTTGTCATCCATAATACTTATTTTCCTAAAGTGAGACAGATTGTATTATTAACTCAATAAAACATACCGATCTAAAAATAAATGTGAGAAAGTACATATATCATAGGTTTCATATGTTCTTATTTCCACTTCCCTTGAGAAAATATACCTTGCAGAAATTAACATCATAACTTTCAACAAGGATTCTGTCTTATATTATATAATCCCTTATCACATGGAGGATAGACAATGTGAAAATAATCACAGATTAAGAGGTAAATGACATAATATATATAATTGTAAAACTATTGGTGTAATGATATAGATAATGTATTTTAAAAAAATTTTAGAAGCCTGATGATGGAGCATTTTCCCCGAAACATGTAGCTACAAATGTTAAATAAATAGGAATTATGTCAAATAAATACTTAAGGATTCTGTCTTTTTAAATATTTATAATTTGTTAGTTACACTTCCCTCACATGACAAAGTTTATCAAGAAATAACATTACTGGTGGTTTAGCATTATATTAATATTTATTCAAAATTGATTTAGTGTCTTATATTTTGACATTTTCTTATTTCCACTTCATTCTTTTCTTAATTCTCATTTAATATCATAAGGTAAACAGAAGTTAATATTACTTTGAACAGGGATTTAAAGTTTCTCCGTAAATAAAGGAGAATAACCTTTCCCCTCGAACAGTAGCGACTAAAACACCGAAATAAATGGGAAGACGGTAAGAATCGTTAAAAGGTATTCTAAAGCCGATCGTTATGATGATTTTCTATTTTAAACAACCTTTCCAACATTTGACGCGCCTGATTGGCAACTAAATACGTTTTAACTCGTGCATTAATTAACATGTGAGTATAAATTTTGACGCGCCTGAACTGCAACCTAAAACGTTTTGAAGGGTGCAATTAATAATAATGTGACTATTAATCTTAATTCTTATGTAATTAGTTTGTTTAGAATACCAATAATTAAAAATAATACATTAGTTGTTACGCTAGTGTTGAATATTTGCAGGGGACAGCGCGAACGCAGTCCCGACTATCAAAAATTACGCGTTCGAGATACCCACATTAGGGGTATTCGCAGGGGTCAGCCCAACCGAAGTGCAATGGAAGAGCCTCTCCCAGGAGGAACCGCCTTCCTGATCACGGTAGCCCCAACGCCAAGTAAGTATGCTTTTGCATACTATCATCGAAATAGTCTTACGAAGTGCTAAATTTTCAATTCCGAGAAGCGACCGCTCTTGAAAACTGTAAACTTAACTCTGATACTTATATATTATTTAATTTATACATATATCAATGAGAGATGACGAAAACAAAATCAGTTTGTCATGTCATTTTTCTATCAGTAACAATAAGCTGACGATAGTTTTTCTTTCTTTATCTTACTTCAATCGGAATATATCGTTAGTTCTAAAATTCTCTACCAGAGTCGCTGACAACTATCCAGTCCCATTCTGTTGGATAAACTTTACACTAAATCAATATTTACTTTGCGTAGCTTTTTTTTTTTTTCTATAATATTCAAATGTAAAATGAATGAAATAAATATATAGAATGAATGCTTATTATTCTAGGCCGAAGACCTATCTCTAAGAATAATAGGTACCTCATTTTTTTATTTTGATATAAATGGAAACCTATTTTGTCTAAACAAATGTCTTTCAGATTCTGTTGCAAAATGACATTGTTTTGTGGTTTTATAATTTAAATAATTATTAACTAATAGCGGTATTTTAAACCGCTCAATTACAAATTAAATAAAAATGTTAAAATATAATCGAATGAAACTATCACTGAATTGATTAAAATGATAAATTATAATACGTTAAAAAATATATATTTACTTAAGATATTAATTGTTTTCTTTTATATCTCTATTCAAATTTTTCATTTGCACCAATCAAAGCTATAATTTACAATTAGGAAATTTCCTCTTGGTAACATTACATTAAAAATGACAGGTAAGATATAAGGAAACTGTTTACCTAAATTTGAATCCAGAAATAGATATTATGTTGTTTTATTTGTCATATTAAATTATGTTGAAATATCGTTTTTCATCTTTATTTCAAAATTCAATCTTCATTTTAAAAGGTTGATAACTTTTGTTTTTAAAGATATTAAAGTTTGTTTATTTATTTTTTTTATCTGACTTTTAAACTAGTTCCTTACAGAATTAAGGTCCAAGGATTAATTACATCTTTACTGACTTATAATTAAAAAGTTTATTATGTTCGTTTAAAAATTAGAATATGCTTGATCACTGAAAAATTATTTATTTATTTCATTTAATTTTTTTTTTTTTAACAGGAATGTTTAAACCTTGATTTGACAGTAATTTGGCCAACCAAGAAGAATACATAAGATGGTTAAGATGCCATATTACTTTTTGTAATAAAATTATAGTTTATTCAATTGTATTGTGAAACATTTTATTGTTAGTTTGGTATAATTTATAACAAGAATTAAAGAAACATTGCAGAGTAGCTTTGCTGGAAAAGAATAAAAACGCGAAAGCATTTGTGATTAATGTTTTATTACACTAATTTTTGGACCTATGAAAAAATTTATAACAGCCATTAAACACATCTCCAATGTTGTGTTCTCGGAGTGGTCTCAAATTAGTGAAATTTCAATTTTAATGCATGCTGGCATGAGCTGTGAATTTCTATTTTGTGTTTGACAGAACGGGTTTTATTTTGAAAGTTGGTCCAATAATTAATTATTCTGTAACTTTTTCCTATTTATCAAGTTTTCATAATTCTTTAATTTATTATACATTTTATGTATAAAATATCTATTTAATAAAGTGCTGTTTCGAAATTATTGTATGTTTTAGAACTTATGAAGAATGTTTAACATTTGAAACTAGTTTTCAAATAAAAAGAATTCTAATACTAATAAGTGACAAACAAGTCATCAATCTTAATAGATCCTTCTATATCATCATGCATTCCTCAAGTGACAAATATAAAGGACTCACAAAATAAAATTCACGGAAAACTGCGAGTGTGTACATAACCTAAACAGTCTATGTGATAATGGCCAAATAAGTAAAGATGCTTTAAAACATACACTTAATAAGAAAAACATATTTTTTGAAAGAAATGGACTTAGCGGGATTTGATTCTGAATGATTCAATTATAAACAAAGTCGATGTAAAATTAAAATTTGGTATGTCTGCTAATTAATGAGCTAGCCAAAGTAGCATCGTTTGGCTGCTGCTTTTCTCCATATTATTTAATGTGTAGTTTCAATCTTGATACCCCAGATATGAGAATCACTTGATCTACTCAAGCATGGAAATTATTAGGTTTTGGGGATTCACTTCTTTACTTAAACAAACACATTATATGTATAAAATTTGCAAACCTTATAAAGTGCTTTTGGTCTTTTTAGAAGGAAAAAATATTAAAAATCAAATGCAATTGTTTTTTTTAATAGCTTCAAGGCCTGACAGTCAATTAGAAAAAAAAGGCTGCACTTATGAGATCAAACTTCAAAAACATCTGAGTGTTAAATACTGACAATAGTCTTGCCATGGGTCAATAAAAAATATTTAAACATTTGAAACTGACCGGCTGAGGGAAATTAAAATTACTTTGGATTACTTAATTTACTTACTTTTTTCTTGACATACTTTTTCAATCCACCTTAAAATATTTGAATTTATGTTTTGGCCAATTCAGGACATAATTAAAATACAAATTTTCTTCTTTTTTTTTTACTTGAATTTTTTTATCCGCACCTGTTAAACAATAAATTAACCATCAGCGGATGGTTTGATCCATAAATAATAATAGAAGACGTGTCAGGCACGAGGAAGGGCTTTACCCAGTAGTTACTCTTCAGGATTTTGGTTTATTTTTAGAGATCATAAGAGCAGATCTCTCATCCTTTTCAGTCGCCTTGTTTTTTTAGGCATGTTTGTTTACAGTCACATATAAACATTTATAGTCCCAACATCCTGACAGCTACTGGTGCAGACGATTCTGCAATCATAACTAGAAATCAAAATCCTGTCTAGGCTTTACTAACGATCACCTTTACAAACTACACAATTGATGCAAATTATAGAAGACATTGATTAAACTATAACAAATGTTGACATACAACATTCACACATGAGGCTTGTCCTTCTGTTTCAGCAACACACAAATTCCACAGACTGACATAGCAAAGTATCTAGGATTAACTTTTGATAGAAAAATGCCCTGAGGCCCATAGAAAAAGAAAAATATGCCTTAACTTAAACCAGAGGCTTAAACTAATGTACACACTACTCTAAAGACATTCATGACTAAAACTTAAGACAGAAACTTGCTACTTATACTTACTTATTTAAACTAGTTTCGAGACTTACGCTTCTCATATTTTTGGTATAATAAAAAAGACACATATAGAATAACTTCAGACTTTTCAATCCAAAGTCCATAGATTTATTACAAAAGCACCTTTATATCACACATCAGCATGAACACTGTCACATTTCTAACTTAATCAATTTTGAGTTAGTCCCACTATCCTATTAAGGAAATAAACCCTCTACAATGAAGAAAATGTAATAAGTGTAGTTCCTGACTGTATGGCTGGGGCTCAAAGTTTAATTCACTCTATGTAAGTAACTGTTTATTTCAAAATTATTCCAAATCTTAAAAGTTCTTTTCCCAAAAGATAAGAAATTAGAGTTATGACACTCTTCTAGCTGTCATACGATATGTTAGTAATAGATCTTTACATAATGACTTACATTTACCAACAATTAGCAAATATATCCGTTCTCACAAAATATTTAACATTGTTTGCATTGTTTTAAATTTTAAAATAAATAAATGCCTCAATTTTTTTTTTTTTTTAATTGAATAAATAGGTATTGTATGATTTTTTCTACAATTTTTCATTCAGTGTTTTTTCCTAAATTAGATCATTGCATCACTTCATAAATTCTAATTTTCTGGAATAAAAGTGACCTGTATTGAGCATCTAAAAGTAATCACTTCACTTGTTTGGATACGTCTTTTCTTAATATTTCTTTAGAGAAATTCCAAATAATTAATGTTAATGAGAAAATAAGAGGTTGTAAAAATAATTGTGTTCATTTATTCCTAAATGTTTGTTACGAGTAAATTAATAAATATCAAAGTTAAGTATGTAAGTTATCTAAAATAAAGTTTTAATTTTAATTTAAAAAAAAAAATTGAATCACATTATTAGATTTAAAATCCATTGGAAAAAAAATCATGTTTAATTAAAAGAATTTTTAATTTATTTAAAAAAAAAAAATTCTTTTTTTGATAATTAAGCATGTTCTAGTAGCACTACTAGAAGAATTTGGAATTACTTCAAAAGTATTAATGTAAGTTTTTCATGTTCATTCCAGCATTTTAAAAATTGTTTGGCTTATTTTTGTACACATGGTAATATAAACTGCATTGTTTTAATAGTGTAGTTTCATTTATGTGCCTTTAATGATTTTTTAAAAATATTCTCTTTGGAAAAATCTTAGCTTTGAATTTGTATTCTAGAAATATTAAATATAACAGCTAACTAAAATTTTAAATCAACCCTTGACCAATTTTCGAATAATGATTTATAACATTATTATTAAAATGAAAAAATACACTTTCATTTCATAGAACTAGCCCATCAACTAAAATCTGATATTTATTTATTTTTATTTTTTTATTTTTTTAACTATTGATATTTACAACTGTACATCAAGTAAATTTGAGGAAATGATTATAGTTAATGTTAATTTATTTTTATGTTTTTTTTTTCTTTATTTCTTATATAATTAGTATTTACAATTCACAAAATTATATGCTGTACCAAGAAAATAAACCAGACTCAACTTAAAATATAATACTAATAATCAACTTAAATATATGTGATGTAGTCATAATTTATAATGAAAGAAAAATATACGAAAAAAAAAAACTTTCAACAAATAAACAGAAAAATATAACATCCTAGTAATAAAATAAACAAAAATTGTGACTATACATTCTAAATATCTATATATATATATATATATATATATATATATATATATATATATATATATATATATATATATATATATATATATACATACATACTCACAGACACATATATATATATATACACACACATACATACATTATATATATATTCACACATACATACTCATACATACCTACATACACACATATTTACATACATATGCAATTCTTTATACATATACATACTACAAGCATATTTAAAATAACAATAAATAATTTTAGATTGATTTATTACAATAATAAATGCTTAGTTCTTTTATGTACATATCGCTTTGTACTATTTTTTGTGTAGTTCCCTATATTTTTTATAAGTGGGTTTTTATTGTTTTTACACTTAATAAAAAATTGTTTACATATTTTCTCAATGAACACTTTAATATAAGGTATACACAGTTCTTTGTGTAAAATCTCAATTTTTGTGTAGAATGCATAGTTTCCTGTGATTCTAAGGCATTTGTTTTGGAATACTTGTAGTTTTTTATAATTTGTTTTAGACATAGAACTAAATATAGGGCTTCGTATGTTAAAATAGATCTTAAGCAAGCTTTGTATAATAATAGTTTATTATCTGCGCTTAGTTTTGATTTCCTGTTAAAGTATGGGTATATAGTACACAGAGCCCTGTTTGCTTTATTACACACATAATCAGTGTGTGAAGTAAACGTCAGTCCTTTATCCATCTTGAGTCCTAAATATTTGATCTGTGTGGACCAAGGTACAGGCGTTCTGTTTACAGTCAGTTGGGGAATATTGCTTGGCCGTCTCTTTGTAAATATTATTGCTTGTGTTTTTTCCTGGTTTATTTTAATTTTCCATTTATTGTAAAATCTCTCTATTTTTTTTAGTGCTGTAGTCAGTCTATTAGTGATTGTGTCCGGTCTATAACTTGAAGTATAAATAGCCGTATCATCGGCAAACAGAGATTTTTGTACTTTGAATGAGTTAGGTATGTCATGTAAATACTGTAAAGTGTTGGAGATAAAACCCCGCCCTGAGGGAGACCGGCGGAAAGTTTACGTTCTGTGGAGTAGTGACCATCTATAGATACTTTTATCGTGCGATTTGTTAAATATGATTTTATAAGTGATATTAAATATGGTGGAAAATTGTAAAGCATCAGTTTGAATATTAGCCCGTTATGCCAGATACTGTCAAAAGCTTTTTATGCTATGTTAATTTATACATTTATTTTCATTAAGTTAGGTGTGAGAATAATAAAACAAAATAAATATTCTAAACAAAATTTATTTGGTGCAAAACCAAACATCCTCATTCCCTTCCTCTTCATTTAATTTGTTAGTTTTTAATAGATGATAATAACAATGTTATACAGGAATATATTTAAGCAAATTTAACATGTCTTTATTTTCCTAGCATGATTTAGTTTGACAAGTTAACCATATTTATTAAAAATTAGCAACCCCGTCACAGCTTCGCCCATTCTCATAAGTTACGAACTTAAAATTACACTGATTTGGTGGTTGAAGATCATGTAAAAGTATAATTATACATCCAATTTTTAATTTTAATTTATGAGTTGGTAATCCAGATAGAGTGAGACTACTAAGAAACTCTTTGTGGATAACGGACTGCATTATTAGTGCTTTCAACAAAAGACCCATGAGTTATATTTTAACTCACAATATAGAAAAGCAAAGGATCGGCACTGTACCTTTCATGTAACTTCTCATGGAGCTCGCCACCTATCAGTCAATTGACAAACTTCACTGTTATTCAAATATTATCCCTTTTATATTAACAAATTAATTGAAAATCAGTAGATTTTATTATTGCTAAACCTTTCTTTAAACTAAAGATGATGTGGTTAAAATTTGGCACAGATTGGTTCATTAGTTTTCTCGGTTAGTGATCACAAACAAAAAATGGCTTGTCCTTTTATATAATAGTATAGATAAGTGCCCATATCTTTCTACCGTTTTTAAAAAATCTAATACTAATTTTAACTAATTTATTTACATCAAAAGAACATTATATGAATGTTCTAAAAGGATTTTTTTTCATATCGTGTTAAGCCAATTTATTTTATCTCCTTTTTCACTTCTGTTTATCATCATATATATATATATATATATATATATATATATATATATATATATATATTTCCATTTTTGTTTTAGGAATTGGTATGCTTTATATCTTTATTTATAGCTTAGTAACAGTTCCAAACTATTCTTTTGGTGAGTAAACATTGACAAATTATTTGCGGAATTTTTTTTCGAAGACTAATGAGAGTAATTTTTTTGATCATATTACTGTTTTCATTTGTTACATATCTTTTCTTATTAAAAAATATAGCAAAAGTTTAAAATAATTATTTTATTTTAATTTTATTTTTTTAAATAACTTTGTAATGTGATCTGATCTCTCATGATATTTTCCAGTTAGTGAAACATAAAACATATCAGAGCATTTATTATATTTGACTCTTAACATCAACTATGTGTTATATTTCTCAATTTATCTTGTAATATTAATAGATTTATGTACATACCATTTATATATAGATGTTAGATTGAATAGAGAGAGAAATACTGATGCTGCCCATTTCAAATGGATTGCTACATACTACGTCAATCTAGATAGACATGTGGTAATATTTCAATTTATAAATAAATAAAGAACAAAAAAAAAAGTCTTAGTCATTAATTTAAAATACATAAATCTACATTTTAAAATTACTGATTATAAAATTACAGTTAAAAATATTAAAACGACATTATGAAAAAAAATAAAACTTATAGATAACAATATAAAACATACATAACATTACAATTTTATTAACTAAGACTTTTTACATTATCTTCATATCTACAGATTGTATTTTTGTTATGTTTACTGTTGTCTGCCATAGAAGCCGACAAAAAAAAAATAAAATAGCATTAAATTAATTTATTTTTTATCTCGAGTTTAAAAATTGATATTGACATGATTCTCGCACCAAGATTTTTAGTTTTAATTGCAGACTTAAGGCAAAATACAGTCACTCCATAGATTTTGATTTAGGTTAATTAAATTCTAAAAAAATGATTAGATTTTCAAACAAACTACCTCTATAGATTTTTTTTACACAAAAATTGACGTCACATTCTAATTCAGCACCCTCAAAAACATTAAAAAAAGCTTATTCACCAAAATCAAAAAATATAATTTTTTTCACCCTCTTCGAGGAAAATGAAATTTTTAAACCGATTATTGGTTACATACCTTTAAATCACCATTATTTTTTCACGCAATTTACTGATTGGTATCGCTGGAAAGAGGAGAGTCTCAGCTTTCTTTTGATGTATATAAATGTAAAATTCGATGAACATAAACATATTAAACAAAATGTAAAATCCAAAAAACATTTTGATTTTTAACTTGAGTTTGAAACCAGATAGGATGATGAAACTAAATACATTTCAAGTGTATTACCACCCTATATTTTGTGTAAAAAAATAAAGTTGATACATTAAACCGTCTAAGCGTAATTCATGTTTTTATAAATTTAAACCAAAGTTGCCTAACTATGCTTGGTCAGGCATATTTTGAAGCTTACAAATTTTTATTTTTGTATTTGGATGAAATTTCATATTTGAGCGTTCTTTTGAATGCTGAATTCAAATCCGATGTCGGTTCTTGTGAAAAAAAATATATTTAACGTACTTCACTTGAAAAATTATAGTTTTTACACTGTAAAATGTGTTAGAAAATTTGTTTAGCCCTAGAATTCTATTTCAGTACCCTCAAAACTCAGGAAACGTATGTATATATATATATATATATATATATATATATATATATATATATATATATATATTTTTATATAGATAGATACCAATAAAACAAATAAATATATATATACTACTGAGAACTAATTTGTTACTTTAATTATTTTTAAAGTAATTATAATTATTAATTATTTATTGTAATAATAATTTAATACAACTTAATATTTACATAATATACAGACAAAACCACATATTAGATTTTATTTGATTCTTCAAACCCAGAACACATCTTTAATCTATTTTGTAATCCTTGTTTACTGGGTTCTGTTTGTATATTATGTAAATATTAAAGTGTAAAAATTATATCTCCTAATTAGTATATATATATATATATATATATATATATATATATATATATATATATATATATATATATATATATATATATACATACATACATACATACATTTCCTCAGTTTTGAGGGTGTTAAAATGGAATTCTAAAAAATTTTCTTTTTGGAAAAAAGTTTTCTAACAAATTTAACAGTTTAAAAGCTAAAATTTTTCAAGTGAAGTACGTTCAATATATTTTTTTCACAAGAACCGACATTGGATTCGAATTCAGCATTCAAAAGAACCCTCAAATACGAAATTTCATCCAAATAAAAAAATAAAAATTCGTAAGCTTCAAAAAAGCTCATTCCCGGGTAATAACGAAGCCCCTGATAGGGTGAGTTGGGATAGAGCAAATGAGATAATAACCGGCAAGAGAATTGCATGGGCAATAAACAGCTTCTTACCATATAAAGCAGCTGGAGTAGATGGCATCTTTCCAGCATTGCTGCAGAAAGGGCTATCTGTACTCAAACCACACCTCCTAGAATTACTAAGAGGAAGCCTGGCACTTGGACACATACCAAACAAATGGAAGTTGGCCAAGGTCATCTATATACCAAAACCTGGGAAAGAGAACTATATCAATCCCAAGGCATTTAGGCCCATATGTCTGACATCCTTCCTGATGAAAACCATGGAGAAGGTCTTGGACAGGCACATTAGGGACAACACGCTACTGCTGAGACCATTGCATCACTCGCAGTACGCTTATCAGGCAGGTAAATCCTGTGAGGTGGCCCTTCAACACCTAACATCCAAGATTGAAAAATCATTGGACCAAAAGGAAATAATGGCGGGCATCTTCATAGATATAGAAGGAGCCTTCGACAGAACCCCCCATTTGACAATAAAGAGAGCCCTGGAGGAGAAAATGATCGACCCAATCATCCGCCAGTGGATATGCTCAATGTTAAAGGGGAGGATAATATACTCCGAATTAGGAGATAACAAACTGTGGGCAAAGCCTGCTGGTGGATGCCCACAAGGGGGGGTCTTATCGCCGTTACTCTGGTGCATGGTGGTAGACTCCCTATTGAATAATATTAACAAAGCAGGGTTCTACACACAGGGATATGCGGACGATATCGCTATCCTGGTGGGTGGCAAGCATCAGGCTGCCATATCGGACCTGCTTACTACATGCATGAGGATACTGACGGATTGGTGTGACAACAGGGGTCTGAACATCAATCCGAATAAAGTAGAACTATGCATCTTTACAAATCGCAAGAAGGTGGTCGTTAGACCACCGAAATTAAATGAAATCCAGATTAAGATTAGCACACAGGTTAAGCACCTGGGAATCTATCTGGATAACAAATTAAAATGGGAAAGACACATAGAATATGTGTCGTCCAAAACCTTAAGGAGTCTATGGGCCTGCAAAAGGGCAGTAGGCAAATCCTGGGGTATGAAATCAAAGGTAGTCCACTGGATCTACACTATGGTAATCAGACCCTCAATACTATATGCCACTATGGTGTGGTGGCACAAAGCGGGGCTGGAGAGATCTAAAGCCAAACTAAACAAAGTACAAAGACTGGCATGTCTCCTAATCACAGGAGCCATGAGAACCACTCCAACTGCGGCAATGGAGGTTATACTAAACCTCAGGCCACTACAATTGGAGGTAGAAGCGAGAGCTATGCTCTCTATGTACAAACTTGTTAAGCAAGGATCGCTCTTTGAACCATCTAGAAGAGATGGGCATAAGAAGCTATTAAACAAAATGGAGGGGATAGAGGTGCTTAAAATGAACTCAGACCTCCAGATAAAGAAACACATTGAGATTACCTTCAATGTGGAAATAGACATCGGGAAGCAACACCGAAAATGCAATGGCATCAACTGCTATACCGATGGCTCCCTAACCAAGAAAGGTTCAGGAGCAGGAATTTGGAGAGCAAGCGACAATAAGAGCATATCTCTCCCTCTGGGGAAATACACCTCGGTATTCCAGTCTGAGGTAATGGCAATCTGCTTCTGTGCACAACAACTAATAGAGGATAGGACACGGAACAGAACCATAAAGATTTACTCAGACAGCCAAGCTGCCTTGGGGGCTCTGAGCAATGTCATAACCAGATCTAAGCTGGTTGAGGACTGCAAAACATACCTCAACAAGCTGGCTGAAAACAACAGCATCTGGGTAGAATGGGTTAAAGGCCACTCCAATATTGCAGGGAATGAGAAGGCTGATGAACTGGCCAGACAAGGTTCGGACAGCAAACCTATTGCTCCTGAACCTGTCTGCGGAATAGCCTGGAGCCTTGTGAAAAGTGAAATTGCAAGGCTCTACGACAGAATCGCCTCTCAGAACTGGCAAATGGAACAACTGAGACAGTCAAAACTGTTTCTGGGAGGGCACTGCAAGAAAAGAAGCACACTACTTCTTAATCTTGACAGAGCCAAGCTCAAATACCTGACAGAAATGTATACAGGGCATTGCAGATTAAACAAACATCTCTGCATAATGAAAATCAAGACCTCACCGAGTTGCAGATTCTGCAACAGGGAGGATGAGACGCCTTACCACATTATATGCAAATGCGATATGTTGGCAAGGAGAAGGTTTCTTCACTTTGGGGAAGAAATCATCCTAGATCCTAGTGTGAACATAGACCCCATTAGCATTATAGGGTACATGAAAACACTAGGACTGTACTAATAATGGTACAGGATAAACGGCATAGGCACAATGAGCCACAAGGCTGAGGTGCCATTAAAGCCGGGAGGAAAAAAAAAAAAAAAAAAAAAAAAAAAAAAAGCTTCAAAATATGCCTTAACAAATAAATTGTAGGCAACTTTTGTTTAAATTGATAAAAACATGAATTACGCTTAGATGGTTTAACGTTTCAACTTTATTTTTTTACACAAAATATGCGGTGGTAATAAGTTTGAAATGTATTTGGTTTCATCATCCTATCTGGTTTCAAACTCAAGTTAAAAATCGAAATATTTTTCGGATTTTATAATTTTCTTAATAAGTTTATGTTCATTGAATTTTACATTTATATACATCGAAAGAAAGCTGAGACTCTCCTCTTTCCAGCGATACCAATCAGTGAATTGCGTGACAAAGTAATGGCGATTTAAAGGTTTGTAACCAATAATCGGTTTAAAAATTTCATTTCCTCGAAGAGGGTGAAAAAAAAAATGATATTTTTTGATTTTGGTGAATAAGCGTTTTTTAATGTTTTTGAGGGTGCTGAATTAGAATGTGACATCAATTTTTGTGTAAAAAAAATCTATAGAGGTAGTTTGTTTGAAAATCTAATCATTTTTTTAGAATTTAATTAACCTAAATCAAAATCTATGGAGCGACTGTATTTTTCCTTAAGTCTGCAATTAAAACTAAAAATCTTGGTGCAAGAATCGTGTCGATATCATTTTTTAAACTCGAGATAAAAAATAAATAAATTTAATGCTATTTTATTTTTTTTTCTTGGCTTCTATGGCCCATTGGTCGGAACAGCAAAATACGTGTCTAATATGTTTTGACCAGGAACCTCCAAAAAAATTGCCAACATGATCCTTGAGTGACTGAGTGTGTCCTCCCCTTGTCAGACATGTCTTGGTTTAGAAAAATAATATATAAGAGACCAGTAAACATTTGTTGCCATTTTAAAGCCATCCTATTATTTCTTCTTCTATTTTATTATTTTCTATTTTATTATTTTCTGTTTCAATTGTGCTGATGTGATTGTGATTGGTTCTCTCTTTCAAAACTATATTCCCCAATCACCAAAGATCTGCTTGTTGCACCATTCTTGGAGATACCTAGTACTTGGTTTTGTTTCTGTTAACCCTATATTGGTTGCTGCCTCAAAGGCTGATAAAGTGCTTATAATGTTGTTCCTGACATCATCATATTGTCAGAGTATTGGAGGTGTTATGTCCTTCTGCTATAAATATATCCATCAGTACTTGTTTGCATATCTCTTAAATTTATCATATTAAATAACACTGAGGATAAGGGGTCTTGAATGGTGAAGTCTGCAAACAGTTTTTAACTATGTTATGCCTTAAGGTCACTCTTATCACCCTAATGGGTTTTAGGAGACAACCAAGAATTCAAAGATTTTCGTACTGTGCATTTCTTTTGATGCTGTCATATGCCTTTAAGTAGTCTATGAAGAGGGTGTGTAGGCTATCATTCCATTTATAGCATTTCTCCAGCATGTTCTCTAAATTGTGAAAATATTACCAATTGTGGATCTTTCTGGTCTGAAGCCATACTGATAATCACCAATTAATTTTTCTACCATTATCTTTATCCGATTATTCATTTCTAATAAAATAAGTCTAATAAAACCTTGTAAATTGTATTCAGTAGTGTTACTCCTTGGTAAACATTGTACTCCAATTTTTTACCCTTCTTATGTATTGGTATATTGGTACATTCTCATAAGCATTTACACATTCTCATAGCATGCCAGATCATCATTCTTCAAAATAAGAGACCAGAAAGCCATTATTTTAGAATTTACCTTCTTTTTTTTTCTTTTTTTATTAACTATACATAGTGAAAACTTTGAAAATTCATATTATGTCCAGCCTTTGCCAGAAATAGATTACTGAATATAGGAGTATGGTTAAAAAGAATCAACTCACCAACAGTGAAATGTTGCCACATAAATAACTAATGTCACTCTTTGGATGTGACATTGCTTGGTTTTTTTTACCTTATATCCTCAAATTTCTCTTCACAAATTAAAAGACGGTCAATTATATTCACATAACTAAGTATATTTAATTATTTTGAATGTAATAAATAATTAATTTAATAACTTTTATTACTTGTTTTCTTTAAAATTAATTACAAAATTCAACACTTCTATTTAGATATAATAATAGTATGCATTTTTTCCAGCTAAATCTGGGATTATGGAATATTAAAGCGTTTATCAAATTAATCATCAAGTTTTTAATTTTTAATGTACGACCTTTCTTTATACAATAGTCAAGATCATATCCCCATTTCCAGCCATTGCCTCAAACCACTATCTTTTTCCCAAATAACTGTTAAATACAAACATTACTATACAAATTAATATTTAACAAATATAGATATAATTTTTTTAAATGCATTATAAAAATGCAAAATATGCTTTGCATTCATCAGTACTCTTCTTCCATACAGATCAGTTGTGAAAATGTTTTTTATAATTATTTTCAGTTATTTAGTGTGGGGAACACCTATTTAGTGTGAAATTGGTGTTCCAGGTTTTAAGAAGTAAAAAAATATGAGAATGAAAGCCCATTAAAAAATATAAACAAAGTTAGGACTTTCTTGTATTTGTTTTTCTTTTCTATGAATACTTTTTTAATTTTCTTTATTTGTGACATTAAATTAATTTATATTTTCAAACAATATTAATTCATCTAGCAAACATAAATAATAAATCAAACAAAATTAATAAATGAAATTACACATACATATTAAACCAGTGTAAAGATGTTTTATATTTATTTAGTGCTCTCTCATATTTTGTTAGGTATTTAAAAAAAATTATATTTCTAAATCAAAATTTGAAATAATTCACTGTTTCATAAAATAGTTTTTGGAAATTTAGCTAAATAAAAATTTTTTGCCCATTTATCATAATAAAAAGTATATATTTATGCTAGTCAAATATACAAGGGCAAAATAATTGTTATATTAAAAATTTTTATCTTCATATCTTCTATTGAAAATAAAAACTTGGTAAACTGTAACTTAAACAGTAAAATTAATAATAAAGACTGCGACATGTAAGGTGATATGTAGAATGTATTGTAGGCACTTCAACATGAGGGAGCGATTGTAGCGCACCCTGGTAGAGAAATTTTAAAATCTTTGAATTTTTAAACATACGTAATAGTTTTATTTTCATATCCTTGTTACTTCTGGGAATAGTAGTTGTCTTTTTGTATTGTTTTCATGATTTGTTTAACATTGAAATATGATCTATCCTAATATTAGTTTCAGTATTAGCACTTCTTCCACATTTTTAGTGTTTTTAAAGTAATCAGTGTTAGGAAACATTGTAATTCGTGCGGGCATGACATTCTTACTCTGGTCATGCTTAAGCATACTTACCTGGCGTGGGGGTTACCGTGATCAACAAGGCGGTTCCCCCAGGGTGAGGCTCTTCCATTGCACTTCGGTCGGGCTGACCCCTGCGAATACCCCAAATGTGGGTATCTCGGGCGCGTAATTTTTGTTAGTCGGGACTGCGTTCGCGCTGTCCCGGATAAATATCTATCACTCACTGTTTATAGTAAGAATCTGGTTGTATTTTCGTGGGGCTCATAGTTAACAATTTTTGTCAAGTGTAATTTCCAGTTTATCACTAAACCCTTTAAATGGTACATCCAACGTGGTGTTAAGTTAAATTAATTTCTTTTATAACCGATGCAACTCTGATTCAAATTATAGTCTCATAAGCTTGTAAACGCTATTCGATTCCTTTCTGCAGCCTTCAATTCTCATTACAAATTATGAGTTATGATTTATTCGCCACTTCGATTGGAATTATTTTATGTGAAACCTAGTTTCTAATTTTTAAATAAAAAAAAAAAATCATAACGGTACTTAACATGGATTATGTATAGGTATGCTCTTCGGCATCATAGCCTTTCCTCATCTGTATCCACTTTCTTCTCATCGATTTTACTGTAAGAGCCATTATCATAATCGTGCCCGCAATAATGGATTTTTTTTTTTTTGACGTGAATACATACGTCTTTAAATTTGCTACCATATGGGGGCAATCCAAAAAACCTAACGATAGCAAAATCGGGGGATACAGTTTGGTGTTGTAGTTTCGAATCTATCTTCTGCACCCAAAATTAAATTATACCACTGGATAGCTAAAGGATAAAAGAATTCATTATGATAAGCTAGAACAGTGTTGCATGACGCGCTGTAGAGGGGGAAGCGCCGCAATTTTGAGGCAAACGAATGTCTGTTTCGTTTAGTAAACAGACATTTTATTATCACCATTCGATTGCTCTTGAGAAGCCCTTTCCAACCAGATATGATCTCTGTATTTGGTTTGGGCTTTTCGACGCATATAGGCTGACTTCATATATTTTTGATAATATTTTTTTATTCTAACTCCTTATTATATTCAATCGATAGATTTTGACGACAGCTGACGATTAAAACTTAAACGAACATCGTAGCTTCCCCGAGTCAAAAGTTATACTAATTTCAAATCTCTAAACGCGGCAAAATAACCTCAAAATTGCGGCGCTTCCCCCTCTACAGCGCGTCATGCAACACTGTTCTAGCTTATCATAATGAATTCTTTTATCCTTTAGCTATCCAGTGGTATAATTTAATTTTGGGTGCAGAAGCGATGTTTTTAAAATTTATGTTTTTTAAAATTATAAGCGATTACGAGTCTGATCTTTCTACACCAGTTATGATAGATGAAGCCGATGTCGATGTCTCACAATACCATTCATTGTCAGACTTCATGCTCAGCGAGTTCAATTTGTCTTATATTGAAACTTCTCCAACAACGTTAGGTAATACCTGTATTGATTTAACGCTTACGTGAAATCTCGATGTATCTTGTTTGCCATTTGTGTTGTACTTTTTGTATTACAGAGCTTTAATTAATAAAGTTATATTGTAACACAATAATTATTAGTTTCCTTGCTTTTTTTTCCCAAATAAATAAAAAAAATTATTTTATTTAAAAAATATGACCGTTACATAAACGTATTCACGTACAACACACGGCCGTGTCCATGACACAGCCACACGCCGTTTTTTTTTTGTTTCTCCCGCTTACCTGTGATTCAGTTTTCTGTAGGAGATAGGTATTTTTTTTTAATCAAGTAGCTTAATCCTGCTGACCGCCTATGCTCTTATGTCCTTATTTTTTTTTTTTAACTTTTGTCCAAATTCATTATTTTCTACTAAAACTTTAGCCGATTTCCATTATTGCAAAAAAATTCTTCTTATCCATTATTTTTGGTCTGTAAATTCTTATACAGGTGTCAAGGAGACCTTTGAAAGAAAAGAAGTAATGGAGTGGAGGAGAAAGCAGAAGTTGGTGGAGAATCGCGATTTGTAAATGCAACAACATCCAAATATGTGAAATAAAAGTAGGTTCAAAGGTCTTAAAAAGTGTCGTCAATAGGAACATTTATAGTTAAAAAACGTCAGTAAATTGCCTAGAAAAAAATATGCAAATACATACGAATCCGATCCCTACTTATAAACTTCCATTTCTGTAATTTCAACATATTTTCTTATTTCCTAATTTGAGGTGTAACAGAAAATAACATTAGTTTCAACAAGGATTTAGTGTTGAAAAGTAGACAGAGTCGTAGTCTATGTCATTAACTGATCAAGTAACATTAACATATTATCGTTCCTTCTTGTCCATAAATATTCGATTTTAAGCTATTTTTTTACTTAATGTATAATCATTAGAAATAATTTAATCGTCCAAAGCGAACCATGATACTTGTTTAAATTACCATATAAATATTTCTAATAGCCTTAGTTAAAATTTCTTTCCAAACGGAACGTAAAAACACAATTAGTTCTAGGAAAAACCCAAGGATTCAACCTACCTGGCCCCTTTTTTTCCCCCTTCCACTCATGATATCTTTCAGAACTCCGTTTGGCCTCCTTAGGTCAGCACTAATATATTTGATTTCATGTCATACATTTTTAAAAACTTTTAACAGGTAGTAGTAGAATACTGACGTAAGCAAAATATTTACCGCCATTCTTGATTAGGTTACATTTTTCATTTACAGCTATCAAAATAAGGGTAATTGAAGTACTTTCCATGAAATTGCAGCCATTTTACTGTAATACGAGTACCAAACTATAGCGTATCAAAAGGCCCACAGTTGGCCAAATTCCTTTTTGGATACCTTACATCTGACAAAAAAAACCTAAGGACATAAATTTTAGGTCATTTTCTCCTCTTTATTTTAATATAGAAAGGTATTTAGCTTAAAATGATTACATTGCAAGTTACAAGCAAAATAATAAAAAAAATTCTTTTTGTTGAAACTTTCTTATTTTTTTTCTAATTTTTCTCGTATTTGCCGTTGGAAATTTTGTTGGAAAACTTCAGATTCTTGTTCAGGACCCCAAACAATATAAAGTAACCCATAAAAAAAGTTACCCATAAACTTTCCACTTCAAGCCTTATTTTAAAACCATTTGACTGGACTATAGGGGAGGATTCTTCGAAAACTTCGTATTTGTAGGGATTTTTACTTTTCAAGATAAAATACATACTACAAAAATTGTTTTCAGGTCTTATTTTTCCTATTAAACAGGTAATTCGAGGTCAGTGTAAAACTATCGTGTTAACTTGATAGAAGTAATGATAGTTTAATTTCCCGTTAAATTTTAATCGTAACCTAACAATAACAAAACCACCATTTTAGAGTTTTCGTTTTGTTTTTTCATTCAATATTTTTACCGCGGTTTTTAGTTGTTTTTTTTATTATAAACTCCATGTTCCTACAACTATGTTGCTTTATTGTTAAATATATGTAATAAATTCGTAAAAAGTACGACAAACATATTTTTGCGGAGAAGTGGGACTGGCGCTAGTTGACCAAATTCCTTGTGCATACCTTACGTCTGACAAAAAAAACTTAAAGATATAAATTGTAGGTCATTTTCTCCTCTTTATTTTATAATGGATGAGTATTTTGCTTAAAATGATCACTTTGCAAGTTACAAGCAAAATAATGAAAAAAATTAAAGCTTTTTTACTTTTTTCTAATTTTTCTCATATTTGCTGATGGAAATTTTGTTGGAAAACTTCAGATTCGTGTTCAGCACCCCTAAAAATATAAAGTAAGATGTAAAAAACAATTACCCATAAACTTACTTGTTCAAAATACCTTTTTACTGGACTACTACGCCCAAAGGAGAAATAAATCCCCTACTGTAGGGAGAAATCCCTACGTCTGGCAACACTGCCGCCAATCGAAATTCAAATTTGATAGATTGCTAGTTCAGTGCATTTGTAATAGATGGTCCAGAGACCATTCTGTTCCATTTTTCTAGATTACTTACTATAATAAAATAAAACCTACTAAAATAAATTTATAAGTAATTAGTTAGCTATATGTATGTCATTGCCTATCGATTTGAAAGATATCTTTCGGAGACAAATGTTAGCCAAATTGTCGATTGTACACACACTGGAATGAGTGGTGACAAGGGACAACCGCCTACCCGCGCCCCCTCCCATCCTGGCGGCCTTGCCTTCTTGTGTAATGTGAAAGTGTTTTCCAGCCGAGCAGTCATGTGCCATCGATAACCATGTTCCTTACTGCAGTAAGTAAATCATTAATCGTATTAGTAAAAAATATATAATATGAACTGATTATTATAATTTATTTTTACATAAAATCGTATTTTTGTGAAGAGTTTTATTTTTCCAGAATTAAAACTGTTTGATTATAAATCGACATTTAACACCGTAAAACAAATTCATCCCAGTAAAATACATTTATATAGGTAAAATGTTATTTTAGTTATCCATAAATGACGGGATCCCAATTATTTGTGAAAATTTTTTAATTAAAAAAGTTAAAAGATGTAAATTTCTTAAATTAATAAAATCATCCCTGGCAAGAAATAAGATTGGTTTGTTTGTTTGAAAGCAGCCTTATAGCGAATTTCGTTGTTATTATAATATTTATTTATTAAATTTTAGCTAGGGAAAGTTAATGGATATCCATTTACGTAGCCAGGGAAAACCTGAACGATCACTGAACAAGTAGTCCAGGCAGCTTGTGTCAAAAAAGGCCTAATAAGGAAAGTTTTGATTTTTTGGTACAGTGAGGTTTTTTTGGGTGTTCAACCCTAACCTGATGTTTGACAACAAAATTTTTTAAAGGGAAATGGTTTTGTTATTTTCAAAAAATGGACGTTTTTTTCTAAAATAACTCATTAACTATAAGTTCTATTTGAAAATTAGCTATATACAAAATTAAATAGTATAAAATTTCCAACATTTTTTCATTTAACAATTTTTTGCCGTTCAGCCGTTTAGCGAAAACGTGTGTCGGTACTCTACTGGCTATAACTCCGAAATTATTTGTCCGATCCAAATTTTTTTTTTTTTTTTTTCAACTGAAAACTGGTTAAATTTATTATTAGAACCCATATATGAAATTTATATCAAGTCTCTTCAAACACCTACGCCAGTAACCCCCGTACTGTTGTGAAATCCTCGTTTTTTCGGCACATTCCTCGCTATACATCCGAAAATATTCGTCCGATCCCACATTTCTTTCTTTCATTTCAAAGATGGTTAAATTTTCTATCAGATCTTATAAGTGAAATTTTAATTAAATCCCGTAAAGTAACCGCGCCACCACGCTAAAAACAGCGTACTGTTGTGATATCCAATTTTTTATGGCACATTTTTCGCTATTATTCCTAAACAACTTTTCCGATCCTAAATTTCTTTTATTCATCTCAAAGCTAGTTAAATTTCCCATTAGGTTCTGCTTAAGAAAATTAGATTATATTCCATAACATATCCACGCCACATACCACTCAACACATCAAAATTGCCATAATTCGCCAAAACATAAACTTTTAGCTTGCTGGCATGCGTATTTCGTATGTGTATTTGTATGGGATTTAATCAAATGTTAATACATGGGACCTAATAGTGAGATTAACCAGCTTTGAGATGAAAAAATGAAATAGGGGTTCGGACAAACAGTTTCGGAGTTGCAGCCAAAAGAGTATGTTTTCTCTTAGAAGAGCGACTTACCGGGAGTTAGCCTTTTTGCAGCGCTCTAGCGGGTAATAGACTGTTTATTCGAACTTTTAAGTCTGTTATTGTAAACATCCTGCTTAACAATAAGCATAATAAACGATGTGTCACTCATATGACATTGAATTAATTTGAAAACTTTTCGAATAAATCCATTCATCTTCAGCTTTAATGGCACCTAACATTCAAAACTTCAGCAATAGTAAAAGAAGTTTAGAATAATTACTTAATGTAGATAACTTTTCTAATTGATACTTCTTTTTTTAATAATAAATGTTGAAATTGGAATTAACATTTTTTTAATTAAACTAATAAAAGAAACAAAAAAAAAAACATGGCGGTACTCACTATGCCTCAAGTAGATTGGAGTACAGAGGACAAGTTATTGTTACCAGCACTGGATAATGACTGGAAAAATATAGTGATAAAAAGAAGGAGGTCAGGTATACAGAGGTAAATGGAAATTTTCAAGTTTTTCATCTGTTTATGAGTACTTATTGCTCTGAATGGAAAGAAATTTATAATTTGACTATTGGAGATATGTATTTGGTCCGTGGATCAAAATTTTCGGTAGTATTTAAACGATTTTATTATTTATAAAGATTCATAAGTATTTAATTTTTGACTTTTTTCTTTATAATGAAAGAGTTTTACTTCTAGGTCTGCTGATTTTTCAAAATAATTGAGTGTAGACATTCTGCGCCTCACTATATACCCGTACATGTTCTCTTTATGTATTTAGTCCAGGCAGCTTGCGTTTTAGATAAGGAACTTTTGGTGTAGTTTTGGTTTTTGGTACTGTATGGTTTATTCGAATGCTAAAAACGAATCTGATGTTTGTCAACAAAATTTCTATAGGGAAATAAGTTTTTTTTTTTTTTTAAATGGGCGTTTTTCCGCTTTTTCTAAAATAACTCATTAACTATGAGTTCTATTCGATAATTAGCTATTTACAAAAATTGAAGAGTATAACATTTCCAAAAAATGTCCGATCAGCCGTTAATTAAAGGCTTTTTACAACGCTATGTCATATGTCTTCGCCAAAAATAAGTTCGTTCCATATTTTTCTGTCCAGCCAGTTTCTCTCTTGCATACGCCTATCTCCTATTCGTACGTATTCTCGTATTCATCGTTCCTTCTATGACGTCCTCAACCCAACGTCTCCTAGACCGAGCTTTATTCCGTTTTCTTTCTGGACTCCATTCCTTAATACTTTTAGGCCATCGTCAATGGTCAATGGTGTAGAAGATGTTATCTATTTGTTCCACTCTCCACCTAATTTCAATGTTTGGAACTTTTTGAAGCCATGATACAGCACATGTACATCTCCAATAATCCATTTGTTGGGCTAGAAGTATTTTTGCCTGGTTCTCCTTAATAGTTGATGAATCGCCTGATGAATAAGGTGTTGCATTTTCTGGGAATGATTTGTATTTAAAATTTTTAAGGACAGCCTTATGGATGCTTCTTTTAATGTCCTGGTCTGTCAGGTTTTAGAATAAAAAAAAATACTGATATAATTAATTAGGATAATATTTCTACTTTACACTATTTCTTTGAACAAAATCAACATGCATTTATTTGTTTTGATTCTTAATCCACGCTTTGTGCTCTGACAATACTGAAGTAAATTAAATTAAGTATGATTTCGGTTTAAAATTTTGTTTACATTTTATTTGATTTTAGAATTAGTTTTCTTCAATTGTTTCGAAGTAATCAGAAATTGAATTTCATTATTTATATCAGGTTAAAATAAAATGTTATTAACCTTTATTCACATTAAAACATCCAATAGGATAATACTTAGTAGACCTATATTTGGATACATTATATTTTAATGATATAATGTGTTAATGTACTATTGTTTAAAATAAAGATGTAGTGAAGTAAAAAGAAAACAAAAAAAAATCCTAGAAAGTGAGGCGTATTCTATATATTCATAATAAAGTAATAAGTTCGCGGTCACTTTGATTCTATTAAATACTATTAAAGTTCATTAGAATACTTACTGAAAATGTTTCTCTTGTAGAGTTAAAATTGGCAATTCAAATTGTACAATAAAATGTGATAGTTTCTGAAATAAAAATTCAACCTTGTCCGTCAATTGATCAGCCTTTTTGATTGCCGTTCACTTTTTCTTCCGTTTTAGAGGTCATCAGCTAATGACCCGACTTTTTTGGCGATATGCTCCCATTATCGCTACTTTTTTTTTTTTTTTTAAATTAAGTTCTGTATATAAAAATCTATATTGATATAACCAATATTTGGCCGAAAATTCATCTCAAAGAAAAATATATATGTATTTGGATTAAAGGTCCCCTAACCTTTGGTTTAACTAGATTTTTTTTCTAATCTGCTTTGAACTTTTATTGGTTTAAGAAACAAAAACTAAATATGATTACATCCCTTTTTCTGCTCATATGAATATTATATCACTAATATATATCAAAGGAGGCATTTCTGGTAATAATAGAAGATAAGTCAGTGGAATCATACATGTATAGGAGAAACTTATATGACACTACAACTGATTGAATTCAGATCTTCTCAAGAAGTCACCATCACTGAAACTGACCTTTCTTTTTACTTCTCCGATTCCGGTTGTTAAGAAATAACACTCTTAAATCCAAGACTGTCTAATCACCATTACTTTGGTATTCCAACTTATTTTTTGGCTAAAATGATTGGTTCTTAAGCATTTTCCCTACCTTTCTATCACTTGTAAAAAATAATTTCATTAATACAACCAGATAAAAGTTGTTGGTATACAAGTGGGCATATTGGTCCTTTTTGACAACCCCTGACAGCTACCTGGAGATTGCTGCCCCCTCCTAACCATAGCTAGAGCATCATAATTCCTTTCACAGGACGTCCAAAAATCTGTCTGCCTCTTCCTCATTTCCCATCCAGGCGTCCTTCCATTACCTTCCTTGGGATTCTTTCCTTGTTCATGCATTACACATGTCCCAACCATCATATCCTTCCTCTCATTAAGTAACGATATAAATAAATTACTGGAATAATAAATAAAATGAAATGATTGATTTGATATTAATTCATTAATATATTATCATTTTATATTGTCATCTTTTGCATGATGTGATAAAATGTTTCAGGTGGCCATGATGATTATGGCATCGATAGTGCCATTGCATGGTTACGATCCAGAAGACAAATTGCTGGATACAGTACTACCACGAGAGGGAGGATCTAAGTTTGAACCTTTTTATCCAAGAGGGGCTTATGGTCTACCTAATGGAGACTCAAGGCCTCCTCATGGTCATGGAACTTTCTACCAGCACCGCCACCCAGCACTTGTTGATGCAGCCAATGCTCCAGCCTATGGATTCCGTTTTGATGGCCATCGTAGATTCAACTTTGATGAAGAAGAGGATGAAGTAGAAGCGTAGCTACATATGTTGACTGATTTATTGAAGGTTTTAACTATGAAAGGAGAATTCAGTAATTTTTCTCATGTCAGAACATTATTTTTCTGACAGTATTAAAAGAAGTGTTACTCTAATTTAAGTTCTACGATGATATCAGTTCCTTAAATGATCGACTGTTAAACTTGGTCAGAATTATTTCAGTATTACAATGATACTTTTTATACATCAACTAACTTTTTTTTTTATATATAATTAAAAAATAAATAATTTAATTTTAAGCTTACTGGTGCATTGAATTTTTTTTAATCTTTAATTTCCCTATTTAACCCCATTTTATTCTAAATTCTGATGAGATTCTCTAGGGCTTATTTAAATTTAATGGCTTCAAGACTTCTCTTTATTTCCTTGATTCTTCCTTTTAGTTACAATTCCTTGATACTGTGCCAATAGGATTTGGATAAATCTAAAAGTAGGCTACTAAAGTTCTTTGCATGCAAATTGTAAATACATATTTATTGTAGTCATTTTTAAAGTTTAAAATGAAATAGGTCTTGTTCTTAAGATGTATTAACCATGTGAGATTTAAGAGGCGAGACCCTCCAAGTATACTGAACCAGTCCATTTGGAAAGAAGTGGATGGCTTACAAGAACCTTTTAGATAATTAGTGTCTGAACAACCTAGCAAGGATAAACATCTTAACTCTTCTCCAGGTGTTCCAGAACAGAGTTTGCTTGTCATCTTATTAATGCTTACATAGGGCTTACCCTCATTCACATCATCCTATGTACTTGACTGCCTCTTTGGGGAAGGGATTGGTAAGGTATTCCTTAAAGTGGAAAGGGTCCTCCACAAAAAGTGAATCTTAACCAATGCAAAATAAATTTATCAATATGAGGTTAAATAGTCATGAACAGACTTTCATTGATAAAAAACACCAAGTATTTCCAACATAAGTTAGACTAAAGAAATTTCTGTAAAAATTTCATTTTAAAACATAAAATTAAGAAATATTTTTTGCGTTCCTGAGATGGGCAACTGATAAAATGGGCAGCCAAGGACATAGTGGGAGGATCACAAGCCTTATTAAGCAATAGAAGTTTAAGGAGACCAATTTAGTTTTTAAATTGCTAAAACATTTTTTACTGAGTTGCATATTCATTCTCGAAAGGAAATCACTTGCTTCAATATCAAAGTAATTATAATGTAAGAAACTTAGTCAATAGAACATTATTATTCTCCATGCATTTACCATAGTAATCCAATGTGAGCAGCTTGTTTTCAGACCTAGTTTCTTTTCTGGGTCAATTTAAATTTAATTAGAAAGAAACCCACTTAATGAATATCTAAAGGCTGCTAAAAAAAAAAATGATCACAGTTAATTCATTTTTGGTTTCTTGTAATGGATAGCAACAGAATGTTCCATGGTGTGTATTGAATTTTTTTCAAAACAATATTCTCTTCTGGTGAATCTATTTTGATCAAGTTTTATGCAG
The DNA here is from genome assembly GCA_003667255.2 of Euschistus heros. NCBI lineage: Eukaryota > Metazoa > Arthropoda > Insecta > Hemiptera > Pentatomidae > Euschistus > Euschistus heros. The sequence goes on from RCWM02000020.1 coordinate 3,778,199, forward strand.
TAAATATAACAGTGAAATTTAAAATTGTAAGACATAATCTTTCTTTGGTATCAACTAACTAAGTTGGTTTAATTGGAGGAGAAAAGTTCCCTAATAAAAGATAGACTCAATATTTGCTTGACATTAAAGTACTGGAACATCAGTTAGGTTTTAAATGATCTTGATATAATATAAATATTGATTAAACTGTATATCAACCGAGGTAACAAAGTGAGTCTGGATATAGACCTTTTTCTTCTGATATCAAACACCAACAGAATATTCAGGTTCATTGTCCAATAATAATTTTTAGTGGATAAACTAGTGGTTTATTAGGATTTAATGTACATTTTAAGTATAATTATGTCATAAAAGATAAGTTGCAAACCTGTTCTGGCCAGAGGGATCTATTTTAGAGATTTATTCTATGGATCCACCTAAAAAATAAAAAACAACCCACACAGGCGGGATTTGAAACTGCCATTTTGGTCTCAGGAGTGCCTACTAAACACTTGAAAAAGCTCAGCCACCACAACTTTAACCAATGCAAGTTATGGGCTGAAAATAAAACATTCACTTAACAGTTTTTCAACAAAACTTTATTATGCAGTATTCATTTTTATTGTTACACAACTCGGATGTAATACATTTCTATATATGACATGATGAACAATACATCAAAATTTTTATAAACAATTTGATCATTGAGAGCTGGAAAATTTTGAGCCAACAATTTTCTAACACTCAATAATAAATTATAACATATTTTTAGAATTAAATAACAAGGCTTTACTGTACACACATCTCTATCCTTTAAAAGTTAACAAACAAAAAAGATTTGTTCATAAAATATGTCATAAAATAAATTCAAGTTTATTCTGCGGTACTAGATCAGTACTTACAGTATTCAAAATACTGTATTGGTGTGACATATATACAAATATATTGTAGGAGTAATGCATTCAGGAAAGAAAAATCAAATCCAATATAATGTAAGCTTTTTTTTTTTTTTTTTAAATTAACATACAAACCAAATCTTTTAATTTTATGAACAAATCTATTATATAGTATTTTAATTTTGAAAACAAATATTTAAGCACATTCTTTTAACAATACAATTTAACCTAGTTTATTATTTTATTTTTTTTTGTGATTTATTTCTTATAGCCTAGGTACAATTAGATTTAGGATGGTATAATAAGTTAAAATAGAACTATAACAAAATATGTTGAGATAGGGAAAATACCCCACCATATTTTAAAAAATTAAATTTAAAAAAAATTACAAATATACAACAAAAATACAAAGTACAACGAAAAATACAGTCTTTTAAGTCTAATAATAAAATTATAAACACAGATATATACATTTTCAAAAACATTGAACTTCAAGGCTCACAGTTAGTTGCACTTAAGTGAGTAGTAAGAAGTAAATTTAGGCCAAACGATAATTATTCTCGTGAATAGCTATCATTCAATTTAATAATAATAAAAAAAAAAAAAAAAAAAAAAAAAAAAGAAAGAAAGACTAAAATGAAAAAGCTTGCAGGGAAGATTAAATAATTAGCATTGCTTATGTTTTTAGCTTTCTCCCGCTAGTAGTTACTTTTTAGAGTACTTGGAATGTAGCTGAAAAATTGGAATAGCTAAGTACTTAAAGGGGAAGAGAAAGGTTAAGGTGTTACATAAGACAGATCATATAGTAACAAGCATTTACAGGATCACGATGGAAAAATAACCATAGATGAAGTGCAACAAGGAAGAAATCACAGTACATTAACATAAACTGAACTCATCATCGCCTTCTTGATTATGAGAAGGGCCTTTATCATTTGGTGGTGGTTCCTGAAAAGAAAATAAGTAAATAAAATAATTTACATTTGTATTATCTCTAGCCTATGTTTACTTCAATATTATATCTGTTATCCCAGTAAATAAGTAGTTAAGTCGAATTTTGACTAAAATGAGTCAAGTAACTAAAAAGAATCATGGAGGTTTTTCTACATGGTGAATAAGTGTTTAATTAGTTTGGGGCTCAATCACCGAGTGAGTTGGAGCGAGGGTCTCAGCGCGCTCAATACTGAAGGTTGTGGCTTCAAATCCCACTTGGGCGGATTAAAATCTATTTCGTGGTGAACCCATGAATGAATCTTGACCTTCCCACCCTGGCAAGTATAGGACTTCTTGGAAGTCTTCGGGGAAAAAAAAAGAAGAAGAAGTAAGATGTTCATCTTAAAGCAATAATTATTTGATAAATAAAAAAAAAATTCTAATCAACACAAGTATTAAGTGGTTGAACGGATGACAATAGTCATCCACAGCTCTTTAAATCGCTGTTGTTTATTTGTTTTGGCAAGGATGGATATGAAGCTTCTAGAGTCTGCAATTTTAAAAATTTGCTGAGATGTTAAGGAAAGCGTTGCACAAATGTTTTTAGAATGGCGTTTCAGGCCAACTTTTGTAAATTATAGTAATAACTATAACTACTGAATATATTTGAGAATTGAAAATTATTGTGACCCTATGTAAGAAACTAGAAGTAGAAATTGCGCAATGTAGAACTATCATATCTGTGTTTTACAGAATACCAATAAAGAAAATACACAAATCATTATAAACACATACCAAGTTGGAAATAATAATTATGGGGAAAGGCATGTGCATGACAAATTAAATAATTTGCTCAAATAGCTCAGTACTTCAAAAAAATCAGTTGGGGATATTCAAAGTAATTATATCAAACTGTAATTGTATAAAATTTGCAAATGTCGAAAGAAAAAAAAAGCAAACTAAAAAAACTTAATTGAAAGGTTGCTTGGAGGACAATCGTCATCCAATCAAAACAAATGAGAATTACAGGTCGAAATATGAAATAGCAACTGGCAGAGGTACTGAGACTAACCTCCTAACCCATCCTTGCATACTCAGAACCTTCATATCAATCCATGCCAAAACAAATAAACAGCAGCGATTTTAAGAGCAGTGGATAACTATTTTCATCCGTTCAATCACATGAGGGTTAATGCTTGTGTTGATTAGAAATTTTATTTATTTATATAAATTTTAAATATAACTTTTGATATATAACATCTGTCCTTAAGGCCTAGTGTTTTGGAGCTATGTACATTTGAAACCCCTATTTTGTCTCAACATTGTTGATTGAATTAAAATAATTTAAATCATACAGGTAAGCAGAAAAAAATAAAATAAAGAGCGTAAGTGCATAGACAGTCAGCAGGATTAAGCAATTTGAAATCAGACAAATGAATCAGAGGTAAGAAAAAAAAAACATGAGCATCGACGGTCAAGGGGGTCCATGTTATTCTTTCTTTAGAAAAAGGGGGCCTTTAATTTTAAACTAAAATACATTGATAAGGGAGTCTTGGATTAAAATCGGCCAGAGCCTAGGTCCCGACTGGACAAGTTAAGAGGGGTTCCATTTTATATGATAACAAATAAATGTTATTTGCTATCTTTTAAAAAATTACCTGTGAGGAGGCCCTGGGAGATACATATGAAGGAGCAGCATTAGGGCGCACTGACGCTGGTGGTGGCCCAACAACAGTCGGCTCTGGCAAAGGTAAATCACGAGCCAAACGGGCATACTCTACGTCCATGTGCTTGATGAAGGAGCTGTTCAAAGCTCTTTTGGCAGCTTCTGGATCTTCTTCATCGTAGGCCTGAAGTAGCATTTCAAGCGTTTGTACCTTTGACAGACATTAAATTCCTTTTACACACTAATTAAATTTTAAGTTACACATAGAACTACTTTAAGGCAATCTAAACTATATTGCTATAATTCATAACTCAACAACTACCCCTAAATCTTGTTTTCTATAATATTGCCTTACATTAAGTAATTATAGGATTAAAAACAATAAAGTTCCACAAATTTTCTTCAAGAAACTTGATTATGTTTTTATTCTTCTTCTTGTGTTAAGCTATTTATAACATATAATCATGTCAGATTTATATTATTATAAAATTATTTGTTGAACCAAAAGAATTCCTAATTCAAGTAATCTATCCATAAAAATAATTAAATTTGACCCCTTTCTAAACTGAAGTTTAAGAGATGGAAGTTATAAATGGAATCAACAAAATAACAGAAAAAAATTCAGAATTCACTATAGTATGATTAGGGAAGGCCACTGGCACAAAGAAGTGAGGGTAGGGAGTGGCCAGCCTCAGCCAATGACTAGAGTCCATTGTTGCCGCTTATCCTGCCTGAGTAAAGGGGATGGGACATTGAAAGACAAATTGATGTTTATAACATCTATACATTATCATATTATAATGATACATTATCATTATAGATATCTAATAGATATCAATGTTATTTTATTTATAATGTAAGCCAGGCTGTTAAGTTCACCGTTAACTAACTTTTAGTAATATAATTTATATTAGTTAAATGGGTGCCAAACAACTTGCTTTAAAATATCAATGTTTTTCATATTCATATCAAGCAGGATAATTAATTTTCTGAAAACATAAGTGATTCTTATATCTATTAGAAGTTAGGGTTAGCTATTAACTAATGCAAGTTAAATAATTTATATTAGTTAAATAAATATTAAACAAAGTCAAAGTGTTAAAAACATTTATAGATCTCATATATATTGTAACCTGGGTTAAGTCATTTATAAGTTTCACTTTTAAACCAATTTGAAAACGTTGATGTTTCATGTTTGGTTGGAGACTTACTGCTAGGGTTTCCTTTTAAATAATTTATGTTAGTTAGATGTGTTTAAGGAATTGTTTGAAAGTATCGATGTTTGTGTAAGTGTATTAAGTAAAATGAAAACATTTATGTTTTCTAACAATTCGTTAAACTCTAATTTAACTAACATAAATTATCTAAAAGGAAACCCTAACATTAACATCGAACCTGAGAAATAACTGTTAATCTGCATTGAAAAAGTTCAATAAGGGATTTTTAAAATTTGGTTGTAAAAAAGGAAAGGCTTATGAAATTAGTTTGTCAATTTTGTGACTAACTGTAATCAGTACCCCAGTGGCCTTCCATAATCTCCCATACTATAGTAAAAATTAATTTATAGTCACAAATATACATATCCATAAATAAATTTAATCATAATAAAGCAAATAACAATTATTTCTGTTTTTATATGATGATCTAAGAACCTAACCTATTTAATATTTACACAAGAAAATAGACTCCTTAGACTATATGAGAATTACAAAATATTAAACCTCTGGAGCATCACAGCAGTTGCCCCATTCCTTGAACGCTTTCTCAGCAGCAACTGTGTCCCCTCTCGCCAACTGTACAAGGACTAATGCTACTGCGAGCCGCCCGATAGCAGGAAGGTTCTCCGATTGCTGATGAAGGCCTATTTCTCGCCTAATAGCATCTGCTGCCTCATCATACCTAAAGATAAAAAAAAAAATAAATAAGAATAAAAAATAAGTACCACTAATAATGAAATTCACAAGTACACTTGATTTTTTTTAATAACCATTATAATAATTGGGGAGATTATAGTTCATGGTTTGGTCATATGAAACTCGGTATATGTTATATGTAGGAAGTTTATTATATCAACATTTCAGTTTAATTTGTAAGCCTTTATCACGGCGTTCAAAGGATGACTCTAGAATGGGACATCCTCTGAATGACCTGATGAAAGCTTAATAAGGTGAAACATAGGCACAACATACCTATAACATATACAGTGTTTTTATCGACAGCCTAAACTATATTATCTATTTGTATAAGGTCAAGCATCATTATAATAATTCCGGATTAAGGTTTCCTAGCCTATTTTTTTCTTTCACAGTCATACCGTTTCAATAAAAAAAACTCAATATCTGCCTGACTGGGAACATCACTTTATCATGGATATGTCTATCTATAATCTACTGCTTCTGATAAGGAAACTGTCGTCGAATTTTCATTCTGAGCAATCGACTGAGCTAGAGCACGTCAAAAAAGCCCCAACACTTAAAAAATTTAGGCAAAACATGACTTTCATACAAACCAATATACCTCCTAATCGGTAGGTCCAAGTGACAAATTTTATATAACAAAAACTATTTTTCATTAAATTTTTGTAAGAGAAACTATTGTTAAAGTTTTGATCCGAGCTAGAAACACCAACAGAGCTAGAGCATATCAAAATGTTACATTTTGGAGTGTGAAAAAAACCCTTAAATATTTGTAGGAAAAAAATAAGTCACAAGAAAGCTAAAGAACCTCAGCCAAAAGACATCCATGTTAAAAAAAACAGGATGATGTCAAGTAGATAGAGGCAGGGATATCATGCTAGTTCTCTCTATGTTGTTAGAGGGTAAACAATTCAGACAGGGAACTGTGACAATATAAACAGTCCTTTTAAACAATATTAAAGGTTTGTCAGGAATGAAGACATTAACACAACAGGAGATACAGGTGAAGATCACAAGACTAAGGTGAGCAATACATGTCTAAATAGGATACAATAGATAAATCAATATGACAGAAACTTTCCTGGTATAAGACGCTGAGAATGGAACAGACCATCAGATCCATACAAAGTCAAAAATTTGATGCTAACCAACTTGTATACCAATGATTTCGAAGTAATTTATTCATTTCTTAAGTTTTCTAAATTGTACAACTTTGAGATAGCTTTAAGGTGGTGATCAACATTGATTTACCGAATCTAATAGTTTGAGTTTTTACCTTATGTCATAAGAAAAAAATGTGATATTTTCGTTATATAATTAAGGTTGAAACCTCCCACAAAAAATTGTATAAATGAATGATACACTTACATTGTTATTGCCACAGACTTCAATAAGACATTTAGCCAATCAGACAAAATTTGAATCAAATTTTTATTCTTTAAAGGTATCAATACCAAAACCCCACTTTTAGGGAACAGTCAGGCACTCTGCACAAACAAAAAAAGAATCAGAGAGCATTGATCATCAATTAAATTAATCAAATTGAGTCTTTGGGGGCCTGAGCTAAGGTGACTACTGTTGGAAGTGGGAGGTTTAAAATGTCTGGACATTTGCCCTAGGGCCAGGTTTGGCACTCGGTGGCCCTGACTGCATGTAGTTATTCGCATAGGTTCTGTAATGTATTTAGTCAGATTTCAAGTTCTTCAAATGTATGTAAGTTAGGTTTTTCTTGAAAACTATTAATCATTTATGTTAAAACACCTCGTAAGGTGGCTCGCGAGCATTTCAGTTTCTTAAAATCCATCATCTTCATCGCTTATTTTGTTGAATAATAAGAAATCAGAATATTTTCATTTGCGTACAATATTTTTTATATTTCCATCACACGTAATACAACAACAATACGTAATCCGGTATAATTAACTATTTGTATAAACCTTAATTAACTAATACAACATATAACATAAAATAACATCGAAAATCTCATAAGAAATAAAACTATATATAATATTGACAGCTCAGTACTATACTCACATTTTTAATTTGACTAATATTCTTGCCGTTTTGCTTACATACTCTGCACCTTGCCTGGCATTATCTTCAATCTAAAAATAAAGTGAAATTATCTAATAATTTCTTTTTTATCATAATTTTTTAAGAAAACATCATTTTTGATAAAGCTAATTTTATTTTTAGTAAAACGAAAATAAAAAACATTTATACAGGTTAATTATTAAACTATGTGCTCATTCACTACTATTAAAATATATTATACATTTTCTTAAAAAACCAATACAGATAGATTAATTTTGAATAATTAAACGAGCACAATAGCTAACAAAACATTCTTTGTTCTCATTTTATTTAGGGTGCCTATAATATTAATCATAAATTCAAGATGCAAGTATTGAAGCTTCTTGAATCCTTATCTTTTAAAATCTTGGTTTCAGTTTATAGCTTATACACATTGTTTGTAACAATATGTCTCATAAAACATTAAACTAAAAAATTACACAGATAACTGCTAAGTGAATGATAATTAGTGATTAGGATAACAATATTAAAAAAAGAATTTAATAACATTAATGGTTGATGTTTTTAATGGATTTGAACTAATACGAGATATCTATGAGTTTTCTTCAAGCTTAAAATTGTTCATTTATACTGCCTAACCTAATAACAATATTAACCACTATTACAGTATATGTATAGTTACAGAAACAACATCAGCTGCACGTCGATAAAGCTGTAGTGCTTCAGATGGTTGTTGATGTTCAATGATTTTGGCTGCCTTATCCAGAGCTGCGGCGGCTGCATCAGCCGAACCTTGTTGCTGATACCAGGTACAGGCTTTATCAGCCAACTCAGCAACACTCCTAATATCTCCCATCTCTTTGCAAATGAGTACTGCTTGTTCTAAGCTCCTATATTAACAATAGTAACAATAATTACTATAATAATCATTATGACATATCACTATATTATTTAATAACTACACAAGTTAATACTGAATTTCACAATATATCTTTAAATAACATAATGGGGACTCGATGACTGAGCAAGTGGTCATGGGTATGAATCCCACCTGGGCGGGTTAAAATTTATTATACCCATGAAATGAATCTTGACCTTTTCACCCTCGCTAGATTGGGTTTGTAACCTGTAGGATAACCCGTCCTTCCTGACCTAATTGAAATATAAAAAGTTGTTAAACCTAAATAAAAATAAAATATCAGTTTAAAACCCAGAACATTATGATATAAAAATTATAAAAGGAAGCTAAACTCAGCTGATCAGTTATTTACAATTGAACACTGTAGTTTTTTAATTCATTACCTTACTTACCTACGATTGAGTCTAATATGAAAGATAGCATAACTTGAAGGCAGAATTTTTCACACAGGTCTGTGTGACTAAAATAGAAAGACGTTACCTCTCCTCGATACCTTGACCTTAAGTAATAAGCTATTGGTCTTTTTTAAACGAGTCATATACATGTTTAAAACATGTTAGAGTACATGAATATGCATATAATATCTGACCTGAGTTAAGAATATACACTAGAGTAAGTTTTAAGAATAATTAGTGAAGCTAGAAATATAAAAAAATTTGAATTTTCAAGGTTAACATTTTACTTGTAAGCTATATGAAGATATATTTCAAAGCACATTGTAAGTTACAGAAGTGTATTTTAGAAAAGCTATACTCTACTCAAATCTACCCCTTTACCACATATAGTGGGCTTGTTTACTGGTATTAATTATAGACTAAGAAAGATAAATAGCTCCATAATAAATACAAATTGATAAACAAAAAAATAAATTATATTGGAATGTATATACATAATACTTATAACACAGATGTTTGGATTCAAAATTTTTATGTGTTGTAATTCATTTTATTTCAGAAATTTAAGAAAAAAGTGAATATAATTTTATTAGGTACTTAATTCTTAACTGTAGAAAATTTTATGAAGAAAACAGTCAGGGATGCAGACAGTATTAAAAAGAAGCAGATCAAAGACAGAAATAGAGTGCTGATATTTTGGCCTGTATTGCAAGCTTTAACTTCAGGATTATAAATAACAAAACAGACTGTGACAAAGAGCGGTAATAGACAAAATAAATGGAAAATATTACAAATAATATAAAAATAATGGAAAATATAACAATACTTTTAAATAAAAATATAAGATTATTATTAATAGTGACTACAAATATATAATAAAAGAAATTTTGTAAAATTATGAAATTTAAAACTTCAATATAAACATTTTTAAATGCATAGATTAGAGGTATTAAAAAAGTTAATATAAATAATTACAGACTTTAAATAAATATAATGATAATATAAGATTAGGTGAAGGCTCACATTGCAGGCGACAACATACGCACTCCATTAAAATTTGTTTAACTTAGGCGTGTTTCTTTTTACTTCCGACTGCATCCGACTGTAAAAATCATAATTAAATTAAAAAAGAAATGTTTTATTAAAATCATAAAATTTTTCTTGAATCGATATCATTACAATGTAACTTGGATTATCCGATTGGGGCAGACGATCCGGATACCCAAAAATCCAGATAATTAGATTTACTATTGAATTAGAGTATTGAAATAAAAAATGTAATGTTTTAACTATGCATTGTATTGAATAATAAAAAATGTGGCTGTTTATAAAATTATATTTATGCAACAACAAAGTTTAGTTAACATATCGAAAATCATGGATGTTCCGACACAGAACTCATCCACCAATTTTTCCCTGATTCGCCTTTCCTAAGGCGTTCTACAATGGACAAATTTCGGACACAGTTAATACAACACATTTTCTTTTAGGTACAATAACTCATTAAGTTTATTAAGAGACCGCTCGCGGCGGAAATAGGGCCCAGACTGGGCAAAAGCCTTGTAGGAGGGATGTGCCATGCTTCTAAAAATTTACTAAGTACGTTTAATCAGAGCTTGACTGTTATGAGGTTTGTGTGCTCTGCCCCTAATTCTGAGATGCAATTATGGTAGCTCCCGCTTGGTCTATTTCGTTTTATGTCTTTTTATTGAGTCATGAAAACTAATAAGATGGGACTTATCTTATTTTACGTGAACTAGGAACCACGGCCCACAATAACTGCTAATACTATTAAAAAAAAAAAAATTGTATGTTATAAAAAAAATAGTTATTTTTTTCTTTAAATCAATCCAGATAATTGGAGTTTCCCTGTATTTGATTTTAGTCATTCTATAAAAATAAAGGAAGTATAATTAAAGTTTACAAACCTCGCTGCATGGAATAAGGATCTATTTTGTCTATGACAATCTGCGGCTTTCAGGTGACAATCTTTGCTTTGCTCATAATGTTTCCCCAAACGAAAGCATGTAGCTAGAAAGAAAAATCTTATTAAATAAATTAATTTTAAATTTTAAAGAAGATAAAATTAAAAAACATTCCTAATCTATGTTCATTTTACTTTACTTTGATTATTCACAAATAATTCTCAAGAAACATGATATAAAAATTCAATGCAATGCTACAAAATTCAAGATCTTTCTTAATACTTTCATGAATAAAAACAAGTAAGGTAAGGTTAAACCAATAAAGACTGAATACAATAAATAATAAAATTATTTTAAACCCAAGATCGCGGGTTCGCAGCCCGGCAGATGACCTTAGGATTTTTTAAAGGGAGTAAAAAATCCTCAGCTATGCCGTCCTTCGGAAGGGACGTAAAATGGGGGTCCCGAGCCTGTGCGATGTCAGGTACTCGTTAAAGATCCCTATCCTAATTATACCTGGATAGGCAAAATTTAGGACTCCCACCGTAGCATCGTCCGATTAGCCATAGCAGCATAAAGTGACGTTAAACGAAATAAAAAACAAAAAAAAATAAAATTATTTTCACAAAGTAATACAACACAATGATCTTTTATAAGTATAATATAAAATAAATAAGTAGTTTAATCATGAAGTGTACCATATCCCATCATAATAATGTTCATGGCAACCATATGAAATTAATTACACTACAACCCCAAGATTGAGTGTATTTCATGGACATTTGACTAATCTCTTAACAAATCTACTAAATATAGACCAATCCATGGTTGGCAGATAAATAGAGCCCATAGGTTGCAGAAGTAATTTCCAAGAATTGAAACTGACTAATTAAAACACTATAGAAATATTCAAAGATAAATAATAATGGAGATATAAAAGCAGCAAAATAACAAAACGTAAAGCTTAAAGCTTTTAAATAACCCAATAATACTTCAGACAGGATATAAGCCACAAAACTTTAGGGAAATATTGTGAAAATAATGTGTAATGTAAATAACAATAACAACAAGATAAATTAGAAAACATCATATCATATTTTATGGATTAATTCTCAACACCCCAAATGATTTACAGTTAACTTAGATTATGTGATTAGTTCAAATAATAGTAATAATAATAGAAAAAAAAGGTCTAGAAGTAATCTTCACAGTAAAATATATCTTATCACAATAAAAATCATATATTGAATTTTTTTTTTTTAAATGACACTAATGTTTAGAAATTAGGAATCTAAGAATTAAATTAGGTTTCCCACATAATAAAATCACTCCATGTAGATTAAAATAACTGAAGTTTTCTTTAAAATTACAGAAAATGAATGGGGTAAACATACAAACCTTTCTAAACATGTTTAAAATGGTGCATTAAATCCATAATAAATGAGGGTAAAATATTGAAATAGGAATTCATGGTTCATTGACTAAAACAAGAAATTTTAACCAACAAAAAGTAGTGCAATACCTAATGAACATTCAAATCATCACAAATAAAGAAAAAGTATCCATTAAGAAATGCATTCCCTTCACATATATAGTATAAAAAATAAATAAATAAATAGGATGTTAAAAGCCTCCCAATCTCTTCTATCATCAGACTACATCCACTGCTTTCCAAATCTATTTCAAAGATACAAAAAATAAACTGAAAACATAATGGCCTTACTCTTTTTAACCTTAATGAATCGGATATTATTACTGTTTGCATTACATTTACGAATTTGTTTCAATATGATATGATAAGTTTTTTTAGCATTGCACTTCATGTTCAGGTTTTCCGATGGAACATAAGAAGAAATGAAATCAAGCACCCAAAGAAGCAGGAAGAGAAAACAGTATTGTTCTTAGATGAAACTAAACCTAAACAAAAGTATTACTAAACTCTATTAATGTTGCATGATTGCGCAACAATCATGAAATGTCTCATAATTTACATAATTTCAAAAAGTATACTCACTATTAATAACTGATAAACATATTCATAAAGTTCTATAATTAAAAAAAAAAATGGTGTCACATAATAGTCTATAATAACCACAACTGACAATTTATACAGTAACTACCTATAACACAATTATAAATTAATAACAATTGCTCAGTTAATATTATATAGGGCCAAAAGACAAAATGTAAATAAACTTTTAACAAATTCTGGTAGATATTTTTTAATACTTGTCTAATAAAACGATGAAAAATATGTATATCATAACATAGAATTTTATTAAAATAGATATATTCAATCCAACATAACAAAAACCTAAGAAATAACAAAGAAAACTGTCAGTGAAACACTCACATCAAATTTTACATTCATTCCTTGATGGTAAAATTTAACAAGGAACAGAAGATATATATAATTGAAAAAAGGTACTTACAACTATTAAGAAACTACTTTGAATGTCACCTGCTTTTGTGTATTCATCTGCAGCGACATCATAATCAGGTCTCCACTTCAGCAATGTTGTTTTCATGCTGATAAAAATAAAATTCAAATACTTTAATATAACAAACTATACTGTATAACACACCAAACATGAATTTTAATAAACTATAACTTCAGAAAGAATCTAATGCAAAACTTTCAGGAACTAACAAACTAAATTCATATTTTCTCATAACTAAATAATTTCATATGGTAAATTATTATGTTCCACAAATGCCAGTATTATAGATCAGTGAGTAAACAATAATAAATTGACAAGGTTACACTGGATATTTCAAACACCCATTTAAATAAATAAATACATAATAGGAATAAAAACTGTTGTTGTAATTAGCAATGAATTAAAGAATGTCATAATATTTAATCAATAAATTTGAAACAAAAAATATTGTAAAATTTTGTTGCAGTAACATTGGATTTTGAAATTTACCTCTTTTCGGCAGCCTTAATACACTCTAGCCCTTCTTCAATTTTTCTAGCTTCCATTGTTACTAATTTATTATTTAAAATTTACAAACACAAAACTATTTACAAGTCAATCCTTGAAAATCAAAAACACCATCCACAATAGTGATAACGTTCTAATGTCAAGCGAAAACCATATGATATGGAAGAACAGTGTTGCCAAATTTTAATTAGATTTTAACTCAATTCCAACTGTGATTATTAAGTACGGATTTTTAAATTTATACATAAAATAATTTATACAAAATCATGTTTGTAAGGAGCATTGCCTATTTACCCGTTCAAGTAAGTTTTTTAATTTAACTTTTCACGTATTTTCTTACCAGACAATAATATATTAAGAGAGGGGGTAAAATAACAGCCTTAAGCTTCCTTGAATTTTCTTTCTTTCTTTTTTTATATTCGTTTCAACCATCTATGGCTGCGATTACACAAATTCCATATTTTTTTCAATTTCTCTTTCTCCTTCCTCTTTCACCAGTGTAGTGTAAGAAAACGAATGTTTTACCTTTAGAAGAGGTTTTTATTAGCTTGAAACGACAACAGTTCAAAAGAGTTAGTTTACACAATGTTAACAATCAGTTAGACTAACAGTAGGGGAGGTTTCCCCATATAAGCAGGATTAAAATCACTACAACCAGTACTCCTTCATTCATTGGCTTGTTCGCGCTCGTTCTTCAGCCGAGAATACAGAATATAATAGAAGCGGCAGAGGCACTAATTTCGTAAGGTTCCCGTGGCTCCAGTTCGGCCAGCTTTTCCCCCTCCAACCACCCCAGGGTGCTCCACCTCAGACTTATTTACAAGTTCATCATGTAATATTTAGGCTTCAACTCTTATGCCGGCAGTTCACACTCGCCGAGCCAAGACGAATGCAGGCGAGCACGAGTGTGTACTTGGTCGCCCCGTGTTGGCTCATTCAGGTTTGACCACCGTGTTGTAGTGCCTAAATTTAGCTTGGTATAAAAGTGATTTAGATTTGTATATATTTTGATACAACTGAATGCTACTTCCATCTTTCTTCCCGTTCGTCAATCACTGCCTTTTTATTATTGTTTGATGTGAAAATCTCTCCTATAACTTTTTGTTTTTTTTTATTGTTTTTTTTAGTGTTTTTCTTATAACGTATATAATGTACTTACATGTCATTTTTTAAATTTTCGTTTTGATTATTTTTTTGTATATACATATACAAAATAAATCTAGGTATTGAAAATTAAATATTACAGAATAAAACAAGAAATAAAGAAAGAATGAGAAGATGTGCAAAATTAAAAGTCAGAAGAACATAAGAATGAATCTTATATTTTAAATTTATGAAAACAACTACACTGCCGCACGCCCTGTGTTCCTTTTTTGTAGTGTTGACGTCAGCCTATGAGTCTGATTTGATGTAAATCCGTATGTCTACAATGATACAGATGCCTTTTGTTGAGTGTTGTAATCCACGTGTCTACCACTGGTCGACAACTTGTAACGTGTGCTTTAGGTGTTCCTTGGCGATGGTTTATAAAACAATGCAAGGGAAGGATCTGTGGAAGCCTCTTTTGCAACCTTCTTCGTATGTTTTCTATGGTGAGATAGTTACAGTGTTTGTTATCATGTGGCTACACTCGCTGCTCGTTTGTATTCTTATAGTTTTATCTTTTGTCCTTAAAAGTTATTTAATTATTTAAGGATGGAAAATTGTTCTGGCTTATAACTAGTATATTCTTGACCTATACTTTATCACGTCTTATAAAATTTTGGTTTTCAAAAGTGAGACTAGCACCCAACATGCTTGCTTCCGCCTGTATACACAGTCATATAAAAAAGTCTGCACGTACACGAAAGAAATTTAATGAGGAACAAGGGAGCTTGAGGATGCTAGGAAAAATGATAGAATTGAATGATAAAATTTATTTAAAGTAAACTTGACAAGAAATTAACATTTAATTTTTTTAATTTTCCAATTTAATAGTGACAAAGTAGTTATATTAGAAAAAAAGCAAAAATGAATAGAAACAAATATTAACGTACATTAGATAAAAAATACAATAAACATTATCAAGTATTGAAAAAGTTAGAACTTCGTCGCTCCTTCCTTGGCTGCAATTAAAACAACAAGTATTCAGTATAAAGTGGACGAGGTTGTTTGTAGTTTTTGAAGTTAGTTTATTTATTTCATTTCGATTAAGGAGTTTTCAAAATTTTGTAATTTGCTATATTTCGCTTTATAAATACATGGTAGGTTTAAATCATGTGACTTTGAAGGGTTATACAACTGATAATGACCTTCTCACTGTTATTGTGTGCACATTAATTCTTATTGCAAATGCAACATTTTGAGCTAAATCTTAAGCAGTTTTCTCTAGATCGCACTTTATACTTATCGTGATTTGTAAGTTTTTGTGGATTACCGGTTGTATGTTTGTTACATAAGCTTTAATTTTGTATTACTGTCTTTTAAGTTTTTTTCTTTAATTTCACGCATAGAAAGGCTTTCGTTGCGAATTTAAGAATAATTTCTCGCTCCGCTAGGGAATTTCATTCTGATCTTACACAATAATTAACTTGAGAGTCAATAACTAGTATTTTAACGTGATTCATGTTTCGTTCAGTTTAACCCTTACTCACAAAATAAATCATATTGAAGTTGTTTTAAGATTACACAAATCCTTATTCAGCTCTTAGTTCACAAGTTTGCGAATTTACGTTTACGTAATTTTGTCCTAGGGTCATTTATTTTTATTTCGTAGCCAGATATAAAATAATCATTGTCAAAATCTATATCTATACTATTATATAAAAGGACAAGCCATTTTTCGTTTGTGATCACTAACCGCGAAAACCACTGAACCAATGTGTGCCAAATTTTAACCACATCATCTTTATAGTTCCAGGAAGGTTTAGCGATTATAAAATCCACTGATTTTTACTTAGTTTGTAACCTAAAAAACCATAATCTACTATATATTTGTCAAATGCCACTCACTCATTTAACACGAAATCTCAGAAACCACCGAACGGATTGGAATGAAATTCGATATGTAGCTTCCTTTAGGGCCTTAGGTGCTCGCTAAGAAAGGAATTGAAAAAAATCGGCCTGGATCGAGGCTAATTCGCGAAAAATGAGATTACAATTTTTATTGGGTGAATAATAATAGAGTAATTGTCATATGGCATTTGGAGATAATCTAAGTTAAAAAATAGGTTAGATATTTAAGCCACACACTTTGACCACAAATTAAGTTCCTTATAGTTGTAAACAAACAAAAATACGATCGATGTCGAAACCTTATAATATGGTACTTTCTTTAAACTGTGATGGTCGCTGCAGAGGTGGACCCTTACAAGTTTCGGGACGAGAAGCTATTAAAAGACTTATGTTAAAGAGGAGGTTAAAAGACTTATGTTCTCTGGTGATGACATGTACATATTGCTTACGAGCAACCCACCAACATTGCTTCACCAGTAGCTTCGCCCCCCGACTGCTCTTCCTTCAGTTTTCCGGTCACAAGATAATCGGCTTTTCTCAACCAGGCCCAAGTTGTATTTTACAAGTTGTACTAAGCATTTCTGAATTTCATTCCTTGAATCCAGAATATACCTTTTTCTCAGTTCAGATGAGTGATTGCAACTTTGAAGTAAACCCATCAATCTTAAAGTAAATAACGTAGGCAATGATTCACAGATTCAGTTCGCAACAAACAACTAAGGAACTCGGCTGCAAAATATATTCAAGCACATGTAGAGGTCAACAGGCAAGCTGTTAAGAAATAGATGGCCAATCATCCTGAAATTAGCAGAAAAGTGATTAACAAGCATAAAGAAAGCCAACTCGAAGTCAAAGGATATGCTGTATAAACATATTCTGAGAATCACCCAACTATACTTAGAGGGACTGTACAGAAGTATAAGAAAACCCATCCTGAAATCCATAGAAAGTCTTAAAAAAAAATTATCAAAAAATAATCCTCATGTTAAACATGTAGCTGTAACAATACAGAATTCAGGATAGAGTTTGATGCCTAGAACACAATAGCAACCGTCTTTTATTCAAGTTAATTTTTGTTGGTGATGACAACCATGAAAGAGGCATTCGCTGTGGTTACTTTCAAAATGTCAAGCCTGCGTAGGCCAACTCCAGAAAATTCTTCATGAACATAACGAGTATATCATGAACATTACGACTTCAGAGCTGATCTTGAGTCTGTTCCCAAAGATCTACAAGATTTCCAGGCAGTTATCATTGCTGACGAAAAGCCTTAAAATTCTCACTCAGGACGTTACAATACTCCTACCGCTAACGAAGTGGCTGTCTCAGTTGTTGGCCAGGTGTTTGAAAAGCGAGACATTGTTCTCCACAGCAGAGACAAAAAACTGATAAGAATCAGTGAGTTCTATCAAGTGTATGATTCTCTTCAGTATCGTGTCATGTTCTACCATGGAGAAGATGGGTATAGTATTAACATCCCTCAGCGTGACCCAAACACCAATACATCACTTGAGAAAACTGTGTATGCAGCTGATTTTTACGCCTAAATGTTGATGGAGCGGGGAGGTGAAGAATCTTATTTACTTTAATTTCGTAATCTTCCCAACCAATTTATGCTTGATATGTACGCAAAAATAGAAACAGAAAGACTAAACTTTATTTGAACAAATCAAAAAAGTTGAGAAGTTGAGACTATATTCACTTAAAGTATGCCATAAGAAAAGCTGATGGTCCGGTATAAGAGCTGGGTAAGATGGTAGTGCTGCCTCGAAGCTTCACTGGAGGACTATCAAAATAATATAAAATTAACTTTTGCAAATTGTCAAATTTACTTATTGAAATTATTCTAAGAATGGAATTGTTTAGGTTTATTTAATTAATAATAATTATCAACGATAAGCTTAACTTTTACTAATTTAAGTTGTCCTTAATCCTAATGATATTAAACCGTAGCGGAGCAGGGTACTTTCAGCTAGTATATGGATAACAGTGAAGTTTGAAAATCGATCGACAGGTGCGAGCGTCATTCTGCAAGTTAGATTCCAATGTTATGGCGTTACCTTGAGCTTGAAATTAATAATAAAACTGACTTACTTTCAGTTAAATTGTTATTTAAAAAAAGAGATAAATACCCCACCATGTATTTGTGTGAAAGTGGATCTCAGTGATGTTGACCGATATGTGAGCAGCGCCATTCCCCAATAGAGTTTACAATGGTAAAATTATGAAACCCATTACTACCAAATTTTAACTATATCATTTTCTTAATTCTAGGAAGGTTTAGTAATCATAAAAATTTCTCTATCTGGATTACCAACTCATTAATTAATATTAAAAGATGGATGTCCAATTATGTTTTTACGTATGCTTCTACCACATAATATATGCAATGCTATAATGTTACAAATGACTGCTAAGCGTATTATATCATTAAAGAAATAATGCTCAATTGCATGCTACAATACAAGATTTTTTATCGAAAAACAAATAAAACATCAATTATTAGTTTAAATTATCTAAGTTCTTTACTTATCAGAGCGGGAGAAGCTGCGACGGGGAATGCTAGCAAGCTATTATCATGCTAGCAAGTATTTAGTATCATATATGTAACATTTTCTGAGATCTTAACTACCGTAAACTGGGGCAACTTTTCCATGTTTAATTTTTCCATACAACTTTTACATCAACCAATGGCATTCAAATCTGTTTCAAACCCATTATAATTATGAGTCTAGATCTTTTGATTTAAAATATATGCAATAATTACAATTTAACCATTAAATTTAATTTTAAAAATATAGAAAAATAGCATTGACAAGTTACCCTACAACAGGGCAACTTTGCCAAGCATGTAAAAAACATAAAAAACATAAAAAATAGAGACAGCGACAGAGAAAAGGATTGTTTGAACTAATATGAAAAGATTTTAACGAGAAAATGACATATTGATAAGGTAATAGTTGACTGAGAAGTATTTAGAGGTGTAGATTGTTGGGGTATGCAGTCATAGATACACAGCAGATCAAAATAATATTTTAATTTATAATGCTGACGTTTCGACTTGCATTGCAAGCCTTCATCAGGGTTTCAGAGAGCGTGGTAATCAGAAAATGACATATATTTAGATTTTACAGTATTTAGATTAATATAATTTGCCATAAATATATATTTGCCTCGGAGTTCAATATAGGGCGGGTCAATTATATAACTGATGTCTCCTACGTTTAATAAAGCTTCATCAGCCACGTTTGGGAAGTAAAATGATCTTCCTGTGTTTGTGCGGAGGTATGATATTTCAAATTCCTCGCCTCCGTAGAATTTGGTGAGTTTGCCCACAAAATGCTTTACACTTTTGCAATATAGATATTTATGTAAAAACAAACACAAAATTATAGGTTGGCAAAGTTGCCCCATCTTGGCCTTACTTCCTAGGGCAACTTTGCCAAGTTATATTATAAACCTAAACAAAAAGTAATATTGACATTGTCAAGTTGTTCTAAATAAATATTAAATTATGTATTAGACAAAATAAATAGTTATTATTTACTTTTTAATATACGATCAGGATGAGACACTTTGTAAGGGTATCTAAATCAACTCCTATATGTGATGAAAGCACTAGCGCTTCTATATAATGGGTCAGAAACTTCATGAATTGCCAAACAACATTTTTTTCAAAAAACTGGCAAAGTTGTCCCAATTTACGGTATATCAGAATAAAATAATTTTGTTTATAGAAAAAACATTTTTTAAGTGTGTGCAGACTTTGGTCCCCAAATGTTGTAACTCTTAGGGCCCCCGCGCACTGGCAACTTTGTCAAAGCAACTATTTAGTTGCTTTAAATAACTTCAAACGAAATACATTGAATAGAATGCGGGAAACTTTTAAGTTGCCTTGACTAAATAATTGCGCCTAGACCTATTTCAAGGGTGACTAAACAATTGCCGGCAGAAATGAATCATGTGGGTTTCTACGTAACCTCGCGCACTGTCAACTATTTAGTTGCTATACGGCCCTGTTCTGACATGCTCATTCAAAAATAATTAAAGAACTTGTTTGGATGTTCATTCAATCTGTAGAAGAGCTTATAAAATTGCCCGTCAAGTAGTCGGGAACTAATTATTGGATGTACCCAAAACATTCTGTTCCTTTGCTTATTTTTTCGACGTCTCAAAACAAGCGCAACAGTACAGTTGGTTTCCACGAAATCCATTGTAGACTGAGCTGGAAGGCAACTATTTAGTCGCCAGCGCGGTGGTGGACAACCCATGGGTGAGTAAACTGTTTAGTTGCTGGTAATTAAAGTTGCCAGTGCGCGGGGGCCCTTAGTCTGTGGGGTCAGTCAAGTACTTAGCAATACACATCAATTCTTTCCCAATTCTCAGCTTTACGCCTCTGAAATAAAGCGTTGAACAGAGCGACATTAAAACTATTTTGGCAGAGACTTATATACGTTCCCACAAATATTTCAGAGCCAGCTGAAATGCAGTAGAGTGAAGATCTCTGAGGCTCAATAAAACCAAACATTGGTAATATGGAGCCAATGTCGCTCTGGTAGTCCAGTCAATATAGACCAAAAATAGGGTATGTGAGGAACTAAAAATATTAGTTCCAATTTTTTCAGGAATGTGTAGGAGAGGAACCCCTCAACAAGGAAAAATAAAGTCCCTCCAAATCCCGGTGCTGCTGAGGGGGGCTTTAAAATGTTCCATTTTTAAGTTTATCGGTTATAACTCGAAAACGGTGCATTATATTGAAAAAGCTGAAATAAAATGATAGTTGATTAAATTTACTACTAGATTGCTTATATAAAAAAAAATCCTAAAATCCAAGCCCATCTCTCATCCCCTCCGAAGAAGTGATGGATCATGGGCCGCATCAGACATAGAAAAAGCAGAGGAACTAGCCAATCACCTCTCCCAAACATTTACACCAAATCCTGGATCTTATCCTAATCAATCAATCCAGTCGAAGAGTTCTTATCTTCCCCCATTCCACTCTCCCTACCTCCCAGACCAGTTACCCCCTCTGAGGTCAAATTCCAGATTCGAAAACTAAATCAAAGAAAATCCCCTGGCTATGACCTCCTTACTCCTCAAATCCTCCACCAACTTCCACATAAAGCAATGATGTTCCTCACCTATATCTATAATTGCATCCTACGCACAACCCACTTTCCTGTCCTGTGGAAACACTTCATCACAATAACTTTCCTAAAACCAGGTAAACCTCCTAACAACACTTCATCATATAGGCCAATTAGCCTACTTCCTATCCTATCTAAAATATCCGAAAAAATCCTGCTTAAGCGTATCCTATCTATACTTGACGCACATAGTTTTCCCTCCCATCAATTTGGATTCCGTCCAATGCACTCAACAGTCCAACAAGGCCTTCGCCTTGTTGACCATGTGTCCTCTGCTCTGGAAAGAAAGCAATACTGCTCGGGTGCCTTTCTGGACATTGCTCAAGCTTTTGACCGGGTCTGGCACACCGGGTTGCTTTTTAAACTTAAGAGCATACTACCACAAACCCTCTACCTCATCCTACATTCCTACCTTATAAATTGCTCCTTCCGAGTTCGATGTGGCTCTGAATTTTCTGACTGCTATCCTATCCGAGCCGGAGTTCCTCAAGGCAGCGTTTTGGGTCCTGCCCTTTACTCCTCTTCACTGCTGATATTCCTACCACTCCCGACACGTTCCTTGCAACCTTCGCTGACGATACAGCGATACTATCATCCCATAATGATCCCAAAACAGCCTCTTCTAACCTACAACATCACCTCTCAAAAATTGAACTATGGTGCAACAAATGGAGAATAAAAGTTAATGAATCTAAATGCACCCACATGACTTTTACTCTACGCCGTAGTTCCTGCCCAACTGTCCTATTCAATAAGATCCCATTACCCAGATCTGATACAGTGTGATATCTTGGTTTCACCTTAGACAAAAGACTCACTTGGAACCCACATACTAGACTTAAAAGACAAGAACTTAACAGAAGATTCGGCTAACTATACCCCATACTATGCAAGACTTCAAAACTTTCAATAGACAACAAGCTTTTAAAGTACAAGACTATCCTAAAGCCTATCTGGACCTACGGACTAGAAATTTGGGGATCAGCAAAACACTCGAACATCAAACGTATCCAATCCTTCCAATCCAAATTCCTGAGAACCATAACTAATGCCCCCTACTATGTCTCCAACAAAACCTTACATAACGATCTTAATATACCTTTTGTCCTACAATCCATACCTGTCAAATTTTCAAAATTCCATCAAAAACTTTCCCATCATCCTAATCCACTAGCACGATCCCTATCTAGCTCCACTCACCCCTATAATCCTCCTCGCAGGTTAAAAAGGCAGTGGCCTCGAGATCTATTATACAATTCGACATGGAGTCCTGGCAATGGCCAGCTTCTCCACTCATGCTTTGAGTGACTGTGATATAGCGCTCTCACTCAGCCTACATTGGTATTATCTACATCAGTGACGCAGCTGAGAGAGAAGCGCTGGGGTCTCTCAGGACCTGGCTTGTCCCTCCATAAATGGAGGGACAAGTCTCGTTGGGGGATCCCTCGGATTTGTATATATTGTAAATAAAGTACAAATGTATTTTTAAGATTTAATTAAAAATTTTTTTTTCTATTGTATTATATATTATATAGAGATTATTTACTTATTTTATTTTATTATATTTTATTTTGTATCTTTTCTTTGTATTTATTGCTCGTAAATATTGTGTGAATGGATCATAAGCCATCCATATTACTTATTGCCCACATCGAGGCAGATTGTAATACTTTCTTTAAATAAATAATAATAATAAAAAGATTGCTTATATACATTTTTACGAAAAACTGGACCTTTTTCTTGCTACCGACTCCAGAAAAGTTTTAATTAGTAAACAAATTGTTTTTTTCAGTCGGGTTAAGAGGAGGCAGCAAACTGGCTTACCCGCGCTAAACAGTTCGAACGCTTCACTTCGAGTTTACATTTATCGATAGCTCTTTCCTTAACCTCACTCACAGTTTCAACATTGTGTTTTTTCGTATATTTTTGTCTTTTACATCCTCGCTCGTCCAGTTTAGAGGAAAATCATTAGAATAAAACATCTACTGCAATAAATTCCCTATAGGTTTCATATTTTCTTATAATATGAGAAATTATCATCACTTTCAACTATTCTGTCTTATAATATATATCGTAAAACTGTTGGTATAATGTTATAGATAGAGATGGAGCATTGTCTCGGAAACAAATCATTAGATATATATATCTATATATAATATCAAAATTGATTTAGTTTCTTATATATATATATATATATATATACAGGGTCTTTAATATTCGATAGCCACCCGGAAGAAGGTTTTTTTTTCCACAGTTTTTGAAGCCACCCCCTTTTTTTTGAAACGAAACTCTAAGGATCTTAACTGTGTCAAATAAAGTTTCTTTTCTGGTTATAGACAGCTCTCCAATCTTCTCCAGTGACCCTAACTTTGAAATTCCTAATGGGATGTGGTATTTTTTTATGACGGATTTCGATAGAAAATAAAATTTTGAATCGATTTTATACCGGTAAAAATTTTTATCCGTGGCACCGTTTAGCCGCAAATAGCGAAAAATCATTTTAAGAAAATAAGCAGTCTAAAACTGGTATTGAATGAATGAAAAACTATTGTTTATTGAAAAAATCATCATAATCGATTCCAAATTGCGTAAAAAAAAATAAATGAATATATGTATGTATATATATATATATATATATATATATATAATAGATATAATATATATATATATATATATATTAAAGAGAAACTTTAAATTCCTCTTCAAAGTAATATTAACTTGTGTTAACCCTTTATATTGAACACAATCGCAATTTACAGTATTTTTAAGATTTCAAAGAGAAATCTTGATTTCACAAATTAATTTTGCTGTTTCCATTCCACGGAAACATAAACAGCTAAATTATACTCAGTAGGTCATAAGCTTTAGCGGCACAATCACACACATAATCGGGTGCGTTTTCAAAACTGACGTTCTCAAACACTTCAAGCATTTCTCCGCGAACTCAAGTATCATTCCGTTAATGCTCCGAAACATCCTAACAAAACCAACATTTTCAATCTCCATAATTAAAAATAGAACATTTAATAAATCCCTTCAAATTGACAAGGGGAGGACACACTCAGTCTCTCACAGATTATGTTGGAAATTTGTTTGGAAGTTCTTGGTCAAAAAATACAAGACGCTATATGAGGTCCAAAGAATGAATAACTGATAAATTGTGTAAGCAATTATGGACCTACTTTTAGCTATCAATACAATGTATGATTTTTTTTTTTCCAGAGAACTATTTTTAAATACAACACAGTTCAAAATGTCAGAGTTATAAGAAATACGTCTTCAGATCATGAACCTGACAAACAATGTAAGGATCCTTGTATTGACAAGCCTCCTCAATGCCTTGATAAGATAAAATTAGCCCAAAATAAATTCCAGGTACATCAAAACAGTTGTCATCAAATAATTATTTATCATCAATTGTTTCATTAAAGGAGATTAATTTAAGTTTTTCATTTTTTAAAAGGCATAACTCCCCATTATTCTTTATTCATTCATTTCTACATTTTTCAGATCTCATTTGGTCCATCTTCAGTTTCTTACAACTGTGATATTCTCACATGGTCACATTAATTAAAAAAAAAAAAAAAAAAATGAATTGAATGCCTTTTAAAAATGAATAATTATTTATATGTATTTTTAATAAATGCGCCAAGAATAAAAGAGACAACTCAAAACTTGATTACTAGTTTATTTCTTAATTGGACCTTCGTCACTGAGGCAAACACTCCTCAAATATTGGGCTAAAATATTTATTACAAATAATTATCTAATAAACACTTGTCATGACAGGAAAAATCCAAAAGGCTTCTGAATACGTAGATCATTTTGAATCTGAAGTTTTATGTTAAACTAAAATACATTTTTTGAAGTTTGCCTCACCCATTTTGGATGAATGATATTTATTGAATGTATAATGAATTTCAACAAAGCTATAACTATCAAATGTAGTGATATAAGAAACTGATCAGGCTTATAACTACAATTGAAGAAGTGTATCTGTCGACTGTGGAAGAATATATATTGTAAATGTTTTGAGGGATCTGTCAAAGGAAAAAAAGGATTGTTGAAATAATGTTTTGATAATTTTAACAATTCTTGTTTTCCCATGACTGATGCATTTTCCATCATCAAACTGCAAATTTACATTATTATTTTATATAGAGTCATTCCATGTCAAATCAATCAATGGTTTGGACCTTGATCAATTTCTATGATGTTTTGTATAAAAGTTGTACTTACCAAGACTAATTAAAATGTAAAATATTACATTTTTCTGACTTTTGAGTTATAAGCTTTTAACAATTAAAAAAACTACTGCTTTCGGTCCTCACTCAGTATATTCAAAATTATGCCATTAAAAAACTATTGCTCCAAGAGAGCTAAAATTTGTGGCATTCTTTTCCATTTAAAATGCCCTTAAATTTGATATATCACGACCGTATTATTTCTATGAGATATGATTAAAAAAATACAGTTAATACACATATAGATACAGGTATTAATGAACGGTTGCCTTCTATTAATGCTAGGAAGCACAGAGTCTCAATAGATATTACTAACCCAGACTAGGAGCATGAGAAATCAGAAAAAATGATATGCTTTGAAAGTTAAATAGGCCCTTAGATATATGGAGTTAGAAGCAACACTATTAACTTAACAGAATGGTTGCAACAGTGTTGCCATTGCCATAGGTGGATTATATGGAATTAAAGTTAATTCATTTTAAAATCAGGTAAAAATGGATGTAGTAAAAAAAAAATACAGCAAATATTATTGATGAGCTGGGGTTCTATAAAGACTTCACAACCTTTATTAATTAGGTTTAGTTTTATGGTTTTTGATTCTAATTATTGAAAATTTCTATTAATTTCTATTACATATTTTAGTTGGAGGAGATGGAACTATGCCCAATATTTTTGAGGTCAATAAAAGATAAACTTCTGTACTATACAACATTAGGATTGACATTGGCAGGACTTGGTTTAAATTTCTATAATATACTTTTCAAAATATGAAAATGCTATAAGTGCTTTTTCCTTGCTCTAAATCAATTATGCCTCTCTAAATTTATATCTATGCCATCAATTATTCAGCAAAAAAATAAATTAATGTAACAGAACACTTTTTTTTTCATGAGAAAGGGATACAGTATATTTTAAGAACAACTTTACTCACAAAATTTGATTCATAGAGCAAATCTTGTGAATCTTATAATGAAGCTTCAGGGTTATGTTAGTACTCAAGATGGAGAAGAAAATATATATATAAAAAGTTCCAGTTATAAGGCATTGGAAATGGAAATTAAGAAAACATCAGAACATGAATACAAAACATCTGTGTATTAATTTTAATTATTGTTTCATTCAATATAAATTTATATACAAACAAAAAAAAAAAAAAAAAAAAATTGACTGATAAATCTATTGTTAATTGGAGGGAGCAGGAAGTAGATGCTTGTGAACCATGTGCTCCTTGTTGATGAGGTGAGTAGTGTGGTTGAGAAGGCGCATAAGATCAGTAAGGTTGTGAGACCAATCGTTAAGAACTTCATTGGGTTGTTGAGGACTGGTGAAATTAATAACACCAGCAGGTCGATCAGTTTTCGCTGTTACGCTCTTGTTAACCACCATTTCGCTCAAAGTCTCTTCTGTTTCCTGTGGAATATCAATAAAATCAACATGAATGAGAAATTAAAATAATTCATAACAAATTAAAAATTATATTATATAACTATTCAGATGAAGGAGATGTAATTTAATATCCATTTGTGAATCTACTTGTTTCGGAGTCTTTGGCTCCATCTTCAGGTCCTAAAATATTTTCAATCTCCATAATTAAAAATAGAACAATTGGAATAAATCCCTTCTTACCGACAAAAGGGAGGACGGACATACTGTCTCTCACAGATTTTGTAGGCAGTTTTTTTGGAGGTTCTTGGTCAAAAAATACAAGACACCTATTTTGCCATTCCGACTAATTGGCCCTAGAAGCCGAGAAAAAAAAAATGAAACAGCATTAAACTAATTTATTCTATATCTTGAGTTTAAAAAATGATATTGACATGTTTCTTGCACCTAAATTTTGATTTTTTGAGTGCGTATTTGACGAAAAATACAACCACTTCGTAGATTCATAAATGATATTGGATTCTAATTCAGCACCCTTAAAAACATTCAATAAAAAAAAAAAAATACCATTATTTCACTCTCTTCAAGATGGATGAAATTTTTAAACCAATTATTGGTAACTTTTCTTTAAATTGCTATTACTCTGTTAACAATTTAACTTGCTTGAAATCGTTGGAAAGAGAAGATCCTCAGATTTCTTTTGATGTATATAAATGCAAAATTCAATGAACGAAAACCTATTTGAAAAGTTGGAAAATCCAAAATATATTTTGATTTTTACCATAATTTTGAAACCAGAAAGGAAGATGAAACCAGAGACATTTTAAGCGTATTAACACCCTATACTTTCGGTCAAAATATGAAAGTGATAAATTAAAATGTAAAAGCGTTATTCAAGTTTTTGTCAATAAAAAAAATAATTGCTTAACATTTGGTCAGGCAAAGTTTGAAGATTACGATATTTTATTTTTTATTTGGATACATTTTTTTATTTAAGGGTTCTTTTAAATGCTGAATTTATATGAGAATCTGAAATCATGTTTTGTGGGAAAAAAAAAAAAAAAAAAAAAAAAATATATATATATATATATATATATATATATATATATATATAAGGTAATTTGGTTAAGGATCTAATCATATTTTTAAGAATTTGATTTACCTAAACCAAAATCTATGAATTGACTCTATTTTTCAATAAATTTCTACTCGAAAATAAAAATTTTGTTGCAAGAACCATGTCATGTCGATATCATTTTTTAAATTCAAGATATAAAATAAATCAGTTAATTGCTATTTCATTTTTTTTTTCTCAGTGTCTAGGGCACATTAGTCAGAACGGCAAAATACGTATTTTGCCGTTCTGATAATTAGATGCGTGTCAAATATTTTTCACCAGGAACCTCCAAAAAAATTGCCAACAAGAACAGTGAGAGGCTGAGTGTGTCCTCCCCTTGTGAGTTGAAATTAGTATATCCAATTGAATCATTGAGATAAACTAATAAAAACCACAATTTGCTCAATCATTACAACATTTTTTAAAAGGCTAATAAAATTTGTTCATATTATTGATTGCAAAAACATATACTAAACATTTTTACCTCGATAGACATATCTAAAAGTTCAGCCATTCTCTTCAAAGTTATTCTTGTGTAATACTTGGCCATAACCCGTATGTTCTGAAAATAAAGGTGAATATTAATTCCCCTTAAAAACAGGATTTTATGAATCTTGATCAACCCACTCATTCTAAACATTAGAAGGTGGAGATTAACTTACATGCTCAACAACTCTGGTTCTAAGATGACGCCATCTTTTTTCACCATCTGCATTTCCTGGCGTAAAGACAGATGTGGGAGAAAGATCTGGATTACCCTTCTTCAAGACCTTTTCATAGACATCGCAAAGGCCAGACCATTTTATAAGTTCTGGGTTGATAAATAATCGCAACAGCTCCCTACATAAAAAATTAAAGTTTAGCTTCATCAAATCAAAAATCAATCACATTATAAAATCTTATAATAGTACCATTCTATTTAGTTTAATTCTCTAAATTATAAAATATTTGTTGAATTAATCTTATTCAAGGGTAATAGTAATAATTATTCACTTCTAAAAAATAATGTTTACCATAATAGATAATTTAGTTTGGTTAAAAGTGTGGAAGTATAATATATATTTAATTTTTTTCCTTTACTAAAAAAACAAAACAAAAACCTTGAGGGAGGCTGATGGTATAGAAGGATTAATACAATTAGGATTGATGAAGCAATTGCCACTTTTATTAAAATTATTTTATTTCAAAGCTAGTTTTGAAATATTCAAAAATAGCCTAAAACTAAATATTCATGAACTGTTAGAAATAATAAAATTGTTCAAAACCCAATTCAGATTTAGTATAAATGACCAGATAAATATTTCCGATGCCAATATAAGGTAATAAAAAACCTTTACGCAATAAAGAATTTCCTAAATTTATTACGAAATTCGTAGGTTATGTTGATTTTTTAAAAATATTTTTTAGTTGACAGTTTGCTTTATTCGTCTTTTAATATAAAATTAACTAACTTTCACTAAAAAAAAATTAAAGATAATCCTTTTTTTTAATCTTTTTATAATGATTCCTTAATAACTTCAGAGTACAGGACCATATTGTACAGGTATTTTGTAATACTTATTGAACATCCAGAATGAACAAGTTGTTGAAAAACTCAGTACTCCATTATCAGAAGTCTTTTTAAAAGAAACTTTGTCATTGAAGAAAAACATGTCTTAAATATTGAGCTGAAATTATTAATTTATCTAGTTGTTTAGTTTGTTCAATTGGGCTTAACGTCCTTATTTACTCTAACTAGGGCAGGAAGGATGGGTTATCCAACATTTTACCAGGTTGGGAAGATCATGATCATGAAGATATTGTGGGTTCGCCATGCAATAAATTTTAACCTATCCAGGTGGGTTCGGACTCAAACCCACGACCTTCAGTACCCGAGGGTGTTGAGAAAATTCATCTCTTTATCAATCAATAACTGTTGGGACAGGAAAAATCCAATAATGCTTCTGAGTATGAAGATCATATTGTAACCTAATAATAATAGATCTAACTAAAACACACTTTTTGAGTAGTACTTTTTATCATAGTAGTAGATGTTCAATAGGTTTATTTAAAGTATCTGAATAATTTTATAACAAAAGACTATATATTTTTATCCATGAGGTGCAAATGAAACTTTTGGTTCAAGTACCAGAAATAAGTGAATGGTTCTCAAGTGGTAGGTAGCTGATAGTTAAATTGACAGTAAAGACTAGCAGTAAAAATTAAATAATGGGGTCACCTGTGGTGTAGTGATTAGCATAGAAACCTACTAAACCCAAGATTGCGGGTTCGCAGCCCAGCAGATGACCTTAGGATTTTTTAAAGGGAGTAAAAAATCCTTTGCTATGCCATCTTTCAGAAGGGACATAAAATGGGGGTCCTCAGCCTGTGCGATGTCAGGTACTTGTTAAAGATCCCTATCCTAATTATACCAGGATAAGCAAAATTTAGGACTTCCACTGTAGCATCGCCCGATTTGCCATAGCAGCATAAAGTGACGTTAAATGAAATAAACAAAAACTAACAAAATTAAATAATGGCTTAAAAAAAAAAAATTCTATAAGCAAGCCCCTTCTGCTAATTTTGAACTCAAATCCAAGTTAATAGCTTAACAAAATAAAGGATGGTAATTGGCATAATATTCAGTCCCATCTCGTACATTTCACTTGACAGATATTTAGGTCAAATTTAAAAAGTTGGTAACTGGCTATGTTTAATATTTTCTATCGATGCTGATAGGAAATGAGAATTAAAAAGGCTAACTAGCTAAGCTAAAGGTTAATCTATAGCGGTGTAATACAGCTTATATTTCAATAGTCATTCTATAAATTTTCAAATGTTGATTTAAATATCAAGAATATCTGTTGTTAAGTACATAAATGTTAGATTACAAAAATCTAAGAACTGAAATGAAATCACTATTTTAAAAAAAATGCTGTAATATTGTTATCCTCTTATCGTTACTTAATATGAAATCATACACTATTTAATTACATATATAAACAAAACACTTAGTCTGCGTTCTTCATTTCAATTTTCATAACATCCTCCATTTAGATTTGGATTTCCTATGACCCTCAAAGGAAAAAAAGTTAACATAATTATTAAAAAAAAAAAAAAAAAAAAAAAAAAAAATTAGAAGCACAAACTTGTAAAGTGGGAGTAAGTCTAAGAGAGGATCGGCAAGAACTCGGTGAGTTAGATCAGCCTGCTCATTATCATAAGGTGCCAAAATTAGATATAATACGACATTCTGCAAATATTCCTGGCATGCTTTTTTGTCATCTTGGACGGAAGGAGTGCTAAGTATGGCTCTGTAATGTTTACATGTTGAAAGATACAAGCCTTCATGTTCATCTAATTCAATCATGAGCCTAAAACAAAAGACAAATGGTCTCATTTTAAGAAAGAAATAATTATTAAATCTGTTAATAATAAACTGAAGATAATACTGTTTTTCTACATAACTATTTAACATTTTCAAATGAATGTTCATAAATTGCAAATAACCACAAGTGTTCTGCAAAGATTGGGGCCATTAGAAGAAGACTTTCATATCTGTTTAAAAAATGTTTTCAACAATAAAAATGTGCTTACTTATAAAACTTCAACTTTAAATCTTGGGTATCCGATTCTTCAAAAAATTTAGGATTTATTTTCTTTGCTATTATTTGAGTTCTAATATAATCCTTAATAGCTAAACATAATCTCATTTGTTCCAATATGAGTTCCACCTAAAATGCAAAAAAAAAAAAATTTTTGATTCATATCGACTGATTAAAAATATGAAAAATAGCAAAGATGAGAAATTTGACCAAAAATAACACTGTATTGGTACAATTAATGATTAAGTATCTATTTTATACACCAATAGATACTTATCTAGCATTTAAACAACATCCATAATACCTTTTCACGTTTATTCATTGAACCATAAGTTTCAACTTGAAGTTCTTGCATGATATTAGCAGCCCCAGTAATATCCCCTTCTAGTTCCTTCATTTTGGCTAGTTTATGGGTTAATCGTGCTCTCTCCACCTCAACATATATCTGTAAAAACAACCGATTTTTTAAAAAGTTTACTATCACTTCATCAATTAATAAAAGAAAATAATCATGATCTCAGGGTTGCATGATATTAAAGATTTTTTAAACAGAAAAATTATACATATACCTACTTAGCAGGGGAAATGATTTACCTTTCCTTCTGTTACATTTCGCAATGTATCAATGAGTTTCAATTGTGAATCCTTTGTCGGCAATTTATCAACATAATTACAACACTCCTGAACCATATTAGCAACAGCTTGTTTTAACTGGGATCGTCTCTTAGACAAAAGAACTATATGTTCATTTAAGGCCATCCAATTCTTAGCCTCAAAACAAATTTGAACAATTGCGACAAGGACTCTTCCAGTAGAAACCATATCTGCCCCCTAAAAACAAAATATATAAGCATGTTTTGTATTATATTCCAAGCACTTCAATGTAAACAAACGTACTGTTCTAGTTTGCTTTTCAAGAGCCAATAAAATGTCTAAAGCATCATGCAATTTTCCTTCTGTAGCCATTTTTTTACATTCAGGTATTTTCTCATCACAAGTCGCACTGTAGTCAACTTCCATCTTAACAATTCGACCTTCTGTTCCAAGATTAGAGTCACCCATTGTTTATAACAAGAAGGGTACCTAAAATATCGAAAGATATATGGTAAACAAATATTTAATATATAAGAATAATTTTCCTAAGAATGTATGAACAATAGACTCCAGCTCAATGAAACAGTTAGGATTCCTATGAAATACATTTATGCGATAACTTACAGATATCTAATTAAAAAATGGTAATGAGCTGGAATAATGGAAGCAGAACAACACACAAATCTTCCAAGTGAAAACCCAATATAAATTTAAAACCTCCCAAACATTTACCTATGATAATACTTAGTCACTATGCCTTTCCAATGTTGCCATTAAACAAAGTATTATCGATAAAAAAAAAAATAATAATAATAATACGATATCAAGAATAATAACGCTGTTTTAGAAAAAAAGGAAAACAAATAAACTAAATAATCTAATTTATTTCTTAAATGAAATAAATTTGGACCAAAATTTGTGGAATGTTTCTTGATTCAGTTTCCTTTAATTTGACATTCTTTCATTGGAAATGTCGGTTACTTTTTTCTGTTTTAGATCCTACTCATGAATATGTACATTTCCAATTATCAATGTTATGACCCAATTTTATAGGATTGTAGGAATTAGAGCGAGGTAAGGCAAAGACCATTTTAATAACTTACAAATTTCGTAGCTATGTCATTGAGTCCCTAATTTCTTCTCCATTAATTTATACACAGGAAGAAAGCAGACGTTATCATTGTTTCCTCGATGTTTGTTAAAACTTCTAAAGGAAGACTATAAACTTCCTCGATTTGAACAGTAAGGATACAGTTCGAAACGTTGGTGCAAAAACATGTCAGTTGTATTTTATTATAACATTAGTAAGAAGGTTTTGTAACAAATCACCAACATAAAGGTAAATTTTACAGTAGTACAAAAGAAAAATTATGAAAACGTGAAGGAAATTGAAGAAAAAAAGATTAGGCGTTTACAAGAATCTTTCTCACGACAGGTACAAAAAATATCTTTCTTAATGTAAGAAATTCCGTCCATTGGACGGGATAGGTCAAGGAAGTATTTTCCAGTTTTGTGCTCGATGCTTAACGCTTAACATAAGCATAACTCAAACAGTGGTGTTAAACTGAAGTATATACGAGTATTTGAGATAGTCTCCCATTGTTCTAAAAATCTTGCTTACAGACAAAGGTATTTTATCTTTTTAAACAATCCGTCTATTATCCAATGAATCTATAAAATATCACAAAGAAAGGTATTTCTACAGTGACTTCACTAGATATGGTCAAAACCACTCATTCCATGTCCGACAAATGATTCACTCCCCAACAGGGATTAATTTCTTTTATGATTAACTAGTTGGTAAAGTTTAAAGTTCTCAAAACCAAGGCATTCTTAAGGATAGGTTGGACAGCTGTCCAATAATCTGTCCTTCCTACCCTAAAACGATGTTAAGCCCCAACAAAGAAGAGAACACATTTTTCTTTTTCAACGTATGGACCGTGATATCTTTAGTTGGGCGGGGAAACATGGTTTTAATCAATAGAACAATCGCAGTATCTAACTTTTCTATATGTAGCAAAAAGTTGAATGCTTTAATACTACCCACAAGGAAATTGGAATAATTACTTCAGTCGCTCTTGAAGAACAAATTAGGAAAATGGCGTAGCGAGAGAAGGACGGTCCTCCCCTGCTACCGCTTGAACATGGGCCCCATTAGTTTGGTCTATGCTTATGGTCCAGTAGTGATTTCTTGGAATTAAGAAGAGCCAAGAAGGAAGGAATACAATTTAAAACCCTAGTTTAATTATATATATAGCTTTTTTCAACCAAATTCATAATTTTTTCAACCGAATTCATCATTTTTTCAATCAATTTCATAATTTTTTCAACCAAATTCATAATTTTTTCAACCAAATTCATAATTTTTTCAATCAATTTCTTAATTTTTTCAACCAAATTCATAATTTTTTCAACCAATTTCATAATTTTTTCAACCAATTTTATAATTTTTTCAACCAAATTCATAATTTTTTCAACCAATTTCATAATTTTTTCAACCAATTTCATAACTTTTTCAATCAATTTCATAATTTTTTCAACCAATTTCATAATTTGTAAGATTTGTAAGTTTGTGTCAATAAGGATATAATATACAGGGTGAGTATCTCTTAGTGTAAAAAAAAAAAATTGGGTGAAACTAGATCAAAAATGTAGCAAAATGACGCAAACCTCTCCTTTTTATTCCAATCCGTTGCCTACGATAAATCAAAGACATTTTTGAGGAAACCACGTTTTTTTCCAAAAAAAAAGCTGTAATATCTCCGTTTTGTTTAAATATTTTTCAAATTTTAGCCACATTTTCGGATTTAGCATTAAATTTTCTATAACAGCTGAGTACCTGTAACCTTGAATTTTACAAACTTGGTATCTAAAGAACAGCTTGATCTTCGCCTTATTGGGGAAGTCACAATGTCTTATTTACTTCAACGCTCACCGTTTTTCAAAAAAAAAACTATTCACAAAACGTCAAATCTCTCAAAAACTCGCAAATTTAATCAGCTTTTGAATGATATATTAAACGTAATGACTTTGTTCCAATTTCATGAAGATATTTACTTTTAAAACCGAAAAAACATGGTGTTTTAATTTGGCATACAAATCAGTTACTTGTGTAAATAAAACATTATGACAACCCCTTAATGGAAATGTGCTTTTGAAACATAATAAACTATTCATTGGATTATAAATCAAAGAAAAAAATTATTGTTTAATAGAAAATAAAGGTAAACTGTCAATAAAGCGATCTAGATCAGAGAATCTTATGTTATTACATTTATTTATTTATTATTATTTAGAATTTATTTTATTAGATTTTCAATGTAATGTTTAAAATTCAGTGATAATGAACATAGACTTCAATTTTGCTTTTTGCTTCTGAATACAGATTGTGTTGAAGAATACTACTTTTTGAGGTGAATGTTATGGACAAATGAGTTTTACAGGGGAAAGCATTTCTAACTATCCATGTGGGGTATCTTTGGGTTATTCATCTTTTTATTTCTTTCGAAACATTATTTCTATCGAAATAGTGTTGAAAAATCATAGTATGTGCAACAGATTGAATGATGAGATTACTAAAATTTGTAACAAAATATCCTACCACAACTTCATCACGATATTCCACCTGAAGTTCCGCAAAATATGATTTTCCAAATCCATGGTGCTCCTCCGCATTATTCGAAAGCAATAAAAATATATACCAACAAAATACATGGATAGTTAGAAATGCCTTCCCCTGTAAAACTCATTTGTCCATAACGTTCACCTCAAAAAGTAGTATTCTTCAACACAATCTGTATTCAGAAGCAAACGGCAAAATTGAAGTCTATGTTCATTATCACTGAATTTTAAACATTACATTGAAAATCTAATAAAATAAATTCTAAATAATAATAATAAATAACTAAATGTAATAACATAAGATCCTCTGATCTGGTGTCGCTTTATTGACAGTTTCCCTTTATTTTCTATTAAACAATAATTTTTTTCTTTGATTTATAATCCAATGAATAGTTTATTATGTTTCAAATGCACATTTCCATTAAGGGGTTGTCATAATGTTTTATTTACACAAGTAAATGATATGTATGCCAAATTAGAACACCATGTTTTTTCGGTTTTAAAAGTAAATATCTTCATGAAATTGGAACAAAGTCATTACGTTTAACATATCATTCAAAAGCTGATTAAATTTGCAAGTTTTTGTGAGATTTGACGTTTTGTGAATAGTTTTTTCGAAAAACGGTGAGCGTTGAAGTAAATAAGACATTGTTACTTCCCCAAATAAGGCGAAGATCAAGCTGTTCTTTAGATACCAAGTTTGTAAAATTCAAGGTTACAGGTACTCAGCCATTATAGAAAATTTAATCCTAAATCCGAAAATGTGGCTAAAATTTGAAACATATTTAAACAAAACGGAGATATTACAGCTTTTACGGAAAAAAACGTGGTTTCCTCAAAAAAGTCTTTGATTTATCGTATGTCGGCAACGGGTTGGAATAAAAAGGTGAGGTTTGCAGCATTTTGCTACATTTTTGATCTAGTTTCACCCAATTTTTTTTTACACAAGAGATACTCACCCTGTATATAAGGAGGAGGGATATATTTCTAAATTGAGTACGGCTTGTCCGATTTTAATGAAATTTAATAATATGTTTCTTTCGTACTTATTAGCGTATATTTAGGGTTTTAACAGTTTTATTAATTATTGGGGGTGGGGAGGGGGGGCTATATTCCTAAATTGAGAACGGCTCGTCCGATTTTAATGAAATTTGACAATTATGTTTCTTTCGTACTTATTAGCATAAGGTAAGGTGGGGTAAGTGCGTTTATGGTTAAGTGCATTAGTCCCCCATAATTTCTATTGTCATTTTGTTACATCAACAGCCATTTTTTGTATGTAGACAGAACTTCATACCCCCCAAACCTAACATACTAGATTGCTCTACTTTAGAAGATAACCTTTCTAGCAATTTTCATAGTTCATCCTATTGATCTAGGTGTTGTGTAAAGTTGAATGAGTTAAAATTATAAAATTGTATCGTATGTATTTTTCTCTATTTTTTTAAGTTCAAGGAGTAAAATGATTTCTGGGAGTTGCTTATTTTTGCAGTTACCCCATCAAAGAATCAATTCACTGCTAAGGAGTTTACAAGAGATTTATGCACTTACCCCGTTTCAATTTTAAAATCAATTTTAAGTCCCATTCACGCACTTGCCCCACAGTGCGTGAATGGGACTTAAAATTGATTTTCCTTCGCACTGATAATAAATTAGGATATCAGGGAAATCAACTATACTGCTGAAAAGATAGTAGTTCAATGTTTGCAATATAACAAAAAAAATTATCCTAGCATTAATAGCTGATTTTTTATGTTGAAAGTTGAACTTAGCACTCCATATGACGCACTTGCCCCACTTCACCTTATATCATGGGTTTTAACAGTTTTATAATTAGTCGGGGTTGGGGGAAAGAGCTATATTTGTATTCTTGGAACGGCTTTGTTAATTTTCATGAAATTTTATAGTTTATCTTCCACCGGTCGCGCATTTGTATTTTGTAAAACACGAGACTTGTTTTCTCTCTTTCTCGCTTCCGGTGAGCTTCCTGGAAAATTGGCTTTAGCTATATTTCAAGATAATCCTATATTTGCCACCAGTAAGTACAACAAGTGAGCGCTCTCGTTTTAGTTTTTTCTTGGCAATCAGCTGGATTCGAAATAATGTAAGTAGGATTCTTTTGCATTTATACTTTTGTTTATCTTAGTCGGAATGCTTGATCAGGTGAAAACCTATAAAAGTGGAATATATTCCTCGAATTTTGCAGAACTAGACAAAGAAGAATTAGGAACCGGATAATCAAATAAAATTTGGAATTCAGTGAAGAGGAAATATAAAATGTTCTAGATCATGAAACAGAAACCTATGTTAAGGGTAGTGATGGAGATTAGTGGGGAGGGGGGGGGCAGCCAGGGGAAATCTATATTTTATTTGTGAAAATCATTCCTCTAAAACATTTGTTTAAAATAATTGATCAAAAAAACATTTAGAAATATAGCCCCCCTCCCCACCCCCACTAATTATTAAAACTATTAAAACCCTAAATATACGCTAATAAGTACGAAAGAAACATAATTATTACATTTCATTACAATCGGACGAGCCGTTCTCAATTTGGAAATATAGCCCCCCCTCCCCTCTCCCACTAATAATTAAAAACCTAAATATATGCTAATAAGTACGAAAGAAACATAATCATTAAATTTCATTAAAATCGGACGAGCCGTTCTCAATTTAGAAATATAGCCCCCACTCCTCTCCCTAAGAAAAAGTTGGCGATAGTTCAAAACCGTTAACAATATGAGAAAACTTAAAACTTAAATGGTGGAGGTCAAAACTGATATTCCGATATTTATTGGCCTATTAAATGGAAGAAATATTGTAATCGAATTATTCTGAAAAAAATTCATACCTTAAATTACAAGAAACAGCAATCCGTAATTCAACTATGTAATCCGTAATCGAATTACATATAAGAATTACATTGTAATCGTAATTCATGAAGTATTTGCATTATAACATGTAATGTAATCCCAGCCCAGGATTACAATTACAGTGTAATCGTCATTCATAGAATTTATTTCAATTACATTTTGCCCAACTCTGCTCTTAATTACTTGGGAAACATATACCTCAATGCAAAGGAAACAAGAGTTGAACTTACCTTCTTCGAAAAATCACAATGTGAGGGAAACAGAATTACGAATGAGGTGATTCAAACACGAGAGAGAGAGAGAGAGAGAGAGAGAGAGAGAGAGAGATGTCCTAAATTTTGTTAAATTATGTTTTATTCGCCTAAGTTTAAAAATGAATCGGCGAAGTTTAACAGCGGAAGGATAAAGGCCGACAAAAGGAAGCTGTAAGCCGCCTTCAAAAATTCTACGAAGGGCGAATCAAACCATCCGCACGTGCCAAACTCACTAGCGCTCTCTGTCTCGATGGAGCGGCAAGAAAAGAAAAAAAGGTCAGTCTGCTGTAGATCCCGACAAGAAGTGGTTCACAGTCAGCTCCCGCCAGAGGCGGTTACTCTCTAAAAGAAGTTGACCTCAAGATATATTCTGAAGTTCTAAGGATTGCAACAGTTTGCAATAGAAGGTATTTACCTGAGAAAATTATACCCTGTGCGGAAGTCATCTAATTCAACTAGTCAAGTTTCATATATTATAAAAAATCAATCAGTTTTATTTTAACAAAATCATAATCAAATTTGATCATTTTACTGCTTGTATTATTGTAATGTTCATGAAGTGTAATTTGTAAATGTTCGTTAATTAAATGTTTATAATTGTTTATATTATTTTAAAATTCAATAATAAGTTTTGTTTTGTTTGTTGCCTTGAACATTAGCTATTAATTATTAATTATCCTCGATATTTTGGTTCAATGGTAAGGTGGTAAAGATTAATTATCTCCTAGTAAATCAATATATTAATTTAAAGTAGTTTAGGCAATTATTTGCCTATTGTTAGCCCACTTGTTATTAATACCACAAGAGAGACGTAACAATATATATATATAACATCTCAAAACGAACTTTATCAACAGACCAGCATAATAACAGATGTAATAGTAAGAAAACGCCGAGCAAAATCGCACATTTGTAGGATGTAAAGCTCCAGATTGGCAAAGAAATTATTCAATATTATAACAATTAGCAAATATGGCACAGAATGGTTAAAGGATGCACAGAGGGACCTGCAGCTGATCAATATACAAAATTTTCGATTGTAATGAATGCCGGACTGAAATCAACAATATGACATTTGAACGAACACAACGACAACCAGGAAAAAAGTGGACGGAAGAGCAGAAGAGGAAACATTCCGAAAGAATGAAGAGGCTGGGAGGAAAGAAGGAGGAATAACCGAAAATGAAGTTACTTCGAGTTCAATCGCTCTCCTCAAGGGGAATATTTGTCATAATAATAATTATATATTTTTTTCTTTCTTTATTGGCGCGACAGTCGCATGAAGCTGTCCCTGACCTGCTCCACAGCCTTCCTCCAGCTTCTCTATCAGCTGCTCGCCTTAGATATATTTTAGATAATTTTAAGTCCTCGGAGACGCCATCGAACCATCTTCTCTTCGGTCTTCCACGAGGTCTCACTCCGTCCGGTCTATCCCAGAACAGTTTTCGGTGTGTTATGTTCTCACCCATCCGCTATACATGCCTCATCCATTTTAGCCGTTGAACTCTTGTGAATATCGTCAATGGCAACTCACCATACATATCGTATAGCTCCCGGTTTTTCCTTCGCCGCCACATACCGTTATCCTTTATCAGACCAAATATCAGTACTTTCCTTTCGAAACAGTATATTTATATACATATATAGTTTAAACTTGGAGCGCTTGTGATCGTACTGACAGAATTAACCAGTTTTAAAGGATCTTTACATTTTATTGTATAATATATTTACTAAATTAAATAGAAAAAGAGATTAGGAAATTCTTCTTTATCGTGTTCTACAGATTCTTTGTGTGCATTTTCTCTAGTATCAGCAGTTATCACTGATCTGATTTGCAAATACAAATTATTGTGCTAAAATGGAATAAAGTTTCATTATCTGGCAATTGTGCGGGAAGATATTTCTTGGCAGATCTTGAGAATCTCTTCATCAAAGAGGAGGGGAATTAAGCATAATCTTTATTTGAATCTCGTTGATAATCTTTCGTTAATGGACTCTTTCCACTGAGGCGGACCACTAACTTGGGATCCTGATAGGCTGGTATTATAGTCTCAATCAAATTAAAAGGAATCATCTATCTGCTCAGTCCCAAATCTCTTAACGCGGTACAAAGTCAAAGGTTACCTTCAGATCTAAGAAGGAAAAACAAACATTCTTCCTGCTGTCTCTAGTCTTTTCCACAATTACACATTGGGAGGTAATATGTGGTCTACAATCTGTCTTTTAGGTCAGGAAGCAGCTTATTTCTATTTGAGGTGATCTCCAATTATTTGGCGAAATCTCCATTCTAGAAATCTTGTAGAAGAGTTCTATGGTGAATGATAGGTAGATCGTTATATGTCACACTCATTCTGTCTACCTTTTTAGTATATCAGGACGATAACATATTCCCAATGTTTTAGAGTTCTACTTTGGGTAAGCACAGGGCCGCTGAGGGGCCAGGGAGAACAAAATCCCCGAGGCCCGTGCTAAAGTGACCTCTTACGAGTGCTGCCTTATATAAACAATTCTATGGCGATTTGTCATTCTAGGAAATTAATCAAACATTGTAATTTATTAGTAAAAAAATAAATTGAATTTTTTCTATGATGTTGGGAGGGTAGGGGAGGAGTTATATTTGCCCGGGACCCGGGATCGCCGGCCCTGGATAACCAGGATCATTCCCAATTCCTCTTATTCAAGCTTTATTAAGGAGATATGTTATCCCTTCCTAACTTCATGTTGGCCAGTGCTTATTCTAATCATTTATAATGTAGTCATTCATATTCTAAGCTGGTTCTTTGGGAATCATTCACCTTAATCCTGGGAGTACGACTATTGGCGCTTCATATTTAGAGAATCTCTTTTTGTAATAGTTTCTCTATGCCTTTAGAATTTTTGATTTTTAATCTTTACTCGAGAGTTCTTTTTGTCATCTCTATTATTGCTGTCAATTGATTTCCCAAAGTCTCTCTAGAATTTAGTATTTTCGAATGGAGGCCTGATATCAAATATAGACCCCAAATTGAATAATAATTTTCAGCAAGAACAAATAATTAAGTTAAATAAAATGCTTATATGACACAACCAAATATTATTGTAAGAAGATAATATCATTCTCCTATAAGTAAAATATTTATTATTTCTAAATATACATTTACATAACTTTATTTTCTTTTTAATATAATATTATATTAAACTACTAGGATAAGCATGAATGGATTGAAGTGTATAACTGGAATATCTACAAGGGTGAACTTATATAATGGAATATATAAATAAACAGTCGTTATATGGGGGAACCACATAAGGAAAAGAATAAAAAAAATAAAAATAAAGTTAAATTTTGTTATCAGATCTCCAATCCAAAGAGTTAAGAGTCAGTTATAATCGTTTTTTGTGTCGATGGTGTAATTCACCTACCGGCATAATTTTCGATTTAAAAGTATAAGTTATTTTAACTATTAAATTGTACTTATGCTAAATACCTGTTTGTTGGTTCATTCCGCTTACTTATTTAATAATTGGTTCATTACCTTATCGCT
The DNA here is from genome assembly GCA_003667255.2 of Euschistus heros. Taxonomy (NCBI): domain Eukaryota; kingdom Metazoa; phylum Arthropoda; class Insecta; order Hemiptera; family Pentatomidae; genus Euschistus; species Euschistus heros. Next base: position 3,821,145 of record RCWM02000020.1, read on the forward strand.
ATAGAAAGCCAAGATGGAAAATTCAGAAAATTAATTTAATATTGTCTTATGACGTTATCAATATTCCTATCTTCATGACATATTTTGATGGGCCCTCTGATTGAATTGTGTCACTTAGTTAAATTCGTGTCTAGGATATCATTAATATAAGTTTTCAATTATTTCAATCAAGTTTTTATTGATTAAAATAATTAGTTATACTTTAACTAATAATTTATTTTGCCGAAAAGTTAATTATTAAGATGACGGAGTTAGAGAATAATAATTCCGGCTTCCCTGAAGTTCTCACCCACCCTAAAAATAATGAGCTTCATGGGAGGTTAAAAAAATTAAAACAGGCCTTTTTTTCAAAATTTTCTTTTTATCCTGATATTTACATTAGAGTACCAGGAAGGGTAAATTTGATTGGAGAACACATAGATTATTGTGGTTATTCAGTTTGCCCTCTTGCCATTGATCAGGATATTTTATTAGCTGCCAAAGCTGTGGAAGGTGAACCTTTCTTAAAAATAACTAATCTTGATTCTAAGTACCCTGACTGCATAGTTCCTGATTTCAATTTTGTGTATGTGCAGATAAGTATTCTTTGCATAATTTATTTTCTACATCATATTGTTAGCCTTTTGTATTAATCAAAGAAATTGTGATCATAGTGAAGTACCTATTTCTTGTGTTCTATCTGTATTTTACGATCTACCATCTATAATGAAATGCTGGCTATCAAATACATATATAGGTGGTTATTGCACCTAATCATCTCTCTCCACCTAAGCCATAATTTTATGATATAGTTGTTTCTAATGTTTTCTTACTAACTAATAAGTAAGCATTTCCTTCTATTCTTTAAAAGTATGCTTTACATTAAGTTTTGGATCAATTTTTATTTTAGAATTGATCGACAGAAGTTTGGTTGGTGTGCTTATGTGCTCTGTGGTATTCGTGGTGCATTGGAAAAGTTAAGAGAAAAACCAGTTTCATTAAGATTTGCCATGTCAGGCACGATACCACCTGGGTCAGGATTATCTAGTTCTAGTGCAATTGTTAGTGCATCCCTGCTTGCAACTACCTATTTAAATGAGGTATATTAATAGTTAATGGATTTTCTTTCACTTAGTGTTATTTGTTTACAAACAATATGTTGGTAATTGGGTATTTTTAAAAGATTCAAAATCATATTCATTTACATTATAATTTTCTGAATGCAAACTTTTTATTGTAGTAAATATGGAGTCAGTCAAGTTGTAAGAAAAATATTTTTAAAATAATTCTTTCATGTTACAAAAAAAAAAAAAGTTATGGTATTTTTATTTTCAGAAAACATACTTCATGAGAATGTTTTGTTTTTCATACTTGAAATCTATTCAGAAATGCAATATATTGATTATAATGATTCTCTGCATAGTTATTATTTTCCAAAAATTGAAAAGAAAAACAAATGTGTTTCATAATCTGTTGTGAGACAATCTGAACCTCTTATCCCATTTTTTATAAAAGGAACCAAAGTTTTGCTCAGGTTTGACAGGAAAATAGTTAATCATCATTCCATATTATTCTACCCATGCCATCTCAAAGATGGTATCATTTTCATTTTAATCATCACTAGGCCAAGGATGAAGAAGTTTAGTGTGCTTCTGCATCACTTCTGAAATAAGCTTTTGTTGAGCGAGACCTTCCTTATCAAATATTACAACCAAAACTTGATTTAGTTAGATGTGTTAGTGGTACATTTTTAGTTCGCAATAATTAATCCACAGTTTAAATTAAATTTATATAAGATAGTAAATACTTATTTGGTTACTTGCCTCTAATTTTTTCTTTTGGTATAGCATTAAGTTGATCAACCTTTCAGTTAACGCTGCCCAAGACAGAACTTGCAACAATGAGTGCCATTTGTGAGCAATATATTGGGACAGCTGGTGGTGGTATGGACCAGGCTATTGCATTCTGTGCTAGCGAAGGTGATATTTTACAAAGAACCTAGATTCTTTTTTTTTATGGCTAAAAATTTGGTTTTTAAATTAAGTGATTCAATATTATTAATGCCTTATTCAAATTAATAATGCTGAAATGGTAGGTTGTGCTAAGCATATTGAATTTAATCCCTTGAGAACTACTGATGTGGCTTTACCATGTGATGCTGTTTTTGTAATAGCAAATAGTCTAGTCCCAAAAAATAAAGCTGAATCAAATGACTTCAACACAAGAGTTGTGGAGACTCGCCTTGTTGCTCAGGTTTGTTCATCTATAATATTTTTACCCATCTTAAGGTATTATGCTTGCAGCACAGCAGCTAGTAGAGTAATTTTATTCTTCTAGGTTTTAGCTAAGCAGCAGCTGATAACAGCATCTGGGAAAACAATGAGAATAGCGGATGTACAGGCAGAACTAGATGTTAGTTTGGAAAAAATGATATCACTTGTTAAAGGGACATTCCATAAAGAACCTTACACAAAAGAGGAGGTATTTTTAAACTATATGTAGTATGAACGCTTACAGTTTTTATCAGATGTCTGACATTGCAGTTCATTATAGTAAAGCCAAAAATACAGCCTACAAAAATAATAATAATAAAAAAAAGTAATTCTCCAAGAATTTATTTTTATTTATGTTATTTCCATTTTCATGTTCATTTTTCTAATCTTGCTATCATTTTAGTCTTTAGTAATTTCTTATAAAATATTAAAGGTATAAAAAAAAAAGTTCACTCTTTCAATGTCACACCTACAATTGGATTATTTTTTGCTGTTTTAGATGTGTAAAACACGGATGTTATAGATTTTTTTTTTAATTAATAAATTAAGGTATATTAATTCCAATATATAAGTGCAAAGATAACATGAAAATAATACTTATTAATACGAAGATTGTAGTGTTAAATATATATATGCTTTCTTTGTCCTGTTTTATTTTGATAGAAATACAAAGATTTATATTTAAGGGGTTTGAAAACTAATACGAGTTTTGAAAAGAATGATGTACCTATCTCTAGCATTAGTTAACACCCCTTGTAAACCTTTATTTATTGGTCCTAAACTGGAAACCTATAGTGCGATTCAACATCATTTTGAAAATAGAGAAATAGCTTTTATTTAAAAAAAATAATTATAATTTTTATTTATTAATTATTAATGATATTAAGGTATTATATTCACAGTGTAATGTTTTAGTTATGCAAAGAATTAGCGATGACAGAGGATGAATTATTGTGCAAGATACTGACACCAGACACTAGGCATCTCACACAATTCAATTTATACCAACGTGGACTTCATGTTGTAGAAGAGGCTTTTCGTGTGCAAAAATGGATGTCAGCTGATTCCATTCAAACTTTAGGTTCCCTGATGAATGAATCTCACCATTCATTAAGAGACTTTTTTGAAGCTAGTCACCCGTCATTGGATAGACTGGTTAATAATTGTCTGGAAGGAGGCGCCCTTGGAGCGAGGTTGACTGGTGCTGGCTGGGGAGGCTGTGTAGTGGCCATCACAACTCGAGAGAAAGTTGATGATTTTATTGAATCTTTAACAAAATCATATTACAAAGATTATGATGGAGATTTCAACAAAGTTGTATTCGCTACTCAGCCTGGTTCTGGAGCACAGATATTTACATCTATTTAAGAATTTGTTGGCTGTGATATCAAATATCATATTTATTATTACTTTTATGGTGGGTTTTTCCTCCCTTAAATACCATTCCAATTCTTTACTCATACCTTTTAGTAAAGCAATCAGCAGTAATTGTGAAAGCTGACTGCTGCCTCTTAAGTACATATATTGTTCCATATGTTTAGATATTGATACAGTTTTCATTTGGTTATTTTAACTGCAATTATAATGTTTTTACTTTCACTGATACTGTATTTTTAAAAAGCACACAAGGAGCTGGATTACTAATATTTTAAATGTGTATGATTTTGAAGGAAATTTACTTTATGTTGTTAAATAAGAAGGGCTGTTTTAGTGGGTTGTAGTTATATATTATATGTGTGTGTGTATATATATATATATATATATATATATATATATATATATATATATATATATCAAAATTATATTTTGTCAACCCTTAGAAATTATATAAATAACTATTTTACAATATTCGGGTTATAGGTCCTTTATATTTAACAATATTTTGTTAAAAAAATATATTATTTTTTACATTTTTATTTATCTATTATACCAGTACCCTGGTGTCTGAGCTGGCAAGCACTTGCTGCAGGAGTCGGTGGGCTTACTGGCCTGGAGTTTCGGGGTACCAATTTTTATTCTAAAGAGGATCCCATTAAATAAGGGGTCGAAATGTAAATAAAGAGAGAAGTAAGGAGAGGGAAAGAAGGCATATATATATATAAATATATATATATATATATATATATATATATATATATATATATATATATATATTTAAAATAGATAAATAAAAATTTAAAAAAGAATATATTTTATATATATATATATATATATATGCGCAGTATAAATAAATGCCATATATTAGGTATGAGGTACATAAAAAATGTGTATTATGTTTGTAGAGCTCAGTTTGTTAGCATTAGTCTGAAACCTCTTACCATTTTATCTGTTGTATGTCTCGTTGCCTTATAAATTTATGATTTGAATTTATGTTTATTTATGTCATATGTAGATACCTACTGCACTTTGGTATTTATAAAAAATATATTTATAATATAAATAATAACATATAATTATAAAATAACAAAAAAAAATATAATATATATTTGTAAAAAATATATTTATTAATAAATATGAGTGGATAATTATGGTTGCTGAATTTATCTCTCAGACAATAAAATTTTGTGATTGTTATATTGGTATTTTTAATATAATTTCTATTAAATTTATCTTCAATTGATAATACAATTATACTTATAGGATCTCATTATTGTAACCTTTTTCCTATTGAGAAAAAGTGCAATTAAAAATGTTATTATGTTAATCAAATTCAAATGTCTCTATTTCATTGACTTCCTTTCTCTTTCCTTTTATTAAAATTATCTTTTATTCCCCCCCTCATTCATTTATTCTTTTATTATTCTTATGTAACTGTTTTTTCTTGGTTATAAAATACTTCTGAAACCATAGTAAAATATATTCTCTTGCCTGTAATATAGATATACTGCATTAAATTATAAAATATCAAAGATAAACTTATTTTTAATAAAAAGGATTTTTAATTTCAAAGTTTATTTATTTATTTTTTTAATTTTGAGATTATTAAATAATTATGTGATTCATAGGTATCAAATAAGTGGTTTATGTGGATATATCCAATTACAATAACAAGTAAACTTAAAAATATTTTTGGCCTGTTGGATGGGGCAACTGAAAATCTTTCATTTTCTACAGAGCAGGATAAAATGTTAATATTTATTATAAGTTATTTGGTTAAAAAAATGTATATCCTGATGGTTTCCCAAATTAGTTATCAAAGATTATTTCAAAATATATCTCTGCTCAAGCTAGTTCAATATATTTAAGAGAAAAATTCCAAGAAGTTGAAAATTTCAGTTGCAAATCTAACAGTAGTATGTACTTAGGTACAAGTAATGGGGAATGTGCATAATATTTTTTCATATAAATTCTGAAGTTAATTACAAAATTATTTTGTTTAAAAAATGTAATCTTCAAAATGTCCCAAAGAATATTACAACTAACCAGTAATTCTAGTTTTATTTAGTTGCAAATCATTGTGAGAACAACAAAGATCTCAAATTCCTTAGGAAAAAATAAAAACAATGTGATGTTCTCAAAGCAATCACATATACATTGTGTATTTCCCATGGTTTTCATTCTACCTCCGTCCAAAGATAATGAAAGTAAATAATGTACATTATAATACTCTAATTATGATCTAAATAGTATATATTAGCAATGCTGATTTTATGTCTAATAATAATCCTACTTAGCATTGCTGATTAAGTAACTGTTCATACTAAGTTTCTCTCTTCTTTAATTCTTTGCTAAAATAGAGAGCAATGTATATTACTATTTGAAAATTTATCCTTCCTGAATACTTCAATAATCAATTTACCCAGATTTTGTTTTGGTGATTCTAAAAAATGAATACACATATTTCAATTTCGTCCAATGGCAATTGGCAATTACAGCTGAAATACTCTAATTTAATAACTTATTTTTATTATGATTTGCTGATTTTAGATTATTGATATGTATAAACGTCTATATAACTGGAGAATGGATAAAGCAAACCACCAGTAAACTTATTGTGAATTTACTAGTACCATAGTTTACTTCAAATTTCAATTGTCACCCAAAGTTGCGTATAAGTAAATTTTTTAATTAGGGATAAGTATATTAGTGGTTTGCTTAACCCTTCTCCATCATATTACACATGTATTTTAAAAGTAACAGAACTTAAAAATCTGCATTTTTGATTTATCATCATGTTTAAGTAGTCTTATAAGAATTGCAAAAAAAAAACCTTCAAATTCCACATGATACATCTCACTTATGGTTGGGATTAAAAGATAATTCAGATACACTTTCGATATTCTATACCAGACTGTGAGAATTTTAAATTATTTTAATGCAGGTTTTTGAGTTGTGTCTCTTTTCAAGTACATGTGCAATATATGCTCCTATGCACATCAATTAAATAGAATTTCTATTTTAATTTCACTAAAAAAATGGTAATTTTTCTAGTGATCCAGTGCTTTGACGATCCATTGAATGTTTTATTTATAAGTAAAACAGTGCACTTTATTCAGAAAACTTGCCCTAGGAGGTGAGAAATAAAAATGACTCTTTTTTTTTATTAATCAAGTTAGAAATATACATTAACCTTGTGGTTTCTTAACAAAAGATTCTTGTTTTGTTGCAGATTAAGTGTAAAATATTTAAATAATTTTAAATTAAACAGTATTTCTACTTAAAAATGCTGTTATATTTGTTTTTAGCATCTCAGAAAATCCTCAAATTGTAATTCTTTGTTCAACTTAAAATAAAATAAAAAATTATATCAACAAAGACATCTACCCAATTATACCCTTTCAATTTTTTTAAATAATCCAAACTATTTCCATAATTCCATCGATACTTGGCCAAATTTATATGGTAGGTAATAGGTCCTAATGTGCTGATACAATGTGCTGAAAAAAAAAAAAAAAACCAAACCCTTTCCAGGGCAAGCATATGAATTAACTGTATTTTTCTTTTTTATTGGTCAGATATTGAATATGTCTGTAAAAAGAAAATCATTTAATTGTATGCAGGAAACATAATCGAGAAGGCTATTCCGACTGGGCTTTACTCATCAAATTATCGAGCTGAGCAGGAAGCCATATGTGAGGCACGAGAATACTTAGGATACTTAAGAGACCAAAGACTCAAAAATAGTATTCCTACTGATGCAGCATCAGTGTTGCAATCTCTTAGATCGAAGTGGGGCACGGGCCTGAAAAATCTCTCCAAGGAACTTCAATGCTTGATGGCTATCTACAAAAAAGTCATCCTGCAGTGGATTTCCAGGACACTGCGGACTCACTGGGAACAAGAGGGCGGACCAGCTGGCCAAGGAAGGAGCTTCGAATGGGCAGTTCGAATGTACCCTCAGTCTCGAGGAAGTAAAAACGCTCAACAAAGCCGCAGTCAGCCAGCGATGGATTGGGAGACATCCACATCACGATCCTGGAGATGCAATCTACGAACTCACTCGAAAAGAGCAGGTACTCATCTTCGATTGCGTTATTTTTATTGGTCAGATATTGAATATGTCTGTAAAAAGAAAATCATTTAATTGTATCTATATATATATATATATATATCTTATATATATATATATATATATATATATATATATATATATATATATATATATATATATATATTTTAATAATCACCATATAGTGTTTTTGAATGAAGGGGCCCCTCCAAAAAATCTATAATCATATATATATAGAACCATCTGTATCTACATAGTTCTGCAGTACACTGAGCCCTGATGAGGGTTAAAAGTTATGCCTTCAATATTTTGAGCCCATTTTAATTGCTCTTATTGATCATAATTTTCTGGGGAGTGGGAAGGAGAAACAATGTGACAAATTTTTGTGGAGACATAAAATAAGAGGACGTTTATTTTTTATTTTTTTAGATTCTATGGTCCATTGTATGAAAGTAAAAGATAGGAATAGATTTTTTTCGGGTATAGAAACACCTAAAAATTAGGTTTTTGATCGATGACCGATACTCTAGAAAGTTTCCTGATTAGCTTAAGTTGGTTAGATTAACCATCAATTTACAAATCCATTGAACTGATTTTAAGGCGCCAACAAATGTAAAAATCTCATCTAAAACATGTATTTTTCAAATCTAAACTGTTTATAAGTTATTATTAATAAGATAAATTCATTGGTGGAGTAATTTCAGACTTAATGACAGAGGCCATTGATGGGTTAAACAGTATTTTGGAAACAAGATTAGTTCAACGACCCCTGCTGGCCGGTGGAAAGTGAAGCCTCTTAACCTTTGAGTGGGGGAAGTGTGAAACTAGTAAAGGTTATCACACCAAGTTGTGTAGACGAGCGTTCTCGGCCGATGCTGGGTGGTTTTTATGTTTAGTCAATAATGTGGGGAGCCGGGCTGACGTCATCTCTAATATAAGTCTCGTAAGGGCAACAATTGTCTCATCTAGAGGATTCCATCAGTAATGGCACCGCTCCGCTATTCTCATGCCCTGGTTTGTCGTGTTTCATCTTCCTTCGATGAGAAGGGCTCTACCGATCAGGCCAAACTCCAACATGAAGCCTATGTCAGGACCCTACGAGATCTGGGTTTGGATGTGATAGAAATGCCACCTGATGAGAATCTTCCTAACTGTGTTTACATTGAAGATACAGCTGTCATTTGTAATGGAATTGCTCTTATAGCCAAACCTAAGGATGAGAAACGCCTTAAAGAGGTAATTACATCTTCAGCTCATAATTTTGTATGAATTATTATACAAAATTAGTATATTTTCTATTTTTGATTTAATTAGTCTTTATTCCATATTTATTTGTATTTGAATCATGCAGTTTGACATATTCTCAATTAAGCATTGAAGACACTTACCACCAAAGAGTAAAATTATTTAATAGTATTGTTCATTATATAGTTTAAGATAATGTTTTTTATTTATTCAATCATAATATAGACCAACTGGATTGAGGTGTTAACTTTCAAAATATTAGTTATTACTTTCCATGTTAAAGCAATAATAACCTAAAACCAAACCTCTGGGAAAGTTTTGACAAGGCATCAAAATCTGAGTATAACTGATAAGTCATAACCCCTTTTCTGCATAGCACAGCAGAAAACATGTAGATTTTAGCAATGCACAATATACTTGAGATAACAGATAAATAGGTCACTAGTGGCTTTTTTTTTTTTGTTTTGCCATGTTATCTTTACTGTTACAGATTTAATTTATAAATTAATAATTTGATTTTAAGAATAAAATAGCTTTGATTTGAAAGTGGTACCGCTATACTAATATTTTTTTTTAATTTATACTTTTTTTTGGGGGGGGGCTTGAGATCGTATTTAACATATGCAATAATAAAAATTTCCTCATTCACAACCTCCAACTTGTCTTGAGTCATTATGTTGAGTATGTGTTTAATTTTAAGTATGAAGTCATATAGGAAGTCATTTTTTTAATTTTATTTATAACTGCATTTATTAAATTATTCTTCAAAGCTGTAAATTTATTTTTGTTGAGAGGTACAGCTAGCTACTTGTTTTATTCACATTTTAATTAAATATTTATTTTAATTATCACCATCATCATAATAATGAAACATAATTTTAGTAATATTGGCTGATTATGAATAGAAAAAAATATTTTTGTTATATTAATTGATTTAATTTCAATATTTTAATTGAGACCCACTTGTTCAGTCATTGAATTAATCATCTAAATTTATTTTAATTTTTAGTTCAAAAATTAAATTGGAAAAGTTAAGTAAAAAGTAATTGGATGACTTCAATAGTACTGCATATTCTGTCAAACACTAAATGAAATAAAATATCTAGTGTGTATCTAAATATTATAAAATATTCCGACTAGGCTGAATTAGTACAATGTTTATTTATTTGTTGCAGTTTTTATATTTTATTTTGTACTTAATTGGATTAATGTTTAATAAAAATAATTTATTTTATTGTTTTAGAATTTCTGCATTTATTGACTAACTAATATTTTATACTTCAGTTTATTTACTAATTAGATAAATGATAAATTTCTACGAGCAATATTTATTAAGTTATTAATTAACAATATATTGTGTGTGTATGAAATCTTAAGTTATCTGTTTGGGATTAATTACTAATATTAGTAAGACTAATGTATAAAATTAGACTTCATTAGTGTTGAAGATGAAATTTTTCAAAATCATTACATTGTCCATAGTTTGTCTGAAATGGTTTATTCTTAATAATTGAATGCTTGAAAAATACTATTCTTGAGATAACATCAAACTCATGTTCTGTGACTGGAAATCCTGAGTACTTAGGAAATGGGTTTGTTAGTCATTGTAGACACATTTATGGTGGATTTTTGTTTGAAAGTACAAACTTTTAAGTAATTCTAAATTTTATTTATTATTTTCTTTCTATAATAATTTATATTAAAACACATAAATTAAATTATACTTTCATAGTCACTAATTCTTATATTTAGATAATAATTTTTGATATCTTATTTTGATCATTGGTTATTAATATATCTATTTAAAAATATTATTTAGGTCGATGTAGTTCGAGCAATATTGAAAAAAGAATTAGAACTTCCTGTTGTTGAAGTTCTTGATGAAAAAGCTTACCTGGAAGGAGGAGATGTCTTGTTTACAGGTTGGATTCATTAATTGTATAAATCTTACTTTGTTACCAACTATTCTGAATCACTTTTTATTATTATTATATTTTTGCTATTTCACTGTCATTTTATTTAGTTAGAAAAGGTCAATTTCAAATATTTATGTGTTTAAATTTATAAACATTAATGTTTTAAAACATTCTTCTCTAATCTGTTTATGTGTTCCCTAAAATAATGAAATATCAATGAACTGTTTATTTGGAGAACTACAGATTATAGTTTATTTATGAAGACTATGAAATAAGTCAAAAAATGTTGATATTCCATATGGATTCCAAACGTTTCCCAATTACTACTTAGCATAATTATCATTTTTAATTAATCTACTTGATACTTGATTATTGTTAAGTTTGATTATTATAAATAGCTTTCTATCTGATAACTGGTAATAACTTCAGTAGATTGATACTTATTCCGGCTATAAGTTTTGTCCTATTAATTTCAAATTGAGAAAGACGTAAAAAAAAAATATTACAAAAATTACTTGTATCCTAATTGAGAATGATCACTTCGAAATTTAATGCCGGTCCTCTTGAGAAATTACAAAGTAGCATGTATTTTTCCTCTTATCGGCTTCTGATTCCATCCATATTGCATAATCCAATAAACTCAGGGATATTTTCTCTCAACCACAAAGTGAACTGTGTCTTAAAACAACTTATGTCTTGTTATACAGTCTCATAACATCCTCTTGTATGTCTCATTAATAATTTTGGATTTATGGTAAAGACCTACAGGCCAAACTAGGTTAATTATACATTTTTGTTAAAAGTGATCTTTCAATAGATTATTCCGATAGTAGGCAACATACGAGGTGTGATCAAAAAGTTCCAGGACTGAATTTTTATACATTTATTCATACAACATACAGGTTATTCAAATTTGTCTCCTTCGAAGTACTCCCCTTGGGAAGCTACACACTTTTCCCACCAGTGTTTCCACTGATCAAAGGCCCCAGAAAACTCTTCTTTTGTAAAGGTGTTTAGCAGCTCCGTTGTTTTTTTTTTTTTTCTTTAATTTCGTCAACTGTTTGAAATCTTCGTCCTTTCAGGTGTCTCTTGAGCTTCGGGAAAAGAAAAAAAGTCGGCTGGAGCCAGGTCAGGTGAGTAGGGGGGCTGAGGAATGACAGTCATTGCGTTTTTTACACAAAACTTACGGATAACTAATGCAGAGTGAACAGGAGCATTGTCATGGTGAAGGACCCAATCACCACTTTGCCACAGCTCAGGTCTCTTTCTTCTCACAGCATTACGCAATTTTCTGAGGGTTTCAAGATAAACAAAACGATTAATTGTTTGACCTTGTGGAAGGAATTTATAGTAGACAACACCTTTACAGTCAAAGAAAACCGTAAGCATGACCTTCACATTTCATTTGACTTGGCGTGCTTTCTTGGGTCTTTGGAGAACCTTTTGATGTCCATTGTGATGATTGGGCTTTTGTTTCCACATCGTAACCAAAAACCCATGTCTCGTCTCCCGTAATGACTTGTTTCAAGAAGCTTTCGTCGTCATTTGCCTTTTGAAGAAGTTCTTTAGAAACATGAGTTAGGTGTTGTTTTTGGTCTTCAGTCAACAGTTTTGGCACAAACTTTGCTGCAACACGACGCATTTGAAGTTTTTCAGTTAAAATTTCCTGACATGACCCAAATGAAATGTTACATTCTTCTGCCATTTCACGGATTGTTAGTTGACGGTCTGATCGTACGAGAGCGTTCACTTTAGCAACATTGTCATCACTGATTGACGTTAAAGGGCATCCGGAACGAGCATCGTCGTCTGTGGATGTTCGGCCATCTTTAAACCTCTTGAACCACTGATGGCAGCATGATCGGTTTAGACATTCTTCACCAAAAGCCTCTTGTAACATCAAAAAGGTTTCAGAAAACGTTTTGTTCAGTTTCACACAAAACCTCACACAAACACGTTGCTCTTCTTTCACATTCATTTTCATAAAATAGCCAAACTCTATAAAACTAACCTCAAACAAACTGTGCTAATGTTACTTTCAGTGATGTTTATGATTGATCTGCAAACACAGCTGTGTTCCTGTTGAGTCAGGCAATACAATGGTGCCAACCGCATCGCTGTGAGACATTGCATTCCCATAGCATATAAAAAGTCCTGGAACTTTTTGATCACACCTCGTATGACATGCTAAAAATGTGTTATACCTCCTCCATGTGATGTGATGTATGGATAGTAAATGAGTGATTCCTATTTGGTCATCCATTCTAGGAATTTCGCTTTTTTTTGTATAGTTTAATGTATCAACTAATGAAGAGGTGGGGTTTTACTCTGACTTAACAGACTTGGAAAAAAGACGAAGTGTTACCCTAGCAACCATGACAAACGAAAGATCACACGTTTGAAACTGATTTGCATTGTGTGCCATTAATTCCGCCCCATTCAAATAGCTCAAACATTTGTAGAACCATTAAAAGCCTTTTTAAAATTTATTCGGACAGCCCTATAATCCAAGAAATCCATTTCATTATAAATCAGATCACTAAATCCTCGAAAGAGCTAACCTTTGTCTGGATCCCCAGCCATTCCGTTATACCCGGAAATGAAGAGGTGGATAGAGCAGCAAGAGAAGCCCGTCAATTAGAAACTATTACACCCACTTTCTTGTCCGCGGCAGACATGTTTCAACCACCCCACATGAAGATTTTGGGTGACTGGCAGAGTGGATGGTCGCTATCGGAAAATAATAAATTGAAAGAAACCAAACCTAACATCGGTGGCTGGGCCTCATCCTCAAGAAAATGTAGAAGGGAGGAGGTAATAATCACACCGCTAAGAATTGGATATTGTCGATTAACGCATGAATACCTGAAGGCAAGGAGAGATACCCCTCAGTGTCAACTCTGTAAAGTTACTCTCACAGTGAGGCACATCTTCAAGGAGATCTTCAGTACACGAGAGGTATGGATAAATGTGGTGTATCTCGTCAGCTCTGTATAGCCTTGGGCAATAGTGAACAGTATATTTGTAGTACCATAAAATTTATCGATAAAATTGGATTATATAATGTTCATTATTTTATTCATTTACTAAATTTTTTTTTTTTTTTTTTTTTTTTTTTTTTTTTTTTTTGAGATTAAGATAATTTGCTTAGAACTTTATTATTTTTTAATGTTATTGTTACAATCTAGACGGTACAATTAAATTCAAGTACATGGGCAATAGTAACCAACAGCAGTTTTTTGCCCTTAAAAATAAACAAGAACAATTCCGCCCCACCCTCCCAGCCAGTCTGGAAATCTCTTGTAGCTGAGATGGCAAGGAAGGGGAGGGGAAAAAAAAAGTACCAACTGATGACATTTAAAAAAAAGTATTCATATTGTTTATCACTAAACTTGATAACTAAAGCTTAAGTTGATTCATGTCATTTTTTCCCCTTTATCTAATCATTATTCATCTTTGCAGGGCAAGAATTCTTTGTTGGAATATCTGATTTTACAAATGAGGCTGGGGCAAGAGCATTGGCTAGAACATTTCCAGAATTTCCATGTGCTCCTATTAAGGTTTGTAGTGTGTTTCATTTATAAAATTTATATGTTTAGAAATGGATGTTGCATTTTATTTATGATTCTTTTTTTTTTTCTTTTATTTAAGTAAAAAAGAAAAAAAAAATTAACAAAAACGGATTGGTATATTTTAAATAAATTTAATAAATATTTTCATGTGACTTCTTAATGTTCACCTAGTAGAGGGGTTGACAATCCAACCTCTACTCTAACCAAAGGGTCTCTAAGTATAAATAGTATGGTGGTGTATAGATAGTGGTAGATACTATAAGTATGGGAAGCACAAGTTTCTTTTGTTTTTCTCTATAAATAAAAAAAAAATCAAAAACAAAAAGCTATAAAACTATAAAACTATTGGAAACAACCAAATTCGATTTAACACTCCAATACAACAACAATGGTTCAACCCTAACGCAACAAGCCCATTTCATAAAATTAATAAACAAAGAAAAATAAATCTCAAAAACAAAATTAAAAAAAAAAAAATACAAAATTTTATTTCTCAGAAAACTTTTATCAACAGATAATTTATCTAAATCATAGAAATTACTTTACTCTTTATTTATTTAGTTACGAGCCACCACAGTAGACAAAATATTATTTCAGTCGTTTATTTTATTTTCTTATGAATATTAACAATTATATTTTTTAATTACAATACTGTTTTCGTATTTAGGGAATACTTTGTTGTAATAATATAAAGTATTTACCATTGTTTAATTGTACTCCTCTTTGCTCATTAGTTTTCTCTTATATTTACAATATCTTGCATATCATATATTAAGAAACTGATGAAATTAAATTTTTAATACTTCAGGCTGATATTAAATGACTCATTTGGTTTTAGGTACCTGAAAAAAAACATCTGAAGGCATTTGTTTCTATGGCCGGACCCGAGGTTTTATGCATCAGTTCTGAAAAGTCATCTCAAGATATCTTGAAGGTAATACCTATAACTTTCTATTAGTTTGAAATTTGATTGTAGTTATTTTGATGCCTGGCTGTTTGTGTGCTGATGGGATGATTACACTTCAATTCATGTTTATATGAATGCTTTTTAAATAATTTTGTATCAGATGTCTTTTTTTGTAAGAAGAGGAAATTGTCAATTGGATAATTCCTTCCTGCTATTCAGAAGAAAAGGAAGTTGCACATTAATGTTCTACTTTTCCTTTCTAGTCTTACTATGATTTTTATAGGCTCCTTATTCTTTTTATTAATTCTAATACAGGACACAGTGAATTGCATTTTGTTTCAAATTTTCCTGGTCATTGATTGAGTAATATTTAAACCTAATCCAACAATAATTTAACCAAAAAAAATGGGATATAATCTATTTATATTCTCAATAAGTTTATCGTAATAGATAAAAGAGGAACTGAACTTTGTCATTCATGAAGTAATTCATAAATTTATTTATTAAGTATTTTAAAATTGCTACCCAAATTTATCAAGTTGTTACTTCTCAAAGCATAGAAATCATTTCTTTAGACATTGGTTCAAATACACACAAAACTAATATGGCATGGCTATTATAGATAGATATATTCCTAAGAAAGAGTATTGATTTTAATCCAATTATAACATATTTTTTAGAGAATTGAAAGAGAAGCTACATGCATTTACCAAACTCTGACTGTTCCCGAGGAAGATGCTGCGAATGTTATGTATATTAATGGTACTTTGATACATAGAGCCTCTGAGGAAATACCACTAGCTGCAAAGGTACTAATTTGTATTCGTGTTATTTCATTAGTTTTCTCTCTGTTTGACCCTAAAAATATTATAGATACAGTGTTATCCTTAATTTACATTTTTTGCTAAAATTAAGAATTATCAATAGTAAACAGGTTATTAATAATAAAAACAGATATAATATACACTTTTTTTTTTTAAATAACCGATTTGATGCTGGAATAGTAGTGCCTTATTCTTATTAAAATATAGAAATTATAATCGTTATCTCTGTATTTTATTACCATTTCATTTAGGTCCTGCATCAGTTATGGAAATTTTGATGAGTTTACTGGTTCATTATTAATCTAATTATATTAGTCATGTTGGTGCCTAGATAAATCTTTGTTCATATTATAAATATAAAATGCTTTTTAGATTTTAAATATAAATTCTGTAGCAGTCTAATGTAATAAAATAATCTTAGTATATTCATGTACAAGGCCCAAAGTTTCTCATAAAATCTTTCCTAAATGATTTTCCCAACTGTAATCCATTTATTTATATTATTGTGTATAATTTTCTTGGTTTTCATTAGCATTTCAGTTCTTTATTGTAGGAGAGAATCTAATATTGTTATAACAGTTATTCCCTAGAAAGAAAGAGAATTAAAAGAAGAATAGTTAATATAAAATGATATAATAATAACTTCATAATATAAGATGTTTGTGACAACCTGCAGAAAAAATAAAGAATAATAGAATTAAATTAATCTTACCTTCGGTTGCGATTTTTCATAAAATGATAAGAAGCTGTGATGAAGCTATTAACAGTCAAATTGAAATGTTACTATCTTTTCCCATAGACTTTTGAAATTGGCCTGAAGTAAAAATTATGAAGTACTAGCTGAAAGTACCCCGCTCCGCTACGGTTTAATATCATTGGGATGAAGACAACTTAAATTAGTAAAAGTTAAGCTTAACGTTGATAATTATTATTACTTAAGTAAACTTGAACAATTCCATTCTTAGAATAATTTCAATAAGTAAATTTGACAATTTGCAAAAGTTAATTTTATATTATTTTGATAGTCCTCCAGTGAAGCTTCGAGGCAGCACTACCATCTTACCCATCTCTGATACCAGACCATCAGCTTTTCTTATGGCTTACTTTAAGGAATATAGTCTTAACTTCTCAACTTTTTTGAAGAAAGTTTAGTCTTTCTGTTTCTATTTTTGCGTACATATCAAGCATAAATTGGTTGAGGAGATTACGAAATTAAAGTAAATAAGGTTCATCACCTCCTCGCTCCACTAACATTTAGGCATAAAAATCAGCTGCAGACACAGTTTTCTTAAGTGATGTATTGGAGTTTGGGTCACGCTGAGGGATGTTAATACTGTACCTTTCTTCTCCATGGTAGAACATGATACGATACTAAAGAGAATCATACACTTGGTAGAACTATTGATTCTTATCTGTTTTTTGTCCCTACATCGAACTGGCCTTACATGTCATCACCAGAGAACATAAGTCTTTTAACCTCCTCTTTAACATAAGTCTTTTAATAGCTTCTCTTCACGAAACAACTCAAACTTGTAAGTTACCTCTGCAGCTTCCATGAGTTCACAGAAAGTACCAATATTATAAGGTTTCGACATCGATCGTATTTTTGTTTGTTTACAACTATAAGAAACTTAAACAGTGGTCAAAGTTTGCGGCTTAAAGATCTAACCTATTTTTTAACTTAGCTTATATCCAAATACCATATGATAATTAATCTTTTATTATTCACCCAATAAAAATTGAAATCGCATTTTTCGCGAATTAGCCGCGATCCAGGCCGTTTTTTTAAAATTCCTTTCTTAGCGAGCACCTACGGCCCTAGAGGAATCTACATATCGAATTTCATTCCAATCCGTTCGGTGGTTTCTGAGATTTCGTGTTAAGTGAGTGAGTGGTATTTGACAAATATATAGTAGATTAAAATAAAATAAAATTGTAAATTTGACTAAATGAAGATGAATCCCTTATATCAGCAGATTTTATAATTACTTTAGAAATTTATTGAGTAATTTTAAATAAGGAGATTTAAAGTTGTTAGATTTGGAATGCTTGTGCACAAGAGTGCTGAGCAGAAGAGAAATCTAACTTCCATTTTTAAAAAAAAATTCTAAAATATTGATTTTTTTTTTTTTTACATTCAAAATCCCAAAGAACATTCGTAAATACAATATATTGTTTCATGATTCAGCTTATCAATACCTTTTGAAGCAGTTTTCATAGTTTTATAACTTACTTCATAGATGAGCTATGCATACCTATTGGTGAATATATTCTGTTATATAACATTTGTCACCATGACCTACAGTTTATGACCTATATTGGTTTGAATGAATAAAGTTACATTGTAACATTTATTTTACCCTCAATTGATTAGTAATGTTTTTTTCTCCCTCAAAAACAATGTAACATTTTGACACTCTCTAGCTCTGTTGGTGTTGCTTATATCGAAAATTCGCTGACAGTTTCCTTATCAGAAATTTAATGTAGACCATTTTTTGTTATAAAACTTTTAACGCTAGGACCTACCATTTAAATCCTATATTGGCTTGAATGAAAAAACAATCACATTTGAAACTTTTATTTTCTCTCAACTTCGTTTATTTCAAATAATCATTAATTGTTAATTTAAGTAATTTGAT
Source organism: Euschistus heros (assembly GCA_003667255.2). Taxonomy (NCBI): domain Eukaryota; kingdom Metazoa; phylum Arthropoda; class Insecta; order Hemiptera; family Pentatomidae; genus Euschistus; species Euschistus heros. Next base: position 3,839,949 of record RCWM02000020.1, read on the forward strand.
CATTATAATTCCAAAATTTAAAGTGGGAAAAGCAGTAGATTATAGATAGACATCCATGATCTATTGATTTTCTCAGTCAGGGAGAAATTGAGTTTTCTTTTTTTCATAATATTCGATCAGAGTCATACTTAAGGACGATAACTTCATCTCAACAATAAAATGTTGTGTGGCTGGTGTTAATAAATTTAATAATAATAAAATAAATTTTAAGTTAATTATAGTTTTCTGCTTTTAATATTGTAACAAATTTATTCTATTACTTATTTTATCAAATAATAATAATTTAATAATAGTTATTATAATAGGATGCACATAACTAGCCTTAACTTGAGATTTATTTTGCTATTGTAACTCGATCTTTTTACAAATGTGCCTGACACTAATCACCTTAGTATTTTAGTTTGGCTGGTCTAAAACTATATTACACTTAGCAATTTTAGAATTTCACTTATGCATAGCTTGATAATAATTAATTATTAATAGTGTCTGATAATTCTCATATGAAAAGTTAATAATGTTTGTTTCAGATCTTCACTGAGAAGATAGATTTCAACCGAAAAAGCTTAGCAGTTTCACATTTGTGCAAAGACCCAATGGCTCATTTAAGCTCCTGCTGCTTACTCTTGCGCAAGTCAAAACATATACGCTCTCTTTAAAGACTGAGGACTGCATTTAAGGCAGATATTCTCTATGTGCCACCTTTATCTTCCATTATAGCTAATAATTTTTTTTTACTGTTTAGGTTTATACTTCTTATCTCCATTTTTGCCCTTTCTCAAAATAATTATTTTTATTTTGTTGGTTCATATTTCAAATATGTTGGTGCCACAATCAGTCTTAATTTTTAAAGAATTACTTTAAACTAGAGATAATTAAAAAAAAAAATCTGAGGAACTCATGATAGTCATTTGTGTCAAAATGTAACTATAAATATTGAGAAGATACATATTTTTAGTTTGTTTTTTGAAGTTAGTGTGATGGAAAATTAATTTGTTTTAGTTTTTCTCTTGTAGAGAATAGTGAGCGACTTGATTCATTCTTTTGTTATGGGCATTTTATTTTAAAACTAATGTTTTAATTAACAGTTTTAAATAGTTTTCATTGAACCAAAGAATTATCTTAATAAGAGTTGCATTATTTATAACAATTTTTTCTATGAAATCATAAAATATTTGTAAGATATTTTATGCTAACAGTTTTAAAAATGGTTAGGTTACTTTTGAGAGTTACCTGTATTTTAAATGTTTCAATTTGTTCATGAAAACAAAATTTCACTTTATTTATTTGACATACTTCAGATTTTTTTTTTTTTAATATTTATTATTATCTTTAATTTTAATAGCAACATCGTCATGTTGCTCAATTAAAATCAACATTTTTTTTCCTTGAAGGTTTTAGTTGTATTGCAATTCCATGTTTTCAAATACAATAATTTAATTTTTATAATCATTAGAGCAGTTTTTGATTTAAATTAAATTATTTTGATGACATATATATATATATATTTATCAAATGATTCAGTGGGTCATTATTTAAATATAATTTTCACTAGTATGATAGATTTCAAACAATAATTTCCCTGGGGATTGTTATCTATATTTTTTATAATTATTAATGGTGCACTGTCTGCACTTTGTTTTGCTTAAGATTTTGCCAAGCAAGCTTTATTTAAATATTTGTTATTTTTGAGGGGCTCTTAGCTTTAAATCAAGATGAATCATAACCAAATGCTATTTTGCTATTAAGTTTTTAAAATTTTATTTTTTTAAATTATATTATTGAACTGAACAATAAAAAATCTTAAGACATATTTATTTGTATCTTCATGTTCGTGGAATTGGAAAACTGTTTTGTTTAAAAATAAATAAATAAAAGACATCATAGATACATTCCATCTAGTTAAAATAAATAAGTCATCGCCATTCAAAAATAACTTACAAAAGACTTTTAAGATCTGAAATTTTTATATTGTGATAATTTTATAAGTTTATTTATTTAAAAAAAAAAATTGGTTTTTTCGTTTTGTAGTTACTTTGTCTTAATTAGTTTATTTAGATTAAATTTCTTTGGTGCAATAATAAGCATTCGTGTTAAAAAAAGTATATATTGCTTATTTTCAGTACATCATTTTTTAAAGTGTAAGAATTTATTTTGTGTCTGACACAATCCTATAATTTTAAATTATTGTATAAACACTGATTGAGAGATTATATCTATTTTATTTTTGTACTGTCAACTTATGTTATTAATTAATGTATCGTAATTAACTTTAAGAAAAAAAGGTTGTTACTATTTATACAGTAATTAATTAGGTAATTTGATTACATTTTTACCATACTCTTTTATCGCTGTTAATGTCTTATAAGTTTATTATTAAATTTGTAAATTACGTCATCTATCTTGGACTTAAAATTTTATAAGATCAGTGATAATATTTTTAAGACCTGTTAACAATTATGTGTTTAGCATGTACACTTCAGATCAAAAGTTTAAAATTTACAGTTTTGTATTAGAATCATTTGTTTTTTTTTATTTTGTGATATTATTTTTATATCAATAAATCTTTTATTTAAGCTAACTTAAATTTCATCTTTGATTCATTCAAATTAAAACTTATTTTCAATGTAAAATTCTCATTTTTTATCAGATTGATGATATTTAATTATATCTCAGCATTCCATCTTCTGGTTTATTTACAAGGTAATAGTAAATGTTTTTGATTTTTCGAATAAAATTAGACCCATTTAATCTTTATATACATGGATGGCTTATTGTCTAATTGGGAGACAAATCTTAGCATGGATCACATTACCTCCTTATAAAACCATTATTCGTGAAACAATACTTCCTTATCAAGTACTAAACCCAAGACTTCATGTGTTGCAGCAATACAGGTTTTTATTTTTAATATGTGTAATCATTTTATATATATTTAATATCTTAATTATTATTAATCTTAATCTAAACAGTTCTATTTTTTTATGATTTTTCCTGAACTTTTATGCTGTTTTCTAATTTAAAGCATCTAATATTCTAATTGCTGTGAAACATCCCCTTCCATGAAGAAGGCTAAGATTTTATGTTTTTAAAAAAACAGAAGAAGATAACATATAATTTAAGTAACATCATTAGAAAAGTAAATTAAGTGAATGTTGGAGGTTAGTTTTCCATTTTAACTATGCTGCGAAATATTGGTATATCGAATATTTAAAGAATTTGGTCAACTTTTTTCGAATTTTAATTTTTTAAACATTATAATTAATTGAATAATTTTAATTTTTTTTTTTTTTGTTTGCTGGTAATATTAAACTTTTGGCCTGATGTGTATTTTGTACAAATATATATTTATAGAAATTGTAATATATTGTTTACTTAATGGATATTACTTTGAAGCCAATAAATTTTGTGTTCAATGTAAGATATAAAGGGGGGGGGGCTAAATCCCCAGTTTGGCTCTCGGCAGCCCTGAAGATATACAAGCTTTGTACTTTGTAAATCAGATTAAAACTAATCTACATTTACAAAATCATGAATTATTTATAAATATGTTGTCTGTTCTTGGAACAATGAAAAATTGTCAATTTGAACTTAAGTTTAAGTTGTTCTGTGTTAATGTTCTCTTTTATACTATATTTTTTTCTGATGAATATTCATAATTATCAGCATAATAAAATTTAAAAAAACATACAAAATGCTTTCTTATTAATAAATAAATAATATATTAATAACACAGTTATTGTAAAATTCATTAAATTTATTATAGTTTTCATTTTGCTAAGCAATATTATTAATTTTTCTTCCACTCCAAGCATTTATTAAATTTCAAAATAAATTTTATAAATAATTAAGTGGTTACTGTGGTATTAAAAACCCTATTGTATTAAAAAAAAAAAAAAAAAAAAAAAAAAAAAAAATCAACTTATAAAAAGGTAGTACTGTTATTTAGATTGTTAAAACCTTGTAACTGACCAATTTTTAAAATTTAAAATTTATTTTACCTCATATCTCTTCTTTATGAGAATTAAACTATCTTGTTTTTGTATTTTATTAGTTCTTGAAGGCCTTGCTAAGCCTGACAATTCTGCAAAGCTAAGATAAATGTCTAAAGATATTAAAAATAATAAAATAATTTCCAGTTTTAAATTTTGACTCTTCAGTCAACAAGGAAAATTTCGTCAAAGTTGTTGATCAATATAGATAGTTAAAATTAAAGGAATTATTGATGGGGTATTAGTTAACTGAGAAGTAATTTAAGATGTAGGTAGTTGGGGTAGGCAGTCGTAGATACACATAAATTAAAAATAAATTAAATTTATTTGTAATTGCTGTGTATCTATGACTGCATGCCCCAACTATCTACATCTTAAAGGAATTATCTTCATAAAAAAAAAACATAACATATGGCCTTTTTAAACTCAACAAGGGCCAGATCTGAAGACAATAAACAGTTTTGATATTGATAGTCCTTTTCATAAAGTGATTGGACCTTAAAAGCTTTCTAAGTCTATGTCCATTAGTTAAACTATATGCAGAATAACTAATATATTGATCTTATATTTATAAATGAATATTTTATGCAACATAATGTTCAAATTTGTGCTTCACTGGATTCAGTCGAGGTTCTATGTTATTAGGTATGTACAATACCTCAAGATAGATTTATTCCAAACCAGTTGTAATTTTGTGATGTTATTTATTCAAATAGTAATATATTCCAAATTCCAATATACAATTGTTGTGAATGGGATTGTTAGATCTAGTTTATTCATTAAAGCACAATTTAAATGTTATAAATGCTTTAGAGACTTATCTGATATGTACAATGTTATTTATTGTAAAATGTATGCTTAGTGCCTAAAGTCAATGTATATAATATATATTTGTGTATTTATAATTTGTTTTTAGTTACTCCTTGGCTAGAGATCTATTATCCTTGTTCACAGAACTCTTAATGTAATAAGGTTTTCATTTTTTTATATTTATTATAATCAAGTTATTTAAAATCTCATGAAAATATCCTGTATCATTTTTGAATTTTTGGTTTTTACTTTAAACCTCTTGATTTATCATAGTTTTAAATATATCGCACATGTATTTCATAAGTGACACAATTCAAAAAACAGTATTTTTGATTTATCATCATGTTTAAGTTCAAAACTCTTCTATGAAATGTCGAAACTTTATTGAATTAACTTCAAATCCCACTTGATACATCTCACTTGTGGTGAGATGGGTAAAAGATAATTCAGGTTCTTGATATTTCATATAAGACAGATAATTTTATATTTTGTTAATGCAAGTTTTTGAGTTGTGTCACTTTTCATGTTGTGTATATGATAAAATATTCATTAAAAAAAAGATATAACATAAAAACATTTATTATACTTAGAAAACAGTTCTCTATCACAGAAATAGTCATCATCTGATGGTGCTATGGTCCTTGTAAAACCTTGCCCTCCTTTACTCAGACCTGTCTTCAGGTTTCCTCCATCAGATGCTCAACCTAAAGGTCGTCCTCCACATCTTTCAGCCATTAAAGCTCTAGTGTTCTTCTTCCATGATTGTTGGTCTGATTTCTGCCTTAACCCTTGAGTGATCCCACGGATGACAATTGTCATTCACTGCTGTTTTTATGTTTTGGCACGGTTGAATATGAAGCACCTAGAGCCTGCAAGGGTTTGTCTCAGCACCTCTGTCAGTTGCTATTTGATATTCATGACCTGTTATTCCCATTTGTTTTTGTTGGATGACAGTTATCCTCCACACAATTTTTAAGTTAAATATTTTTAGTTTGCATTTCTTTGTCTACATTTGCAAAATTTATACAATTAGAGCTTGTTATAATTACTTTGAATGTTCTCCATTGATATTTTTGAAGTATTGTGCTATTTGAGCGAATTATTTCATTAGTCATCCACACAACTTTCCCCATAAATATTATTTCCAACTTACTAGGGGTTGTTTTGACTTGTAGCACAGATTTAAATGCCTGATTTTTGTGTGGGTAGAAGGGACCTATAATAGTACAAAACTAGAGTTATAGCCGCCAATGAACATTGGGAGTCAAGAAAAATAAAATATATATGAAAATCACTTTTTCTTAAATCTAATGATCTACAACTATTAGTATATAACATTTGTTGATTGTATTAGCCATTTTATGTTATAGACTCTTAAACAGGACCAAAACTAACTTTTTGAGAAAGTTGTCGCAATTCTTCGATTTTTGACAATCGATTGTGACTAAACGCCTGAATCAAATTCAGCTTAAGAGATGTCTTTTGACGCACAATTTAATAAACTTTATTTTTGTAAATACATATTTTTCGATTTAGAGCATTTTTGTTTGTTTTTTTTTGCAAAAATCTGAAAAAAAGTACAAAAAGTTTGGGTTTTTTTGCCCCTCCAAGGATTCCCCCCTTATCAAACGTATTCATATGTTTGATATTTTATTCTTAGGACCCATCTGTACCATACTAAATCATAAAACCTATTACTCCACCTCTTGCAAAACCTCTATTTGGGGGTATTTCGACTGGACTAAGTAAGTATATTAAAACAAAGTTGTGCATTTTTTGTATTGTCATTGGTCCTTGACTCCTGTGCAAATTTTCAAGATAATCAGATAGCTGGAAATTGGTGAAAATTATGATGCAAGATTCCGTTAAATACAGGTGAAGTTAATAAAAGCGTATTAAAAATAGATAATAGATACCAATTATGATTGTTGGTAATTAGAAATTTTTGATTGATGCAATGATTTTTTGTCCATATTTCTATTTATTCTATCTGAAAAAATTGAAGTACCATAAAATTCTGTTTCAAAATAGATCATCTTAAAAATAATACTGAAAATTAAGAGTTAATTTTAAAATCAAAAATGTTATTGGTCAACTCAATTAAATTCTGGGAAATTAATAATTAATTTTTTTATGAAGTTTACCTATATTATATGAAAAACAGCAGAATACTTATTCTTTTTACATAGATTTTGAAACTTCTTTTTACATATGAACAATATTTTTTTATTTTTCTTTGTTGAAAGTTTTGAAGAACAAAAGAAACATGCCAACAACACAAAATCAACAAATAAAATCGAATAAAACATATACTTTCTGCCGTTATACCGAGGTAAAACTTTTTTATACATCAAAATCCATGAATCATACTGATGAAGTTTTTATCCTATTAACATATATATGATGATATATGTGTTCCCATAAAATAATTATATATTAATATAAATATAGTGGTAATATACTATTATATCTGTATATTGCGAATAACCAGATAAGCTGAGTTAAATACTGTGTTGGCCAATATTCTCACCAAATTGATTTTGAGGGTATATCACAAAAGTTTAATTCTATTCAAATATCCTAGAGATTATTTGTGAACTGAGTAATATATTAGGAATAGTAGTTCTCCTGAGCACCTTAAATGAAATGTTTTCCTAGTAGCTCTCAAAAGATCTTTTAATAATCCAAGAGTCTGTGATAAAAAAAAACGTTTTTTTTTTTTTTGTTTTTTTAAATAATATTTTTTGAGTTACTCCATGGTTTCTTTCTATCATTAGTTAATATCTCTGACTGCTAATCTAAGTTGGAGGAACTAAACTTATAACATCCATTTTATTGTAGTCAGTAGGGTGTCAAGAAGGGTACAGTGTAGACAAGAAGCATAGTGTAACAGTCATGATTAGCTTATCTTCATTTGTAATTTGGCCAGGGTGTCACTTTATTTGTTTGTCAATAAATTGTGCCAAAATCTTAAACAGCTTTCATTGGATGTCAAATTGCAGAATAAGCGGAAGAATAATCAAATTTATGTTTTTTTTTTTAAAACTTTGTGAACAATTCGGCTTGTGGAGTTTTGTTCTAGTAGGAAAATTAATGATTTCTGCCTATTAACTATATGTCCCCTTTACTCTTCAATTAGTTGGTGTTTGAATAGTAAACAAAGTTTATTGCAATTTCTAACCAATATAATTTAAATTATTTTGGTTGTATACAGTAGGGTGTGGAGCACAGTGTAACATAAGTTTTAAAATGTGCTTCCTTTGATAATAATTTTTTTTTCTAGGTGTATTACGTCAAAAATAGTTCAGAATAGAAAAAGGAAGACAGATATAATTTGTTTATGCTTCATTATGGTTACCAAATATTTGTTATGAAACATAATTGAGGCTCAACTACTGTATAACTATGGCTGTTACACTTTAGCTCACACCTGGAGTGCACTTTAATAATTTGTGATTTCAGATAACTAAAATAATAAGTAGCTTCTAAGTATAATTCTGATATTATTTCAAGTATAATATGAAGGTTAAAGACTGTTGATTTTATGATAAATAATGAAGAGGATATAATTAACAGTTTTTTTTTTTTTTAATTAAATGACTTTTTTGTTATACTGTTTCTCCCTTGACCCTACAGGTAGAAAAAACATTTAGTTGGGGAAAACGTATTTCCTTTTTTTATTCCAATAGGTGCCTTTAAAGTCACTTATCTCTAGTAATCCATATTCAATGAAGCTGGACACACTTGCCCTTTTTAAGATTCATTTTTCATTGAACATTCCACATACCAAGATATCATCATTGTTTATACATTAAAAAGTTATTTAAAAATGGATATGCGAGGTCATTTTCGTCATATTGACTGTTTTACTTCCAAAAAGGAAAAATATTGTAACGTAATAAGGGGAACTGCCCCCGTTGCTAAGGAGTATTGAGAATTACCCTGGTTGCTAAGAGTGTTAGCTGGTTGCCAGGGGAGTGTAGTAACAAGAGTGAATGTTATGTATGGGTTAGATTATTTTCGTGTGATTATTATTGTGGTAATGTTAAATAATATTGTTCTGTGTGTATCTGTATTAAATATCTTGATAATTATTTGTTAATAAACTGTAAATAGAAAATCCCTGTGTTGTTCATGTTACAATATAACGCAGAATCATTGAAGGAAAAAAAAAAAAAAAAGGCCAAGTTCGCAAAAACAATTGTATGTGCTATTATTTAATAGCATTTAATTTTGGGTAGTTGATATTCAAGCTTGTAACCCTCAAGACCTGGTACAATTTTTTTAGTACATAAATATTAGCGCTACATTCAGTTTTTCACTTATATTTGGTACACTATGTGATTATGGCTGATAGATCATAATATCTTTAATGGAATGTTATAAGAGATTAAAAATAATTGTTCTCAATCTTTTTAATCATGACTTAATTAGGTGATTGATCCCTAAAAATTAGTAGTCAAATAATTATTTATGATTAAATTTTGCCGAACTCTTACATACAGGTTTCCTTATATTTTTTTGTAATGCTAAATCCGAACTTCATCTTTTCTATCATCTAGATGGTCATTATCTTATTTTTCGTGGGGCATCACCAAGAAAAATACTCAAAATTGTTCATTTTTTTTCTTTTTATTTTCGTTTTTCACTTATAACTTAAAAACATTTTATTTCCTGAAATTACCTAATAAAAATGCTAAAAAATGCAACAGATGATTTCGAGTGAAACTATTAGCTTTTAATGAAAATCGAAATACCTTTAATGAAATTTAAGAGAAGGAATGACTCATTTCTGTCATTTTTGAAATGGGCATTCTTTAACTAAATAGCTTTTGAATTATTGGGTTGACTTACAATTTTAAAATAGGTTATTAATAAACAGGTCTTTACCTTAATATTAATTAAGTTAATATTTTTAATAAAATATTAAATATTTTAAAACTATATTTAAAATATTTTAAAACTATATTTAAAATATTTTAAAGTTAATATTTAAAATATTTTTTTAAAACTAGTTTTACATTGACTAAGGAAAAAGAAAACAAAATTTACTTCCATCTAGTTGGGTAAAGCATAAGATCTTAGGACTTTGATAAGAATATATTTAAAACGATATGAATAAATACAATAGGGCGGCCATGAAATGAAGCCCACCCCCTCTTCTCTGAGGGAGTCGTAAAATCCATCTTCCTTTTTTTATTCTGTCCCCCAGAGCCATTTCTTCTCCCAAGGCATTGCTAGGAAATACCTTCTACCTTGTAAAGGTACGTACATTAATATATCGAGATGTAATTATTATTTTTTTGTTAATCACTTAAAACCAAATTACTTATATATGTGGGACTACATTCAGTAAAGGTGACTTTAAATTTTTTTAATAGTATGTTAACTAGGTTGTTTCTTCTTATATTCAGATCAATTCATTTTTATTTTATTTGTTTTTTTTTAAGCATCAGTCAAATTTCTGTAGGAGGCATGGTAAGTCATTGGGTAAGGCACTATAATGCGCTTTACTACCAAGCTCGGGGGACCAAGTTCGTATACCAAGTAAACTTGGTCCCCCGAGCTTGGTAGTAAAGCGCATTATAGTGCCTTACCCAATGACTTACCATGCCTACTACAGAAATTTGACTGATACTTAAAAAACAAAAAACAAATGAAATAAAAATGAATTGATCTGAATATAAGAAGAAACAACCTAGTTAACATACTATTAAAAAAAAAATTTAAAGTCACCTTTACTGAATGTAGTCCCACATATATAAGTATTTAAGAAATTTATTTTCTTAATTTCTGCCGTGGAACAATTTTGAGGTCGGGAGACGTACCTGGAGCACAATTAGCCTCTATAATGTGGGTACCAGAATTGAGCAAAATTTAATCATAGCTAAATATTAGACCCTCTAATTTCTTTGAATCAATCACGTAATTTAAACATAATTGGGGAAAAACCTGGCGATTGAGCGTGATTTTTCCAAACCTTTTGCATCCGTTGGCCTAGTAACAGTACATCCGTTCCAAAGTACTGAACCCAAGACCCTTCATGAGTTGTAGTGGTATAAGTATGTTTTTTTTCGTAATTTAGTAAGAGAGTTTACATATAAAAAGAGGAAAATAATGAATCCGTCCTTAATCGCAATTATAAACGTGTAGGTCGTATACATTTTTGAAAATCGTAATTCAAAACTATTATTTTAAGATAAACATATTCGAAAGAAGCTTTACTTGTTCTTAACGGAGACAAAACTTTTGAAAACCTAGTTTTTGAAGAATCGTTGTTTGTAACGATCATTAATCCGTTGTTGGAGATATTTAGGTCACTTTCAAGAGGAACTTCAGTTATTAGATTTTAATTATGATAATCGTCAATAAAATGCTTTGATTAACTTGATATGTTTGGTGTGTACAGTGATTTAAAAACACTATAATAAATGAATCGGTCTCTACAAAAAATAGTACAGGGAATTTAGTATCCAACCCTGAACTCCAAAAATAAAAATGTCTGACTACTGGAAATTGTTCACCACCCTTAGCTCTAAATGTGTTAAGAAGTCTTCCTCGAAATAGCGTCGGGTTTGGGGTTGGGCGTGGGAGGGGGAGAAGGGTTGAAAATTGCATGTTTTTAGCTGTTAGATCAAATAACTCGGAAACCGTTACATTTAGCACATTTAAGATTCTACACGTCTTTATAGCAAGTTAAATATGAAACAAACTTGGTTTAACTAACAAATTTTATTAGTGAGATCAATAGTTTTAGAGCGGTTCGCCACCAAATATTGGCAAATTTAGGTAAGTCGCACTTCTCCGCGAAAACACGTTGTTTGTATTCTTTTGGCTATAACTCTGAAACTATTTGTCCGATTCAAAATTTTTTTTTTTTTTTTTTTTTATCTGAAAGCTGGTTAAATTTACTATCAGAACCAATGTATGAAATTTGGAACAAGTCCCGTAAAACACCCATGCCAGCACATGTACTATTGTGAAATCCTCGTTTTTACGGAACATTTCTCGCTATAACTCCAAAAATATTTATCCGATCCCAATATTCTTTTTTTTGGTCTCAAATTTGCTATTAGATCCTATATATGAATTTTTTTATTATATTCCGTGGATTACCCATGCCACCACGCTAAAAATAAGGTACTGTTGTGAAATCAAGTTAATTTGGTATATTTTTCGCAGTAACTTTAATACAATTTGTCCAATCCCAGATTTCATTTTTTTTATCTCAAAGCTGGTTAAATTTACTATTAGTTCACACATATAAAGTTTTGATTAAATACCACGAAATATCCACGCCAGCACACTGAACATACCCAAATTGTCATATTTTGCCAAAACATACACATTTAGCGTGCCTGGCATCGGTATTAATATTTCATATATAGGATCTGACAGTAAATTTAATAACCTTTAAGATGGAAAAAAGAAATTTGGGATTGGTGAAATGTGCCGAAAAAACGAGGATTTCACTACAGTACGTGTGCTGGCACGGTTGTTTTATGGGACTTGATCGAAATTTCATACATGGTTCTGATAGTAAATTTAACCAGCTTTCAGATAAAATTAAAAAAAAAGTTTAATCGGACAAAATGTTTCAGACTTATAGCTAAAAGAAAAACAAATTTCCAGCAGTCAGACCTTTTTATTTTTGTAGTTCAAGGTTTGGTAATTTTTTGGTCTAATTTCCCTGTACTAAAAAGGGCTTCAGTCCATTCTTTTCATAAAATGAGTAGGCTCTGAAACATTTTTTCTGAAGGTGATTTACCTTTACCACCTTTATATGCAGAAAAGACTTCAGTTCAATGGATTTCTTGAAATGATTTATTTAATTGAATGAAGTCTTTCTGCGTACAAGGGAGGGTTTATCTTCAGAAATTTTTTTTCAGTCATAAATCATTTAATGAAAAGAATGGACTGAAGCCGATTTTTCAGAGACTGATTCAATATAAATTTAGCATACTAAATTGATGTTATTTTTACTGGGCTTTTAAGTGGCCGCACACCTCAATCCTCTTTTTTATTAGGGTTCATCAATCTACACCATTTTAACTAATTTGGTACGGTTATTTTTCAACTGCAATTTAGATTGCTTATGTTTCCATTTTGTTGTGTTTTGTTTATGTAAAAATTTATTCTTTTCCTTAAAACATTTGAATCCTCATAGCTTGAATATAACTTCGAGGGGTATGAGCCCTCACTGTTTTCACATCCTCAATTTCATAAAATTAATTAAAGCATGATTTATGATTTTTAAGGTTTTGTTGGTAAGATTGTCACAATACATATGTTTTTTCTGAACTTAATTCGACATTGATAGAATAATTATAAATAAATTAAGATAATACAGTAACACTAAAAGTTCGAAGAAGAACATGAGAAAAAATATCAAAATTTATTAAACTTGATAATATCTATTATGAATGTATATATATATATATGCCGGTTTATAGCGTTTGTCTACGCTGTCCGACCTCTAGACTCGTTCTCCAATGTTCACGATTCTGGCAATGATCATCCGTGAGGTTCCTTTCATTCATTGCTTTTCTTATTCCTTCGCCCCACGTTCTTCTAGGTCTTCCCCTTTTCCTTCTTTCAGTCGGTACCCATTTAAGAGCTACTTTTGGAAGTCTGTTTTCTGGCATTCTCTGCACGTGACCGTACCATATCAGCTGTTTCTTGGTAACGTTGTCGATAATAGTTTCTTTAATGTCGGCTATTTGCAATACTCTTTCATTTGTTACCTTTTGTCTTCTCGAGATTCCACAAGATCTTCTAAGGACATCCATTTCTAATGCTTTTATTTTGCTTTTATCGCTTTCTGTTAGCTTCCATGTTTCCGCTCCATACAATGCTATGCTTTTTACGACAACATTATATATATTCAGTTTTCTTTTTTTCGAAATCTTATTGTGCCACCAAATTCCGTTCAATCTTTTTATGGCTCTTCTTCCCTGTCTCAGACGTTCTTTTATTTCTAGTGAATCTTTCCCTTCATTATTCAATTGTACTCCAAGATAGTTATATTTTATCACATTTCATAATTATGTCGTTTCCTATCTCCAAATCATCTGTGCTACCTCCCACACACATGTACCTTGTCTTCGATATATTTATTGATAGGCCCCATTTCTCATATTCTTCTTTGATCTTTCGAGTCATATATTCTATATCATCTTTGTCTTGAGCAATGAGAACCTGATCGTCCGCAAATTGTAATGTAAATATGAACGTACCTACTAGTTCTAATCCCATATTATGAATGTTTTTTGTTTATGATAATTCATTGGTATATTTGAAAATCTAAATATATTTTTTAAACAAAAATAGATTAAGAAATACCAAATCATTGAGTAATGCAATTTAAAGAGTTTAATAATGAAGTACTTGATATCTTTGTATGATCCGCTATTTTTTTTTCAGTTAGTTTCTCATATTTATCTTTATATGAAAAATATATATACAATGGAATTGTTATTAGTTTTTAATGTTTATGACTAGTTCCTCTTGGGAATAATTAGAACCATTTTTTCCTTTAATGATTCGGATTATTCATTGTTCATGATTAAATTCAAACCCAATGAGACTCACTTCTATTCCCCATTGTCTACACCATCGTAATATTTAATGTTGGGAAATCATTATTGTATTTTTTCTCTCTGATACATTTTTTTTCACGACGATAAAAAATAAATAAAACCTTTATTTAAACTTATCTATTAATAATTTAATTAGTTTGAGAAAAATTAGTTGTATCACATTGAATAGTACATAACGGAAGAAAAATTATATGAATTTGTCGTACATGGCAGCAATGAAAGGATGATAATAATATTTATAACCTTTATCTAGTTGGCCGAGTGTACTTCAGCCATTGTTTGTTCTAGTACGTCTTAGTACAAGAACTCCGAAACTATTTGACATAGTATGCCTTTCAGCTGGGGGTCTATACTATTTTTGTTGTAACGTTTTTTTCACCCTCATTTTGACACGCTCTAGCTCTGTTGGAGTTACTCGAATTGAAAATTAAACGACAGTTCCCGCATCAGAAATTTAAGGGAGAATATTTTTTATTACCTATATAACATAAGTCGCTAGGATGTACCATTGCAAAATACTATATAAAAATATAAGATGATTATTATATTATGCTATTGTCTATTGTAAAAGCAAAAGCCTAAACAATAAAATTATTCATTCATTCATACATCTGTTACTAGGTACTGAATGTAATTTGTGTCATATAAAATATTGATTGATAAAGTATTTTGACATGTACTATTAACTATTTATTGTAATTTTCTTTATTCATTTAGAGACATACTGATGATATGATATATTATAAACTCTCACATTACAACTGCATATATTGAGAGTGAGCCAAGAGTTTTTCAGTTTTCAGTTTTGTCATGTTGAGAGTATTGTGTACGAAAACAATGTAGTAAATTCCACCATTGATTAATGTTCAAAACAAGTTCCCCCCTAACTTTTTTTTCTATTTTTCCATTTAATTGCATATTAATTATTTAATTATTATTAAAATGTATTTAATTTAATTGACGAATTAATGAATGCCCTATTGCATTTAAAATCTGTAATCTACTGAGAATGAGAGTTACTGATTTCTGAACTTAGAAATTCATTGAAAAGATTAAATTGTTTAATGAAATAAACCTTAGATGAAAAACATTTTTAAAATTAATATCAGATTTTCATTAACAACAGAAAGTAGAATGAACCAAATTACACTGAAGCTTGGCCGTTAAGAGTTAAGTAATTTTATAAAATCAAGATTAGATTGTCAGAATTATCTTACTGTCACATCAGACAGCATTGAATTTCAAACAATTTAAGCAAATGGTTGTACCTTTTATTTTTACATTCTTTATTATTATTTATTTATAGAACACATTTTCCCCCCTACATTGTAAATATAAAAAATAAAATAATAATTTTAAAAAAAAAATATCCTGATTAATGTATTATTGTACCATTGTGTAATACTTTATAAAAATATTATATGATTATTATATTATGCGATTCTCTAATATAAAAGCAAAAGCTTAGACAATAAAATTATTCTACATTAGTCGCTAGGACCTACCATTTTGGGACTATATTGGTTTTAATGAAAAAAGTCATGTTTTTCTACATTTTTTGACACGCTCTAGCTCAGTTTGTGTTGTGGACCGAAAATTTGCGGAGAATCTCCGTTCAAAATTTTATGGAGTATATATATTTTTTTTTACATTTGTCCATAGGACCTACCGTTTAGGAAGTACATATAATGGTTTGAATGGAAAAAGTAACATTTAAAACTCCTTTTTTCTCTCAACTTTGTTTATTTCGAATTATTTTTTATTGTTAACTAGCTGCCCCGGCAGACGTTGTTTTGCCCTATTTTTTCTAAAACAACACAACATTGATTTTTTATGTTAATAGTTCCTCCCCGACAGACTTTGTTCTGTCAAAAGTTATTGTCCCTTCGCAGTAATAAAACATTTCAGAGTGATCACTTTATTTATAGATTTATGTTTCCATAATAAATAACGACTACTTACAAATATTTTTTCTATTTTGTACATTGCAAGACTTTAGTAGTGTAATGTGGTATTTTCATTGTAATGCCTTATGGTACACAATATTTTTTGTTTGATTACTTGGCGCATAAATAAATAAAGCTGGCGGTATTCCGACGCGAGAGCAGGTAACAGACAACTGTCCATGAGAGAAGCATGGGTTTTGCTGATTGACGCCGCAAACACTCAACGACTGACCCTGTGATTTATTTATGGTCATAGCGAAAGCAAACCGCACTGGAAATTGCAGTCGTTTAAATTCAAACGGTACGTCAGTTGGCACCATTGGGATGCGGGGTATCAACACATCTTCTCCCTTATATTTTCCCTTTAGAATGGTTGCTTCGATCACATTGTTCAGTAATTTTTTCACTGCTAGCCGTGTGCCGTTACACAGTCGCGGTTGGTTGATATTTCGTAACATTATGACCACCGATCCGACTTTTAATTGAAGATTATGGGGAGGTAATCTAGGCAAATCCAGTGAGTTTAAAAACTCTAGTGGATAATTGACATCATCTTGGTTAGTTGCGCAATCAACAAGCTAACGCAAGACTTAAACTTTTGTACCCTCTTTTAAATAGAAAATCATTACTTCGTCACAGAACAGCTATTTTAGTATACAAAA
Source organism: Euschistus heros (assembly GCA_003667255.2). Taxonomy (NCBI): domain Eukaryota; kingdom Metazoa; phylum Arthropoda; class Insecta; order Hemiptera; family Pentatomidae; genus Euschistus; species Euschistus heros. The sequence continues at coordinate 3,856,955 of RCWM02000020.1, forward strand.
CCATGCTGCGGCCCCTACTGACCTACTCCTGTCCTGTCTGGTATAACACTTCAAAATTAACCAAAAAGAGACTACAGACATTCCAAAACAGAATTCTGCGAATGGCGGTTAATGCGCCCTGGTTTTTAAGGAATTCCCAGCTTCACCGGGAACTGGGAGTTGATCGACTTGAAGAGGTCTTTAACAAGCTCACAAGACGACACCATGAACTTCTCCACGTCGCATCTGGAGCTCAGGAGTATAACTTAGGAACATCAATAACAAGAAGATTAAAGCCTAGGGCTTACCAAGACATACTTGGCTTATAACATTTGTTTATCAAACAGTTCGTGTATAACATTTATTGTTGATCCGAAATTTAAATAAATAAATAAATAAATAAAAAAAAAAAGTTGCGCAATCAACTGATTTGTATGTCCTTAATTCACCGGCGATTTCATTTTGGATTTTGAAATTAATTTCATTTACATCCGTGTTTTTGGCAGCTAATATAGCTCGTTCACTCAACCAACAATGATCTCTGTAATTTTGAGCGACGTTTGGGAACACCTTTTCTATAAGTTTAGTTTTTGTTTCTGTAAACTGACAAAAATTGACAGGAAATGTAATGCAGCCTGTCATAACATCTACAGGGATTTTAACATTACCAATGTCAATGAGTTGTTTAGAAAATATTTCTCCAGATCGATCATTTTGCAATTCGACACGCATATTCTTGCTCAAATTTAGTATCTTAATTTTTTTCCATAAAATAGAGGACTTCAAACATGCATTCAGTTCGTCCGCTGGTGTAGACCGTGGAATAACTGGTAATGTTTGACGAAAATCTCCTGCTAACAAAATCATCGCTCCACCGAATCGGTTTTGATTGTTTCGCAGATCTTTCAGAGTTCTGTCTAATGCCTCCAACGACTTTTTATGTGCCATCGTGCATTCATCCCATACAATCAACTTGCATTGCTGCAAAACCTTTACCATTGCAGAGTTCTTCGAAATGTTGCAAGTCGGAGTTTCGTTGCTATGAATATTCAATGGTAATTTTAGCGCTAAATGGACTGTTCGACCGCCTTCCAACAATGTAGCTGCAATACCAGAGGAAGCAAGAGCGAGTGCAATTCCGTTATGTAAGCGAATTGTTGCTAAAATCAATGGAATTAAAAATGTCTTTCCTATACCACCAGGAGCATCCAAAAAGTAAAACCCTCCAGTTCCACTCGAGTTTTACGCTTAGCGACACATTTGGCGATTCATTTTTATTTATATAGATATAGATTATATAAATAGATAAAAACCTTCCTTGTGCCTAAATAAAAACGTCAAAAAAAAAAATTAGCTGAAATGGTCGAGCCGTTCTCGAGTTTTACGCTTAGCAACACATTTGGTGATTCATTTTTATTTATATAGATTTACTTTAATTATGATTTGAAGTAATTTCATCCTTTTAAGTCTAAAATATAAATTGGAAAAAGTAGAATAAATAAACTTTATTCTGGGACGATGTCCCCTAAGAATAATATAATGTACATAAATAAATACAATGAGTCTAGCTTTCATAAGATGAAATAAAATAAATTAACAATCTGGTTAACTATTTATAATTTTACAAATAAAGAACAAAAATAGAAATAAAAATTACAAAAATCCAATAATTGCAGGAGAAAAAATAAAAACCTATTTACATCTACTGAATGCACGTTTTTTTTTGTTTTTTTTAGTGAAGTTTTGCTAGTCAGTATCATTCTGGAGGGAAAGGAGGTATTGAAAGAGAAGGGATTTAAATGTGGACAGAGATGGAGCATTACGGATATCACAGGGTAGTGAATTCCACAAGGAAGTAGCACGGGAAATGAAGGAGTGGTCAAATGATATACTCTTATGGGAAGAAGTATACAGGTCAGAGGAGCGAGATCTTGTAGTGCGGGAGGAGACCGAGGATCTGAACTGGAAGATGCTATAGATGTAGGAGGGATTCCGAGAATTGATGGTTTGATAGAGGAAGGAGGCTAGGAAGTAATTTACGCGGGATGAAGGATAAAGCCATTTTAACTCTGTATACAGATGTGATGTGCGGGAGGCTTTTGGAACCCTAAAGATAAACCTAACGAAACAGTTCATTAGTCTCCTTAGTTTACTCTCGAGTTCCGCCGTCAAGCCACCATATGCAACACAGCTGTAGTCAAAATGGGGTAGGATAAGGGAAGAAACCAAGACTTTACGAGTAGGTTTCGGAAGGGAGTCCTGGGAAGAATGGAATAGTTTAAGGATGGATATAACCCGTCGAGAAATTTGGGAGATATGAAGTTTCCATGAAAGGGTTTGGTCAAAGGTAATACCAAGGTTTTTGACTGTGGGGTGGAATTGAATAGGTTAGGAGTTCATAGACAGGATCGGGAGGTGGGGAAGGGATCTCAGATGGGTATTAGAACCTATGATAATAGCCTGCGTTTTTTCTACATTTAATTTTAATTTGTTATCAGAGGCCCACTTGCAAATGTTATTAAGGTCTTCTTGGATAAGGGAGAATGATTTAATTGAATCAGAGGGATGGAAGGATAGATATATCTGGAAATCATCCGCGTATAGATGGTAGGAACAATGGTAAATGGAATTTGGTAGATCATTTATGTAGGCACAAAAAAAGAGTAGGAGAGACACTGGAACCTTGGGCTACCCCTGATGTCAATGAAAGGGAAGAGGAAAGTGGCTGGTTTGGTATGGATACTATTTGAGTTCTACTATAGAGGAAGGAATGAAACCAGAGGAGAGAGCTTGAGGGAAAAGATAGGGCTTTTAGTTTCGTGAGGAGAATAGAATGATCTAGGGTGTCAAAGGCTTTGGTAAAATCTAGAAGGATAAGGACAGTTACTTTTCGTTCGTCAAGAGCAGTATGTATGTCATTAGTAATTTTTATTAAGGCTGTCTGAGTTGAATAACCAGGTCGGAACCCAGATTGGAACGGATTAAGGAGATGAGAGTTTTCTAGGAAATTGGAGATTTGTGATTGAACTAGTCTTTCAAGGGGTTTGGACAGATTGGAAAGTATTGATATGGAACGGAAATCATTAACTGAAGATGGGTTAGATTTCTTTTGTAAGGGTTGTATTTTAGCTTTCTTCCAGGATGAAGGAAAGGTGGAATTTTGCAAAGAATAATTATATATATGTAGGAGGACTGGAAGGATAGTAGGAAGGCAGAGTTTGATTAATTTTAGTGGAATACAATCATGTCCAATAGCTTGCGTTTTACATTGGAAAATGGCATCAACGAGGTCTGAGGGTGTGATATAGGAAAAATAAAAATTGGAGGAGTTAAAAGGAGGACCACTTGGAGCGTAGCTGGCGGAAAGAGATGAGAGGTTTGATGATGAGGTAGCAAAAAAGGAATTCATTTCATTAGGAGTAAAAGAGTATGAAAGCGGAGGATTTGAGGATTTACTAAAGGAAAGTTTTGATAAAATTTTCCATTTTGATTTTGGGTCACAGGCACTGGAGAGGGTTTCATGAAAATATTGTGATTTAGCTTTTCGAATGGCAGTTTGTGTCTGATTCGGAAGGGATTTAAACAGAGTGTAGTCGTCCTGAACTCTAGTCCGTCGAAAACGTCTTCGGGCGGCCTCTCGTCTCTTTTGTAGGTTTTTGATTTCTATTGTGATCCAGGGTGCTGGTTGACGTCGGATTAGCATGGTTTTTAGGGGAGCATGGGAGTCGAGGATGGATAAGAGATTGGATGTGAGGATGTCAACCATGTTGTCGATAGTGTGGGAGGAATATATAGAGTCCCAGTCCAGAGCGTCAATATCATTTTGGATTGAGGAAAATGTTAAGGAATCAAGATTGCGATAGGAAATGGTTTTTGGAATGAATGTTAGAGTTTGGACATTGTATGACAGGGATATTAAATCGTAATTAGAAAGAAACGTGATTGGTAACTGGGAAGAGGAAATGAGGTTTTTAGGAGAATCAACTATTAGGAGATCAAACCAGGTATTAGATGTAAATGTGTGGTGAGTAGGAGAGAATGGTACCACATGTAGGTTGAGGGAAAAAAAAAAGGTTTTCAAGATAAGACTTGTCAAAGGAATCGGTGAGGAGATTGGTATTGAAATCTCCAGCAATAATAACATGTGAGTAGAGAGGAACAATGTTGAATAGAGTGGTTTCGAAGTGGGAGTCAAAGGAACATTGGGAGGGCGGTAAACTACTACAACTAGGATAGTTTGTGAATGCATGGTTATTTCGGCAAACAGGAATTCAATGTGGGGATGCTCAGAAGAAGGGAATAGGCTTAGGACTTTGGTTCGGAAATTATTATGTACAAATATACAAACACCTCCGCCAGTGCGGTTAGTACGATCATGACGCAGCAGATAGTGGTTAGGAAGGGAGACACTGAGGGAAGGTATTGAAGGCTTAAGCCAGGTTTCAGATATTGCAATGATATGATAAAAATTATCAGAGAAGTACTAATGGAATTCGGTAAAGTGAGCAGGGAGGGATTGGGCGTTAACATGACAAGGATGCTGGAAAAGAGAAAGGAAGAAAGAAATAGCGGATTCAGAAGACACTAAGCAATAATATGGTATGAAAAAGTAGAAAGTTAGAAGTAAGGGCAGTAAAGATAAATTAACTAAGAATAATTTAAGTAATAAATGTGAAAAAAGAAACGAACAAGCAATACAGAAGAGTAACGAAGATATAAACGAGAAAAGCAAACATGGTGTAATAAGTTTTGCACACATTAAAATGAGTAATAAAGAAAAGAAAATAATCAATGAACGAAATGTTTTTCTATTGAGGAATTTGAGTGATGCGATAGACCGAGAGGAGAGCCAGATGTCAGAGCAAGGTATGTGGTAACATGAGTAGATGCTTCAGGTGAAGACCTCAAGATCCTTAGCTGCGTTAATAAAAATGACAGGATGGCCATCCTCCCGCCTGCAGCGTACTCTGCCGCCGTAAAACCAAACATACTTCAATTTTCCTGCAGCTTTCTTTTGTCTTGCCATCCAATAGAGATGCCTATTAGCGGGAGTCTTCTCCTTGCTGAGATAGATATGGTGGCAGTCATTTTCCTGCCAACCAATATCGCGCGTCGAGAAGTCTCTTCTCACTTTTCTGAGTCGAATCAGCTCGTCCCTCACTGATTGCCTCACAATTTTAGCAATGATGACCGGCGGACGTGGGTCATCTTTTCTAGGTCTTCTCCGTTCCACGTTGTCAATATCTTCGGGAGTGAGCTTTAGACCCAGGCCAGCGCCTATGTTCGTAATTAGTGCTGCCGTGGTTTCTCCTGGGCGAACCGGGATTCCCCGTATCTCGGCCAATCTACAAAGTTGACCTTGCTCTACCTTATTTAGCCGGGCCTCGAGCTCAGACACTCTTTCCTTAAGAAGAGTATTTTCTCTTAATAGGTCTTCTAAGAATTTCGTTTGTGACTCCAAGGAGGTTTCAATTTTCAATAAACGTTCCGAGTTTTCGAAACTAATCTGGCCCTGTTTATCGAGGTATGATTTTATTTCTTTCATTTCATCTTTTATCACAGCAATGAAAGTGGTTTTCATCCCCTCGATATCAAGTTTTAGATTTACGAGGGCGCCTAAAATCGTGTTCGTAGAGTCTTGATCAGTAGATGTGGGGTTGGTAGGCCTGTCACCTGTCGGGACACTTTTTTTACTTTTTTCGCACTTTTGACAGTGCCAAATTTTTTTCGACGTATTTAATTTATCTATGTCGCTAGCACTGATGCTGGAACATTTAATGTGGAAAATTTCATTACACAACCAGCAAATAATGGTATTTTTGTCATCACGGCTTATCATGATCGTGCAAACTGGACAAACAGCCATTTTAGATAAATGAAAATTAAAAATTAAATAAATGTAAATATATTGAGAGCGTATAAGTAAATAGCGGAATTCTCGTTGTTAATCCTATTAGCTGATAAAGGATTAACTCTAGTAGGACGCTTGTTGCGAGCTCTAAATTATACAATGTAATAATATAATTTTAATTACTCACTCCTTTACACTTCACAGCGAAAACAGTGGTTATTTAAATATAAATATTGTCAAGTTTCACTAATAACTGAGCACTATTAGCAACACTAATTTAAGATTGCTTATGTAACGATGTGGACACTACAGACGCTAGAGCCAGACTAGTAGAATGCAATGGAAAGTAGAATACAGGTAGACATTTCCATTATCTATTGTTATCCCTGTTAGAAAGAAGTTGAGTTTTATACTTAATATTACCAAGTAAACATTAGACACTTAGGCTTCCAACTCATTTATACTTTAAAGTTATTATTGCATGCTGTTCAAGTGCATATTGTTTATTTATTTTCTTTCTCTGTATTTTGAAGGAGATAAGGTTTTCAAGATATACCAACTACTTACTCTACTATCTCTGTATAGAAACACAAATAAATAGTCTAAAGTTTGTTTGTTAAAAGTTTGTTTGTTTCTTCCTGGATGGCTTGAGTATTGACTCAAGCCATCCAGGAAGAAACAGTATAGAATTCATTAATTAATGATCATGTGTATTGGAGTAGCTTTAGATTAGATATGTTTATCTATAATCTACTGCTTTTCCCAATTTACATTTTAGAATTAAAAAGATCAAATTACTTAAATTAGCAATTAATGATTTTTCTAAATAAACAACGTTGAGAGGAAATAGTGGTTTCAAACGTGTTATAGTCTAGTAAAATAAGGATTTGGCTAAGAAAAAACTAACGAACATTTATTCTCAACAGATCTTCATGTTTTTAGGGGGTGCTGAATCCGAATCTGAAGTTTGTTACCACGGCAGCCGTCGGCTTCATACCCAAAATCGTAAAAAAACGCCAAAAATATCAGTTATTTTCGTTTTTTTTAACACGACAACGAAGCGTTTTTCGAAGAAAGTCTTCAAATATTAATTGTAGCTGGAATCAATACCTACAAAATAAAAAAAAAAACAACACCGAAATCGGACCATTTTTCGCAACGTTATGGTCTTAGGATAAATTGTAGAAATTGGCCAGTCCTACTATTCTGCGCGAAAACACGTTTGTTGTACTCTTTTGGCTATAACTCCGAAACTATTAGTCCGATCCAAAATTACATTTTTTCATATTATAGCTGGTTAAATTTGCTATTAGATCATATAATGTAATTTATATTAATGCCCGTGAAACACCCACGCTCGACAATTGTGCCATGTTCAGTGGGCTGGTGAAGGTGTTTCACGGCATTTAATATAAATTACATATATAGGATATAATAGAAGATTTAACCAGCTTTTTGATGAAAAAAAGAAATCTTGGATTGGGGAAATAGTTTTGGAGTTAAAGCGAAAAATGTGCAAAAAAAACCTGGATTTCACAATAGTACGGGATTTTTAGGATGCTGACATGTATATTTTAAGAGACTTGATTATAACTTCATATATGGATTTTAATAGTAAATTTAACCAGCTTTAAGATGAAAAAGAGTAATTTTAGATCGGACGGAAGAGTTCAACAATCGTGTTTTCGCGCAGAAGTGGGACTGACTGCAAGATGGCCAATTTCTACAATTTTTCTAAAGATCATAACTTAGTGATGAATGGTCCGATTTCGGAGTTGTTTTTTTCATTTCGTAGGTACTGGTTTCAGCTACAATTAACATTTGAAGACGTTCTTCGATAAAAGCTTCGTTAACGTCTTGTTAAAAAAACAGAAAATAGCCGGTATTTTTAGGGGGATTTTGGATTTGAAGCCGACGGTAGCTAACTTCAGATTCGGATTCAGCACCCAAAAAAACATAAAAAAATCCGTTGAGAATAAAAGTTCAGCAGTTTTTTCTTGTGTCCTTTTGGAGCCTTATTTTACTGAACTATTATTATCCAACACTATTGTTGACGCATTTGTTCATGACTGGTACGAATATATTTATAAATTAGAAAATAAAATAATCAATAAAAAAACTATTTAGTATCTGTATCGCTATTATACGATTTTTTGTCTTAATAAATAATGTTGATCTCCTAGAGATGTGTATTTATCAATAATTATGGGTATTACAAGCAAAATCAGTTTCATTAATACTGTTATATCACATTTATTTTATCACAACAGATAACTTTTAGTCTCGTAATTTTTATGAGTTGTCTGTTTCTCTATCTTTTTCTTCTAGACATTTACGTAATTTTTTTCAGTGTCAGAGGTGATAACAATTGAATAAGATTTCAACAAGTTCCTTCGCTTTCCATCAACTTCTTTCTTTCTACAACTGAAATTCACCATGCCCAAGTCTCCAGATTACAAAGTTGGTAAGTTCTTTAGTTATATTTTTCTGATTTTGGCGTTCTGGCCTAGTTTTTTGTGAAGTAGTTTAATAAGACTTGAACATTCTCTTATTTATTTGGATTTATTCATATTTTTTAAATGTAAATATCACAACTTATGTTTGAATTATTTTGTTTTTAGTTTATGATTAAAAATATTCCATATTAATTACAACATATTTTTATGAATGGAAATTTTCATTTATCTTCTTGCATTCATAGGTACAACATATATTCAATTAATGAAAATATGTTTTGTTACTTATATAAACTACTATCTTATTAAGTAACTGATATACATTGAGTTGTAACCAGCCCAGATAGGAATTTAGTATACTTTGTTCCTATAAACATTATTTTACAAAACACTAAGCAGGCAATATATATTAGTCTCAGTAAAATATTATTCAGACAATTAATTATTAATGATATAAGTCAGTATTTATTAAGCAATAAGCAAAGAATTGAATCTTCTTTATTACCGTCACAAAAAAACATTACAAAACATGACCACAAGAAATACCCAACAATACCTTCCAAAAGCTGTAAAGAAGAGATCTCCTTGAGTAAAAAATAACCTGAAATAAGTCAGGAACTTGCATGGTTGGGATTTTCAAATTCCAGTTTTATTCACTTAGCACCTTAGCTACTTGTCTTTAGTTAGAAGACTAACAAATTGAAAAATATAGTTTAATTTATTAAAAAAGTAATTGAATCATCATTATATTATATTAAGTTAAATAATTATTCCAATGAAACTTAATTTTTGAATTTCATTCTCATGTATAAACCTATTCCTGATGATTTAAAATAGTTGAATTTAGAAATATTTTTAAGATTAACTTTTTATTTTACAGCTGACATAAATTTAGCAGATTTTGGAAGAAAAGAATTAATGTTGGCCGAACAAGAAATGCCTGGTCTCATGGCTTTAAGAAAAAAGTATGGTCCAAGCAAACCCTTAAAAGGTGTCCGAGTGGCTGGGTGCCTTCACATGACTATACAAACTGGTGTTTTGATTGAAACTCTCATTGAGTTGGGTGCTGAAGTAAGTTCATCATAATAAATTATTATTTTTATTATTTCTATAAATTGATTGAAACTCTCATTGAGTTGGGTGCTGAAGTAAGTTCATCATAATAAATTATTATTTTTATTATTTCTATAAATTTTGTCTTTTGAGTCACTAAAAGAATGAAATTTATTTTTTCACATATTATCATAATTCAATTATCGTGTACAGAGCATATTCTACATAGGAATTTGATCCTAGCTAATATCCTGTTGTGCTGCCACATACAAAGTTAGGCCTTTGTCTATTGTCTTTTTTGGCTTGTTTTTCCATTCCCACCCTGTTTACATTCTAAATTGATTCTCCGTTGTTCCAATTTTTACATTTAAGAAGTAAGTGAAGGAATGCAGATGGGATCAAGAATCTATGAATATTTTTTTATCAAATATTGACATAGTCCAATGAGACACTGACAAAAAATTAGTAGTTAACTTAACTACAAACATTAGCAAGGAGGTATGAGTTTCTGGAGTCCACACGGATAAAGCTTATGAAGCAACTGAAGGCAGGAGTGCTATGTAATAAAATTTAGAATTTTTTTTCTTCTTTTTATTAGAACTAAAGGTGTTAAATACTTATCCCTGCTAAGTAGCATTCATAATTACTTCAAATTTGTAACATTTTTATTTTATTTACTTCTATTAAAATTAGTTATTTATTCTGTTATCATTCAAAACAGGTAAGGTGGTCAAGCTGTAACATTTTCAGTACCCAGGATCATGCCGCTGCTGCCATAGCCAAAAGAGGAATCCCTGTATTTGCTTGGAAAGGAGAAACAGATGAAGAATATGTATGGTGTATAGAACAAACATTGGAAGGTTTCTCAAACAAGAAGGTAGCTCTGCTTATTAAAATAACATTTTTAATTCAATAATATTCAAATTTCCTAAAGCAATATTTTCAATAAGTGTATTTATTATCAGTTATTTGTATTTATATTTCAGTATTCAGAAGTTTTTTTTTATGAATAAAATATATTTATACATCATTCATTATGTATGTTTTTTATTTTGCTTTGTTTTAGCTCAATATGAACGATTTTTCAGTTCAGTATTTTATGTCTTATGATTTTAGTTTCAGGATTTAATGTTTATAGTTTATTATTTAATGTTTTATTCTGTTTTGAATGTTAAAATTTATTTAGAGCAAAGAAGTAATGAATAACATAAAATCCAATTGCAACTAACGATTCACTTTAACTTTGTATCATTTTTGACAAAAAGTAAAGATGCATTGATAGGTATATTTGTGGTGAAAAACATAAATTGCTGTTTTCCTTTATTATTTAGTCTACTCAGTATCTAATGGTAAAATAAGAAGGTATGGTGGCATACAAAAAAATAAATAAAATTTGGCTTGAAAGTCATGAAAGAGATCCTCCAGTTGAAGTTTAAAGTTCCTGTGGAATTAATTGGAACCTTAATGGAGAAGGAGAAATATTTTGAATTATTTAAAAAAAAACATGTACATGAGGTCCATTCAGGCATAGACTTTGCTGAAGGTTATGAGTAGTAGATTATGTGAATATGTACATGATCAGTGAGATTGCATGTCCACATCAATTTTACTATAGAAGAGTCTGGAATTTTTTTTTTATTAACAAATATTCTGTTGGACTGCTGAGATTCAGGTCTAGTATACTGTTCTGTTTTAGTTTATAAAAGTGTAGTTATGTTAAGTAGAAGTGAAAACTTATTCCAGATTACTTTACCTTTTGCTGATCAGTTAGTATACCTTTCCTAAAATTTACTTCTTAGACAAATTTAATTTTAGAATAAACAATTAATGATCAAAATAAACAATAACATGAATAGAACTTTTTTTTTTTTTTTTTTTTTTTAAATAGACTAGAACTGTGGGCTTCTACCACGGGCTTTACTTTCTCTACCTCCAAGACTAAATGTATCCATTTCTGCAGGAAAAGAATGTGCTCTGAAAATCCAACACTGGTTTTTAATGGAAATAACTTAAAATTTGTAGAAAATATACGATTTCTCGGGATGTGGGTAGACAAACGATTGAGGTGGACTGTCCATTTACAAAGGCTAAGAACGGATTGCCTAAAATTATTAAACATTCTTAAAGTTGTATCAGGAATGAGTTGGGGAGCCGATAGAAAAACACTCCTAATTCTCTATCGAACTCTAATTAGAAGCAAGATAGACTATGGTAGTATAGTATATAATTCCGCTTCAGAAACAACTCTCAAAATAATCGATACAATCCATAACACAGCAATCAGAATATGCACTGGTGCGTTCAGATCTTCACCAGTTGAAAGCCTATATGTAGAATGCGGAGAACCGAGCCTAACTTTAAGAAGATCCTACCTTACACTATCTTACTACTCAACTCTGATTTCCAAACCAGATCATCCAAATCATAACATTTTTCATAACCTTAATAGTAACCAAGGAAACAATCTGGTGGGCATTGCAAGTAGAACCCAAAATCTCCTCCAACTTTTAGACATAAAACCGAATACAGTACTAACCATAGATGATCCATTGTTTTTACGATGGGACAATACTTACATCAAGACGAGACTAAGAATAGGACATTCAGCTTTCACCCACGGTTACCTGATGAGAAGCCTAGAACCACCGATTTGTACAACATGCATGACAACACTGACATTGAAACACATTGTAACAACATGTACACTATACTCTGACGCCAGAACGAAGTACAATATACCCTCAGATATAGATAAAGCACTGGAAGACACAGAGGAGGGGGGTCAGAAGCATTTTCGAATTTCTAAAATTTTGTAAACTGTTCGACAAAATCTAATATGTATATTGAGCCGCTAATGACTCATGTGAGTAGATGCGGAATGTAAAAAAAAAAAAAAATATTTAGAACAGAGGAAAAGAATTTCAAAATGTAAACTGTTCGACAAAATCTAAAAATTGAGCCGCTAATGAATGTGAGTAGATGCGGAATGTAAAAAAAAAAAAAAAAAAAAAAAAAAAAAAAAAAAAAAAAAAAAAAAAAAAAAAAAAAAAAAAAAAAAAAAAAAAAAAAATAATAATAAAAAAAAAAAAAAAAAAAAAAAAAAAACTGACATTTCATATAGAAAACAAAGATAATTCTATGTGGAAATGAAAATTACTCATAAAAATACATTATTTTATGATATATTATTATTTTTGAAATAGATATTCTATTTTTTAGCCATTAAATATGATTCTTGATGATGGAGGAGATTTGACCAATCTAGTGCATACAAAATATCCCCACCTATTAGCTGGAATCAAAGGGTTAAGTGAAGAAACGACTACAGGAGTCCATAATTTGTATCGCATGCATAAAGAAGGAAAACTTAAAGTCCCTGCTATTAATGTTAATGATTCAGTAACAAAAGCAAGTAACATTTTGTTAACTTTTCAAATATTTAAAAATAAGTAGTAATTATACCTTTGTGTTTTATATTATTTTAATTTCAATTTTTTTTTTTTATTAATAATTCAGAGCAAATTTGACAATTTATATGGATGCCGAGAGTCGTTAGTGGATGGTATTAAACGTGCTACAGACATTATGTTAGCCGGCAAGGTCAGTGTTGTCGCAGGTTATGGGGATGTGGGAAAAGGCTGTGCTCAATCATTGAGATCTTTTGGAAGTAGGGTTCTGATTACTGAAATTGATCCAATTAATGCTCTCCAAGCTGCAATGGAAGGCTACGAGGTTTGTAAAACACAATATAACTTACAATAAAATCTTTATTTTATTTTATTAATTAATTAATGACAATCTTAAATTATTGGCATATGGCTGATCATTTTCTGGATGTAAGGGATCATCAAGAGTTTATTCCTAATTCTTAGTATAAGAATTATATGTTAACCCCTAATTAAGTTTTTAAGATCATTGTGGGTACAGCACCTACATTTTCGGTGTTTTTCAATTTTTTTTTTTTTTTTTTTTTTTTTATAGAGATGTGCCGGTATAAAAATTTAAGGAAGGTATTGGAAAAATAATAAATAAATATATAATAACATATAGTAATCATAATGTTATTAGATTAGTTAAAATAAACATATTAAAATAAAAAAACATGAAGAACAATAATATAAGTAACAAATAAATTATATTCACGACAAGCTGATTTTTTTTTAGATGAGACTGCTCAGTTTTTCATTAGTCTTTTAAAATATCTTACAAGTTAGTTGTTTCCTGTCAACTCATCTTTCTAAAATAGTTATTAATTGGCTTTATATTTCATTCAATGGCTATATTAATGGTTTTGAAAACTATAATTATTGTTTGACCAGCCCTATTTGGATTATGTATGAACGTTAAATTGTAATAAGTAATCATTCAGCCATAAATCAACAATTGAAGTTTTGTTTTTTCATTTATGTATTTTTTAAAGTTTAAATTTATTTATTTATTATTTAACACTCAATATCTTGAAGCTGCAGGTTGAATTTTCATAAAACTATGGCTACCTAAGGAAGAGATAAAAGTATATATCACTCTTCCTCCTGTCTATATTGATTTATATAAATAGAGCAATCCATTTTAGATGATTGATAGGAGAATAGCCATAAATTTGTGTGCATATAGTTTCAAAATTACTGATTAAGATTCAACATTTCAGGTAACAACAATGGAGGAAGCTTGCAAAGTTGGTCAGGTGTTTGTTACAACTACAGGTTGCAAAGACATTATCACTCAAAAACATTTCCTTCAGATGAGAGATGATGCCATTGTGTGCAACATAGGCCACTTTGATATCGAAGTTCAAGTCGAATGGTTAGAAAAAAATGCTGTTGAAAAAGTGAACATAAAACCACAGGTGAAAATTATTATAAATATTATTTGCATATTTTAGTGTAACAGTTTAGCATTGCTAAATATCGCACATCCAGAATAGTCACAACTAAAATCTTTATTTTTACTATTTTTTTTTTTGGCCTTTGAGATCGAGGCAAAAATATTTCATTCATCTAGCAACAACTGCTGAGACAGAAAAAATCAAATTAAGCATATTAAGTTAACCATATATTTTTAAATCATTATTTAGTAATCTAAAGCTTTAATCTTAAAACTATCTTACCTTAGGTTGACAGATACACCCTTCAAAATGGAAAGCATATCATAGTACTGGCAGAAGGTAGGCTAGTAAATCTTGGTTGCGCTACTGGACATCCTTCTTTTGTAATGAGCAATTCATTTACAAATCAAGTTTTGGCACAGATCGAACTTTGGACAAGGAATGAACAATATCCTGTTGGCATCCATATACTGCCCAAAAAGGTAACTAGAGTTTTTAAATAATGAGATGTTCATTTAAGAATATAATCATAAGATAATCCTTATTTCATTGTTTTCTATACTAGCATAATTTGGATTCTACATGTTGGTGGATGTCCATTAAATATTTAAAAAGTTCTTTTAGAAGTTTAAAAAATTATATATTAAGCATATTGATAGTTCAATTGATTATATAAAAACATATTTATATATTTATAACACATTTATAAATATTACAAATAACTGGATACAATAAAATGCTAGAAAATGACATTGCTTGGTAGATCAGATATTGTACTTCACAATAGCGTGATTAAAGGTGCTTAAAATATTGAATTGCAAGAAAAAAATTATTTATAATTATTATAACTAATCAATCAACTCAATATTTAGTTGACATTCATTTTAGTTGGAGTTGTGGTGTTTAAAAAAAGGACATAGCAAATAAATTAACATATTCATTCTTGCCAGATTTGGTTGAAAGGATGATCCATCCCTGTTGGATTACATAAATGAAACTCCTATGGATTTTAAAATAATGGCGCTAATCAGTAAATTATCAAAATATGGGGGAAGGGACCCACAAATTTTGTTTTATTATGACATTTCCTTGATTATATGTAGCAACTCACTTTTGAATGTTTTATGCAAACACATGGAGGATGTAGATACTAAATGCCACTGAATCATTTAAGAAAATTGAGATTTAAATTTCTAAAGGATTTTTCCAATTCTTCTCACTTTATTCAATCTGTCAGTGTTCTTCAAGGTTCCCATCCTCTATACAATTGGGATACAATAAAATGCTAGAATTCTTGGTCCCATCCTCTATACAGAGTGTAAAGCTGACATTTACTGGATATATTTCTTTGTATAGCTGTAATTTTCAATAAATAAATATTAAAAAAAAAAAAAATGAATAGGAGACGATCTTTTATTTTGGGTTTGAAGTTATTTTAAGACTGAAGTTAACTGGCTGTGTATATTTTAATTTGAAATAACTTTGAAGTATGTACCATTGTCAAATTCTGTTATTGCCACTTTGTGAAAGATGTGATGAGGAAAATGAAAGAGAGAATAACAAAAAAAAATTAATATTAGTATTTTAATTTGTATTTGTCTTATATAAATACATTAGATATAATACAAAAATTCAACTATCATTTAATTTTTTTTCAGCTGGATGAGGAGGTAGCTGCTTTGCATTTAGAACACCTTGGTGTTAAATTGACAAAGTTGACGCCTGAACAGTCTGGTTATTTGGATGTACCAATTGAGGGCCCTTACAAACCGGACTACTATCGTTATTAATTGGTCAGGACCATTTATTTTCCTTAATGTTTTCTCTAAAAATACTTTCAGATGTATGGCCATGGTTGAATTTAAGCTAAAATAACAAATAATTTTTAGAAATGTTATTGTTAAATAAATGATAAAGATATTTTATTTTTTATTTAATTGTTTTAAACCTTGCCAACATTTTAGTAGAACTTGAAGAAAAATCTGCTACATGAATTTTTTTATTTTTGCATTCACCTCTATCCCTAAGGATCATTATTGCGTGTTACCTAGAGAAACCAATGATATTACTAAATTATTTTCAAAAGTAGTGATCACTTTTTCTATGAGATATGTTCAGAAGAAACTGCCTGGTAATAAACATTGTAATAATTGCAGAAGACATGAATCAACTTATTGATTATATTTGGTAACTACCCAGTTTGTGGTTCACTATACAAAATCAAAACAAAAGATGCCCAATAATTTTTTTTTCTGTTTTTATATAAACAGCATCTTCACAAATTTCCACGACCTTTATATTACATTTCTAAATTATGTGAATGAGTTTAAAATTAAATGGAAATGATACCTCTGATTTTAGTAGGAGTCTAATAAACTTTTAACTAATTAATGTTGTATATCCTTTTTTATCCTTCATTTTTAAATACATAAAGAAGAGACATTAAAAAGTAAATAGCTCATGCATTTAATAGCCATGTCATAATCATTGATAGTATTTTACAAAAATAAGAGTTCGAAGGATGATGAATAAATAAAAAAATAGGTTAAGTGATTTCATAAAGCCTTTATTAACACAATCGTACCAAATTTTGGATTTCATTCTGCTTAATAAATATGGTTCGGGAAGCAACATATGATATAATTTCATAATGTTGTCTTAATGTATCTTAACTAATGTACAATCAAGAAATGTTTTGTAGGCATACAATGAATGATGTTCCATGATCTGAGTGAACTGAATACCCTGTTGTTCTAATATTAATATGAATTGTGCCTTTACTAAAATAACAATTTGAGCATTATTAAATCAAGTGATGAGACATATATATTTGTATGAATTAAATGTATTTAGCTTTAAATATATATTATACATCCATTGACTACAAAATTTAATATATTTGTAAAAGATACTTTCCCAGACGTACGTGCAAGCAGTTTAAGACTACTCATTTATTTAAGCTTTCATTGTAAAATGTCTCCATTGCTCAAAAATATATCAACAAAGTAAATAAATATATGTGCTATATGTTGACCAAGGAGGCAGAATGTTGGTCGGTACTATCATTTTGGTATTTACTCAAATTCTATATCACAAGTATCTACACAATTTTACCCCAAATAACTGCGTACTATAAATCCTATTTCAATTGACGTACTATTCTTAATAAATAAAATGCTACAAGAAGCAATCTGCAATGTTTTTCAGAGCTTACAAGATTAAAAAAAAAAAAAAAAAAAAAAAAAAAAAGAAAAATGTAAATCAACTTTGGTTTAACTTAATACTAAATAATGAAAGTTCATATAAACAAAAGCCCCAGAAAATAGAGACTCAAATAAGAAACAGAATCTATACATGAAACAAGTCGATATAAGATACGTAATAGATTGGACATATAAACGTATAAATCCACAATAACAAATCAATAATACAAAAAATAGGCAACACATATAAGCAATATACTTAAACCTTATATACAAATACACTTAAAAAAAAGTGCTATTTTTTTTTGTTTTACAATAAATATATCAGAGAAAATTAATCTAATACTATGGACTCTAATATCTGCAAATAAAGAAATGTTAAACATCGCATTTCAACAGCCCTTAATAACAAGTTTTTTTTTGTTTTTTTTTTAGTATACCTCAAAATCATAGAGCTCGTTCATTTAATATTCATCTTTAATATGCATTTAATAAAATTTTAATTTACAGTTTTATTATTTATTCTAAATATGAATAAGAGTACATAATGTGTTAATTTAGGACAGCAAATATTTATAAAGAGCTCCATCATTTTGAAAAAAAAAAAAAAAAAAAAAAAAACTAAAAAAACTAATCACATTTACGATGCACCATCAACATTTAACATTTTGATCTGCGGTACCACATTTACAATTATTTAAATTACAAACATATTATACATGTAAATTGTACAACATATGATTTATAGAAAGACAGAAAAAGTAAAAATACATTTAAAAAAAAGAAAGAAAAGAAAAGTGAAGTTTCGTCAACAAATTTAAAAACAACATTTAAATATAAATAGTTTAAAAAGAAATAATAGAAAATGGTGTGGATAAAAATGAAGGATGATAGGTGAATAATGGGAGAGAGAAAAAGAGAGACGACAAGAGGGATCAAGAGAGCAATATGACGAAGGCACAGAACGGCGACGACTACTTTTTGGCCGGGGTCCCTCGCTGGGTAAGGCCCTCGAACCTCTTGAATGTGTAGTTGATGAAGACCCAGTCCTTGTGGGTTACTTCTCCGTCCTGAGGCACTGGTGCTGATGCTGAAATTACAATGAATAGTTAAATATCTCTTACAATAAAATAATTATACTACTTAAAATTAATCATTGAAATAAGATTAATACAGTTCTTATTATTTGATATAATTTTATTAAAAAACAAAAAGAAATTCTATCTCTTGAGTGGAGTGAGAGTCCTTCGATTATCAAAAATCAACAAATTTTTCCATTTTTCTTAAAAAGTTTGTTTTAGTCATGTTTAAGAGTCTATAACACAAATACAGCTGATCCAATATATAGTAAAAAAGCATGGGGTGCTTGATATTTAATGTTACAAAGATATTATTGGTAACTATTTATAAAAGTAGAGTTATTATGGAAGCAACCAACTCTTTTTTACAATTAATTAATCATAATTGATTATCTGGCTTTCTATTGCCATAACACAAAATATTCATGTAATAAAAATTATTTTCTACTTTTTAATTCGGTTTGCTATTAAAGCTTGTTTTATAATTTTTTTTAAACTGTAACTTTAAATTAATCTATCATTATTATTATTTATAAACATTTATTGTAAGGTAAAGAGGAATTAAAATAAGGTAAAATCATGCTCAACTGGGAAAAGGAAGGATATTATCTAATTTTCCAATTGACACTCTTTGAAATTCTAATTGATTATAGTTCTTAGAACAGATATATATGTAACTCAATGTCTGAAATAAAGATATAAGTCGAGTGTGTAGTTGACATCAAGAACTACACTAAGAGATTCTACAACCTCACTAATCCGACGCACCCCTAAGGGACCAAGGGATAAGGTGGAATGACCAAAACGTCAGATTAACCGGAGATTTCAATGAACATCACATGTTTTTTATAGTTAAAAATGTATTACAATTATATTAAAAGTTATAAATTAACAACTAATTAAGATAAAAGAAATAGGAACATACTTTATATACACTGGTAGACTAATATGTTAACATAGAAATGTTTTAGCCATCTATTTATATATAGAAGCATTGGCTATAGTACTACTATATTGTGATAGGTTTGTAGCAAACTAAATCACTTTTAAAATCGTTCATAATTAAGTATGCTCTAAACATCATTTTCATAGAGTAAAACAGGAAAAAAATAATATCTGGCACTTTTTGAGACAATTATGAAAATTTGAAAGCTTGTATCTTAGTCCCTGTTTAAGCTAAAGAGCTTATTTTCTGTTCAAATTGTAGTTAGTTTAGGTTATTTTAATTTTGAATATAATGTTTTCTGTAGAACGGACAGCTCGGTAGATATTTAGGTAAAACACAGAAAATGTTGAAGGTTTTGAAGCTTTGATGCTAACAATTAGCAAGCGGCGGTGTTTTAAGATACAAACTTGGATTTTAGCACACAAGCACAAAACCAACAATATAGAAACAAATAAAAACTACCCAACCTTTTGCACACTAAAATGTACAATTTTACTGGACTATTAGGGATTATTATATTGTTACAGCACCGGACTCTGAGGGAGGGTCGGACTAGCGAGATATGAATTAGCGAGGTTCCACTGTAGTTATAAAATTTGATTTAATACACCCATAATCTTTTTTATGATTATAAACACTTATGGTTTTTTTTATATCACAGAAAATAATATAAATATATATGTATATAGAATAGACATACGTATTTCTAGTTTGACATCTGGGAATTCATCGAAATTGGAGGTATCATCAATCGACTTGACATCGACTGGTATTGCTGCTGGTCGCTCCCTCATGTGATCCCAGTCAACACCATTAAAAAAAGGTGCGTTACGAAGCTCCTCTATTCCTGAAACAATAAACCAATAATGTTTTAATTACTACTTCTACTGTTCTTTTTAAAAGTGTATAAAATGTTATGATTCCATAGTAAAACAAAAAGTTTATTTATAATAATTTACCCCTAGAACTGCCAAGCCGTTTGTCACTTTCCATACAGAACCTCAGGACTGTCTCTTTTGCCTCCTCGGAGATGGGTACTTCAGGTGGAAATGTAAGTGTCTCACGCCAGTTCATAACTTTCCTATAGGTTTCTTGTGGATTTTCAGAGCAGAATGGAGGGTAACCTATTAAAAAAAAAAAAAAATGAGCTAAAGTTTTTAAAATTAAGTGATATAATTATTATCTTTTGATTTTTCTAGCTATTTTTTTTAATTAGCTAAATTAAAAATATATGATGTAATTAATTGAATAAAAACTGCTGAAATTTGGAAAATTCATATTCATTTTTCAATAATAAATATCATATTTACCTTAAAATTAGTGGTATTTTTTTAATAGGTAGTTATACAGGAACAATAAAATCAGGTAAGTTAATAACTAAAAATGGTTTGACAAAGTTTAGATAAAACATCAACATTTTATAAGTGACAATTAGGTTTTGGTTGAGGTACACTAGGTTTCGAGGTATCAATAAAATTAGAATTATTTATATTAGTATATATCGTGAGGTTATAATTGAAACACACTAAGTAAAAAAAATGGTTTTGAGTAAACGCCAATCAAAGATTTTTTAGTTTTCTTTACTTTTTTGATACTGATATTATTTTATCAAATTAGTTAAAGGTCTGCAATTGTCAGTGCTTCAAATTATTTGATAAAATAATGTCAGTATCAAAAAAATAGAGAAAACCAAAAAGTCTTTGATCGGCATTTACTCAAAACAACCATGTTTTTCCACTCTTACAACAAAACATCTTTAATCACAACTGCATAATAAGAGACTTCATAATTGTCTTGATTTTTCTCCGGAAATTTTTAATATTAGACTTTATCACTTAGTAATTCTCTACTTTAGTACCAACATTAAATATATTTATTTTACCATATCAGCTGTTCATACCTATTAACATTTCATACATAATAACACCAAGACTCCACCAATCACAGGAAGGGCCATATCCAGTTTGCAGAAAGACTTCAGGTGCTATGTAGTCAGGTGTGCCAACAGTTGAGTAAGCTAGTTGTCTTCGATTCCTTTTCCAACTTTCAGCCCTACGTTTACTATCCATTGGGTTTGATGCTGAAACATTCAAGATTTCTTTTGAAATAATAGCAATTTCAAATTTTAAAATATGATATATTGATGATACAATTCAAATTACACTTTAAACTAGAGATGGGCTGACTATGACTTTGGCCGACTAGTTGGCTGGCAAAAAGGCTGATTAGTTGGCCAAGCCGATCATAGCTTCCATTGGAATTCAGGTGAAAGTTCGAGGCACTTCGTTTATATCTTTATAGCGATTAGTACATTTAACTACAGATTTTTGTTTATCTTATATTTTTTATTCAGTTTTTTTTCCAAGGGATTTGGGATGCAATGGAGTGTTTTCACGCAAAATTAAAAAGCAAAAGTCAGCAATTTGCTTTACTTAGCTTAGATAGTTAATATTGAAATTTGAAATTCAATCATGCAGCCGAAAAAGATAGTGTGTTTATGAACTTATAAATATAACACAAAATATCTATCATGTTATTGTAAATAAAAACATAATTGCTTAGCTAGCATTTTCCTTTTCCTGTTCCAACCTTCCTATTACATTTCAATTAAGAATTTATTTTTTTGTAATTATTACCCAAAACCAAAATTATAATAAAAAAATAAAATAAATAAAAAATTGTAGGTATTATAGAATTATAGAATCAGTATAATAGAAGTTTTTTTATAATAGATTTTTTTTTTTGTTTTAATAGAATGATCTTTCTAAAATTCGATAATTGATTTAAAAGAGTTCATATTCCTAGACTAAATAACAAACTATAAAGACAAATCTAAAATAAAAATCTCTACTCTTATATTAAAGGACAAGCCATTTTTCATTTGTGATCGCTAAACGAGAAAACTGCTGAACCAATCTGTACCAAATTTTAATCAAACCCTTTTTATAGTCCCAGGAAGGTTTATTAGATATAATAAAATCTACTGATTTTCATTTAATTTCTAATTAAAAAAGCGATAATATGCGGATAACAGTGAAGTTTGACAATTGACTAACATATGGTGAGCACCATTCTATATGAGAGGTTACAAAGGTACAGTGTTTTAGGGCTTGAAATTGATCATAAAATTTACTTATATTCAATTAAACTGTCATATACTTTTAAGGCTAGAAATTAAAATTCAACCAGATGAAATCAATAATTTTATTTCTGTCGAATAAACCTTTGCTTTTTGATGATGCATGGGCCGTTAGTTGTAAGCACTGGTAATGCAGTCCATTATCTGCAAGAGTTTCTTAATAGTCTCTGTCCATGTGGATTACTAACTCATACATTAAAATTAAAAATTGAATGCCCAATTATGCTTTTACGTAATCTTCAACCAGCCAATCAGTGCAATTTTCACTAGGTTAAAAATTACTGCAATGCGTGAAAATATCATTGATGAAATAATGCTCAATTGTATACTTCAACACATGGTTTTTATCGATGAACTATTAAAACTTCAATTATTAGTTAAAATTACTTAAGTTCTTTACTTATGAAACCAGGAAACTGAGACAGGGGAAGTTGGTAATTAATAAATGCCGATAGTAATAGAATAAAAAGGTCGACTAGTCCGCGACAACAAAAACAGTCCATTAGCCAGCTTAACAGACTAGTTGAAGCATCCCTACTATAAACATATGTTATAAAAATTTATTTAAAAAGTCAAATATAAATAAGTTTATTTTCTTTTCATCTTTTACTATTTTCTTAATGCTGTTAGGAATGCAGAAGCCTCAGTTGAACTCTTGTGGTTGTCCCAATCTAGAGCCATTCTTCGGAGTTGAAACATTGGGCAGCCACATTCTTTTCCCAGCCTATTTATGGTAGTATTATAGATAAATAAGTCTTCGTTTACTAACAGGCCTCTTTCCTAAAGGCCAAGATTCCTCCTGCTATTTCAAGAGAAAGGGGAGAGGAGGGTGAAGAAGCATTTATTTAGAATGAATGCCACCCTTTTATCCAAATGTATAACCACTGAACTAGGTCCTGCCCCTCTTCCATTCCCATTACTTTTATAACTCTAAAATAATAATAAAACTTTCTTTTGGAACAATTCAATTCTTTCAACTTCAAATCCTGCTTATCAAGCCATACTGATAGGTTACTTCACAGTGATCCCAATATACAATTAGTTGATAATTAGTACTATAATCACATAATGTTTGTAATAATTACTTATATATTATATAATACTTTACTTTGCTAAAACAACTAATAAAACTTACTGAAATCTGAAGGTTTTGCTTGGCTGAGATCTCTGTAAAAGTCAGTCCTGTGGGACTTCTTTAGCCCTGTACAAAGCCCAAAGTCCGACAGTTTGATATGCCCTCGAGCATCGAGAAGGAGGTTATCCGGCTTTATATCCCTGTAAAAAAATAAATGCTATAACAGTGAATATTAGAAAGATATAAATAAAAACAAAAGAGCACATAGTACGATAGTATATAGAATCGAAACCATTAAGTTAAAAGTGCCTAAAGTAGATTGTGGATAACCATGAACAAAAAAATACTCCAGAAGTTTTCTAATGGCAATAAGAAATAAATTTTATTATTGAGACATAAGACGTCTGTCTTCGGCATAGGGAAGTAGCGAACCCATCGCCCAGTCGTCAGACTGCAAACAGCCACTGGCCCTCCAGGTTGGGGGAACACAAACACTGACACCCACTCAATACAATAGATACAGCACACTACATACACCCGACACATCCACTCAAAGGTCCTTCTCAGTACACACCCTAGGGTCATCTTCCCTAGGTTGCTGCCCCGGAAGGGGGTGCAGGTCTGAAGGCACTAAGATGGCAGCCCCATCAGCAGACTAGGGTACGTAGAGGGTTGATAGCCCCGCTACCCAAAATCAGATTATCAAGAAACCTCAAACAAGGAAACTGGACTGTCTCTGTGGCAATCGACCTGGCAAGCATTATAGGATTAATCTTGGATACTGGAATGTACTGTCACTTTATCGACCCGGAGCACTTCAAGTTCTTTTAGATCAAATAGACTGGATCAAATTTAAACTGGACCTCACTGCCATCCAGGAAGTCCGATGGACTGGCCAGAGCATCCTGCGGAAGAAAAACCATACTATTTATTACAGCTGTAATGAAAGGCATCATACTTTTGGGGTGGGCTTCGTTGTCAGAGGAAAGATCCGAAACCAGATTATTGCATTTAAACCGATAAATGAAAGGCTATGCCTGATTCGCATAAAAGGCAAGTTCTACAACACCAGCATTTTATCGGCGCACGCCCCGACCGAGGATTCGGAAGAAGATATTAAGGATATTTTTTATGAAGAACTGGAAAGAGCTATTGATTCCTGCCCACAATACGACATGAAAATCATTGGGTGAGATATGAATGCCAAAGTTGGAAGAGAAGACTTCTACAAGCCAACTAGAGGAAAACATAGTCTCCATGAATTCAGTAATGATAATGGACAGCGGCTGGTCAACTTAGCAGCATCGAAGGATCTATCTATTTCCTCTACCAAATTCCCGCATAAAGACATCCACAAAGGAACATGGACCTCCCCAGATGGACGAACAGTTAATCAGATAGACCATCTCCTAGTCAGTAGAAGAAGATCTAGCAATGTTTCAGATGTACGTACATTCCGGAGTGCTAACGTAGACTCAGACCACTTTCTTAGTATAGCCCATGTTTGCTCAAAAATAAGACATTGCCAATCAAGGAACGGTGCACACCAGAAAAAACACCGACTGGAAAAACTTAAAGACCCGCGGATCGTAGGAAGTTTTGCAGAAGTATCTGATAAAAAACTAAGGGAGATATGACCAAAGGATGAAGATATTAACTCCTTGGGGGAAAGATGCGAAAAGACACTTATGCTGACAGCGGAGGAGGTTTTGGGGCTAAAGGAACCAGAAACAAAAACATCATGGTTCAATGAGGAATGCAGAAAAGCTACAGATGCAAAGAATAAGGCCTACAAAATTATGATTAGTCGGCGTACGCGTAATATAGTGGAGGAGTACCGGCGGAAAAGAAGAGAAGAAAAACATCCGTAGGAGCAAGAAGAGGTCCCATCAGGACAAAGAGTTGCGGGACATGGATGAATTCCGAAGGAAGAACAACCTAAGAAACTTTTTTCAACTTGCCAACTGGATCAGGAAACCATTCAAGCAATCACCCTCTATATGCCAAGACAAGGAAGGGACTCTTCTCACAGACCGCAGACTTTATCTACAGGAATGGAAAAGGCACTTACGGGAACTTCACGGAACTCAGGAGACGGCAGCTGAAGACGAGGAGATACCGATGGTGGACGGTTTAGAGATTGAACCGCCTGATGAGGACGAGGTCATGGCCGCTATAGAAAAACTAAAAAAATAATAAAGCTCCTGGATATGATGGTATACCTGCCGAACTTATCAAAAACTGAGGTGGCGAAGTTGTTAAAGCAATCCACGAAATGATTATTACAATATGGACTGAAGAGAAGTTCCCATTCTCCTGGAACAAAACAGTGATATGTGCCATATATAAGAAGGGAGACCCACTCAAATGTTCCAACTACCGTGGAATAGCACTGCTCCCGTCTGCTTATAAGGTCCTTTCCAATGTGCTGTTTAATCGTCTTTTACCCATAGCTGAGGGAATTATAGGGCCATATCAGTGCGGATTTCGATGTGGGAAATCAACTACAGACCAAATTTTCACACTTCGAATGCTGCTTGAACATGGAAGAGAACACATGCTGATCACCCACCATCTTTTCATAGATTTGAAATCAGCTTATGACTCCATCAATAGGAAAGCACTCTATGAAGCCCTCTTTGAACTGAGTATTCCCAGTAAGCTAGTGCTTATCATTAGATTGACTATGGCCGGTATAGAGTGTGTAGTCCGAGTAAATGGAGAAAAGTCTGAAGGATTTCCTTCTGTTAAAGGAGTGAGGCAAGGAGATGCACTGGCATGTTTGTTATTTAACCTCGTCCTCGAGAAAGCCATAAGGGATGCAGGATTGGGGACCACGGGAAACTTGTTCAACCGACTTGTTCAAATACAGGCATATGCGGACGACATAGATATTGTGGGACGCTCTCGCAGAGCTGTGACCGAGGCATTTTTTGCCCTTGAGACAGCTATTTGCCGCTTTGGTCTGGAAATTAATCAAGAAAAAATAAAGTACATGGATACCAGCCAAGCCGTAATGTGTTGAACAGAACAAAAATACCATTTGGACCTTATGAATTCGAGCAGGTGTCTGAATTTACCTACCTCGGCTCGCAGGTCAACGTGGAAAACCGCATAGGTGATAGAATTAAGAGGAGGATCCTGGCAGCTAATAGATGCTACTTTGCCCTCAGGAAGCAGCTGACCAGTAGGCTAGTGTCCAGGAAAAGCAAGTTCATTCTATATAAGACTTTGATCAGGCCTGTCCTTACATATGGCTCTGAGACATGGACGACAAAAAGGTCTGATGATATGACATTAAGGACTTTTGAAAGGAAAGTTCTTCATCGAATCCTTGGAGCGGTATGTGTCGGGAATGAATGGAGACGACGCACAAATGCGGAGGTGAACGGACTCTATGGTGATCTTGATATGGTCTCAGTCATTAAGATCGGAAGACTGCGGTGGGCTGGGCACATGGCACGTATGTCTGAAGGAGACATTCCCAAGAGTGTCCTAACCGAACCCATTCATGGAAAGAGAAGAGTTGGAAGGCCCAGACTGTGTTGGACGGACTATGTGGCTGGCGATGCAGGATCCCTCGGTGTCAGGAACTGGATGGTCGTAGCACAGGACAGGGACGCATGGCGCTTGTTTTTGGAGGAAATCAGGACTCGTGCGCGGGTTGTGGAATTCGGTTAAAAAAAAAAAAGACGTCTGTCTATCAATATTATAGATAAATAAATCAAGAAACTGATTTAAGCAAAGCAATAACATATTTTATTTAATAAGGTTATTTTCTTAAATTTGCTTCCATATTCAAGGGTAACTATGTATGAGTAAATATTCAAAGTTAATCCAAGGAAATTTGGGTTCAACCAAACTCTTAAATTTTATCATCATTCATAAATTATTTTTGTTTTTACTTCCATAATAAGTGCCAACACACTTTAAATTAATAATGAGTGTTGAATCAGTTCACTTATTATTTTTAATAATTTTTAAAAGACCTAGGAATGAATTTATTATTTTCATAAAGAAATTCAAATACATTTTCTCCCCTCAATAACATATGCCCTAAAATTAAAATTACAGCATTATTTTTAACTTATAAAAGAAATATCTGATTAATAGAATTAATTTTTTTTAAATTTGTGTCGCTGGATAAATTTAAAAGCCGTATTGAGATAAGATTTCTGGCTATTATAGGAGAATAAACTGTCATCAGATCATTCAGCTGTTAAACATTTCCAAGATAATGTTACGTCTAAAATTCAAGAGTTGGGTCCAAAAAAAGTCTATAACAACGAAGAGAAAAACTAGTACCTTTGACTATACGGTAGACTTACTACCGCACAAAACATAGGAGTGAAGATTCAGCTTCCAGCAGAAAATTTTCTGAAAAGATTGTCTGACTTTCATTCATGCTGTGTGCCAATCACAGTGACATAAATTAGATCTGCAGAAATGGATTTTTTACTTCAGAATAATTTTTAAATATTTGTTTAAAATGCAATAATTGTCATTTTTTTAAAGTTGGTTTTTTCTTAACATCCAGCAATTCGCCATTTTTGGTAAGCTGGCACTCCTCTGGTCCCATATGTGTCGCATTATCGAGACTGTATTGTACGTTTTTTGACAATCTGGTTTAATAATTAACTCAATTATTTATTTTAAAATTTATGACATATAATTACTACCTATGAATGAATCCTAGCTTGTGAATGGAGTCTATTGCGAGAGCGGTTTCAGCTATGTAGAACTGGGTACATTCCTCACTCAGGGTGTCCTTCTTCATCAGGAGCGTCATCATGTCTCCTCCTGGCAGGAACTCCATTATGAGGTAGAGATTAATTGGGTCCTAAAAATATAATTATAATTAAGCTATGCAATATTAGAAGAAGAAATAGTTAATTAGAAGACAATTTAGAAAATCTAAAACATATGGATTTCATTTGATTAATTAGGAATTATTTAAAGAAAGAAAGAAAGTATTTCTGAACTAAGAAAGGTAAATCACTACTTGATTGAATCCCTAAAATGAAATAATTGAAAAACAAAACCCAAAATGAACTGTTATATGACCTTTTCAGAGATAAAAGCCACTTCAAAATAAGACATTAAAACTTTATGTTCTATCTTCTTAGGTTTAATTTATGATCTATCCAACTAATTAGAAGTACCATTTCAGCAAAATTATTAAAATTACAAAAATAAAAATGAGTCACCTGAAAGGAATAATACATTTTGACGACCCATTGGTGGTCAGCCTCAACAAGGACATCTCGTTCAGCTCTGACATGAGCCACTTGTTCCTTCTCAAGCATATCTGCCTTACGAAGGATTTTCATGGCGTATACATGTCCGGTGTCCTTTTTCTGTACTAGCCTCACCTAAATAAAATAAAACCATAAGGTGTTACTTTTAAAGATAACATTTGATTTTAATTCATTTAAAAAAAAAAAAAAAAAAAAAAAAAAAAAAAAAAAAAATTATGTTAAATATCTTCTATCAAAATAATACTTGTAGAAAATTATAAATTCCAACACAAATTTAATTTAACTTGCCGTCAAATAATTGAATATATGTATGTATGTATATATATATATATATATATATATATATATATATATATATATAAAGAAAGATATAATAATGATTTCACTAAACAAGAATTTTTGAATGTGGTGAGTAAATTAAGGTTTTGAATGAAATTTCAATATATTTAGATCCTCTCTGTAGCCTAGAAGGTTGTAGTTTTTTTGTTACTAAAAACCTGGGGACACAGATTTGGTTACTACAATCACTCCAATGACTTTAATTTTTTTTTTTTTTAACTTTTAAAGAAATTTTTTGAAGTTAATTGTCAGCAATAAAGAAAATGAAGCACCGTTTGAAAAATGAAGGATGATTAATCATTGATGACATTCTATATTCTATTTATTACCCAGATCATAAATAGCTTTACAATAACTACATGAAAAATTATACACAGATATAAATATACAAACATATAGGTATACACAAAAAGAGGGGGTCACCTGTGGTGTAGTGGTTAGCATAGCAACTTACTAAACCCAAGATCGCGGGTTTGCAGCCCGGCAGATGACCTTAGGATTTTTTAAAGGGGGAGTAAAAAATCCTTAGCTATGCCGTCCTTCGGAAGGGACGTAAAATGGGGGTCCCGAGCCTGTGCGATGTCAGGTACTCGTTAAAGATCCCTATCCTAATTATACCTGGATAGGCAAAATTTAGGGCTCCCACCGTAGCATCGTCCGATTAGCCATAGCAGCATAAAGTGACGTTAAACGAAATAAACAAACATACACAAAAAGAGGGCTTACCTCTCCAAATGCACCTCTTCCAATCACTTTGAGGGGTTCAAAATCTTCAACTCCCAACCTCGACCGCTTCAACCGTAGGAACTCTGTCTCTTTTTGGGCATGCTGGTTTCTTTTCTCCTGTTTTTGTGATTCTGAAAGCCCTTCTTCTTTTAACGATTCTTCCAATTTAGCCAACCTAAAATTATTATTATTTTTTTATTATATTAGATCATATGAGGAGTCCTTGGAAGAAAGGGGGAGAGTCAATTTTTTTCCGAATTGTATTTATATATATATATATATATATAATTGTTCCTCTAATTGAGTAGAATATGTTAGTGAAAAGAAATAGTCAGAAAAAAATTATAGTCGGTTGGTTACAAGTGATGGAAAGAACCGCGTACTCGGAAGAAAGGGGGAATGTCCACATATAAAAACCTAGAATGAGGGAGAGTCATGTTAGAAGTTCAAATTGCGTTTGTTTACATTTTCATGTTTATTCCTTTCAATCCTTACCCAATAAAACAGGGAAGAAAGGGGGAGCATCCAGGACTATCCCCCTTTCTTTGATGTTTAAATTTTTTTTTTTTACTAAAACATTTTTTTTTAGAGCGTGTTATGTCTGTTTCAGGCAAATTTATTATTTTGTCACACAAAGCAAAAAGGAATAGGACATATGAAAAAATCGAAGATAAATTATAAAACATAATTAAGTAATTAAAGATCCAAACCTAAAAACTCGATTTTCTCGGAAAGCACTCCAAATGACATCCCTCCTTCCTTCTGTGGACTCTTCATATATAATGTAATAATTACTGTATTGTATAATAAATATACATTTATATTTATATCATACAATAATATAATCAGTCGAAAGTACTGAATTCATATAAAACTAGAATGAAAATATTTCTGAATGAACGATTAAGACTGAAGTAATATGGCATTTTTATAAACCAAAAATATAAATTTACTGCTATCTTATTATATGTAGAAATAAAAGCAAACAATAAAATTAACAGATCACAGTAATTGTGAGCAGAGATGGGCAAAGTTTAATCTAAGAAAAAAAATTAACAGTTAAAAATGTAAGGTAATATTATCTTTATACTTTTATCAAATCATATTGGTCAATTAATATCTTTAATATTTGAATCTTTATTATTTATTAATATTCTAACTATTGAAAATATGTTAAAGCATTAAATAATTTTTTTTTTTTATTTGGGCCTTTGTACTCCAACTAGGGCAACACATACGGGTTATTCTATGGGTTACCAACCTATTCTAGTCATGGTGGGAAGGTCAAGATTCATTGGGTCTGACATAAAATTAATTTCAACCCTCCCAGGTGGCGTTTTAACCCAATAAATAAATTTTATTTTATAAGTATAAGTTCAATCATGAATGATAAATAAATTATATAAACAAAGTGATTAAACTATTTTCATTTTAAAGAAAAGTTATCCTGACTATCTCATTTTCTACTGAGGTACTGCAATAGCAATACAAATAATTTTAAACTCAACAGTATACAATGTTTAATACAGCTAAACATACATAAAATATATAAAAAGTGTGTTCATGCGTTCAATAAAAATATGAATTGAGTACTTACAGTCACCACTCCAACATAATATTGATATATTATCTCCATCAGGCTGATATGATGACTCTAAGTACCATATTTATTTTTATCGTATTCATATATCTAGATGTCAAATTGTTTTTATGAACTTAATATAAAATACCATATTCAGCATTTTTTTCCTCTACACTTTTATGGGAGTGAATACTTAATATACTACTAATTTAGTTACCTCTGCTTTCGCTCCATATGCTGGGCTATAAGGTTGCTGTAATAATTTTCGAGGGTCACCTTTGCCTTTGTCGCTTTGTCCAGGGTGTGACCGCTGAATCTTACCCCTCCGCTCTCCGCCGCCATCTCCAGCAAACCTGAAGGAAAAAACAGAATATTACTATACAGACAGTAGACATGTTCAATAGTGTTGATTAGATAGTTCTAGTACAAAACATAAAATAATTGAAAGGTTTGCTGCAAAAAGGAGGTAGCTCCAGTCGGAGATTGGATCTTATATAAAATCATGTGATAAAAAAAAAGAAAATAATGATCAATATATATTTGTTTAGTTAGATGACTTAGTTCCAACCGTTTATAGTCATGAGAATCATAAGATGGGACTGTCTCTAATGTTTGTTTGTAGCAAGTTTGTTCAATATTACATTTTTTTTTTTTTTTTTTTTTTTTAACATAAAATTGATAAGTGGACCTATCTCCTTTTTGCTGGAAATGTATAGTGGAAACTCTTGAAATATCAATCAGTAATAGCAGATTACAATTAAAATGTTACAATGATGATTGAATGATTAATTTGAATAATTTTAATTAAAGAGAGCAACTTATTTTAATCTATTAAAATAAGTTTCATGAGTTATAAATAAAATATTCGATATTGACCAAATTATTTATTTTTTTATCACAGGTTGTTGAATTATGTTTTTGTGTATTTATGCATGTTTTTATAGACATTTATATATGTATAAATGTCCTAAACGAAAAAACAAAACAATGAGAAATCTTTTCTTAACTTCAATTCAA
Organism: Euschistus heros; assembly: GCA_003667255.2. Taxonomy (NCBI): domain Eukaryota; kingdom Metazoa; phylum Arthropoda; class Insecta; order Hemiptera; family Pentatomidae; genus Euschistus; species Euschistus heros. Next base: position 3,889,483 of record RCWM02000020.1, read on the forward strand.
ATTGAATCGTAACACATAATGAGACAAAAAAACCAATAATTAACTTTTATGACAATAACTTTATTTCTTGACCATTTATAAAAATTAACCTCTGTAATCCAAAGTAACAATCTATACAACATAATAATTCAGTAAGATTTCCTTCCTGATGGCTTCTACTTCAATAAGTTTCTTATTCCGGTTTGTTGGACAACACACCTTAAAAAAGAAAAACAATGATGGAGAGATCAGATGTCAAACTACCAAAACGATCAGCTCTCCTATCTCTAACTTCAAATAACCATTAAATGTTCTCATTCAATTGTTTTTTCTTGCATTAAGACTTGAAAAAATGTAACAATATATATTATAAACAATATGAACCTATATCCTTTCCAAACTACGATCAAATCTAGAGGAAAATCTTTAATAAATCTGAAAGATATCTGTTACCTATTTGCTTTTAACACCTGTACTGAAACCCCTCTCTCTTCCTTCATTAAAATGAGACATCAGGAAAAACTTAAAATTTATCTAAAAAATAGACTAAGATTAAAAATTTTACAGGGAAGTAAGGTGCCTTTTACACACTGAGCTCCTTGCCCCCAGGCCTCAATTCAAGTCTCATTGAAGTTAGAAAACTTATTTTTAGCCATTTCAGCCATGGATCTACTTCGGGTTCTGAAGAGCTCCCCCCCCCCCCATGGTGTACTGGGGAACCTTTAAAATTGGAGGAAAACTGTTGGCCACAAAACCATTTCTAAAGGAAAACAATGTCAATTTACACAGCCTAAAAATGTGATAGGAATGAATGAATCAGACTGACACATCCGAATTACTTCAAAATAATCCATATCCTAAAGCCAATAAAAGTGTTAAAGTCACGTTTTACGTTCGAGATAGCAGCTATCAATATTTCCTTATTTGACGACAAAGAATCGATAAGAACAGAGGAAATATCGTCTATAAAGGCTATTTTATGTTATTTATACATCATATTTTTTTTACTCTGAGTAAATCTAATGTCGACCATTAATAAATATTTAGACCTGAGATATAAAAAAAAAAAAAAAAAAAAATTCTTAAATACTTTTAAACACTGTTGTAGATTGTGAGAATATCAAGTGTACCAAAAAAAAAAAAAAAAAAAAAAAAAAAAAAAAAAAAAAAAAAAAAAGAGTAAAATTTTTTTATCGAATGTTAATAATTTCAATAAACAATTTTACCTCAAAACAATTGAATTTACATTAAGATAAATTAATTACTACCTTAACAAAAGGTTGAAAAATGTATTATAGTATGTATAATGAATTATCAGCGAAGTTGGTGAAGGCGCATGCGCTTGATGATAACTTCCTGAAAAAGTGTTTGAATAAACAGAAAATCATTTTGTGAATTGAAAGGGAAGGAGTTAACTTTAGTCGATTCATAAAGTATGTTGAGGTTAAATAATACGTAAGGGGACTTGGATAAATTGTTGAACTAAAGATCACGAAAAAGTAAGAGAAAAATTCCTATGAAGTGTTTATCCGAGAAATCATGGAAAACCACGAGGTTGCTGATCTAAAACTGAAACACCAAAATTATTAATCAGACACGCTACAAGCCATTCACTTGAAATTAAAACTTGTAGTAAACAAAACAGTAAATTTTTTATTGAATCAGGTTAGTTTAAATAGCAACATGGTAATGATATTCCCTCCCCACGGCGAATTATCCATTTCCATTAGTTTTGGATGTCAATAAAAACCATAAACATGATAATTTACTATTAGGTAATTTATGCAGGCAAACGGCTATGTTAATTCTTCTTTTATTTATTATTCATAGAGTGACGTACATGACACCTAAAATTGCAATTAAATAAATAAATATTATTCATAAATGGCTAGAGAGGAAAAAAAAAATGGCATCAATCAAGCAAACCTTTTCGAAATTCTGTTTCCCAATCAGGCCCTTATTAAAGCAAAATAATAATTATATTAATATAAGATATTTATAAGAAGATTCAAAGATAGAGCCTTAAGTATCTCAACTAAATAAGTCAAATAACTAATTCAGGCATCAGTGAGACTGAAGGTTAAAAAACCGATAAAACATCCCCCCATTCCACAGTCCAGTACTATTCCACAAAAAAAGGTTTTTGACTTTATTTTATTTTTTTACATCAAAATATAAATAAAAACAAATAAAGTTAATAACCATACAAACCTTTATAACCTCTGCATGCATAAGTAAGGTTACATAAACAGAATAGCAACGTTACAGTCTTAGCAGTCTGCAACGTAGAGGCAGTGAAGATAAACAGGGGCAATTACATAAGACAAACACTTTTTCCAATAATAATAACGTACCATTTAAAAACACACATTTACTGATTTTTTTTTTTCTCGGTTACAAGAATAGCGAAACCCGAAAGTCCAATGGCAACATAACTAAAAATAGCTGTAACACACCGTTCCATCGCACCCAATAGAATCTCAAATTTTCCAAATTACCTTCAACACGATCCTCCCATCTGCGGCTTGGTCTGCTTATGTGACTTTTCTGCGTTTTTATCACATGCCAAAGATGTTTACATATTCATTGCATAGCTAATATATCAACTATATTTAACATTTGACCTTCTTGATTAATTCTCTATTGTAATCAATTTTTTATGTGTCTATTAAAACTTAGGAAAGAGAATCGCTTTGCTTCGGCCAAAGCCTACTTCAAACTTTTCGACATAAATATTACCAATACGGACGCTATAAAAAGTTTTGGAACACTAACTTTTGTTCGGTATTCCCTGCTATATCTTACACCATTGGAGGCAGCCAATCGATTTATAAGCCTCTATTAAATTAATATACAGAGTTTATATTTTAATTTTTTCTCTAATATTTACTGAAGATAAAATACTTGGTAAACTGTTTAGCGGTTACATTGAAAACCGCATTGATAGTAAGTGATAGAATTATTGGTGCAATCTGCAATTCAACTTCAATAATAGATCTATCTTGAAAAAATAATTATTCGATTTTGTATCAACTCGAGGTCCAAATAAGAATCAGCAGACATCACCAACCTTCCAAGAACTGGAGAAGAGAGCTGAACTTGTAAAAACCGAATGCAATAAGACGAAGCCACCTCAGCCAAGATAAGAAATATGATTTTGTTGAAACAGCAGTCTCCGATATCGATTCGACGAAAGTCTCCTTGAGCTGAAGTAAAAAAAAAAAAAAAAAAAATGAAGATAATCTTTACTCCAAATTTTGTATAGATTATAAGGCCTAAAAAAGCAATGTTTACTTCTCCTTCAGGTTGATGTTAAAGTTAGTATAAACTTGGTAAGTTAGTGTGTTCCTATGGATTACACCAATCCAGGAACGGGCTACATTTTATGAGGTATAATTGAAACAAGCTTTACTGCTTTCAATAAAGAGCAAAACCTCGACAAAACTCTCCAGTTTATATCGACTTTCTGGATATAAAGCTCTTTTTTCTTGTCCTAGGTTCTAATCGAGAATACCCAAGTTCCTTAATTGTTATGTTCCGTTGGAAGTATATGTTACATCGTCATTTTACAAACGTTTTTTGTATGGAAGTTGAAGCCATTCAAAATACCAGTTAATGTAAAATCAAAAATTATTGATAAATAATAAAATAAAAGTCGTGCCCAGTTAACTGATATATAATTAATGAATACAAGGGATTTTATTGTTTTATTTAATTATAAAGAAAACATAAATAAATAAATTTTAATTACTTATACTTATTGCAGTAGTTCGATTTAATAATAACTCCACCACTGTTAAACTGTCGGGTGAGTCTCCGAGTATACTTGTGGATTGAGTTTCATACAGTGGGATGGAGGGAGTTTCTTCAGAGATTGGTGGCGTCGGCATCGAACCTCCGGGTACGTTAAACCTTATTATTTATTTTTTACTTTAAGCTTACTGCACATCCAAAATGAAAAGTACAACCCAAAAAGTGTGTTTTAGTTTACCTCGAAGAAAAAGACCCAAAAAAGAAAACCATTCATTAAAAAATTTTGAGTAGCAGCTCATATATACAAATATATATATATATATATATATATATATATATATATATATATATATATATATATATATATATATATATATTTTAAATCTAAATATTAAAATTAATATTTTCAATTTTTATTTTTTCTGATAACAGCATTTTTCGGGCTATAGTCTCCTTTCCTTTTGAAAAGGATTTTTGTAAAGCTCCAGGTAGAACTTTAAAGTATAAATTTTCTGAGGAATGCTAATTAATTTTCAGTGTTGTACTGTGGATTAGATATATTATTCGTCAAGAGGTACTATGGACGACATATTACCAAAATGAACTACCATTTTTGTAGAAGATCCCTTTAAACAAAAGAACTGGACCTGATAATTCTGGCAATAAAACAGACGGTAGGAGTTTCGATTATTATTTGAGAATGGAAAATATTTTTATTCTCTCCAACAGAGCACTGCTATCAAGTGTGTATTAGAATTAAATGGCTTTAATAAAATTTGATGATAATCCCTATAGCCTTGTATTTATCAGGGCTGAGATTGAAGAAGACAGAGGAGGCACCTACTACCCACACATGGCCGCCTTCCGTGATCCTTCTAGATCCAGGGGGCTTTATCATCCATCGACCGGCGAATCCTCCTCCACCAGGATTAGCTCAGCAATATCCTTACCAGAGGATACACTCAGCTGTGGCTGCCTCTCAGAGAACTAATAGAACAAGAATTCACGAACAAAAATTGAATGATTTTTATAAGTCGTTCCTCAAAAAGGGTAGCGGCAGCAGAAATGTTCGTCAAGAGAAACCGAAGTAAATAATTTTTTTTTTAATACGCCTTTATTAACTTGACCTGTATGTAACGGAATCTTTCATCGTAATGTTCACCAAATTCCAGCAATCTGATTAACTTGGAAATTTGCAAACGTTTCAAGGACCAATTACAATACAATAATTGCTTAACTTTGTTCTAATGTTCTCACTTAGTCTAGCTAACCACTCCCAAAATTGGGATCTGCCTTGCAAAAGGTGTAATAGTAGGTTTTATGTTTTTATATCAACAAAATATCAAAAATGAAACTAAATTTGATTTTTTTTTTTTTTTTTTTTTTTTTTGGAGGGGGGGGGGGGGGGGGCAAAAAAACCCAAATTTTTTTAACTATTTTCGGAATTTGAAAAAAAACATATAGAAAAATTCTTTCAATCGAAAAATGTTTTATTTACAAAATTAAAGTTTATTAAATTGTGCGTCTAAAGACATCTCTTCAGCTGAATTTGATTTAGGTGTTTAGCAACAATCGATTGTCAAACATCGACGATTTTTGCACACTTTCAAAAAAAGTTAGTTTTGGTCATGTTTAAGAGTCCCTAATACAAAAATAGCTAATAAAAAAAAAAAAAAAAAAAAAAAAAATATATATATATATATATATATATATATTATATATATATATGCATATATATATATATACTAACAGTTATAGACCTTTACATTTTGTGCAAGATAGGATTTTTAAAGTAAAAATTTGCCCATTCCTACTCTGAAATATGTCAAAAAAACAAAACTTGTTGGTTGATTTTTTATAAACTGTGTTAAAATTGCAAACAAATCACGGATAGTACAGGAAAATTAGCTTTGAAACTTGAACTCTAAAAATTAAAAGGTCAGACTGCTGCAAATTGTTCAGCACACTTAGCTTTTTGGTTATGTTTGCTATTTACACTAAGCGTGTTTTTCTAGTTTTTTTAAATTATATATATTTTTTTCAATACACTGATAATACAAATATTTTTTATCATTAATTAATTTATTATAATGATTAAGGTCAGCGGATAGAGTAGATAGGACGATTGAGATCCTGGCACAAACACCCTACTTGGTGTTACCTCAGACATAAATCCGTTCAGTAGGGACATATAATTCAGTATTCAATAATTCTGATTGTAAAATAGTAATTTATATTCATGCTTATTTCGGACTCAATGCGTAGCAACAATTGTAAATGGCACATCTCATAATGGTAGAATTCGACCTCAATATTTTGCTCCGCGAAAAAGTTAAATATTTTTTTTAATCAACTTTAATGACTGAAAACATGGCTGAAGTCATTGCAGTGGGTCAGTGTTGCCTCTAATCTTTAGACAAATAAAAAAATCCCTTCTCCTAGCCACCAGCCCAAGATTTGTTAACTGTCAAGTGAGATAGATTTCAACTAAGTGACAAGCATATAAATAATCATATAAATCTAGAAAATGGATGAATAGGCTAAAGTCCAAGATTATCTGTATACTAAAGTATAATCAAAAGATTTGCAAATTTCAAATTATTTTATTAGTCCATTAAATTGGTATGAAATTAAGGTGAACTTTGTAAAACTGACTTGTGATATTTCTAGGGAGATTGAAAACTAGGATAAATTAATTAATTAGAAAGTGCCATTAAATGGATATTGGCAACTTACGTCAAGAAATTTCATAATTTACGACCTAAACATAACATATTTTAAATTGATGTGTGAGGGACAAACCGTTGAGGCACGATCCTCTTGTTACAAGCGAATGTACCATAATGGGATAGTGACCAAGGTACTGATTTTTTCCCCATAACTAAAAAAGAAGTTTATTATTGTATTCTCATTATTTACCATAAAATCAACAATATTAAACCTTTATATTAGGCTTGAAACAATATCAAAATTATACTTAGACGCTAATTATTTTCTTAGTTATCTGAAATCACAGATTTCTTACAGTGTATTCCAGGGGAGGTGTACACTGCTACAGATACAGGGGTACAGTATAACAACATGTGATTCACTATAACAGTAAATGAGGCTATATTTTCTTTAATGCATGTTTAGATATATATTAAACGAAATAAAATATGAAAAAAAGAAAACATTTAACATCAATGATGTTCCATAAAAATTTTTGGTAGTTAAAATTAAACAAACAAATTTATAATATGAGAATATTAACTTTTCTTCTTTAATATTAACAGAATTGTGTTGACCGATCTCCGTCTTTCTTTTCCAATTCCGAACTATCGATTATATTATATCATAAAATGTTACGTATTACTGTACCCCACACACTCACTGCTGCTTAAAACCAAAATTATATTGGTTAGAAATTGCAATAAACTAATTGAATATTAAAGGGAACATTTACTTACTCACCAGAAATCATTAGTATTCCAACAAGAACAAAACTTCAGTCGCGTAATTATTCACATTTTTTATTATATTTATTTATTTTATTTTTTAACACATTCGATCATTGTTCCGTTTAGTCAGCAATTTGATGTTCAATGACAACTGTTCAGGATGGTGGCACATGAGATCGGCAGACAAATAAAGATATACAGTCAAATTAATAAAGGACAGATGTAATCATAATGTTATACTGTGTCCCTTGTAACAATGTAACCCTGTTGAACCTACTAATAATAAACGTACTGTTTTATGAAGATTTTTAATTATAAGAGGATAATAATAATAAATAAAGCCTTAGCGAACCCGAAGATTCGATGTCGACATCACCAACCGTTGACCACATACCTTCCTCCAACCCACTCCCTCAATACCCAAATCGGCCCTGGCGCAATCCTCCCATCTACATCTTGGTCGTTTAGTCGACGGCTCAAAACCGATTACTTTTTTTTTACTTTTATGTCGGTCATTACTAAACCCAACGACTTTACATGCCCATTTTAAGCGTCGCGCTGCTATTACTTGAACTATATTTACCGGATATAATTCGCGTAGTTCCGCATTGTGAAGCCTTCTAAATTCTCCCGTTTCTTCATCCTTTTTTGGGCCAAATATTCTGACAGTACTTCATTTTCGAAAACTTTAAGGCGTTGTTCCTCCCTTAACGTAAGCGGCCAGGTTTCGCTTCCGTAGAGAACTGTTGGTTGTATAATAGTCTTATATATCCTAATTTTTAAATGTTTGGAGAGCAGGTGTGAAATGAGTAGTTTTGCGACCGAGAAATAACAAGCATTACCGGCTTTTAACGTAGCCCTTATTTCCTCTTGAATTTAATTTTTCTTTATATAATATACCCTAGATATTTGAATTGCTCAACGTGTTCAAACTTTATCCCGGGAATATCTACATCACTGAAATGTGCTCTGTTTCTACTACTAACTATATATTTCGTTTTATCGGTATTGATTTCTAGACCAATTTCGTTAACAGTTTTCATGAACCTAGCTGTGTCTAATTTAATAGTTTCCTCGTTTTCACCCAAAAGTACCAAATCATCATCATAACCAAGAAATGGAATGTTATTACCCATCTCTAATCCTTTTCCCGTAAGTATTACCTACGTAATGACGTATTCAATTATAAGAGGATGGATTAAATTATTTACACCTCGGAAATGATTTTCAATAATATTCTATTAAAAAAAAAAAATTGCAATCCCATTATGGGTGATACATGGGAAAAGATATAAAGCGGAGACAGGAGTGCCCTTGAAGAATATAAGGGCTCAAATTAATCCTCCGGAGCTCGTTAGGCTAAAAGCATGGGCGAGGGCTAGAATCGATGGTCCAGCTATATCATAGCCAACGGGGGTGGTACCTATAAACTTGTATATAGTTTCTATGGTAGGGTAGGTGGGGTATAGTCTGCAGTACTCGAGTCATAATTGTTTTTATAGGAAAATAATCGTAATTTTAAATTTAGATAAGTGTTTAAATAGAAAATAAATAAATAGAAATCGGGAATATTGAAAAAAAAATCTGATAACCAGGTAGATACCGTCAACAGGAGTGACTTTGCCATCCGGGGTAAACTTTCCCCACTTTTCAAATGTTACTTTGTATCATTTCTGAAGCTTGACAACTTCTCCACATAACATCGCTAGTTGTGTTGAGCGAAAGGTTCATCCTTAAGTTTGTAATCAGGTTAGATTTGTCTATGAATATTAGACCAATAGATCGATTGTTATATTTTTGTGAAAAGGAGGTAGAATAATGTTTTTGTTGTGGAATTTCTTGTTGGATCTGGAAAAGCTGTTAAAGGTAAGCTTTAAAAGAGTATTTGGATTAATGTACATTCCTTCCTGATAATAAGTTTTAAAAATAAACAAACAGATCTTTTCTAATCTTCGTGGGGAAAGCAACCCTCTAAGAATCCATGATGTTTAGGGGTGAACTTGTCCACAAAATAAATTTTATTCTGATGCCGTATATTAGGCTAGGTAAATTTTTGTAAATCGAAATGCCAGCAACATACAAAAAGAAACTGGGGGCTCGGAGTTACACCAACTATGACGAAAACCAAGGAAATCGTTGGAAAAAATAAAAAAATAAATCGAAATGGAAAATCAATAGGTTGGCAGACAGTCCTGACAAAGGATGAGGAAGAAGCTATTAACCAATCCTTAAAAAAAAAACAAAAAAACTCACCAATATTCATGACCTTCTTACTCTGCGTTCCTCTATCCACCTCTTAAATACTGGAACCCAATCCATCAACCTGTACACTCCTGCGCATCGAACTGCATCCTTCGAAAAATCTTTCATTATCCGCGCTTCCTCAGTATGGAATTCCTTTCCCACCTCAATTCGAAAATGCTCCTCTCTTACTTCCTTTAAACATAATCTATTTCTTTACTTCCTGAATTTTCAATTATTTTAAAGTCATAGCCAGACGATTGCATTTATTTGTTATTCTTAGGGGACAAGAATAAAGTTTATTTAATTCTTATTCTTATTCTAAACCAAATATTGTTTTGTGCTGATTGGGGAATGCATAAAAAAGCAACAACAAAAAAAAAATGAGCCAAGTCACCCAAATATGCAAAGTTAATTATAATAATAAATAATCTACCAACATTATCAAGATGGATACTATACCTTTATCATAATCAATAGTGCACCAAATGAAAACATAATCTCGTTAATAAACGCAGCTCGTGGAGACAATTATACAGTTTCAATTATAATACTGTTAGGTACTACCCTTGGATTATTGCCCTCCCTATTCACTGACCAGTATAATCAACAAATACACAGTATGGAGATAATTTTGGTTTTCCACCCCGTTCCAATTATTGGAAGCGATCAGTTGTGCAATGAGGACCTGGAGCCTGGCTGTCGGCCTACCATTGATCTAGCGCCACTCCTCCACTCCTTCTATAAATACCTTGGTCTCTCAAGTTCATAATACCGATCCTTATAGAAAAATACGTGAGCAACAATGAAAGTGCGGAATTCCGAAGCCACAGTTTTGACAATATATCTATCTCAAGATCAATATTTAGACAGAAACTTCCAAAAAGTAAAGCTTTTAAATTTCATGTGTAATTTAGTCAAAACTCAGATCCAAAATTTCTAGTTTTTTATTTAAATATTTTTTTTTTATATCCCGTACCTCGCCTTTTCAGTCATAGCGGCTATGACAGTAGCGGATTCAACGTGTTGGTTTTATTTAAGCTGCTGCTCCCAGAAAAACATTCATTTTTCTTATTATACATTTAATCAGGATATGTATATAGGGCACAATTATGGGGCGTGGCCCAGTGTAATAAAAAAGGTGAATTCGTTAAACATCCAACGTATTGGAAGAAGTTAAACATCATGTATCCTTTACATTTCAGTAATTCCTCTGTTAATTTTCTGCAATTGACATATTACAGCTTAAGGCAGATCAAAGCAGTCGACTTAGATTAATTTACTTCTTGACAGCACGCTTAAGAGGTAAATTAACCCCACTACCTGTTCAATTTCAGAAGAGATGGGTCTTGTCAGAGAAGTTCAAACCTTGAAACTTTTTTTTCTCCATTTTTTAAAAAACTATTTATTGATATTTGCAACTGTGTACATTATATACAATAAGTAAACTTGAGGGAAATGTAACGACATGTAAAGAACAACTTTATGTAGCATTTCAATTATAGAAATTAGATCTCTAGGCTTTTTCTTTTCAGTAGCCTCGGAGGATTATCAGGAATGGATTTTATGGCAAGTTGAGAGACTAGTGGATTAGGGTAGATATGGAGTGAGTTTACTATGAAAGGGTAGGTTTAGACTAAATCAGCAACATAAGGAACATTAAGATCTTTATGGATATGTTTGTTTGCAAGGAGCATTGAGGATTTTACGAAGATTTTGGACTGTAATGATTGGATGAGAGAAGAATTGGAAGGTTTAGTGAAGTCCTAAAGCTCAACACCGTAGGTCCAAATGTGTCTAATTATATTCATATAAATAAGTACTTTGTAATTTATTGGGAGCTTTGAACGCTTATCTTTGTTTGAGTATTCGGAAACAAGGAGCAGTGTCTTATCTTTTAAGTCTGGTAGGTGAACTTGACACTTTAACATTAATATGTTCTTATGTATCATGGAGTCAAAAGTGACCACACACTAAGTTAAAAAAAAACAAACGGTTTTGAGTGAAAACCGATCAAATAATTTTTTTTATTTTGTCTACTTTGGTACTGGCATTATTTATCAAATAATTTAAAGACCTGAAATTGCCATTGCTTTAACTTATTTGATTAAAAAAATGTAGTTATGTATTAGTAGTAATTTTCCTTTAAATCATTCGCTCAATAAATCGTAAACTTTTGACCAGTTTATGAGTAGATGACCCAACCCTAACACGCGGGAATCCCCTTCACAAATCTGCTAGTTGGTGATTTTGCACGGTATCGTCATCTTATGAGCCCTAGTGGGAAAACCTGAGTATAATAATTCAAGTCTCCAAGTATTTCGGGCATGAGTAAAATACCAAACAATGTGGCTATCGATGAATATATAAATTCTTATAAATGAATTTAAACTTTTTATTAATTGTGATCATAAAAAGAATGGGGATAGCTGATAATGGCTGATGGCCTAGATAATCTCCTAAAATCAATGTTTCAACCGAGGGTTATTAATTACCCGACATTTCCTTCTCCCTCTACAATCTATTGTTAATTAACCTTGTCTACTCCAAGCCATTATTTTTCGACCCGCCCTGAATCCAAATTTCATCATCTGAAACTAGAACATTAGCGAGAACACAAATCACTTAATATCTTTTATAATTATAAGGGAAGGCATCAGGTTGAATATGCAAATTAATAACATCAGGTACATCATCTTGTAACTAGGAAGACCAAGAATATAAGAGTATTTTTTTCATAGCAGAAATAAAAAATTATTTGGTTGATAAACTTCATTTGAGAAAGGAATTTCTTAGGAAAACCTGAACCACCCTGGTTAGAATAGGTTGGTGACCTGTAAGATAACCCGTCCTTCCTACCCTAGTTGAAGTACATAACGACGTTAAGCCTAAATAAACAACAAAACCTGAACCACTAAAATCCCAGGAAGGGCCATGAATCAAGTACTGTTTTTAAGGGTAAGATTTTAATGCTTTTTGAGCTTCGGCTGTGCAAGTACATAAGGACGCTATACCGCAAAAAACAATAAATATGAAGATACAATGAAGATACAACAAGAAGCCAGACAACCAATCGCCAGGTTTTCTCCCAATTAAGGATACTTGGCCCCGGTGGGTCTCTCGATTTGGAACAACTGGATTTGAACTTGACTCCAGGAGATAAGAGTTCAGTGAACTATCGTGCCTACTTACATAATAACAGTTCCATTAAAATCCTTGTAGATACTTTCAATCAACACCTTTACTAAAATATCCATATTCCTCAAATCACTGGAAAATAAATCTAATTTCGTGATTTGATTGCTATGAAATACCCTTCAACTTTTAGTATCCTCCCTCATTCTACCATATAAATCGATAGGTGCATAGAGGAACCTCAGGTGAACCCGAGATGAGACTGAAAGGACTAATCGATTTCTTCATAATAATCACTTTTTGGGTATGGAATTCCAAATTGCAAATCCACTCGTAAAGACTCCTCACTCCCTTCAAATAAACACCTATCAGTTTTTCATTCCTTAAATTATCAATATTCCGAACATATACCTATATGAATAATAAATATGAATAAAACAGAAAGTGGTGGCCTAGTCTATAAAACACTAAAGCGCTCTATGGTATCGGTACGGCTTGGGCTTGTTAAGATCTATTTCGAGGTGGAATGAATATCGACCTTTCCACTCTAGCTAGAATAGGCAGGTAACCTGTAGGACATAAAGACGGTATGCTCCAAAAAATAAAAAATACTCTTATGAATATACCTGTGTTTGTAACTATACTTATAGATCTGTTTTAATATTTTCATTTCACATTTAACTTTCTTCTTCTGTAATATGCTGATATTTTGTCTGAAATGCAGCAAGAAAATAAACAGTACCTATCCAAAATAAATTTGTGTTATACTAATAGGGCAATGTTTCCTCAACGTGTGTTTCATTTCATATCAAAATAAGAAATGATAAATATAATAAAAATAAAAGTTAAGTGTTGGTGTAATCGGATAGATATCCCACTCATTCATTAATTGGGACCTGAGGATAGTCACAGCACAGTAGTAATAAAAAATATACACCTTTTGACTAATGTTTTGATAGAACAAAACTTTATAAAGAATGAAAACAATACCAAATATTGTTATTAAATCAAAAACTAAACAAGTTCCTTTGTTTTTCCCATTTCAAAACTTCCGGATGCTTGCAGCAACAATGATGTTTGCTGACAAACGAAAGAAAGCTGGGAATCAGGAATAAATACACAGTATTCTCAAGTTCATCCATTGTTCGAGCGAATTTCATAACAGGGAAGATGGTTTCTCTTCCTTCTGATGTCACAATATGAAGAGGAAGTCGAAGAATCAATATTTGTCCCTTGTTGACACATGTGTAATGAGAATGCTTTAAATTAGTGAATAAATAACCATTATCTGCGAAAATAGTCTAAACGAGAATGCGAAGAATATCCACTATTTTTAATCAGTTATCCCAAATATATTATATTAACAAACTAAAATATGTCTCTCTTTAACTTCAAAGCTATTAACTACTATAAATATTAGAATAATTCTGAAAAAATTATTCCGAAAAGAATTATTCCGTGGAATAATTCTATTTTAGTTTTGACTAAAATGATAAATATTATATATATATATATATATATATATATATATATATATATATATATATATATTTTTTTTTTTTTTTTTCATGAAAAAGAGAACGAGGAACTGATACTATGTTTTTGTTTTTGAATCAATATTTTAAAAATTTATTGTCATACTCAAAATTAAAATATTACTTTGGCCTCAAATGTAGTGGTCATATTAAAATAACAATTTTGGCTATCACAAAATTCGGAGAATGTTTTTATATGAGTAACTTCTTAATTTTCCATTAAAAAAAACCTTATCGGAACCTCGGTGTGGTGGGGAGTGAACTGGAATGGCATCCGAAGCTACATTTTTGTGAATATGGGTTCAAAACAAGTGCCAAAGTCTTCCAGATCAACATTTTGAAAGGTGTTGTACTACCTTTGAAAGGTACGTTGTCCAACAGAGAGCACCAGAACTTTCGAAAAGATTCTGCACCAGCTCTCAAAGTAAGAACCACTCAGGCATGGGTAAAGGGATAATTTGCCTGAGTTTATAAGTTGAGAAGAATGGCTCCCTCCAATATATGTAATTTTAATAAATCACATTATTTTTTTTTTAACCCTTTAAAATGTGTGACAGAACTTATGGTACACTTCGTATGGGAAAAAAGTGATGCTTTGTGCTTGGTGGAACTTCAAAGGCATTTGGCGTAATAAGCACGTTCCTGTTTGTCGGTAAATGGATTACAAAACCTTTATCGTGAACAGCCACTGCAGACAGAGTTTATGCTGTTTTGGTTGCAATGGTTTTGCAAACAAATCTACTTTGATCAAGCTTGCTTTGAAGCCAGCCATTTCGCAACACGGTAATGCCCCTGCAAGGAGCAAACATTTGGCTTCATCGTACATATTTCTCTGATATTGGACCATCAGACTATAGTTTGTCCATATCAATGGCTCACTTATTAAAAGACAGGATCTTTGATTATTAAGTAAAAAATGGATGTCAAGAGTTCTTTGCTACAAACCAAAGTGGTATCGGATCAAATCCAATTCCTGGCAGAAAGATAGGTGAAATTAATTGAAAAGTACTTTACCTTGAAGAGCAGTATTGAATAATGTTTAAAAATAGGCTATTTGAAATTTTTTAATAAGGTATACTCATGCAACAGTACTTTAATAATTTATTTTAACTGATTTTACCTTTATTTTAAACTTTTTTGGTAAATAAGGTATGAATGTATACTTTACACTAAATTTAAGTATTGCCATCGGCTGTGAATTTTTTGTTAAAATAAAAAAAGTTTGAAAATAATTCAATTCTTAATTTTATAATAATTATCAAAACTTGTTATTTTTTTATAATTTTGAGTGGTCCTTATAAAAATAGTATTTACTTTATAAATAAACAGTACTATTTACAATCGCTAGATAAAACGGATTAGATATTCAATCGATACAGCTATCTTCCATCTAACGAGACTAATTGTTCAATTGAACTGTTGCAACATTGCGTGCACTCTTGTACAGGCAGAGTTATTGTCCAATGATGGCAATGGCATTTAAGATCTTTCGAAACTAAATGATTTATAACTGATTGAAGTCAATCCTCTCTATATCGTAAGTAGTTTTCTCTTTATTGTTGATGCGCTGAGGCCTTACTACGACTACAATCCTTGGCCGGTAAAACCCACGCTGGCAGTGGGCGTCCTGTCGCCTTGTCTTTTCAGATAGCGCAAGATGATCCATTGACTGTCTGATCGTAGGAGATAATCGTTTTAGTTTCCTTATATGATTCTCTTCTCTTAATTTTAAGGACAAATCCAAACTAGTATATTAGCATATAAATCGAAAGACAATCTCGAAAATTGTAGCTGAACGAGAAGTTAAGAAGGACTTTGGAAATTTCTTTTCCTTCAAGTGTAAAGACACCAAAGGTCTCTTTACTATTCCTTACATACCATCATAAGCATATACAAAATAAGAACCATTACACTTGCACATAAACAGGTGTTGTTTTTTTTTTTACTATCAAACAGCGAAATTGAAAACTGAAAAAAAATATAAAATAAATAATATTGTGAACAACACAGTTGTATTACATGCACAGGACCAGCCTATAGCTAACTATAAATAACGAAAAAGAATTACAATTAACAAAAACGCTTAAAACAATTGAGGCGATACGGAACTTCGACTACCATAGATTTCACTAACAACCAAATTCATTACAAACACCTTTCAGTTTGGAGTTGCGGTATGGAATAACGTACAACAAATTCAATGTTTTGAGGCATAAACTAAACGCTCCTTTTCATACATTGAACCACACTGTACATCAGGCGTAGAATTTCAAACCAGCCAAAAATTTCCGATTTTTTTAATTTTATTTTTTATTTTTTTATAGTAGTTTTTCCTCTGGATTATCTTTTAGTGAAAGGTGTCCTCCCAAAAGTAGTTAACTGAAAACGGCCATACAAAAAAATAAGGCCTCTTCCTAATCCAGTCAGACCTTTATCGACCAGTAGTGAAAAATTTTCAAAAATGTACGAAGAAGGACCAGCAAATGAACATTGTTCCTAAAAAATTTAAAAAGAGATTCTTTATTTTAGTAATTGAGATAACAAAGAAGCTATTGTTAGTGAAGTAGAAACTCAAAATAAAGGAGCGTTGAGAATGAATGGGTAAATATGAAATACCGTGAATGTAGGAACAGAGACAATTGAAAGGAGTTTTAAGTTAGTAAATAAGAAAAAACATACAACCACTTGAGGTACGCATGGTGGTATGGAAGCATCAATACATTATGATAAATGAATTATTTGTCATTTGAATCTAATAAAGAACTGAATTTAGAGTTGCGGAGATTTTTAGAACGGCGTTAAAGGTCAAATTTTGCAAAATCGCAGTAGCGTACCGGCTCGCCGCCTCGCCTTCTCAAGCTGCGCCTACTCTTGCCTGGCTGGCTTCAGAATTACTTGAGGTACGCATGATGGTATCAATCCTAAAAATATACAAGTACAACTTCGTCGTTCCAATTTTCAGTTTTTTAAAATGGTTTTCTGAATGGAAATAGATGAAAAGTTTTCTCCCAAAAGTAGTAGTAATCCTAATCCATTCTGAACTTTATCTTGATCGACCAGCTATGAAAAATTAAAAAAAAATAGACCTGGCTGGTTTTGGAATTCTACGCTTCAAATATAGGACATGCAGGTTTGTTAGAAAGATTTTAAAAGATAAATTCAAATACTTTATATCGCGATAGGTGGGTGAGCAATGATGTCAGCCATCGGGAAATTATTACTGAGACAAATAGTACAAAAGACATTAGTTCTCAATAGGCCATTAACAGCTATTGAGGCTACATAATAGAGAGGTCATCACCTCTGCCTCGTCCTACCTTACAACTATCACTATCACTTTTGAAATATTCAAATATTTTAGATCGTTTCAGAGAAATTTAGGTTTTACTTTCGAAGCTGCGGTTATTGTTCGGCTGATGAGCGAAAGTGTGGCTTTTGTTGCCGCTACTGATAATGACCGTAACCACACAATGTGTTCGGCCTGGCCTCTATATGAGGTCAGGGTATATGACTACTGAGGGCAGTGATGGAGATTTTTAGGAGAGGTCATGGGAGGATCACCTATATCTAGGAGAGGATTATCTATATCAGACAGGTAATTCCATTAAACCCTAATATGAGTATAGTATACAACTATAGTGGTAATTGATGAATGGAAATTCCTAAGGGTCAGCCACTTGTCTACAAGTGGGATTCCCCGAACTAGCACAATCATTGGTTCCTTTAATGGGGATAACCTGAGCTTACTAATATGACAGGTAAACTTTTCCGGATAGAGAGCACTTGAAATTATTATTTCATAATTCCAAGAAATATTATTTAATAGGTAACTATATAGGAAGTTATTTTAACGTTGCTTTATAGTATGAAATTGTTTTATCGGTTTTATCTCCTTGGTGCGTCATATAAGTTATGAATATAATAAATTTGGACTCGCAGTTAGATAGATGAAACAGTTCTAAACCGATCGCCATTTATTCATGAGAAAAATCTTCACTTTCTCTCCTCATAGTCAGTCCTTAGTCGCCTCCACCAAGTGCTGCAGATCTGCATGAGACTGCAGAACAAACAGGTCTTCACATTAGCAGGATTTTCGAATATCTTTTTGTAACAAAAATATAAAATTAATTTGTTGTACTGCGTTAAATTGAAATTAATTTTTGTTATTTTATTTATATTTATTCATTTTTAAAATTTTCTATTTTGGTTTTAATTTTAAGAAGCACAGAAATTAAAGAAGTGCCATATAAATCCTCGAAACTTAAAAAATGTAGACGAAACGTGACTTTTTCCATTCAAACCAATATAGCTCCTAAACGGAACAATAGCGATAATTGTTATATAACTAAAAATATTCTTCATTGAATTTCTAATCTGAAGCAACTCTCATCTGAGCAACAACAACACAGCTAGAGCGTGTTACATTTTTCAGGATAAATAAAATTATAGTTTAAAAAACTAAAAAAACACGCTTTAATAGCAAACCGAACTAAACCTATCTTAGACAAAATCTAATGATCTACAACTATTAGTATATAACATTTTTTTATTTGATTAGCCATTTTTGTGTTATAGACTCTTAAACATAACCTAAACTTTTTTGAGAAAGTTGGAAAAATTCGTCGATTTTTGAAAATAGAATTTGGCTAAACGCCTAAATCAAATTTTGCTTAAGGGATGTCTTTAGACGCATAATTTAATATTCTTTAAATTTTGTAAATAACCCATTTTACGAATAAATGCATTTTTGTATATGTTTTTTGAAAAATCTGAAAAAGTGCTAACATTTAAGGGCTTTTCCCCCCCAAAAATTTTCCCGTAATTAAATTTAGTTAAATTTTTGATATTTTATTCTCATGACCTATCTGGACCATACTGAATCATAAAACCTACTTCTCCACCTTTTGCAAGGCACACTCCCTTTTTGAGGGTAATTTGATTGGACTAAGTAAGAACTTAAGAACAAAGTTGTGAAATTATTGCATTGTCATTGGTCCTTGACATGTGTGAAAATTTTCAAATTATTCAGATTGTTGGAAATCGGTGAAAATTACGATGCAAGATTGCGTTACATACAGGTGAAGTTAGTAAAAGTGTATTAAAAAAAGGTTGCCATGACGGATCTTTACGTTAAACATGAAAACTAGATGCCCGCTAAAAGACATATCTATGTCAATAATAATACATTTTTTCAAAAACTTGAACATTTATTATTCTATCTATTTAAAATGTTTTATGACCTAGTCCTAATATAAAGTTTTATGTTTATTATAATAAACTAATAAATATCATCGAAAATATATTAGCTAATTGAGTAAAATTAATAATATATTTAAAAAAATTATTATTCCTGGGTTCAATAGATAATTTTTTCCTTAATTACTACAATTTAAGCTGAAGATATTTCTTTCTTTCAGCGTTTGACGAAGCCAATTAAAATTAGCCAGTATTTCAATAGATACCTTTTTCAAAGCAAATCAATTTCATTTTATGTACCGATATTTAACAAAAGAAATGATAACAATAGCAAAGTCAAGCTCCCAGACAATGTCATTCATTAAGACAGCTCCCTCATTCAAGAAATGATGATTCTACGTATTTATTACTGATCAACAAAGGAAAAAAAAAAAAATTGGAAAAAATGTCAAAAAGCCGCCTCCAGTTTTAATATCAGGAACCCTTGATATTATTTAAAAGACATATTTAAAGAACTGAGCTCACGAGCTATAGCTTATATATCGTCCTATAACATAAAGGAGTGGCCGTATAAAGAAATAAGTAGGAGCATGGATCAGAAAAAGATGTTAACTTTGTGAGATAGATGTTTAGGTCCAAATCTTGTTGATTCCTCATGCCAAATCTTGTTGAACGAACCTTTGGCAGAAAGGAAAAAAATATGGGAGATATTATTAGGTTGAGGAAAACAACACTAAGGGATAAACCCAAATAGAAAAACACAGAATACTAAAAATAATAAGTTTGGTGGATGAAGGGGTTATGTATAAAAACACAATTTTGAGTAATTTATTTTAAAGTTTTTTTTTGTTTTTTTTATTACATATTCCGTTAGAAGGGAAATGTTACATAGCTCCTTTATCTTCTGCATATCTCTATTTCTATTTGGTTTGAAATATTCAGATCTTGCTGTCTAACACTTCTGCACATAAACCCTTCATCCAATGAACTAGATTGTATTTTTTTTAAAATGTGATACATCTCCTTCATTTAAACCCTTCAAATTATGAAACAAAATCCAATTGGCAAATTTTAAAGTGGTTCAGACCTTTATAAAACTCTCCTTTTTTTATTAAAGTACAATAAAATACAGTTGAATACGATACACTTTAGATCCGTTTTGAGCTGAACAGATGAGAATCACCAGAAGAGACAACTGCTTCATGGAGGCCCAAGGACAATTAATTGTTGACATCACAATGCTAAATTAGTTTTCATAGCAGATGAACCCTGAGCCGATATTAGCGTATAACGGGATTTTTTTTTTTTTTAAACTTTATTGATCCACACCAGCCAGAATGTATACTGACAATCATGGGAATGTTTGGCTTGATGAAAAAAATGTGTAAAAAGTGACGTATCAGACATGAGGAAGGACCTTGGCATTCCCTTACTTAAGGAAAGTTAAGAAAGTAGATCTCTCATTCACGTTCTTTTCAGTCTTCTTTTAGTATAATCAGGTATATAGGTGATGATGGCCATAGTTTCTTTTTGTTGTTTGTTTGTTTGTTTCTGTGTCCAAGTAAATTGTGATGGAATCGTTCGTCACTAGTCTGCATGTATTCACAAACTATTAGGTATACCTAAGTCAGTATGTAGAGTTTTGTTGCCAAGATACCAAGGACTTGTGTGATAAGTCTAAGAGTTAACGGATTAAATATATTGAAAATTACTGAAACTGTAATTTCTCTTTAAAATCATTGTTTCAACAGTTGGAGCGAAATGCACCATTAAAGAGGCTGTTACCACTAAACAAAAAACAACGCAATACTAATTGTTTCTAAATCCTCTCATTATATGCCTTCTCTATTATTTATAGATGTATTTTCACAAATTTCTTATTTCGTTCATAATCACAACTACACCTATTATGGAATATCATCTTCCCAATTCACACAAAAATAAATAAAATCTCAATCCTCAAGCAGCTTCTGAAATTTCCTGATTCACTCCTCCCAGAACCTTAATTTTTTAATCCCTCCTTTTCCACCTTTACTATGGATGCAAGGTATACGAAGGATTCTTAAGCGAGCTCAAATGAGGCGGAAAATACAGGTGAATTCCTGCATAGGATATATTTTTGGGATCCCCATGCCCCATCATAAATCTCTTACCAATCTGAGTTACGGTGTTTTATAATATTTTTAGGTGACAATATTTTACTGATACCTATTTAAATATCCTGTATTCGTATCTATTCCAATATCTGAAATACAAAAAGCCTTCTTGTATTGGTAATATCCTTTCGCTAAGTTCTTCGATTCACCTTATGAAACCAGATCTCAGCCCAATGATTTGTACATCCCTTATAGGTCTGTCTTCTTTGAAAAATCGTTTACTATTAATAAAATAATAAAATTTTATTGTACATTGTGTAATTCTTTGGGGACAGCGGGTCCCAGAATAAACATTATTTTATACATTTCATTTCATTCCATAAACATAATTTCATACATTTCATTACAATCCAACGGGACCCTTGCGCTCAGTTTTTTGGTAAGGAAGTATTCTATTATTTCATAGAGAATGATATCGACAGTATCCTTAGAAATACACTAATCAACAGCATCTTAGAATCATGAGATAACAGCTCTCAAATAATTCTTCCTTGAAAAAAATAAATTTTTTTTCCGTTTTATAGTATGAGAATTTGTTTATTAAAAATTAAATAAAATGGAACTTGCATGCCATAAAAAACTTTCTTACTCGAGTTAAAAAAATTATGTCCAAATCCTAAATCCTTTTCCTTTCACTAAATCAATTCTATTTCAGAGATGATCAAGTAAAAAAAGTAAATATGAAAAAGAAAAATCATTACTTTTTGATAGAATAAATTTTAAGAAATATTTAAATCCTTTAGTAAACTAGCACCATTAATTTAACATACTTAAAAATACCTTACGTTTAATTTACAATAAAAAAAAAAAAAATTATTTATTTCTCCCGGTTTTGAGGAGGACTTAAAATTTAGAGGGTATTTAGGTTTTGTTTTAAAGCTTTGTATCTTGTCTTCAGTTCATCAAGAGAAACCAACCATGGCGATTCTTGATCCAAAGTGTCAATAATTTACAATATACCTAATAACATCGAACAAATCAGGTTCCAAGTAATTCGAAGTTAAAGTATATATTGGTAGAAGTCATCGGGAAAGGAAACGACTATAAGACGTTTAATAATAAAGAACGCCAGTAATTAAATATAGTTAAATTAATTAGTTAAACATCGATCAATTAATTAACTCGATGATTCGAATAAAGATATAAATAAAAAAAAATCGATCGGGGCAAAGAGGCGATAAACAAGTAATGAGTTATCGAGCTGTAGCTAAATTAGCTCTTATAGTGGATTCCGCTAATAGGAAGAACTAGGAAGAAATTGAATCAATTTAATTTACTAATTGAAATTTGAAAACCGAATTATAGGGGGCTACATTTCTCATTATCGGAATTAAATTCAGAGAGAAGTTAACTTGAGGATGGAGAACTACCCATTAAAGAAGAAATGGCTAATAAAAATGTACGAAATGGTATAAGACTTTCAAAATGCAATAAGACCAAATCGTAAACATTTTCAGGATATAAAAAAAAAACGGCATAAATAAAATTCTTTAAATAGCTAAAAAACACTTTGCATTAATGAGTTTCCACGAATTTAAAAAAAAAAGCATTTTTACAGTGTGAAAACCTCATCACCAAAGAGGCAACAAGGACTCCTGGATTTATTGATGACATATTTAAGTCCAAAATGTTTGGATTTTCCGAATCCGATAATTAACAAACTAACTATGTTTAAACTAAAGCTACCTGTGTCCATGCTATATATTCTTTCACCCACTATGTAAATGGGTCATCAATCAAAATCAATTTACATTTTTTTTTTTAAATAAATCCTTTAGCTTTTATAAATGGCACTGGCTAGGAGGTTTAATAAGCTACATTATAATCGCATAGTAAGTTTTCAATGGAAAATTTTTTTACCAAACGATAGAGGAGAAATTTTTTTTTTATTTCCATGATCATCTCGACACCCCTTGCAATTCACTTAAACAAATATATGTATATTCCAAGAGAGTATTTTGATACTGAAATTTTAGTATAATAAAAATCTTACAGCGTTATCAGTCAATCAGATTTTATTCAGAAGTAAAATTTCAGTCACATGTGATGACAACCATCAGGGTACAAAAAATTTGAAAACAAAACAAAACAGAAAGACCAGTTGATTCAAGAGATAAATAAATAATTCTATGTGTTACTAATAGCATTTCTTTTATATATAATACTGACTAATCTATCTCAAATCAATATAATTAAAATATTTAAAGACTTTTTTCAATGTAAATGTTTCAACCGTTGAATTGTAATGTTAATTATCGCATAACGCATTAGTGCTCTTATTCTGCCTCCACAGGCTTACGTACTGGTGAAGAGGCGAGAATATAGGAGAGATCTGCGGTAAAGCTTACCCATCATAGGTGGGAGGGAGGAGTGCTTTGTTTAGGCGTCCTCAGTCAGAGTACAAAGATTGTAAATAAGTGTGAATGTGTTAAGCAGTTTTTTATTCATAAATTTCAACTATTTATTTGGAAGGTTCTGCAGCAATTTAGTTTACAGGATAGACCCAGGGGCGCATCCAGCCTCGAATTTCAAGTGCCTCAAGTCCAATCTGGAGAAAAACCTGGTGGCCAAATAACCTCGTTCCGCAACTGTTAGAAGTAGTACACACTAAGAACTATAGATTTATCGGTATTAAAACCAGTACCGGTACCAAAAAATCTATTCTCGATTTTCGGTAATCCTCTTTTTAAAATAAATCGCTATAACAAAAAATAAAATTCATATGAGAGCAAAAACTAAACCAAAGCTATTTAAAAAACAATAATTATTGCCAAAATATAGCAGTAAACAACAAATAGCATTTATTATCTACAACGTATAATATTACAATTATAATTAATATATATTATAATAACAATTCAGACAATTAAAAAAAAATTTTCATTTTACAAAGTCTTATTCACAGAAAAAATATTCCAAAGATTCGAATTTTCTTTTGTTACTTGAGAAATTTCAGATGTTACAACTTTTCATTAAACACTTCAGATAGAAGGTTTTACCGCAATTTCTCTGGAAGTGTTTTAATAATGTATTATTAGGGCTCAAAAACATGAATAAATATGTAATGAAATATTGAAATAAAACATAGTCTTTATTTTTTATCATGAGGGTAGAAGAATTTCAATACAATATTTACACAATGAGGCATTACAAAACTATCGTCAATGCCTGCAGTATCAATTGGTCCCTGGGAATCAACTTTGGGTTATCGCATCTTGATACCAATTATTTTCTAAAGATCATTGGAATAGAGAAGCGACTTTTGGTTTCGACACAGCCCTACTAAGTAAGAACTGCACAATCGTGGGTTTTTGTGTTTTATTTCCTGTTTATTTATTTTTTAATTTACAACAATTTTCTTTTTTATAAATATGATGTATCTTTATCATTTTATAGATTTTTGTTTTGGTAATTAAGGGATGTATGTATAAGTTATGCAATTATTAATTAATGCCTTATAGAATGGCAGATTAAAATATTTGACAAAAATAAATTACATACAATAACACAGTTACATGAATTATTTTAATCTGTAATATTTTTGGGTAAATAGAAAACATACAACGAACTATCAGGCCCTAAGAATCAGTTATTGAAAAGGTCACGACGAAACAGAAATGGGCGTAGTTTAAGAGTAAGCTTTTTTTTTTAGGATGCCCTTTCGAGACTGCCGTCATCATGTGGTGATGCCATAGAGTAATCAGTTCACACCTTTGTTGTTCGGGAACCCTTACGTTCAAAAGAGCGATTTCAGAGTTAGGAAATCTTAATGTCTTTATCCTCAGCGAGAGATATTCGCCCGAGTTGTAATAAGACTAGAATGCGGAAAATTAATTATTACGGAATTTGATACTTCCATTTCAGTAACGCCTTGACAAGTCATAATATTTAGTTTTGTATACATTTTCAAATTGAAACTTAATAGCAAATAGAGGACAGACTTATAAATTAGGAAGTATTAAGATGTTACTATTAACAAGGCATTATTTAATCATAGGGTATAAAAAAATTAAAATATCAATAATAATCTTAGCAAAATAACAAAATGAATAGGTTTTGAAGCCAGCATCAAAATAGAAATACGTTTTCCTGGACTTTTATGTACGTCAATTTTAAGAAAACACACAGAAGAAATTCGATTACACGATCTTCAGTAGCAGATCTTTCTTAACATATGCTTTTTGACAATAACATTTGCTGAACAAATGCTTAAACACAATACAATGACCATTTTCGTAAGACTTTCATCCCCTATAACCTGGATATCAGGAAACTCAATTTCTAATTTGATCTTTATTTCCAGAGTCCATCGATAGCAAAATAGTTTCTTTCTAGAGAGGTTACCACTGTATTTGGGTTCTGTAAAATTGGGAATCCAATTTTGTTCAAGTGAAATCGTCTCAATTCGTAAAATACCGTTAATATTTTGAGATCATACCTTTATGTGAGCGAGTTTATTACTCATAATGGTTTTTCAAAATTCAACGAACTTAAGACTTTGTGAAACATCACACTCGGGCGATTAGAGCGCGAATATTTTCTCAGAACATGAGTCTTCTGCAGTACACAGTATATCACCGTATTCAAACAAACGTTCAGACAAAGCAACCAATTAACGCCTGTGGATTACAATATTAATGATTACTACAAAGGTTTTGTATGATAAGCAACTCTGTTTGAGACTCGTACAAAGTCAAGATTGTTGAAGATTCTCAGAGAATGGAAAAGGAGAACCACAAGGTGAAGCTAATGACAATAAAAATATAGCGAGTTTTTCTAAAAGGAAGGAGTTTGTCAAAACTGCAGAAACTCTATAAACAGATCCAGTTTAGGTAAGATTTTAAACTGAAGTTGAAAGGTTACAAAATTAATCTTAGAGAACAAATATAACGAATTTTTGTGCACATACATACAATGTTTAAAAAAATGAGTGAAATACTCGTAAATCGGTCCATTTACGGTGTTTGTAAAATAATCCTTATTTTCTGAATCGTTTGAAGCTCTATTCATTATAGAATAGATTTATTTATTTTTGGACACCTAACAACAAGGTCTTCAGTGTCCTATTCCTTAATTCTCTTTACATTAAATGTTTTGGAATAAATTATATTTTTTGAGCAAAACAATAATTTTAACAATATCGGATTGGATATCTCCAAGCATTATCGGATGTTTCCTTTCAAACCGTACTTGCTGGAAGTAAGGCTTCTTACAATGGGCATTCCTCAAGAATGTGTCTAATTGTAAAAGGATTCTTGCAAGATACACACTTCGGTATCTTTTTACCGATCTTTATCTTATTAAAAAAAATTAATTAGCTTTAATTTGAGATCTAAAAGATGCCCGCCGATGTAATAGTTTTCTGAGTAAGAGGATTAGAAAATAAGAAAAGCGGGTTTGGAGAGAAAATCATATAGACTGGTTTGACAAGTGTGTGAGTCGATAGGAACCAACCTATTTCATTTTTAATTTATTAAAAATAAGTATTTATTAAAGATAAGTATTTATTTCATTATTTAAAAAGATGTGTCAGTACCAGAAATTTCGCTGTGAGGAAAGTTCCGCTTTGCGGTTCGCCAAGGAAACGCCTTTATAAGTACTCCTTTAGCTGTAACTCCGAAACTACGAGATGTGATCAAAAAGTTCCAGGACTGAATTTTTATACATTTATTCATACAACATACAGGTTATTCAAATTTGTCTCCTTCGAAGTAACTCCCCTTGGGAAGCTACACACTTTTCCCACCGGTGTTTCCACTGATCAAAGGCCCCAGAAAACTCTTCTTTTGTAAAGGTGTTTAGCAGCTCCGTTTTTTTTCTTTAATTTCGTCAACTGTTTGAAATCTTCGTCCTTTCAGGTGTCTCTTGAGCTTCGGGAAAAGAAAAAAGTCGGCTGGAGCCAGGTCAGGTGAGTAGGGGGGCTGAGGAATGACAGTCATTGCGTTTTTTACACAAAAAGACCATCTTTAAACCTCTTGAACCACCGATGGCAGCATGATCGGCTTAGACATTCTTCACCAAAAGTCTCTTGTAACATCAAAAAGGTTTCAGAAAACGTTTTGTTCAGTTTCACACAAAACTTCATACAAACACGTTGCTCTTCTTTCACATTTATTTTCATAAAATAGCCAAACTCTATAAAACTAACCTCAAACAAACTGTGCTAATGTTACTTTCAGTGATGTTATGATTGATCTGCAAACACAGCTGTGTTCCTGTTGAGTCAGGCAATACAATGCTGCCAACCGCATCGCTGTGAGACATTGCATTCCCATAGTATATAAAAAGTCCTGGAACTTTTTGATCACACCTCGTATTTGCCTGATTCGGATATGAGCTTCTCTCATTATAAGGCAGCCATTTGTAAGTCGAGTAAGGCCAATTCTCAATCTTGCTATTCATTATATAATTGTAGATGATATAAGTTGTAGATAATAAATGGGACTTGCTTTTTACTAATTTTTTTCTTCATTGTCTTTTTTCAAACTCTGATATTTACAATTTTTTAATTACAACATATTTTTAATTAAGCCGAGGGATCGAGTATTTGGTGTCGCTATCGCGAATCGAAAACGTTTAGTGCCAACACACCATTAAAAATATTAAATCTAATTTTATTTAAGTTAGATTTAAATAAGTAACAGACTGTGATACATTAGAGGCTTCAGAAATACTTGAAGGGACCTAAGACAGTTCTTTTAATATTAAAGAAGTTGTTAAGAAAAAAGAAAGTTAAAAAGAATTTCAGAAAAAATTAGAAAAAAAAATTAATGATTTTGCTATAGGGACAGGGACAAGGTCGCACGAAATCTTAAGCTGAGCGATGACCTCCGTTTCATTCATCTGATTCATTTACGGTTCAATCTCTTCTTCAGTTCAAACCATCTTTAACGAATAAACCCCCCCCCCCCCGCCCATTAATTTAAACCAAGGTATAATTATTACGGGCAATTATATTTGACGTGAGGAGTTCAGACACGTTTATTTCTCCTTACTAATGACATAATTATTTAACACACAAAATTACCATACTCACAATCTCAGCAGAGGTAAAGGTAGTAGAAGAAATAGAGAACTTACCTGTAAAATAAAAACAAAAATTAGTATGAAATATTGAGAATTTTATTTGTTTAAATAACTAACAAAAAAAAAAAAAAAAAAAAAAAGGAATTACATGAATTTATTTCAAAAACGTTATATTAACAATTGAAGGTTATATGAAAGGGTTATGACACATTTTAAAAAAATAAAATACAATCCAGTACTTCATTGTGCAATCAAGAATGTATGCAGAAATATTAGGTAGGAAAACCTAAAAATATTTCAAAACAACAAAAATAGCCATGAAGTGGAGGGGCTATGTAACATTTTACTGTTAAAGTAAAATGAAAAAAAAAAAAAAAAAAAAAAAAAAAAACCAAAAAAAAAAAAACCTTTAAACATAAAGTACCCAATATTGTGTTTTGTAACGTAACCCCGTATCCACCAAACCCTTCAATTAGAAAATAAAAGGTAAACTCTCTGAAAGGATAAAACAATAGATCACGGATATGTATATCCATATATATATATATATATATATATATATATATATATATATATATACACATACATACTAGATACGAGTACTCAATTTTTGAACCCATCAGTCTTAGAATCACCTGTCGATTAAATTTAAACTCTTTCCTTCTGTTGATCAATTTACATTTTAGAATCACAAAGGATAAAATTATATAAATTAATAATTAAATTAAATTAACAATTAATGATTATTCGAAATAAACAAAGTTGGAAGAGAATAGCCTTTTTAAACGTTACTTTTTTTATTTAAACCAATATAGCTCCTAAACGGTAGGTCCTTGCGACAATTATTATATAAAAAATAATATTAATACAATTTTTGGAAAACTGTGAGTATAGCAGGAGTCACGTAGTAATACATTTTACACTATATAAAAAACTTTTATACTTTACAAAACTTCCTATTTTTAAAATTTATTGTAATTTTTTTGTAACAATAAAATTGCCGCTCATTTTTCAATGAATTACCCACACCAGCCGCAGAAATCCCGGCACTAAACACCCGACCACAATGTGTTAACATAGCATGGCTTTATAAGTAAGATTTTTTCTGAACTATCTTTTTGTTAAGGGCATTTTTTCCTGAAACAAGATCTAGATTTAAGTCGTTAAGGTTATTTTAATTCAACAATGATGACTTGTTCGATACTTGAAACTAGGAATATGTAATCGAGATATAATATAAAAAACATTCTTTTTTTTTTTTTTCAAATACCCTTAGCAAGCTTATTATTCGTATAAAGTAATAAGTTCCAGGGGCGAATTTTTCTCGCTTTGCCCGCATTTCTTTCATGGGAGTTTTCTTTTTCTTTTGTTGGCGCTATGGTTCATTGAGAACCTTGGCCTCTTGAACAAGAGAACAATTCCCCTCCAACATCCTCCACCTTCGGCTGCACTTATCCAACCTTAGAGGTCCATCTAAATCCTCATAAGTCATAATAAATAAATCCTCTAAGATAAATTGAATTATGGTGCCTCTAAAGTTTTCGTAAAATTTCTTCTATTTCTGATCCGTGTTCGAGATACCAAATTCGAATATTGTTTAAAGACTAGACTGAATATATTCTCCCAATATTAAGAGAAAAAGGTATCAGAGGCGATTATACATAAATTATATAAAATTCTTCGTTTGAGATCACTAACCACGAAAACTACAGTACCAATCTCTATAAAATTTTAACCACATCATCTTAACATTTCCGAGGAGATTTTGCAATAATAAAATTAACTAATTTTCAATTAATTTGTTATTAAAAAGCGATAATATGTGGAGAACAATGGAGTTTGAAAATTGACCAATAGGTGGCGAGCGCCATTCTATATGGGAAGTTACAAAAGTAGGGTGTTACAAAGAGCTTGACATTGATATTAAAATTCAATAAAATTATTAATGAAGAATTACAGATTTGTGCGGGTAACATTTCGATAATGTTGAGTAGCAGAAACGAGGTACATCACACTGTCATAGACTATTATAGTTAGAAATTAAAATAAAAACAGTTTGAATCAATAAAATAATTCTGCCAGATAAAAATTATTACTAAATCAAGATGCCGATCATTTGCTTTTTGATATGGTGTGTAAAACAATGATCCGTGGGCCTTTGACTTTCAAGAGTTTCTTAATAGCCCATCTGTAATACCAACTCATACATTAAAAATAAAAACTAGATGTCTAAATATGCTTCTACGTAATCTATAAACAACTACTCAGTGCATTTAAAACCAGCTTAAAAATTACTGCTATGCTTGAAAATATTGAAGAAATAATGCTTAATTGAATATTGCAATACAAGATTTTTATCAATAAAACTTAATCATTTGTTAAAATTATTAATTTATTTAGGTACTTAAAATTTCAATAGGCAGATAATAAAAAATAAAAATCTTAGTTATTTTCTTTCTATAATAGGCAGAGGAAAAATAATAAGAAACACAAGACGCTTTTCACTTTAAAGATTGGTTCAGTAGTTTTAAAATTGTAAACTCCGCTAAATTTCAAACTTCATTGGGATCCGCATGTCGGACATATATTAATATTTTTTAATAATCAAAAAAGTAAATTTTATCATCAATCTCTAAATAACACCGTACCTTTATAACCTCTCATATAGAATGGCGCTCACTACCTATCGGTCAATGTTTAAGTTTTACTGTTGTCTATATCGTATCATTTTTTTTAATAACAAATAAATTAAAAGTAAGTAGATTTCATTATTACTAAACCTTTCTAAAACTATAAAAGATGATGTGGTTGAAATTTGGTACAGATTGGTTCAGTAGTTTTTGTGGTTAGTGATCACAAATGAAAAATAGCTTGTCCTTTTATATAATAGTATAGATTACGTTATATATTATTTTAAAAAGTTAGAAACGATAATTTTATCTTGTACAATTGAAGAAGCAAAATGAAAAGATACAAATTGCACGTTGACTGTTTGTCTGCTAGGGACTTAAATAAATAGCTTTACAATTAAGATTTATGACCAATTTATTTCACGTAAATTTCCAAAAAGAATTACTTCAGGAAAATTTTAAATAAATTATGACATTTAAATTTAAATTACAACTCCTCAAACTTTTCCCAACTCAATACAAAAAGCAGAGCCAAAAAGAAAATATATTTCATCCAAGTAGACCATGTTCATACTAGGGAATTTATAACAGGTGTAACAGCTGATACTGACGAATGGCGTTCTCGGTGAGAGTTGGGTGTCACGGAATTTATCGTCTCGCTCAGAGAAAAAAAAAATGACGATTTTTTAAAAACGATTTTAACGAATATTTTAACACAATACTGGTATAGATTGGACGATAGAAATAAAAGGAAATCATGAAACGGGTAATGAAAATATTTATATATGAATAACAAAATACTAATTTAAAGCAGACATATTTAAAACATCTATTCAATTTTTTGGATGAAGAAAACACTATACCTAGTTTGTCGAAATTCATGAAGTAATTGGCAATATATGGTAAGATAAAATATTTTTTTTTTTTTTTTTTTTTTTTTTTTAAATAATTACAATGACTAAATTAGCTGCTTCTGTATCACGTATTGTTGCACAATTTCATATCTCTTATGAGGTGCCCAACATTCTGACACTCCAGCCATCCTTAAGTATAATTCATGATATATATTTATAATAACATTTCGTGTCCAATGAATGAAATGCCAAACAAAAAAATAAAAATAAAATTATAAAAAAAAAAGAAAGAAAGAAGTTAAAATATGCAGTAACGTTTAATAATGAATACTGCTACTGTATGAATAAAACAAAGGACGCCCAACGTTGAAAACAATTTTGTTTTATTTTATCGCGATAAAGACCTGTTGGCAGACTAACCTGCATACATCGCTTTAGCCCTGAAGATGGCCTATATAGTTTGGCTGAAACGTTGGATGACATATCAAAATAAACTAAAATAACTGGTATGGTTGCTTTTCTATTACTCACATCCCAGAAAAAAAAAATAAATAAAAAAATAAATAAATAAATAAATAAATAAAAAAAAAATACTGGGTTGTCTGGAAGATAATACAAGTTTTTTTCTTTTTTTGAAATTATCCCTATATATTATTAACTATTCGCGATTGATGAATAATTCTTGTGTATATTTGTCAATACTTATAAATCCTCTTCCAAACAAAAATCTCCACCTCTCTAGTATTTCACTATTTGCTAATAAGTGAGTCATTACTTACTTACCAACGATGTTTTGCATTATTCTGTTTTACGAGTTTGGACCAGGTCACCAAAATTAATCAAGTGGTGATGATAGTGTGGATGAGTGCACCGTGCAAAGACGGTTTAAAAAATTTGGAAAGCGAGAGGTGAAGAAAGATCTTCTTTCTTCCCCTCACGATGTTCTGCATACGTTGGTCCATGAAAATTATAGAACTGTTTGAGAACTTGTAGAGAAAGTATCAGTTAGCAAATTGATTGTCGCTGAATATCTCAGGGCTTTTGGAATGGTAAAAAAGAAAGAAACTTAGGTTCCTCAAGCATTAAACAACTCCTAAAAAATCATTGTTATCAAGGTAAGCTCCTTATGACATTGTTGGAGTTTATAGTTAAGGAACCCGGTCTCTTCGCTCAAATCAACTGACCTCTCACCTTGCGACTATCATTTTTTTTGGACACCACCACTTTTGAAATAAATAAATTAAACGAAAATCAAAAGAAGATGCGTTCTTGGAATTCGATAATATTACAGATTCAAATTTCAGCACGTTGGCAGAAATTTACTAAAGTTTTATGAATTATAAAAATGTTTCACAAATAATTGATTCCATAGTGTTACCCAAACCTGAAATTAATTTTTGGAAAACTTAAAATTATCAATAGAAAAAGTAAATATAAAGTATTATAGAATATACAAATTTTTTTTTTCAGATTATTAAATCTATAGAGATTGAGAAGTCTATAAAAGAGGCTTTGTAATTCAGTTTGTTATTTAATATTATCATAACGACATAGATCTCACAATCGCTGAAAAAAATGTTTACTTTGTATTTTACGTTTTGTGTTCAAAATCAAACCTTTCTAGTGAATAAGTTGCTAAGTAGAATTTTGACCAAAATGAGTTGAGAGACTTAACGTAGAGCTGAATTATTCCTATTAAATAAGTGTTTAAGTAAGACGTTTATTTTTAAACAGTTTAAAAAAAAAATATTGATATTTACTACTGCACACTATCAATTTCTGGGAAAATGTATACAGTAACGTGACAATAACTTGTAATGAGAGCACCCATTGGTGGAATTTTAATAGAAGTTCTCGAGGCCATCTTATTTTCAGATCGGAGGGTTGTCGAGAATAGAATGCTAAGCAAGTTGAGAGACCAGTAATAACATATGGAACACATATGGATCTTTATGGATAAGTTTATTTGTGACAAAGTAAGGAAATTGAGGATTTTTCGAAGGATTTAGGAATGTAAGGATTGGATATGAGAAGAATTGGAAGGTTTAGTAGAGCCCCAAAACCCAATTCCATATGCCCAAATGGGTCTATAATTATTTCCATGTATATAAGTCTTTTGTAATTTATTGGGAGCTTTGAACGGTTCTCAAGTAAATATTGGAGCGACGAGCATTTTCTTGACTTTTAAGTCAAGTATGTTTGAATGATACTGAACCCTAGTTTAATAAGGTCTGTAAAGCTTATATCTTTAAAAAAAATGTTTACTTTTAATTTTACATTTTGGTTTCAAAACTAAATATAAAACAGAAATTAGAACAGTTACAACAGGCAACAATGAACTTGGACGACAAAGAGGAAGGGAACGGAACGAGTTGCGGTGAGTGAACGATAGGTGGAGCTATCGCTACGGAACAATACCACTACAATAGCTCCCTTCATTAGTAACGCATCTTGAACACAACGCTCTTTATTAAATATGGTAATTGTCTCTAATGTATTCCACAAATGGATTCCGCCCACGTGTTCGTACTTAGACAATTAACGAAAATGTTGACCCAAGGTAGCCTTTAGTTAAAATAAGAAAAATATATAATACAATAAGCAAGCCTATAACTGTAATAGATTCCATAGAAATATATCTAAGTAAATCAGAGGAAGTGAGGAAAAATAATTAATGCACCGTGGAAAGGGTTTCTAGGTCATGAGACACAACATGAGTGCGGTTGGCACGGCATGGGAAAAGACACGGGAAAGGAAGATGAAAATAACGGAAGCGACGGTAAGGGTCATCAAAATATGGATAGCAGTGGATTGGTACGACATTTTCAATCAGCAGATATGTTACTATTTATCAGTTAAAAATGAGCATAAAAAGATAAATTAATTAGTTTATTTAAAAACTAAGCAATTATTGAAAGCAAGAATTGAAATGCAATGAATAATATGGATGACAAAGAATCCATTCATAGAATAAATAAAATAAAATTAAATATTAAGAAAAAAATCCTAACTGTACGTGATACATAAATTAGTAAATATTAATACAAAATAAATCAGAAAACAAAAACATAAAGAATATAGAAAATAGTAATAATAAAGAGACAAAGAAAATAAACATTAAAAATAAATAAATAAATCACACTATAAATAATGTAATAACATAACAAAGGCCGATAGTTAACCGATCTGAGAGATATTGGAATAATAAGTAGTAATTTTCACATAGATACTTCGTACTTTTATTGACTATGTATTGGCATATTTCTAGAAGTAGAAAAAATACGAACCAAGCTTTCATCTCCAGAAATAGAGCATTCGAATGTTTCGTTCCAAAAACAAAAGATACAGTACTGCTCAAAGACTGCAAAGAAGTTTAAAAATATCACATTGAAACTTTAAGGCGATTTCTGCGGAAAGAATCTATTTGTATGTTATTTATTTAGGGATCGAGCAAGATAGGTCAAATCTAGATTAATGTTTTTTATTTCGTATTAGGAAAAACTGAGTCAAAAGAGCTCACTCATTAGAACCTGTACACTAGTCAAGAAAGTGTTATTCATTATAAGAAGAGTTGAGCTCCAAACTGTTCTATTTTCCTAATATCAAAAAAATGTACTACGAGAAACGTCCTCGCGTTCTAAAAAACCGTATCGCAATTGACCAACTAGGTCACCGCAAACTATTCGATGTTAAAAAAATTAAAAATATTTTTACTACACATCACTCAATAAACAGGAGGATTTCAAATAGAACAGCATTGGTTGGTTAATTCAGTGTTTAATAAAGTTAAAATGGTGTTCATAATATTAAATATACTAAGTTTAGTCAAAGGAAAGGCTAGTTACAACTGTAATCAGTTTGATTAACAAAAATATTAGTTATAATTACAACACATACACAATGTACATAGTGAATACAGTAAGATGTATTAATATTAATATATTTTATTTATTTTTAAAGTCCGTCTGATCATTAGAATATTAGATAATTTCAATAAATCCCATAGAGGTTATGAAGGAAAATTTAAAATAAGATGTGAGATGATTGAAGTGCTCAGGTGGCAGTTTCTAGGTCATGAGGGGGAATGTGACTGTCAGGGAAAAGATGCTATATGGAATTTGTCAGAACAATCCAAAGTTTAAAATTGATTTCATAACTGTTTGTAACAGTTTGAGCTTCTGTAACAGCTGTCGAGTTCACGTTGAGTCAGCTGGCCTTATAAAAGATAATACTTCTGCTTTCAGCCATGAACTTTTCACCTTTTGTTCAAGAATATCTAAGCGATAGGTCGAGAGGACTAGATAATTATAATTTAAAAAATAAATAAGCAAAAGCGATATTTACATAAAAACGCGTTATAAAATAAAAACAAATACAGGCAATTCATTAAAAAGTATAAAAAAAATTAATTGTGTACGGTTCATCACTAAAATAAAATTCTTAAAAAATGAACTTTTATATTTTCTTCTACATAAATGTTAGATTTAAGTTTGAGGAGGTATACTTGATGACTGAATAAACATATCATGTAAGTTATTGAGAGAGATCAGTAAATGAGATTCAATAATAAGCATTGTTGAGATTAAATAGATATACTTTTAATTTTCCAACGTTTCGGCCTTATTTTCGATAGCCAACCAGAAATTTTCAACTATAGAATTAGTAGAGAATATAAAACTCATACGTTAAAATTAAAAATTGGATGTGTAATTAAGCTTTTACGTCATCTTCAAACACCTAACTAAAGCAATTTTAACAAGTTAAAAATCACTGCTATGCGTGAAAATACCATCGAAGCGGTAATGCGTAATTGCATTTTTGAATACAACATTTTTATCGATAAACAAATATAACTTCAATTATTAGTTAAAATTATCTTTTATAAGTTCTTTACATGTGAGAGCGGATGAAGCCTCGACGGAGAATGTTAGTAAATAAAAAAGAAGTATTAATCCACGTGATTAGGTAGTATTTAACCATAAAAAAGAAAAACTATGTAGCGCTATCAGATATATATTTATATTAAAACATAATGGTAATATCCATCACACCACTCGTGTCAACAATTGATTAACCAGCTCACTAATTGGTGTTATTAATTGATTGTGAACAGCCACAACTGCTACCCACAGTGCGAACCAGACCCTGAGGGCTATAAATAACGAGAAATAAACGGGAGGATAACTAATGAACAAGAGATAGGAGGCTAGATAAATAATTCACCACACTGGCAGATAGTAAATATGAAACTGGACCAACCCACACAGGATAGCATCAACTTCAACGGGAAACGAAGCAACTCTTCAATAACATCATCTTACGTCGAACGTATAGCATTGGCCTCCTTTCGACCTGGGTCCATGTTTTATTTATACTTGTTTTAGGAATGTTTATTTCGTTTTTCCAGACAGGACCTGGGAACTACGCAGTAATTTATTTTACAACGTCGAGAATGTAGCATGCAGATAAAAAACAACTGATTAATTTAATAAACAAATCAACCAAGACAACATCCGGTGTAACTGAGAAATTGGGTAAAAAAATATGACTAAGATTAATACGTCAGAAGTGCTCCCAAAAGCTTTAAAATCGGTAGAAACGTCGACTAAATTGTAGTATGGCCAATCCACAAGTTTAAATGAATATGAATTATATCTATGTACAATGCTGCTTAAATGTATTTCATTATTGTTTCTCACCCCTCCTGTGAAATTTCATTTTTTACAGTTGCGCCTAAGTTCCAGCACTGGATGAGCGATATATTGTTGGGACCACTTCTCATATTGATTAATAAGTTTGTACACAGAGGATCTAGACCGAAGACATGTTTGTAAACCAAAAGCGGGGTGCGTTGCACTTGACACTCTGTCCAGCTGTTCACAGTAACGGCTTGAGTCCACTGCACGACCATCAGGAACAAGCAAAATGCCCTCCAATAAAGAAAAAGCATTACTCTTTCCCCAAAACCGATCCAAATGAACATAAGTACCGTAGTACTTGAATAATAAAAACCTTTTTTCCATTAATGCCTCAAAATACCATTAGTTAAATTTTTTTTCGTCTGACATTCTAGGAGCGTTTAAAAATTTATATGACTCCTAAAGCCAACTCAAGTCAAAAGGAATTAAAAAATTAGTCAAAGTATACACTGACATTTATTTTCTGATATTTCGGTTGAGGCTCGACTTCGAGATCGGGAGACCCTGGGGTACACCCTCAATAGGTATATACTCTATAAAGTGGGTGTACTTTTAATTGGGGGAAAACCTACGTTTGAGCAAGATTTAGGCCAAATCTCTCCCTTTCACAACCGTTGGCCTAGTAACACTACATATTTCCTGATGTACTGATCACAAGACTTCATGGCTTGTACAGGTTTATTTTTTTAAACATTGTCATAAATAGTGGAAGCAAAAAAAGATTTAATTATGAGAGTTGGAATTAAGAATTGTATTTATGCACAAGGATTTTAGTAACAACCTAGTAAATGTTTTTTTTTTTTTTTTTTTTTTTTTTTTTTTTTTTTTATTTTTTTTTTTTTTTAGTTTTTTTTTTTTTTTTTTTTTTTTTTTTTTTTTTTTACTGTTGTACATTTCAATAGATAATAAATATAAATATAAATAAAGGATTAGCGAACCCGAAGGTTCTATGCCGAAATCTCCAACCCACCCCATCAAAACCCAAATCCATACGATCAGCCCTGACACAATCCTTTCATCTACGTCTCTGTCAACCCCTTGGACGTTTACCCGACGGTCCAAAAATGATTACCATTTTTGGAATTCGGTCATTATTGAATGCAACTAATTTGCATTCCCCTTTTAATCTCGCGCTACTATAATCTGAACTACATTAAACGAATAAAGCTCCCGCAATGCCGCATTGTAGAACCTTCTAAATTCTCAAGTATGCTCAACCTTTAACCAATAATTCAACGCGGTACTTAATTTTCAAAAACTTTAAGGAGTTATTCTTCCCCTAAGGTGAGCGGCCACGTTTCACATCCATAGAGAACTGTGGGTAGTATAAATTTCTAATATATCCTAATTTTTAAATTTCTGAAAACTGAGCTGGAACTAAGTAGTTTTGCGACCGAGAAATAATAAACATTAATTACTGCCTTTATTTCCTCTTGAATTTAAAAAGTTTGAATAGATAGATAAAATAATAAACACAAGACTCTTGCTACTAGATTCCTTAACTGTAATTCATATTAAAATGAAAACTTAGATAGAAGATAGATTATAGAATTGGAAAGATAGGTCGCGTTTTAATTCAGAGGAGAGAAAAACATTTGCAAAGCCACATAAATCAAACTAAAAGAGTGGAGATGCCAACAAGACTGGGGTCCCTTCAACAGTGCTTCCTTGATAATATTTCCTATTTCTAACAAGGACGGGAGTTTTATTGAGGACGCAGTGGTTTTCTTTATTCTGTTACTTCCGATAAAGGAATCCAAGTGGTATTGAAGTTTTTTTCTTTCTTAGTAGGTATCTGCCAGTTATAAAAAGATTTCATCCCATCCAGGACAAATCATATCCTAAGTAACAGCATTTATCAAGAGAATTCATAAATCATCAATTATTACAGAAAACTGATCATAATATATATGCATTATTTAAAATTAAAAAAATCTGAACTAAAGAAAAACGTTGAAATGAGAGCCCAATGGTACACTCGTCACCAATGCCAGATAAGGTCGTCCAGGTTCCAGACTAAAGTTATATATAGTTTGTAACATGTCACTCCACTCCAAGCAAACCCTCATCTTTCAGTAAGGTGCCCACTTTACGATATCTTTAGTTTACTTATTACAGATATTCACATTAATAATTTTTAATCTTTATAATAAAATTACTAAAAATAAAGAAATAGTAGGTAAAAATTAAGAATTTCAAGTAATTAATGAATACTACTTTGCTAATCACTTGAATAAATTATGAACAAAAAAAAAGGCCTTTTATATTATCTACATAAAATAAAAAAATGAAATATAATATATAAATTAAACTTTGATAGAAAGTGGCAAACCAGGCTCAAAAATCTAAATCATATTTAACCAGACAGTTATTGACACGGTAACTTAAAAAATAGGAAAACAAAAATTTAGCCCCCCCATCCAAAAAAAAAATCATAAAATTCCTTTTAAATCCCACAACTCAACTGTATAAAAGTAATTTCAATTCTGTCCGCATTTTAAAAGATATCTAAGGGGTGTCAATAACTGATTTTACATTAGTTTTCGTCACTATCTTGTACAATACATTCCAAGAATAATGTTTGGTGTGAACTTTTTTGTTTAGCTTAAAGTATAGTAATTAAGGGAAAATGACTGTAAATTTCAACTAAATTGAACTATTCTTTCTATAATTATATCATGAATATTCCGAATATTTTTTTAAGGGTGTCAATAACTGTCTGGTTTACCCTACTGTATTTAAACTGAATAAAAAAAAAATTCCAAATAGTCCTATGATACAATAAAACAATACTAAGTCAAAATTATGGTTTTGGGTAAACTCCAATCAAATATTTTTTTGCTTTATCTACTTTGGTACTTAAGTTATTTTTTAAAGGTAAGTCAAAGACCTGGCAATTTCAGGTCACTTATCTACATACATATCTTAAACACGATACGTATGCTATAGACTTAATTTTAACACACAAAACTTAAAAGACAAGAACTTAAAACACCAGTAATGATTAATAACACGCTAGAAAATGGATCGCCACTAAAATTACAAAATAATATAACTTAATTTAAAAATAACTGAAATTCGACAAAACCCACAAGGCATTCATAAAATAACAAATATATAAGTACGAAAAACTCAGAAAGTTACAATATTCACTATGGTAAATTTCAAATGATATAACACACAAGGATTAGATTAACACATCTCATTTGTACAACAGTAGATAAACATTAAATACAAAAATTTTAACATTTCTCCTCAAAACATCCTGATCAACTTGTTAAGACAATTACTTTCTCAAGTTACCTCGTAATTTTACTTATTTGATGTTAGCATAGAAGTGTTTGAGCCCCGAATCCTCCTTTCATATTAACATTTATTTTATCCAATAATTTAAATTTAAAGTTTGAAAATCAAATTAAAACCTCAAACTGCGTAGAAGAGGTTAATTTCGGGCATGTATTTTTTTTTCTTTCCTCTTTATTTTCCAATCAACTCTAACCAGCCAATTGGCATCCAAGCAGATGTGCTGGGCATGGCATTGCAGATCAACCAGTTGTCATTCCATATTTTATAAATTCTTTCCTTTATGATTTTTATAATGAAAATTTTGTAATGATGAAGGATGGAGGGAAAAGAAAACATAATATAATGTATTAAAGAGCAAGGAGGCTTACCACATCATCAAGCCCTGTTATACAATATTCTGGTCTTAAATATTAATTTTTAAAAAAAATGTAGCCGCTACATTAAAAATATATGGTATAAACATGAAGATAGTAAAAAAAAGAAACTTTGGCATAGTGATTACTTGAGCTAAAACAGTGATAGCAAGGGATATTTTTTTCAATTAGATATTTTTTGAAATAATGAACAATAT
Organism: Euschistus heros; assembly: GCA_003667255.2. Lineage (NCBI taxonomy): Eukaryota > Metazoa > Arthropoda > Insecta > Hemiptera > Pentatomidae > Euschistus > Euschistus heros. The sequence continues at coordinate 3,931,004 of RCWM02000020.1, forward strand.
ATAAGAATTGAAAATGTTACAACAAGACTTGATAATGTGGAAAAACCCATAATACGTTGCTCAAAGAAAATAGTTATTAGAAAAATGTTTGAAAATTCCAACTAATTACTGAAGGCACATTTACACAAAACGTAGTAAAAAGAGTTATTTATGCATACGAAGTAGATCTTAGACCCCTTCAAATTCTTCTCGGCAATCCATACAATCCAAAACCCTTCGTAAAATTCACAACACTACTTAATATTTCACAAATAAACTTATGCAGAGTGTATATTATGTCCCATATATTGCTGAACTGGCCTAAATGAGATGCCTATTCTTCCATGATAACTTCCACACACATTTGAATCCACTTTTACAAGCCATTGCAATAATTTTTCCACTCATTTACTAAATCTACATAAATAACTTGTAAAAATTAACAAACAAATAAAAAAAAAAGGTCCAGTAAGAGGGAGGAGACAGAGACACTTCCAAATATTCAATTACATAATGGACATTGGATAATAAAAATTATTAAAACCCAGTAGGGTTCCAATAGGCGCTTGTTACAATTTTATGAATATTCAGCAAGATCAGAACGTTTTAGATGGACAATACGAAACGTTTGTTTTTCTGGCATAATACCATTGATGAAAATAGGGGAAGAACTTTTAAAACCTTTGATATTTCATTCTATACAGCTAACCCTGGATAATTTAGATTTATTAAAGTTATGTTCATGAAATTTAAAGAAATTTGAGAGAAATTATCTCAATATTCTTTTTTTTTTTTCAAATAACACTTTAGGTAGGTGATCTCTATGAAAAGTATTCTTGAAATATTTATGACAATTTATCAACGCTTAAGCAACCGCATGCAATAACTCACTTTTGGACCAAAGTTAGACTTTATCCTTACGTAAAATTTCTTGCTGAATCATTTCCAAGGGCAGATTGTTTCCCTTTTTCCACTCGATTCCAAACCTTTTTCCACAAGCTAAAACTTTTTTTCGTGTGATACAAAGGCGAAATGGAGGCACTCGTGAATTTCTCTTATAAAATAAAACAATTAACCCGATTTCTTGTTTTATTTGTATGATTATAATAATATGAATAAGTCAGTGTACGGACACAAAAGTGTCTCCTGTAAAATTATGGATAATAACTAATTGCATGTGGTTGCTTACGCGAAGATATATTGTGAGTTCAAATCAAGTGATATTTTATTTTTCCTTATCTGTGTACTATCAATGTCCTACTGTATTAGCTGGTTCCAGAGGGATCTACAAATATACTAATTTTATTAAATTAATTCCTGTAAAAGAAAAAAAAAATAACCAAGACTGACCTTGCATATATGCAGGATAGTTCCCAGAAAAGAGCCCTTTTAATATGATATCCAATGGATGAATAGCTGGATTGAAATAGTTTTATTTTTTTGTAGTTCGCACATTGTTATAGTTGACAGATTTATATACAAAGCTATCGATTAAAACCAAACTGCATTGGAAAGCAAATGGGTCACGGTTACGACCGACAATGCAAAATACACAAAAGGCAAAGACATGAGGGCTATGCATTAAGACGGCGGAGAGGCAGAACGGTTCCTCCGATTATTCCATTCCCTACAGGGGGAGGAGGTGGAGGAGAGAAGAGAAGGGGAACCAACGGTACATCCTCAATGACTGATCGTTTTTCGGCGAAAGTAAAAATAGCCAGCGATCAGATGCCAACTCTCTCCCAAGATGTTTCCAATCGCATCCGGCTTCCTTTTGGCAAGGCTCACGGAATATGTCTGCTTTTATGGACAAACTGAGAACAGTTGTTACCGGTTCGGATAAGTGGGCCAACAGTTTTGTTCTCCCATGCCTTGTTTTTGCCTCATGGGAACGGATATCATTCGAAATTGTTTTCTTATGTGGGATTATTCCTGGGAACTATTTGTTCCTCTCAAATCCTATTTTCTTAACAACGTTTAAGGTAAACACCTTCAATGTGGATGCAACCTAACACTCGTTAGGTTATTATTAAAAAACAAAACACACTATGTGACTAGCAATACTATATTAAAAACTATTACTTTATTTTTATCAACGAGGAAACAATTTTTTAAATCCACAACTCAAAAATTTCTGGCACTTAAAAGAGATAAAGACAGACAATGCGTTTTTGATGTGAATATCATTTTAAAAAATATTGTTGATGAGGTATAGTTGACTGTTAAGTATTAGGAGAAGTAGATAGTTGGGGTATGCAGTTATACAGATACACAGCAATTAAAAAATAAGTTTTTTAATTTTTAATGCCAACGTTTCAACTTGCATTGCAAGCCTTCATCAGAGCTAGAAGTAGAAAACAAACAAAAAGGTACGACTAAATAGTCATAGGGTCATAAATAGACCCTTCATAGGTTATAGTGGTTATAAGGCCTTTAGATATTAACTCATTAACTGGTCCTTACTATTTCATTAACTTGGTGCCTACTCAGTTTTTATGTTTATCAATTATATTGTATAATTTACTCATTAATTTTTTAATTAACTATCACTCCTATTAATTTTAATCTTATTTCAATAGTCTTTATGTATTGTTTTCTTTACCTTTAGATATTACCTTTATGTTATTGTCTTTACTCTTATATATTTATTCTTTTCATACCTTTGTTTTTTATACTCTCTACTATTTAGTCATACCTTTTTTTTGTTTGTTTTCTACTTCTAGCCCTGATGAAGGCTATTTTTTAATTGCTGTGTATCTGTATGACTGCATAACCCAACTATCTACTTCTCCTTAAAAAATATTAACTCAAATAAATTTAGGATTGATGAATTCATTTCCACTACTTATAGGAACGAAAAAAACAACAAAACAACCAGTCATAGGAAAAACCCAAAGGTTCGACAAACCTGGGCCTTTCCATATCCCCTTCCTCTCTTGATATCATTCAGAAGACCGTTTTGCCTCTGTATGTGAGTACAAATATATTTGATTTCTTGTCTTACATTTTTAAAAACCTATATACATAATCTAAGTAAATTACTGCAGATGTTTTGAAAACCGTGAAAAATAGCGACGAATGTTTAATATTCGTAACAAGTTTTCAAATAAAATAATTCCAATACAAGTGGCAATTTATTTATCAATTCTAATAGTGTTGATCCTTCTAGACCATCGTGCGTACCTTAAGTAAACTAAAGCTCTCGAAACCCTAAAAAGTTGAAAATCTGATGAGAACAGGCCTGGAGAGTGAAGAGTTGTAGTTTTAAGTATAAGCAATATGTACTTCTTTTCTGGTGATTTTCTTTACTAAGCACTGAATCCAAGACCCTTCATAGGTTATAGTGGTTATTAAAACGAACAAACATCAAATTGAAAGAAGAACTTTTAAAAAAAAAAACTGAGAAACTAAAGATCCTGTTATGCTAACTCACGAGATATTTTAAAAATGGTCCTACATGTTTAGAAAGAGAATACACCATTAAGTATAAATTAACAATTAATAGAGATTGTTAGTTTAATATAAGTGGATTCATTATTTTTGGGAGATAACTAATTATTTTAGAATTTAAAAATTTGAAATTGAAGAGCATTGATGATTCCTTATAATCTCAGCTGTGGAAGGATTATAGTCTGGTGAGAAGGTACTTCAAGCTTTGTAGGCTCAGTTTACACAAAGTTAAAAATCTTACCTTTATTTATCTTATCTAAAATATTGTTTTTCAGTGGATCCACAAGCGATCAGGTTCAAATAGCTGTGTCGAATCACATCGCATGTAATCAATACTAGGATCAAACTGCCGTAAAATTCGCCATAAAATACGACAATAAACCGTCTGAGGCACGTTCATCAAATAAGAAACGCAATTACAGAGAATAATAGCACGAGATAAGGAGTTGGGACATGGCCCTCACGCTTGAAACAAAAATGATTCTCCAACAATAGCAAACAATAATGACGCCAATTGTATGTATGACATATATGGTTACCAATCAGGAGGCACAATGAAATGTTAATACAAACGATCATCCTTAAAAAATTAAATCAAGGTTGAGAAGTAAATTATGAAGAGGCGGTAGTAAGTGCGAAGGTACTTATAAATTCAGAATATAAATAAGATTAATGAATTTTTTTTTTATATTAGTAAGGTAAAAACATGTCTCCACTGATGATAAGAGATTTTAACTACTGGCGTTGGTGACAAAATCGGAAAGAAAGTAGGTGTTTAGACCTTCAAATATTAGGAGAAAAAAAAAACAAGTAGAAATGTAAAGGGCGTACCGCTTTATTAACTTTTTTTAATAATATAAGATCAGTCTTTATAAATGCAATATCAGACATTTATACGGTGAAAAAGCATGGGTGTTAGTAAGCTGCAGAGTAACTATTAGCACAAAAGAAGGAAGAGCATGAGATAATGGGAAAGGTAGCAAGTAGAAGAATTAAACAGATGCCTAGGCCTAAGACAGATGGACAGTCAATGAAAACTCAGAAAGAACGGAGGACTTTAAAAAATGGAAAAAGAAAACCGATTATCCACTTCAAAAAAAGAGAGCAGTTTTAATAGTAGTATAATGTTAATAAATCCAGATAGGGTAAAAAGAAGAATCCTAGAATTCTTTAAAATAAATAGACTTTCAAAACAGATCTCGAAGACAAGAATTGATTAAGTTAAAGATGACGTGATCTAGTGTAAAAATGCTTTCAGGAAGAATATGGAATTTAAGAATGCATATGCAAAAAAATAAAGATCATCTGGAAGAACAAAAAGGAGGTCAAAGTTTCAAACTGTTTTACGTTGTTTTATGTCAACGCTTGTTGTTTTACGATCAGTAAACCTAAGATTAAAAGAATATATAAGAGCATACAATAATAAAACGCATAATCCCAACTTCGCTATCCTTTTAAATGAAAATAACCATAAATTCAATAAAGATTCGGGAGTAAAACAAATACATCAAGCAGAAAATAGTTTAAATATTTATGAATCATTAGAAATAATAAAATCGTTCAAAACCAACGCTGATTTTCGTTTAAATGACCAGATATATATTTCTAATAGTCTCATTTTAAATTTGTTACAAATAGGAACGTAAACAACCAAGCAGTCATAGGGAAAACCTAAAGGACCCATCTCTATCTCACCCTTTCTCGCTAGTTATAATTAAGTCGGCACAGGGTCTAGATATATTTTAGAGGCCTTTTTCATTTTGCCTCCTTAAGTGTGTACCAGCTTATCACATTTCTTGTCCTCAATTTTAAAAAAAGTTTATTATATATAAAGTGTTTTGAAGTTTATGTTTGGTTTTTAGAACTGATGATGAATGTTTAATATTCGAAAATGGTTTTGCAATAACAAAAATTTCGATAGAAGTGGCAATTGATTTATCAAGTCTAATTGTTTTTTTGATGTATACAAGAGGCTAAAAGTTCTGCATTAGGTCTCTCAACCATCTTCTTTTAAGACACCTCGGTGGGTTATTAGGAATCAAGTGTGAAGCAAGTAGGGAGACTAGAGGATTCGAGTGGGAACGGAGTTTATATGAAACGAATGCTATCTGGTCTGGGCTAACTCAGCAACATATGGAACATTAAGATCTTTATAGATAAGTTTATTGGTCGCAAAGTAAGGAGCATTGAGGATTATACGAAGGATTTTGGACTGTAATACGTATTAGTACGAGAAGAATTGGAAGGTTAACTTGGACTAATAACTGCTATGTAACATGTAAGTGAGTATTTTGTAATTTATTAGAAGTTTTGAACGTTTGTCTAGTAAATGTTGAAGTAGTATGTAACGATGGACAGTTTTTTGTCGTATTAGTCTCGTGTGTGTATACAGGGTGAGTATTTCTTAGTGTAAAAACATAGACCTCAACTTTGCCTCAGACTCATCTGCCCGTAAAATTCACCTCAAAAAGTAGTATTTTTCAATACAATCTGCATTCAGAAGCTAACGGCAAAATTGAGGTCTATATTCATTATCATTGGATGTTAAACATTACATTAAAAATCTTATAAAATAATTCCTAAATAATAATTATAAATGAATGAATGTAATAACAAGATCCTCTGATCTGGTGTCGCTTTATTGACAGTTTTCCTTTATTTTCTATTAAACAATATTTTTTTTCTTTGCGTTTTATTCCAATGGAGAGTTTATTATGTTTAAAATGCACATTTCCATTAGGGGATTGTCATAATGTTTTATTTATCAAGTAACTGATTTGTATGCCAAATGAGAACACCATGTTTTTTTGGTTTCAAAAGTGAATTTCTCCATGAAATTGAAACAAAATCATTACTTTTAACATATCATTCGAAAGCTGATTGAACCTGCAAGTTTTTGTAAGATTTGACGTTATGTGGATAGTTTTTTCGAAAAACAGTGAGCGTTGAAGTAATATAAGACATAGTGACTTCCCCAAATAAGGTGAAGATCAAGCTGTTATTTAGATACTAAGTTTATAAAATTCAAGGTTACAGGTACTCAGCTATAATAAATTTAATGCTAAATCCGAAAATGTGGTCAAAATTTGAAAAATATTTAAACAAAATGGAGATATTACAGCTTTTATAGAAAAAAAAACGTGGTTTACTCAAAAAAGTCTTTGACTAATCGTATATCTGCAACGAATTGGAATAGAAAGGTGAGGTCTGCGGCATTTTGCTACAATTTTGATCTAGTTTCACTTTTTTTTTTTTTTTTTTTTTTTTTTTTTTTTTTTTTTTTTTTTTTTTTTTTTTTTTTTTTTTTTTTTTTTTTTTTTTTTTTTTTTTTTTTTTTTTTTTTTTTTTTTTTTTTTTTTTTTTTTTTTTTTTTTTTTTTTTTTTTTTTTTTTTTTTTTTTTTTTTTTTTTTTTTTTTTTTTTTTTTTTTTTTTTTTTTTTTTTTTTTTTTTTTTACACTCACCCTGCACACTCACCCTGTATAATAAAAATAAACTGAAAATTCGGAGTCAAAACAACAAACAAATATTATCAGTAGAAAATATAAGTTCATGTATTTTTAGGGGAGCTTAAAAAAATACAGGATTATTATTCTCCTGTATCGAAATATGATTCAATATTTATTAACATATATACCGAGATCTTAAGAGGATTGGCCTGGAATAGGTTTTAATAGGCCAGCTGTGCTAATAAGGAATTTTTATGGTCTACGCAACACACCATGGGGAAACCCTTGCCAGAGAAAATTTAAAGAAGTAAGATGCAACCCTCGTTTAATGCTATAAATGAAAAAAATACAATTTGGCAATTTCACCGCACAACGAAACTTCTTAAGGCTAAATGTCCCCTCTGTAGTACCAAATGTTGCCACCACGTAGCGTGGCAAAATAAACAAAATTTAGATTCCTTCTCAAATCTCAACAGAACATCCCATTTTGATTCTGTAAAGTTAATTTTGTTCCATATTTCCGTAGAATTTGATGTATCTATTTTAGAAGGTCATATATGTGATATTTACAATTTTAGGTTCAAAAAAACTACTTTCTAGAATTTTTTAAAGAAAAGTCAACTAATAGGCAAGTGTAGAATAATAAAATATAAATATTGGCGAAAAAAATTTTTAATTATGCGAACAACATCGGCCGAAACCCATAAATACGATTTTCTATGTAAATGTTTTTGTTTTGTTTTTCAGGTAGCATCTACATCTATCATGACTATAGCAGCCTCAAACTACAAATGTAAAATAAGATTTCAATCGAAAGGTAGTTTTGGAACTCAAAATAAAATTTTCACGATCCGAAATGAAAATTTCGAAAAATTATAAAAGCAAACAATAATTAAAACTATATAACCAAAAAACACTGCATGCTTATTGTAAATATATTTAACCCTCCTCCCCTACCCTTTTATCCTATGACACAATTGCTACTCCTGGGTCGTGCACGACCCATGGCCTTGAAATTCACCTTGCCATTTAAAAATCAATGATTTAGGGTTTAAAATAAAAAGTACAAGACTTTAATTATAGAAACATAATATTTATTTACGAAAAGGCGAACAATAGCAAAAAAAAAAGTAATAAATTGAAGTAACAAGTTATATAAAATAAATCACGAACAGATAAATATTACTTTACAATTAAATTATAGTATATTACAAAGTTCCAATAAACTATGTACATTATGTATTATAATACAATATAGGTTTTCTTCTATTCCAATCTTGTTTCTAAATTATTTATTCGCGCTTTTTTCCAAAGAAGATGGGCAATCCCATTTTGTGATCACCACAAATTGATTTTTGGCAAAGCTGACAATTCGAATTTCTTTTTCGATCCTTCCTCCAAGGGCAGGCACTGCACCTAGCACGTTTTGAGGTAAAAGATTTTTTGGGCTCTGGCTCAACAATGTCTTTTTGAAGAAAATGGCTTATTGTCAACGTGGAGTTGTAAAATTCTAAGATTTCTGGTTTGTGGCTGGCTTCATCTACAACATCTAATAAGTGCATCGCGGACAGAAGTACAACACATTTATTTTTTTTTTGGGGGGGGGGATGTAACACAAGATGGTTTTTGTGTCATCATAAAAATATTTTGATGATCCAACAGCTTGGCCTCTTGGATCGACCATAGATGGAGAAAGCTCTCTCTTGGTTTTTCTTAGGGTCCCGACCAATGTATATCTTCTCCAGAGTGAAGATGTATAATATATATCTTCTATATGAATATATATCTACCTGGTCAGAAATATATTCGTCATCGTCATCGTTCACGATAAATTCCTATAAATAACGGGATAAATTCGTCGTCAGGTTCTCTGCTTACTGCTAAACCATCTTTTCCGTAATAAGCAAGCGACGTTCGGCTGAGGGGTGCATCAAATATAAGAAGGAATTAGGAAAAATCACGTTAGAAGTATGGCAGAGGATTAGCGATTATAAACACTAATCCCCTACCTTCCTATAAAGACTTGCTCTATGAAGCCTTATTTTGGAGGGCCTACAATTTTGTTCTATTTCACTTCCCCAATGATGATTTTATTGACTAGAATTATAACATTGTTCATGTATAACGGGAAAATGATATCAATAAAAACATTATTTTATTATTAATTTATATAAAACTAGTTGAAAAAAAAAAAAAAAAAAAAAAAAAAAAAGAAAGGAATCCACAAACAATAAAGTATTATCTATTCCTATTACTAATTAAAAAAATTAAAATTACTTATGCTATATAACTGCACATTAAAAAATATATATTATATTATGAACAAATATGATAAAATATTTTTGCATAAATGTTGCTTATTCTTAATAAGGAATAATTATATTATGAGCTGTATTCATTACAATTATTTACTTTTTTAGCACCCAAATCAAAAAGCTTTAGTACTTATACTGATTTTATATGAAAGTTATGAGTACAAAAAGTTATTGAATTTTTCAATTGAATGAGTTTAAATAGGCAGTTTCCTTCTTTCCCTTCCTGCCGCGCGTATTCCTGACATATAAAACTCATTTTTCCATCTTACGTTTTGCCATAGGAATCCACAGTCAAAATTATGCTAGGTTCGGGTAAAAAGAAGAGGGTAGAAAAGACGCGAAATCCCTAGACGGCATAGGATCAAAGGAAATATCAACATTTCCAATACTATCGTAGGTTCAAATAACAATGGTCTGGTAGGACAAGGTGTTTACAACCATTTCTTTGTGAAATTGAATTTTTTTTTTTTTTTTTTTTTTTCATTTTGATCAATCCTTTTAATTGTTTCACAAGAGTAGTTTCATTTCTCATTTATTCGACATATCACACACAGTATAGGCTTATTTGACTATTTTCCTCCTTCGAAACCCTAATCTCAAAGTAAAGGTAATAATAAATAATTGTAAGCTTTTTTGCATGAGAAACTACCCACGTTTTTTTTTTACGTCCCAGGGTCTAAATTGTAGAAAAAAATATGTTTTTTTACAGCTTAAAATTAGAAAACGGTTAGACATAAGAAGTAATTTTGGAAAAAATTTGATTTCGTAAATACTATTTTTATTTATTTTTAAAAAAATAAAACATTTTTTTGAACTTCCGCATACGCTCTTTTCTCTAGTCTATTCGGGTCCCTACTCGGTCAACAAACACGGAAGGCTACAAAGACAAAGAAAATATTTATAAATATATTACAATGGATCTAATGAGGTATTTGATCGAAAAGGGAGTGTGCGCGTTTTAAAACCCCTTTACTGCGAAATAAGCATATTTTGCCACTTATGATTCCATTTTATTCATTTTTTTCTGTTTGATAACTAAAGTGTTGAAAGGATATGTATTGATATTTACAAGCTTACAATCAGAAAACGGCTAGGTGTATGAATACATTTATTAAAAACATTATTGAAAGGTTTGATTCCGAGAAAAAACTCGTACTTTGTTTTTGACATTGACTATGTCTCGAAAATGGTCGACTCTAAAAAAAATATGTTACAAATCTAAATTAAAGCTGATTACATTTCCTATAAAATTGATTGTGTATAAATTTGTCGAAATTCTAATTGTTTTTGAGATAAACGTTATTGAAAATCGATGAGTTTCGGGGAAAAAACAAATGTTACCTCACTTTTTTTAATACTTTTGCTTCTAGTACCTTCCCCGATCGTTCCACAGAAAAAAATGAATAACCAAATTGCAGAGCATTGAATTTAATTCATTTCATATATAAGCTTTTGGTATTTGAAGCAAATGTTTAACAAAAAGTGAGGTAAACATTTTTTTTATTTCTAAAATTATTGATTTTTAATAACATATATAATAATAACGTATATAATTAATTTTAGAGGAAATTCAATTAGCTTTAATTTCGATTTGTAGTATTTTTTTCAGGATAAGATCGAAAAATACGAAATTGGGACCTCTCCTCTCCCCCCACCCTTAGCTCAATCTCCAGTGTCGGTGACTTTTAGCAGGACCTTCTAATTACTCCCGCGAAGCTGTGACATAAAGAATTATCGCATATTTCAGGCAATCTACACCCCTCATTTCAACACTCTTTGACTGGGGTCGCACTTTTCTGCGAAAACACCTATATCACCACTCGTTTGGCTACAGTTCCGAAATTAATTGTTCGATCCGAAATTTCTTTTTTTCATCTGAATGTTCATTAAATTTAATATATAAAAAGTTATGATCAAGTTTCGTAAAATAACCATACCAGCACACTAAAAACCGCGACCTGTTTTGAAAGTCAAACTTGTTAAAGTCATCTTGGCCCTAATACAAAGCCCAGATAAACTTGATAGCATTGGTTCTTATTTGTTAGGTTAACATCATATTTAAAAAACCAAAGGTCCTTTATTTTTTACACAATATTTTTTCGAAATCAGCAGCACAAAATATATAGGAAAAGATGATATTTTTAGGCCGACTAGACCTACATGTTACCTCTCTGTGCGTTGGTGTTCCATATTGGTGTTATTTTATTAAACTCATTCAATTGAAAAATTCAATAACTTTTTGTAATCACTTTTATATGAAATCAGTAAAAGTACTAAAGCTTTTCTATTTGGATATTAAAAAAGTAAATAATTTTAATGAATACAGCTCATAATATAATTATTCCTTGTTAAGAATAAGCAACATTTATATAGGATAGGAAAAGATAATACTTTATTGTTTGTGGATTATTTTTTTTTTTTTTTCAAATAGTTTTTTATATAAATTAATAATAAAATAATGTTTTTATTTATATCCTTTTCCCGTTATATATGAACAATGATATAATTCTAGTCAATAAAATGATCATTGGGGAAGTGAAATAGTACAAAAGTTGTAGGCCCTCCAAAATAATTAAATTTATAAAATATAAATATAGGAAGGTAGGGGATTAGTGTTTATAATCGTTTATCCTCTGCCATACATCTAACGTGATTTTTCCTAATTCCTTCTTATATTTGATGCACCCCCCCCCCATTTTAAAATATATTTCCCTAAGTATGCAGTTTTTTTGGTTATATAGTTTTAATTATTGTTTACATTTATAATTTTTCGAAATTTTCAGTTTGGATCGTGAAAATTCTATTTTGAGTTCCAAAACTACCTTTCGATTGAAATCTTATTTTACATTTGTAGTTTGAGGCTGCTATAGTCATGATAGATGTAGATGCTACCTGAAAAACAAAACAAAAACATTTACATAGAAATTCGTATTTATGGGTTTCGGCCGATGTTGTTCGTATAATTGAAAAAAAAATTTGGCCAATATTTATATTTTATTATTCTACACTTGCCTATTAGTTGACTTTTCTTTAAAAAATACTAGAAAGTAGTTTTTTTGAACCTAAAATTGTAAATATCACATATTTGGCCTTCTAAAATAGATACATCAGATTCTATGTCCATTTTATTAATAAATCCGTTTTCAGATCTAAAAAATGTCTATTGGTTTCTTAATTAGGAGGAATCTAAAATTGACCCCGTAGGTGCTGCGATCTCTTGATGCAGAAACACACTAGAGTGAGGGGACATTTAGCCTTAATGGTTTCTCGCTGATGGAAAGCTACGGATAAAAGTAACCAGGAACGTAAGAATTAATAGAATGGATGCCTGAGGATAGGTTGAAGGTCATCTAACCACCGAGTAACGTCCCACTGACAGAGGACATTGAGGTGACACAAGATGAGTCATCCACCCCAAGTGGGAGTTCCTCGCTCTCCGTTATCTGCCAGCACTGGGATAAGTGACCTCTTACAAAACATATCGTAACTATATTAACCATTCAAAAAGGGAAAATTGGGTCCACTAAATATCGTACTCAAAAGAAGCTTAAAAACAAAGAAGTATATTAATTGTGTAATAATAAATAAATAAAATTATTTATTTATTAATATTAAAAAAATGCTTCCAATAAAAAAAAATACTCATTTTAATGTGGGCAAAGACTATGCAGGAAATGCCACAGAAACACAAGATTTGTGTTCAAAAATGTGAAGTGGGCTTACACGTTCACTGTTGGTACGAATTTCATGGAGCTCTTTAATGAATTTTTACGTTTTTGTTTTTCTATGTTCTTTGTTTATGTAACCAACTTTTTATCTTGCCTGAATAAAAATAAATAAATCAAAAAGTAAATTTTATTGTTATTCCCTCACCTAGTACACCCATAGTGTGCAGTGCTATAACGTAGCTAAAATTAGCTACAATTTTAGACTTTTTTTTTCATTAAAATTAGATGTCTAGAATACGGGAAAATCTAGGTGAAAATAAAGTTTCAGCCGGGGATAAAATAAGTTAATACAAAGGAGAAAAAAAAAAGGAAGTTAAAAAAAAGGAGAGTTAATAAAAAAATATTGGAACCAACGCTTTATCGAGGCAGTCCATTGGTGAAAAATAAGCATAGACTGTCCAAAGAGAGATTACATTGTCGATAAATAATAACTAGGATAAAGAGGTTAACAGTTCTTGGGATTCGTGCATTAGTCAAAAAAAATTTTTTTATTTATACACTCCATTAATACAATAACAACTCATACAATTCAAACATACAAAAAGTGAACCATCGCTACTCTGTCGATACTTTGGTCATTTGCCAAGAATTTTTTCATCTCCTCTGTCAGTCAATGTGACCGACACTTGACTATTTCTGTCGTACACGAGGAACAAGAGGTCCTGGACATTTTCCTAGATGCAGAGGTTGAATAAGCCGAAGTAAACATAGAGCTGAGACTAAAAATAGATGGGAAAGGTGAGCTTGGCTCTATCACTGTAGAATATCTCTGAAGGATAGCGGTGCTCTGCCTAGGAATGTTTCTTTCAACGAGGGCACAAGGTAGATCTAAACTAAAAATTTTACTGTTTAATCCTATTTTAAAAACTAAAACCCACATACAATGGTAAAGTTTCATAAAATAATAAAAATAAAAATTATTAAATCATAGATATTTTTGTCTATCAAATAAACGAAAAAAAAAAGTTTGAAATAAATTGACAGGATATGATGATACAGCATTAGTAATAGCTTATCGAATGATGTTGATAGAACGATAAAGTCGCATCTATAAACAGGATATTAAAAACTAAACGTCAACATAATCTGAAATCATGAAAATGCAAACTTCAGTTATTCCTAGTGGTTTATAAAAGAGAGAATCTTATTAAAGAGTATAAATCTGGATTCATAAAGGGAAAAACACAAGAATGATTGTGATTAAAAAGTAAAGAATGGTCATGAAAAATAATTTGTTAAGTACAAAAATGGCCAAAATTGAATATAGGGTATCTCCCAAGATTTCAAATCACAGTGAAGAAATAATTAATTAATGGTAGCAATGGGGATATTTAAGATAAACTTAAATCAAATTTTTTTTTTGTTTTTTATGAATGGATTTACAGGAATAGTTCTTAATAAAGTTCAGACCCGAAAAAATTATTCTCTGTGACCGCAGATATATGGAAAGTCTATTGGAATTGTAGAAAAACAAAAACATTATTGATTAATCCTATACACGATAGCAAAAAAATAATTAAACAAGCTGGAGTTCGTCCAGGCCTTTGATACCTCCGTGAGATGGAACACAAACCAGTAATACATCTTCTGCAGATTTGTAACTATTTATGCATACACCTGAGCTTCCTTTACTATTTGATCTTTAGTCTTAATGTTTTTATAGTGTAAAGTAATAAAAGAAGAGTCCCATCGACATAGAATTAAATTTATTTTGTCCAAAGAATAAGCATAAAACAGAATCGATAGGAAAACAAAAGAGAAAACGTTCACGTACGCAGCAATCGTTAGCTAAATTGGAAATAGAATAATAACGAGGAAGTAACAGCGGCACAACCTCTCCAGGAACTTTCTCGAGTGGAATTATGTTTCCGTGGTTCAGTGCTCATGCGGGTCGGTGTTGGGTTTCACTTCCACCATAATCATATCCTACTTTTGTTTTAAAAGAAATTAAAACACAATAAAGTTTTAAATTTGTCAAGTTCCGATCGGTCACATGGACATAAATGTTCACGCTGTTTTGAACACAACAAATAAATCATGATAAAACTTACTTCATTTTGACTCGTTTATTAAACATAAGCCTAACAACAGTTTCCGGCACTAAATCGGCAATAATAAAATTTGTGTAAAATATGTCCTATAGGCTAAAATGAAAACTTGTAATACAGAAAATTAAAAAAGTTCCTTCCATAAAAAGTTCGAAGACCTCTTTTTACGTCTTAATTTTCAAAGAAACAAACTTTTATAGTAGAACTTAAATATAAAACGTCCCGTTCGCAAATCACAATAGAATTATTGCATATTTTAATAACTACATTAACATAAATGACCAGGACAAGATGGCAGCTAGTACGGACTGCACACAATTCATACACTCTTAAATTTCCAATCTAAAACTAATATCCTATTAGTTAATCGGAAGTTACTGTAATATAATCGGAACAAAAAGTTTGTTGCTAGTATATATTTGAATTTGACCAAACACCTAGAAAATTATAATTAGTATAATTATACTATATTCACGGTTTGGTCTTAGAATAAATAATAATTAAATATAAGATAAATAATTTACCTTAATATAATAAGCCTTATGATGAATTTAATTTTAACGGGATTTATTTCTCGCTCAATTTGCAAGTATGAAATTCATTATAGGAAAAATTAAATAATAATTAATTGCCTCCTGTGATGGCAGAGTAGAAGTTCGCCTTTAAATGCTGAAAGGCAAGAAAAGATCATAATTTCCATTATCATAATTCCTTGTGTGAATAAAATTATAAATAAAATCGGAGGATTGGAAAAAAAAAAAAAAAAAAAAAAAAAAAAATTTAAATTTGGACTCAAGACCAAAACGACAAGAAACCTCTCGACGTTTTCGATTTATTCAAGATTTACTAAAAAAAAGTTCAAAGCTTCCGATAAATTACAAAAGACATAACTAGAGTTATTTGAACGTACAAAGTTGAGCTTTGGGACTCCAGTAAACAATCCAATTCATCTCGTATACAATCCTTACAATCCAAAATCCTTCGAAAAATCCTAAATGTTCCTTACTTTGTCAACAATAAACTTATCTCTAAAGATCTTAAAGTTCCATACGTTGCCAATTTACCTCAAACCAGATACCAATCCTTTCATAGTAAGCTATATATATCCATAACCACTCAAATCCACTTGTTTCTCAGCTTGCTTCCCTCTCAATTCCGGATAATTGAATATAATTGAGTCTCAGTTTCAGTTCTAAAATTCAATATATTGCAACTTACCATAGGTACTAGAAAAGAAAAGTAAGTTAATAATTGCAGAAATGGAGAACTTATTCGCCTTTGACGTTACAAACTCAGGTTATGGGACACATGAGGGAAATAGATTTTGACATTCTGAATTCAAATTCAACCATGAAAGCAAATCAATAACCATGGGAAAACCACTTTATGTTTAAGATGAAAGTACCTTGCATCTACTTGTACAGTTGTGTTACAAGAAATTTCATGTAGAAACCACAACCGCTTCGGGGCAGAAATATGTAATCGGAGAATGGCCCATATCTTTTTCCTGTTAACACTATTTTCAACAAATTTTCCTTGTTTGTTTTTAGAAAATTAGTCCAATAGTTATCTACGATGGACACTTTACCCGGAAATTTATATTCTCTTAAAAAATGTACATATTTCTTTTTGTAGTACTCTATATATTTAGACAAAAGCAGTTTACCTTGGATAATCATTTCTTTAAAAAGCATTTATTTTAAACCAAACATAATTTATAAAATCCGATAACTTATGTAATAGCGCCTTAACTTCAATGCTCATCTCACTTTTTACATTATTATAGAAGCCTCTCATTCATATAAAAAGGGTATCATTCATAAAATATACTTTTTATTACCACAAGAATACATTGTGTATCTGCCATAGAGGTTTACGACTAAACCACAACGCCCGCGAGTTCATGGCTAACTGTTAACAATCGATGACTTCAGTTGATTAGACAAGAATCGATAGCCATTGTAGATAATTATATAGATCCAAGCAATTAGGAGCGTAGGTGTTAGCTTCATCACTGTCTCTATATTCACTCACAGTTATACCTGACCTCCAGTTTCGATTGACTACAGGGCGTGTCTCTTTTCGGCTCAATTAATCGCAATGTGGATTCCATGTATCAAAGATATCAAGGTATTCCGAAAACTGAAATATATTTTATATGCTCGAGTATAATGAAAATGTCAGTTATAGTAAACAAAACCCGCAAAAAAATATAGTGAATTAAAATATATAGCAAATCCTTTTTAATCGAAAGGAATAGACTGTTGTAGGTGAGAAAAAATAAAATACCAAGATTCCAGTCCATTTGTCACATTATCTTTTGAAGGGGTAAAACTCATCAAAGTCGCCGAAAGTGGGGACACAGAGTGTCCAACATAATCGGAATTACTGCCAAGATCGCACTTCACGAAGTCTCTATTAAAGTAATTTTCAAACATAGACTGGGAATGAAAAGAAAACATATCGATTCTTGCATTTCATTCTTATACGCTGTGATTTTTTTTCTTCCACTAAAGATGTTTCAAACTTTCCATAAGTTCTTTCTATAATATGATATGACGAGTAAATTAAAATAAATGAAAGAAATGTTATAATTATTCTATTACTTACAACTAAGTATCCTGTCACCAATAGAATGAATAGATTTCTTACCTAAAACAAAAAGAAAAAAAGTTGTACATTAATTACATATCATACCATACACTACGGTTTAAAGAAGAAGAAAAAATTGAAGGGCATAAAATTATAAAAATAAAAAATTTGGGAGATTTAAATGTTTATTAATATAAAAAAACTCAATTTGAGAAATACAGCGGAAATAAATAGAGTATTTACATTGATACACTTTAAACATAATTGTGTTAATTTAATTTTAAGTACTAAAATTAGTTTATTGTAAGAAATCATTAATATAACATATTATAAATTGTTAACCATAATCAAATAATATAAATAAATAAAAATTTGGTTTTGTTTGAATAAGATGTAAACAGATATACAGCTAAAATATTTGAATAAGCCCGGATTCTCGTAAATTGCATCTTTTTATACGTAATCAGCCAGGGACAAATTATTGATATATTAGGATTTGTACAATTTACCTAGTTTTAATATGCACAAAATTGCACATTTTGAGGGTTACATGCAAAATTGCACATTCTCAGTTTGAATGCGGCACACTTTGAATGCATAAAAATTCAGTTTGAATGCACAAAATTCCTGGATTCAAATCGTGAATGCGCACAACACTTTCTTGTTTTTGAAAAATTAGCAACTTTTAGAAGAATGAATAATTTTATTTTTATATAGGTAATAATTTTTCTTTTTTAAGAGATATAAACTATTCTTAGTACAAAAATATAAAAAATCCAAGCGTGTTAAAATGAATACGCTCCTATAGTGTTCTTAGAAATGTGTAGATTGACTTGAGCTAGGGAACTCGGACCCCCACCTTCCAAGAAATTTTGACTCTCCCTCATAACTTTTCTCATCGGAAGCAATAATTTTTTTAGTTTCCGACTTCCCTCTAAGGAGTAACGTTGTCTCCATTAAAATACCTAAAATTTCAGCTAGTGTTAGTTCAAAGATCACTGTAATTCGAATGTTTTTAACATGAATTTTTATCCCTATTTAATGATTTAGAGCATAAATGTACGGTTATTTTTATTTGTAATTGCAATATACATATTTGTATTCCTAAATAATATATACACATAGCTTATATTATGCATGTACAATAAAGAGATGCGATTTGTTCTTATTGCGTTTTTTTTAACTACTCCCTTACTAAGGACCGAATCAATAAATTTTAAGATAAAAACCACTTTTTGGAAAGAATGTAACTAGCAAATTGTTTGTTCAACATTATTTGTCATTTGCATTTTATTTTGCATGATTTTAAGTTTTTATTGCACGATTTTAAGTTTTTACTGCACATTTCAGAATTTTTCTTGCACTAAAATCCGGGCTTTATATATAACTAACATAACCCTTCGCGGCTTCTAATTTTAACTAATAATTTCAATTTTATTTGTTTATAGATAAAAATCTTTTATCGAAGTATGTTATTTCTTCAATGATATTTTTAGGTGGTTTGTACACAAATTAGGTGTTGTACATTAATTATATATCATAACATACACTACGGTTGTTTGAAGATTATACGTAAAAGCATAATTAGACATCCGATTTTTAATTTAAAAATATTAGTATGTAATCTAGACGTACAGAGAATATCAAGAAACTCTTGCGGATAATGGACTACATTATCAGTGTTTACAATTGAATGGGATAACTTATATTTGCACAAACCATATCAATAAGCAAAGGATCGACATTTTGATTTGGTAATCATGTTTATTCGGCAGAAATAATTTTATTGATTTCATTCGCTTAGATTTTAATTTCTAACCATAAATGTATATTGCAAACCTCGTTTCTGCAACTCAACATTGAACAGGTAAACTTTTATTTCTGTAAATTTTATTATCGCTAAAACTTCCTAAAACTATGAAAATGATGTTTAAAATTTGGTACAGATGGGTTCGGTAGTTTTACCATTTTACCATAATCTCTATTGCGGAATGGAGCAAACCAAATATTTAAATCTTATTTAATAATTTAATTGAATATAAGAAAATTTCGTTATAAATTTCATGCTTTAGATAAAACCGTACCTTTTCAACCTCTCATGTAGAATCACCGCCACAACCTACCGGTCAATTTTCAAACTTAACTGAAATTCACATAATATCTCTTTTTTAATGAAAAGTTATTTGATAATTAGTAGCTTTTATTATTGCTAAACCTTCCTGGGACTAAGAAGATTATGCGATTAAAATTCGGTAGAGATTGGTTCAGTAGTTTTCGTGTTTAGTGATCTCAAACGAAAAATGGCTTGTCCTTTTATATAATAGTATAGACGTATCTGAAGCAGCGAATGTTCGGAATCTATTCAATATTCATGTGGCACTGAACTCGACTATGGCAGGCAAGGTTTAGGTCGGCCAACCGCCAGGGAGCCCAAACGCGGTGGGATTATTGTAATATACGATCTTATAAATCTTATTTCGTCGCTTGTATGATTTAATTATTATTATAAAAACTACAAAAAAAAAAAAAAAAAGGAATTCATCGATTAATTATTCACTTGGAAACTATTTATTGGATATTTTTTTATTTATATGCTTACTATTGCACGAACAGACATTGCAAACTGTGTTCAGAAAAATATCAAAGGAACAGGTATTTTTAGTTTAAGATGGCCTCCTCGTGGACCTAACTTCCATATAATTCTCAGAGCGTGATTGAAAAGTTCGATGGTAACGGCGATCGTAATCAATATTGAAATTTCGTATTGCATTACAAAACTGTTACTTGACAATAAATGGCCTCTTACTTTCAAAACTAAAATAAAAAAATACAAGTAATTATTAAAACAAATTTGGATTTATTTGTTCGGCGAAATCTATAAAATAAACGAGTTATACAAACCAATTGATCAATAGTATGTAAACATTAAACAAAACTTTCACCACTGAATGCATCATCCTAACACGATTATATAAACCAATTTTTTTCACCTTGTTACCTTAACACCCTCGATTTAGGTACTTTAGACCACGTTTAATTTTCATATTATCAATTAATACATATTTTAATCAACTAAAAATGTGAAACCTTGTAAATTTTGATAATTTTAAAGTAATCATTGTTTTTAAGTAAATAAGCCGGCGTAGTACCCTAAAAACCTTTCGGTTAACAAACTTAACTTTTTTTAAAAGTTTTATAATTTTGTTTCATTATCGATGAATATCAGCGGCCTAAACTTTATTCCTCTTTCTCTCAGGTTTTATAAAAAGGGATAGCGAGGTTTGACACCAATTTATTAGATTCGTTCACAGCAGTTGTTAATTTCTTGACAAATAGAAATTCCATAAATATTGCGATCGATACAATAAATTAAAAAAAAATACTTTTTAGTGAAAAAACCAAAACCGACTTCAAGATTAAACCTACATACACAAACTTAACTAAAAAATAAAAAATAATATTTTAATTGCTTTAAAACAAAAACCTTTAACTGAAAATAAACGAAATTATCGATACTTATATACCTATTCACAATTTATGATCAGTTATTTTTGGAGTCGGTGCCAACCAAAACAAACAGAATTTGAAAAGAATTTGTAATCGTAAAGATCCTCCCACTGTTTCATCACCGCCACACGTCTCCGGCCATTTGAAAGTTTATTGTAAAGGCAGGACTAAACTGCCCTTCTTGGTTGGCACCAACTGCAAAGATAACAGGTCATAAATTGTGAATAGGTATATAAAGTATCGATAGTTTCGTTTATTTTCATTTAATGGTTTTTGTTTTGAAGCAATTAAAATATTATTTTTTATTTTTTAGATAAGTTTGTGCATGCAGGTTTAATCTTGAAGTCGGTTTTGTTTTTTTATCTAAAAATTATTTTATTTATTTATTTATTTTTTTTTGTATGTTACGCGATTACTCCGTCAATTCTGAATCAATTTTGATGATTCTTTTTTAGATCGGTTGGGCATACTTCAGAGGTGGCCCCATAAAAAATATTTTGAAATCAACGCAGCACTTTTTAAGAAAAAAAAAAAAAACAGTTAATAAGTGATTTTATTAACTGGTTTTTTGATTTTTCTTAAAAAGTGCTGCGTTAATTTCAAAATATTTTTTATGGGACCACCTCTGAAGTATGCCCTATCGATCTAATTGATTCAGAATTGACGGAGTAATCGCGTAAAATACACACACAAAAAAAAAAAAAATACAGACGAGTTGAGAACCTCCTCTTTTTTGAAGTCGGTTGAAAAGGATGGATAATTAAAAAATTAAAACTATAATTAATTATACCACAACAGGTTAAAATCAATGAGATTAAAAGTTCTTATTCTATGAGGCTCACAAGTGGAGTTTTAAAAAAATTTAGACTGGCCCTTTTTATATATTTTTTTTATTCATATGTTCGTTAAACATTATATCTACCATTAAAAAAAAAAACTTTAAAAAAAACTGACAAAATATAAAATATTCCAAATATTCCCGTTCAACAGTCGCAGTTGAAATATCCTCCTGCGAGGAACCTTTAAAGCTTCCAATCAATTACAAAAGACTTATTTATATGACAGTAATTAGATCTATTTGGACATACAGAGTTGAGCTTTAGGGCTCGACTAAACCTTTCATCTCTCCTCGTATCCAATCCTTACAATCCCATATCCTTCGTAAAATCCTTCTTATTGTACCACAAATAAACTTATCCATAACGATCTAAATATATCATACTATGCAGATTTGGCACAAAATATGACTCAAATCCACTAGTCTCTCAACTTGCCTATCAGTCCATTCCCGATAACTAGGCGTCTGAAAAAAAAGAGGGCTGAGAAACCTTCTAATGTGGAACTTTTATTGAAGCGCTAATCGTGAGTGGCTCTTTACTTGTTATTGACAGATCATTGTAATAATTTTCTCAAATTTACTTATTATATAAGAGTATACAGTTGTAAATATCAATAAATATAAAAAAAAAAAGCTACAAGATTTATAATCCATCAAATAGGAAAGCGGGCCGAGCCAGAACCAACGCTTGGATATAAATGAGTGTCGTTTTCGTTACTTTCGTCAAACTGTGACCAAAGCCAAGACAATCTCTGTCAACATCGTCTAAAGACAACCCAACTTTCCCCACGGTGCTCTTTGGACAATGATTATTTCACCATAACGAACCACCATTCATCTCGGACGTGTTTGAGCTCTCAACGACAGCTTAACGAAGTACCGGCCATGCTCCTCAACGTTTCGTTAGGGTAACAATGAGCTCTGAAAAACAGGTCGATAAATCAAAAAAGAGTAATAAATTTCAGCTCAAGTAAGCTCCATTAAGTCTATTTTTAGTTTTTTACATCAGGAAAAAGAAAGAATTCCGTAATAACTTTACCAAGAAGTTCAGTTGAAAATGTTATACCTAGCCCCTTCCATGTTATACTTGCTAACTGTAAATTGATAAATTGAAAAAAAAAAAAAAAAAAAAAAAAAAAAAAAACTCGAGTAACGACCAACATTTAAAATTTCAGAAAAATAATTTAAAAAATCAAAAATTAATATACTCGTACTAGTCTTCAAACCTCCAATTACTACGTGGACGCTTAAACAATGATATGCAATACGTCACACTCTGGCCGAAATTATTTTTTTGTTTTATTTTGATAATAAAAATTGAATATGCACACTTCAGTAAAGGATTGTTAAAGACAAGGTTCGCAGAGGAATTCTTTGCATGCGAATATTTCTGCCTATTTTCAAATAATAAGATTATTTTTCATTATTCTCTCCTTCCCCAAAAAAAGTATGGAGACTTTTGATTCAACGGGGAATTAGAGCACTTAAATCTTGTTTAAGGGATATATGATGAAATACTTAAACCTCACATTTTAATGTTCAATTATACAGTAATTCGGTTACGAAGAATATCAGTGTATAAAAACATGATAGAAAGGCTAGTTAGTCCTTATATTTATATTTTGTATTAAAGAATACCATTGTTAAGGCGTATTATAGCAGAGGCCGTGACTTTTAGTGGTATTGTGTTATCCAACTCCTTATCTGATGGATATAAGGTGTGAAATACACCTTCCAAACTTTCGAAACTTTTATTTTTATTTGTTTATTTTCAGATAACCAGTATTGGTAAAAACAAAAATACTACATAAAGACTGTTTCAAAACTTGATAAAGCTGAAATTAGCAATAGTTATGTTATACATACATATATATAAAAGCGTTTAAAACCAAACCAAATATTTGTTTAAATGACCAAGTAATATTTTTTTATATCCCTATTAAAAATCTGTTTCCACAGGAAGAGGCCACTCATAGGAAAAATCTATTAGCTTAGTACGTTTCCACTCTCTCCCTTCAACATGTCACCTTGTACTCAGATGTAACAAGTTAAATTGTCCCTTTCTTACCTACGAGCCAAACTGCATTTAATTTTTTGTCTTACATTCTAATAATCATATAATAAATATAATATGTATAAAAAATTACTAATGTTTTGAATGTTAGTATGTTTTTAGAATTGAATATCAATGCTTAACATTCGAAACTGGTTAACAAACTAAACACCATTGAAGTAAATAATTAATAAATTCGTAATTGTATTGATCCACCAATACTCTGACTGATACAAGGCTTTAATTAATATGCATAATAAAATATTCCTTCTAGAAATGACGGATCAGTTTGGTTATTTATATATATATATATATATATATATATATATATATATATATATATATATATATATATATTTAACTGTTAAAATACTCGTTTGGTTTGGATAGATGTTATGATTAAAATAGTAAAAGTGTAGTTGAAAATTAATATTTAACATCGCTGTGCACTTCAATTAGATAGAACATGTTGTGGAAATAAAGAACGTTTTAAAACGAGATTTTTAACGCGGGTTTTCAAACAAGTCAACGGACACGCTATGGCCTTAATTTTTCATGTGGCTTTTCATAAACGAATAGACAAGCACAGAGATTCCTTCATGATCTTGTAGCACATGGAAAGGATCAACGATTTACATTTTTGTTTGTAACTGTTCTAATTCGAGCAAGCATATTAACACTATCACATAACATAGACTTCTAAAATTAAGTCAAATAATTAATATTGCAATTATTATTATTCATATTATTTAAAAGATTTTTTTTAAGATGTAAAATCGATATAAGTATTTTAAGAATTCTAGGATATCCAACTGGCATTATGTAATTTATACTAAATTTGTATTTATTTGTATACAGTATTTATTTGTACAACTGTTACTCCTCTGATCATATATCAGTTATCAAAGAAGGGGACAAGTATTAAGCAGGTCGGATCAGAGCACAAGGGTACTTTCTAATTTCTCTCAATCTTACACGAGGGGTCATTTATAGGGTCAATAATAAGTGAAACTTATAAGCCGTTGGGGCAATCAAAACCCTTGCGGTCTCGGTGACACAGTTCTTAGACCAGGAAGTTCTTTTACGCCTGTAGGCACGTAGTGAGTCTCTATTGTCATTTCGTTTGTTTTGTAGTCATTGTCACCCAATTCGGTGCGTTCTAGTTTCCACAAAATTGGATCTGAATTAGTGGGGAAACAATGCCGAACCTCTCCATAATCGATACCTGATTACTTTGTTACGTAGTCCATTTCTATAGCGCGATAGTAATTCAAGGATAATACCTACTATCTTGTAATGAGTAATCATTACTCATCGAAACTCGTAACGGTATTGTTAAAATATCATCTAAAAATAACTTCACAAAAACTTTATAATCCTAAGCTGATCATAAAATCTACTTCGCACGCTGCTAAGACACTACTTACTGATTTGACTGCACTAATAGTTGTAGAATTCACAAGAACTCAGCTTAAAAGCATACAAACATTCAATGACAAATGCAAATGTAAGACAAGAAATTGATGTTGCTAAACACCAAGGTTTATGTGGGTAGGACATAAGAGCTACTTGTCATCATGGAGGTGGCAAATCATTCTTTAATTCCTAATTAAATTAACAAATTCAATTATGATGTAACTTTTAAATATTAAATATTTCTTTATATTTACAACTATATACATTACAACAAGCAAATTTGAGGACAATAATTATAATGAAAAGTCGATTACATGTAAACTTTACTCATTAGTAAAATATTTAGCTCTAAAAATTATTTATTTTATTTAGGGCACTTCCCTTTTTGAAGCCCTTCAAAGTGTAGACCTTTAAATTATAATATCTTTTGATTTAGATATAATTATATGCTAATGTTGTAAACGTTTTGGTTTAACGGCAGAGGAACAGATCAGTTATTCGTACATTTTCTTAACGAACGTAGCACGAATTATTCACAACAGGAATGGTTTCTCTATTTATAGTTATTAGTCTATAACAATAAATTTCAAAAGTATAGGATATCACCGAACTGCGTCTTTCAAAAATTCCTTAATCTTAATGGAATTCATTGAACATCTCCATTCGAAAATGATCTTTTCTAACTTACTTAAAACATCATCTATTTCTTTATCTCCTGCATTTTAATTATTCCGGACAAATGAAAGACATGAATATTTATGTAACAGATATTATAATAGTATACTTATGTTGTATCTTTTAAAAAGATTTCTCATTTATTTATTAATTATTAATCATTAATAACAGCCAGACTATTGCCCTATGTATTGCACTCATATTCTATTCTTAGGGAATAAGTTGACTCAGAATAAAGTTTATATTCTTCTTCACATATAACTGGTATACCAAACTAGATTAACTGTACCTCACTAAACAACATCGAGCTGGAATTGAATAAAGATGTGCCTCAATTAAAGATAGGGTAAATTTATGCAAGGGAAGCCGGTCTATAAGGAAACACAAATATCGTCCTAACCTCCGGGCTGTTTACTCTTTTACCAGGATGTTAGCGTAGCGTGAAAACAATCGGCGAAAGAATTAGCATAACATTGGATGAATTCAGGAATAAAGGTTAAAAGAGAATGACTTTTCAAAAAGAAACACAAACTATTATGAGTAGAAAAGAAAAAAAACGATATTTCCCATTGTAGTTTTCCCTTTGGGGGCCGCTTTTATACTGAAAATCATAACTTTTTTAAATAAACAATTGTAATTATTGGGATTTTAATCATCAATCATCAATTTACTCAGTAGTTACTTAGAAATTCTAAATAATGTAAAGGTAGTAATTGTAAAAAATTATGACAAAGAAACATTTTCTTCAGGAGCGTCTAGGACCAAATGTTTTATAAATAATATTATTATTCAATTTGTTAGTGGCTTAAGAATAGAGAAGTTATTTTGTTTCAATATTTGAATTATAAACTAACTACTATAATTTATAACAACTGTAGAATAGCAGAACTCCAGAATAATAATTTTTACAGATATTTTTAAAATGTCCCTAACATTCAAAAATGCAAAATGTAATATCTGTAACATTAATTTCAGGTATTTCCTCGTTCGACGGTGAATCACTATTTTTTATCAGCACGAGTTTACTCTTGGAAAATCTCCAGTCACTGATGAATATTGCATCATGGAGGTAGCATAAAAAAAAAATGGTAGTTTCCTGGAAATTATGAATAACCGTTGCTATAAAATATTCCTAACTGCGATATTTTCCTCTATCGCAAGTCGATTGAGGATAATGAACATTTTTTATATTGCATGTATTAACTAGTTTAGTTTTCGCGTGAATATTTGTGTATGTATATATGAATAAATAAAAAATAATATACGTATTATCCAATAGTATTTTATTTAATCTAAATAGATTTTTTTTTTTTTTTTTTTTTTTTAAAAATTTTTTTTTTTTTTTTTTCAATACCATTAAGATTTTCATTACCATGACAAAAAAAAGAATCCTCTGTCACTAATCGCTAGTGGTCATCACGGAAAACAAATACAGAACAACCTTGATTTTAAAATATTCAAGGCAGAATAGATCACTGAACAAAAAAATCAAAATAATGATTTCAAATTTTATATTTTTTATGGATATTTCGGTAACACTTTTAAAAATTTGGTCAAGTGCAAAAAACGTATTTTTGGAAAAACATTTCCACAATGATTGACAAATTAGTATTCATCACTGTAATAGCCTGTAATAAAGAAGAACTCCATTAGGCACAAATAAAAAATAAAAATAAAAAATAGCTTTCTGGTGATACCTGTAACCTAAAATTCACTTAACTGACCGAGTTCCACAGATTTTCAGCTATGTTGTACTTACCGTCTGCTTGGGAGTAAAAGTCATTAAGTAACAAAGTCAAATTTTTTCAGGAGAGCAAAAAGGGAATTTTCTCATTTTTTAATGTGCATATATAGCAGTTATATTCACTTGGAAAAAAATAACTATATATTCACTTTTTATAATTATGAGAAATGATAATATCAACACACAATGACTTTTTGTCAAATTTGGAAAAAACTGAACTTCGTGACTTTTAACTCCAAGCAAACGATATACATCCAGTAGATGTGTGGAAAAATTAATATGTGATAACTTGTACAGTGACGTGATAACTTGTAAAGCTACCACCTAATGGTGGCTCAATAATGATTTAATTTCACAATAGCCTAAAACTAAATTGTTTAAATGAAACTACTTTGTTAAGAATACATAATAACTATAATTATTTAGTTATATTATTATTTCAACTTTTTTTTCTTCAGAGAATTGTTAACTGACAAATAAATTTAAAGTTAAGAACAACAAGAGGGACTTTTTCGTTGCTATTTGGCTTTAAAATATTTATTTATGATCCATAAATATCAGAAATTAATAGTTATGGTCTCTTAACTAAAGATACTGATGTTATAAAATGTCAAACTACCGGTTACTGCTATTGTGATAGTGTTTTCTGGTAATTTCAATAAAAAAAAAAATAAAATATTTTCTTTCGAAACCTGATATTGGAGAGTTACCGGACATTTTAAATACTTCGGCTTTAGGTCCGTAGGAATTTTACAAACTTCTCTATTTTGTATTTATTTTTCACTATTATATATGGCATTTCCTTTAACGTCAGGACCATGCTGGATTTGAAAATGTCGGGAAATCATGCTACAGTATTTCAAGGGATATTCTAGAGAGAAAAAAATGTTGATGTTTAATAAGCCTTCATAATATAGGTTTTTTAATTTAAATATACTACGATTAAGAAAGAAGCTGCACAGGAAAAATCAAATAAGCATTAAAGTCGCTTTGTACGGGACAACTAAGGGGTCGTGACTTCTAGAAAGCAATGTGGTCTGTATTGTCACGACAGATCTTCTTATAATTAGAATGATGAATTAATTGCCACTTCTATTAGGATTATTTTATTAGAATGGTAAACACTTATCTTCAGTTCTAAGTAGAAAATAGCCTAAAATTAAATATTTATGAATCATTAGAAGTAATAAAATCGTTTAAAAACCGATCCAGATTTTTGTTTAAATGACCCGATAACATTTCCAATAGCCCCATTTTAAATTTGTTTCCAATAGGAACAGAAAAAATCCAATGAGTCATAAGGGAAATCCCATAGTAAACCCCCAAAATTTAACCTACCTGACCCCTTCCCACGATGGATATATTTCAGATATCTCTTAGATTTCCTGAGGTGAGTACTAATGCTTGATTTCTTGTTTTACATTTTTGAAAACTTTAGTACACAGGGTGTCCCGAATTTAAATGACAAAACTTCAGGAACTTATAAGGCCGAAAAACTAAGACAAAAAGTCCTTTAGAGATTTGCTCGTTTTTGCTTAGTTTTAGAGAAAATCGCAAAAAAAAGAAACAAAACAAAAATGTCACAGGTAGCGATTATCACCTTTCAAAGTTCGTGTGAATAGCATCAGCCACAATGCCGCATACATATTCTAATGTTGAATACGCTGATATGATTTTTGTGTATGGTTTCTGTAACGGTAATGCTTTAGAAGCGGTGCGGGAGTATGCGCGCCGATTTCCAAATAGAAGAGTGCCTAATCGACGAGTCTTTTCGTTAACTTTTAATAGACTACGAGAGACTGGGTCATTCTTAATACTTAATGAAGGCGACCAATTCCAGGCAGCAATAAGAGCAGATTATCGGAGAAGAAATTGTGTCCAACGCCACTTCGATCTGAGACTAGCATCCGAAGAGCATCTGCTGCATTATCAATATCGCGGCAAGCAATATGGTGAACTTTGAAAGGTGATAATCGCTACCCTAACCATCTTCAAAAACTTCAGAATTTATTACCTCAAGATTATGTCAAGAGATTGAATTTTAGTAACTGGTTTCTTGACAATATTCGCGATGATAATTTATTTCCATTAAAAATTATATGAACCGATGAAGCTACCTTTACAAGAGGAGGAATTGTTAATCAAAGAAATTATCATGAATGGGCTCCTGAAAATCCCAGAGCTATTAGAGAGAATAGGTTTCAGCATGAATTTGCAATTAACGTTTGGTTTGGAATTTGGACCGGATTACTGGTGGGCCATATTTTTTACCTGGAAGATTGAATGGTATCACATTTAAACATTTTTTGGAGAACGGCTTTTCTAATTATTTAGATGACATTCCCTTACAGCAGCAGATTGAAATGTGGTTCCAACTCGATGGATGTCCAGCTCATTATAGCAGAGTTGCTCGAGCTTGGCTGGATATAAATTATCCACAACGATGGATTGGATGTGGAGGAGTAGTACCTTGGCCACCCAGATCACCTGATATGAGACCCATGGATTTCTTCGTATGGGGAACCTTGAAGCAGAAAATTTTTTCGGTGTCAATCAACTCAAGAGAGCAATTAAGAGACCGAATCATAGATCCAGTGCACCAAATATCATCAGAACAATGTTTAGCTGCAATTTATCAAGTGAGTGCTAGATGTAATGCTTGCATTGGTGCAAGAGGATAACATTTTGAGCAATATTTTCCTTAAAAAGAACATAACATAAATATAAATGTAAATAAATAAGTATGAAAATGAAAACTTGTTTTGTTTCTTTTTTTTGCGATTTTCTCTAAAACCAAGCAAAAACTAGCAAATTTCTAAAGGACTTTTCGTCTTAGTTTTTCGGTCCCCTATAAGTTCCTGAAGTTTTGCCATTTAAATTCAGGACACCCTGTATATATAATCCATGTAAAATAGTATTGATGTGTTGAAAATTTTGTATATTTTAGAACTGAGGATGAATGTTTAGCATTCGAAACTAGTATTATAATAAAATAATCCTAATAGAAGTGGCAATTAATTCATCAATCCTAATTGTGTTGATCCTTCTATACCATCATGCGTACCTCAGTGGATCATAAGTGGATCATCATATTATTTTTTATTTTAGTAGAATATTTACATTTGATTTAAAAACAAATACAAATACTAACACATATTTTGGAGAGTAGTGATACAAATAATATACATTATGCAGTCATGAGGTTCATAGAACTGATGAATGTATAAAATGAATTGTGCCGATGTTGGAAAATCAGGTCCAAAATATGACGCAATATAATCATATTTACAATTCACAGACAACACAATTAAAATTTTTTGATTTCGAAACGTTTTCGTCATCAGCCATGTCCTGAAAAGAAGAGGAGTGTAAAGAAGGGAGCTATCAATAGGATCGAGTGCAGTTTGGAAATACCTAATGGGAACACTGTCCAAACCCCTGCCAAAGGATGACTACTCCTGCAACAGTAGTTTTCGTGCTTTAAAATTTAAGAGAGAATATTACCATCATATAAACTGGTAAATAAAAGAGTCGTTGAAGAAACTAAACGATTGACATATAAAAATAATTTTATATGCAAACCACACATTAGTGATCCCATAAGAGATTACTAGTAGTACCGTAATGTTATCACAAGAAACCTGGAGGTAATAATCTACCTCAGACTACTAATATTAACGGATAGCCAGAGAACATTAAGTTATATATTTTAATATCAAAGCTGTTCTGAGTATTTAGTAGTACATATGAACATAGTATATAGATTATATAGTATACAGATCATACATTAGTAGTAATAGTTATCCAAAAGAAATGAGGAATAAACTTGGCGAAGGTCTAGCAGACAAGAAATCGTAAGCAAAGTCGATACGTACAGAACTATTTTATAATACCTACAAATTATAATAAAGAAAGAAATAGAATCCGAAAAAAACACTGGGCCTAAAAAAACTGGTAGGGAACTTAAAAAAAATTTCAAAACTTAAAAAAACCTGTAAGAGGAAAAGACAAAATTCAACCTAAATCTGACAAGAAATTATTTTAAAAAAATACTGTTCTCCTTAAGTTACATTACACTAAGACATCTTTAAAAAGTAAAATTACTGGAAGATTTCACATTACTGTGCTCAGAATTAGAAAATGTTTTAAAAGGGAATACACATTCTTGAAGTTCGAATACCTATGGTGTCGCTTTACGGTTAGGGTTCAAGGTTAATAAATGATCAAAATACTTAAAAAATATCCTCACCAATACATACAGTAGTAATTAAAAATCAGGTTTTAAGTTATAAACGTTGATGAAAATTCATATCTACAAATAAAAGAAGCTTTTCTGTACTAAATCAAGCCAGTATGAGCTACCAACCGCCTTCCCTTGTCTTTTGCTTAGGGAATCAAGGTTCTCAGCTACAGAATCTCCTGCACAACACCCATAAATCCTTCAGCCTACCGCGAACGTTTACATTGTCTTCTAGCCACTCTGCCATCGCTTATCCTCATAATATAGACCAAACCATTTTAATCGATGAATCGATATAAATGAGGAGATGCCTGTTTACCGCTATTGACAGTTTTCATATATGGGCCAAGGATTTTTCATAAAATTATCTCTTCAAGCTTATCTAACAGGTTGAAACGTTTTTGTTGAGGATCCAAGCCTCTCTATCATATGCGACTACATCATATACATCCTCAATTTAGTGGTAAGACTTACTAGACGTAAGTCGTTACTTATTAACGTCTGCTTAGTTTTGGGACCGAGGAATAGGTTGCGATCACATTTCACCTTAAAAAAAAACTAAAACATCCTACACTGTATGTACAATTACAAAAATTAGTATGATATACTTCTCAAATAATGTATAATTCAGAGAAATGAAAGTAACACTCAGCATATCTTCGGTACAACGGAGTTTTAAAATTATAAGATGGAGTCAGTGACACTTGTCTAAATATTTACCGATGCATGGTGGTCTTGTGTGCATCTACACGTAATCAATAGATTTCTTCACACAGAAGTTAAAAGACGGTTAATCTAAAACGATAATGATTCTAGGAACTGATAGGTCTTATCGAAATTATTACACTTCATTTAGATAAAAACAGATCTGGTCAAAATAATAACAATAAAAAAATATTGATCTTATGCAATAAAACTATTAAAAATTTCACAATGATTTCAATAAAGCATGGATGTTTTTATGAACAATAAAAAAAATCGAAAAAAGCAGCTATGAAGAAAACAAATTTAAGATTATAGTAATAATATTTAATTTTTTAAGAAAATATTCAGGTTGATATTATCATATAAAATAACAATAAGTTATTATTCAATGTCGGTCTCATAATAATAATAATATTTTATATTATTATTTGCTCGTATAAATTAATAGATACTAATAGAATACACACTTATAATTATA
The DNA here is from genome assembly GCA_003667255.2 of Euschistus heros. Taxonomy (NCBI): domain Eukaryota; kingdom Metazoa; phylum Arthropoda; class Insecta; order Hemiptera; family Pentatomidae; genus Euschistus; species Euschistus heros. Next base: position 3,964,219 of record RCWM02000020.1, read on the forward strand.
TCAGTACGTATTTTATTAGTTTCTATTAATTTAAACGAGCAAATAATAATATAAAATGTAATAAGAAAAAGTAGTAATTGTTTGAAAAATAAATTTAAATAACATAGTACGCGAAACGCGCCCAGAAATCTGCTGAGATCAAAACAATGACCAGCAGTTAGATATAATTTGCCAGCTGGCTAAAACTGTACAGCTGTTTTTCCGTTCTGCGTTGTACAGGCAGCAACACAATAAAGCTGTTTCAACGACAGGAATAAAGGGTTATAAATGAAAACAATTTTTAGGTTAAAAAGTAAAATATATACTTAAAATTAAACGTGACAGACTAATAAAACAAAAATTAAGAGTCCTATATAAAGAAAAAAAAATATAGATAAGGCATATATTAAAATTTCTTTTATGATTATCATTAAACGAAAAGGCAATGAAGAGAGGTATAAGTTTTAAAATCACTTAAAGAATTTTATTTTAAAATGGATAATTTAAATGCCTGTACAATTATATTTTTATCTTAAAAGCGTTTTATAGATCTGATATCTTTATTACTATATTATTATAACTTTAAAAGAATTATGATACCAACCATCAACTTTACTACAAAGCACTAAAGGAATAAAAGCAAACAAAAGTCAGCGGTTGAAAGGCTGGACTAATCTAGCTTAAATTATTCCTACTTAAACAGATATTTCATAGTTATAGACAGGTGGAAAAATGGAATGAAAAAAAAAATTAGCGAAGCCAAAAACATTAGAAATAACTCAAAATATTTAATTTCCGCAACGTAATATAATTTTTTATAACAAAAACACAAACCTAAAAGCTGTTATATATTTTATCAATGATAATCAAAAAATTATGGTTTGAAAAACACCCTTTTATAGCAAACCTAACTAAAAAGCTAAGTGTGGTGAACAATGTGCAGCAGTCAGACCTTTTAATTTTTTGATATCCTAATTTTCCTATACTATTCGTGATTTGGTTGCATTTTTAACACAGTTTATCCAAAAACAACCAAAACATTTTTTTTTTTTTTTTAACATATCTCAGAGTAGGAATGGGAAAATTTTTACTTTAAAAATCATCCGCAAAATGTAATGATCTACACTTTTCCGCATTGAATTAAATGTTATAGATCTGACCAAAACAACTTTTTTAGTATATGCCTAAATTTTTTGATTTTTGAAAGCATTTTTTGATTCTCTATATGTTTTTTTTTTCCATCTGGAAAAAAAGTTTGAAAAGTTTGGGTTTTTTTGCCCTCTAAACATTTTCCCCTTCTCAAATTAAGTTGAATTTTTGATATTTTATTCTCAGGCCCCACCTTGGACACTATAAAAATGTAAAACATACTACTTCACCTTTTGCAAGGCAGACCCCCCATTTTGGGGTTAATTTAACTAGACTGAGTAAGAAAATTAAGTTGCATACAAAGTTGTGCAATTATTTTATTGTTTTATTGGTCCTTGAAACGTCTGTAAATTTTCAAGTTCATCAGATTGCTGGAAATAGGTGAAAATTACGATGAATGATTCCGTTACATACAGGTGAAGTTAATAAAAGCGTATTAAAAATAAAATGTAGGTACTTAATGCAGACAATTTTCAAAATAAGATATAAACTTTTCAACTTAAATTACAGACTAGCTGAAGGAAATCATAGATACCTCCTACCTATTCAAGGAACATTTTGAACAATGATGAATGTACCTTTCATATAATATTAAATTTATTATATATGGAGATATTTAAATATGAGTTATTATAAAGAATAAAAATTGACTATTAAAATGGGATAGGGCGTTAAAAACTATGGCATAACTAGACAAAAGGCGCTCCACCAGATCGGCCTGTCCAGCGATGCACAGACCAGTTCGAGTTTACAGTTATCGATAGCTCTTTCCTATAACCTCACATATAAACTTCCAATTCTACAGTTTCAACTTGTAATGTGTTGTTTAGTTTGTTATGCTGATATGTAGTCTTCTTAAATGTAAAAAGGTGAAACAGTTAACAAGTCAACAACATGGGTTTAACAGTTGATTTAGTGTTTTATATATTCATGTTCTCTTATTTCCTCTTCCCTAATGTGTGAAAGTGTAACACAAGTAAATAAAATTTCTACACGAACTTGGTGTTTTATAAATTTATATTTGTCATATCAACTTATGTGAAAAATTTTCAGTTTTCATATTTTGTGAATGGATTCTTTGTATCATTTCTGGATATTAATGGATTAATTATTACCATAAAGTGGGACAGATTGTATTATTAATTAAATAAAACATCGATCTAATAATGAGTGTGAGAATGTACATCAGAATTCTCATATTTTCTTATTTCCACTCACCTTGAAAAAATATAGCAGAAATTAAAAACATAACTTTTAACATGGATTTTGATTTACGTATTTATTATTTGTTATTTCCACTTCCCTAATGTAAAAAAGTTTTTCTGAAGTTAACATTACTTGAGATTTAGTATAATATTAATTCAACATTGATTATGTGTTTTATATTCCTCATTTTAATATCAGAAGGTAAAACATAAGTAAATATTAGTTTAAACGTGGATTTAGAGTTTGTCCGTAAATGGAGAAGTATAACCTTTCCCCTCGAAAAGTAGCGACTAAAACATCGAAATAAATCGGAACAAGTTTAGAATCGATAAAAGGTATTCTGTTATATCGATAAAAGTCTGGACCGACTTTTGCCTAGCGCTAACCAAACTATATTTGTTTAATAAAAATTCCATACGTTGGCGAAAATAATTATAATTGATAAAATTATTCAAAATAATCTATAGCGATGGTTATTATACAAAAAATTTGGTCATTCCTCAAAGGAAAATACTTAAAATTTATAATGATATACAAGCCAAAAATCAGTGTTTTGATCAATGGTAACATTGCATCAACAGTCTTCTACCAAATCTACATATGTAAATAATATCGGGACGAATTGTACCCTCGAAAGCTGAATTACGTCACTTGTTACGTTTCTTAGCAGACCTGTACATTAGTATTATACAAATTTTTTGCAATTTTTACCATAACGAAAACTAAAAATATAGATTTTTGATATATATCACTTTAGAAATACTTGTGCGATATAATTCAAATAATAAAAGCATCATAACCTTCGAAACATGTGGTCGATATAAACTAAACTAACATAATCGATTTTTACCGTGAAGGAATAATGGATTCGTAAAACAAATGTATTTAAAATTGTTGAAATCTTATATTCTAATTCAACTGCACAATACATAAATAATGAGAATTAGATCCGCATTGCTGAACGTCTTAAAATTATGTTCGACAATGAGTCTTGACTCGTTCAACCGTGTCCCATCAAAAATCTAAGACTGCATTGTGTGAATGAAGATAAAGCATGGCAAAATGGAATCATAGAGAAATAGTTCCCTAGAGGCAATAAATTTTAACCTTGGGATGTAAATTCTTAAGGAAACTTCATTGTGTGGAAATAGAGAGTTGAGAAAAGTTCTTTCATAAATAAGGAACAAAGGAAAAATTATTGTATAATTTTTATATAATATAATAAAATATTTAACAGACATGTCAAAAGATAAGGTATCAGTTCGATAAAAAAGGGTACAAGAATCGGATCGCTTTTGGCAAAAGGCCAACAGCCTTTGTTGTATATTTTTTTTTTAAATCGGTAGAATTAAATATAATAGAATTATATATCCTATAATATATTATATATTCAAGAATATCTAGAAAATATAAAAGCTAGAATCTGTATAATTGTTCAGATTTTCACCCTAATATTCGTTAGTATAATCGAAGTATTCAAACTGCATTCATTTTGAAATCAACAGTCCAGACAACGTTTTTAGCTGTGAAGTAAATCAGCAACTTTTAATAGTACAAATAAAAATAGAAAAAAAAAAACAAACAATTCAAAATAAATAACAGAGGAACGTAAAAACAGTACTACGTTATCGAAGAAACACCATATCTTTTGGCCACAATGATTGCAACGAATGGTAAATTGATAGCCAACTATCAAATTTGCATTAAATAATTAATCACATATCTAAAACAAATTAAAGAGAGAAGATATCTAAAGGAAAATAATAAATAAAACTTAGCGAACATTAATAATGAAACAATATTCATGTATTACGAACTAAAAATAAGTTGTTATGATTTGAGATTGACCGGTAGCTATAACAATAATTATTATAAAAAAATACTCTATTATAATATACTTAAAATAATTATTCTAAAAAGTTATTCACTACTTTGAAAATTAAGAATTCATAGAATAATATAATGTTAATTCATGAATGACTAAATAATTTGTTTTTCATCCTCTTATATCTTATAAATATACTATCCATATTTTGTTATACATTTCAATGAATTAGGATTAAATAATAAAATAACATGAATGAATAAATATTAAGAAGTAAATACTGTAGTTATAAACGGTTTCATTGCAGCGCGGTTATCATGTTATATAAAACTAAACCGGATAACAAACAAAATATTTTGAAATTCAGATCAGTTTCCCATGAAAAAAGAAAAAAAAAATATCCTGTGCCAATAAATTAACAAATAATAACAATAACAAATAATTATCAATGCAAAAAATAATTTTTGAAAAATATATATATATATATAAAAATTCTAAACTGAATTTTTTCACCGACTGGCGCAATATACATTTTTGAATTGCTTTCCCTTTTTTATACGAACTAAAAATATAAAAAAAAAATTTTTTTTCATTTATTTAATATTTTATCGAAGATATTTGTCTAAGTACTAGAAACATTTTATGGGTAAGAAACAGTATTCAAGATGAATTAATATATATATAAAATATAATAAACTTTTTTTAATTGTTACGAAATTAATAAATTAAAATTATAAGCAGATATTCACATGTTGATAACAATTATCTGATTTCATTGAGTTAAAAAATTAATTCAAAGGATTTATTTTCAATATTAATTTTACAACAGGATTGTGTAATGCCAGCTCACATAAAACATGGAGAGACTATTTATGCGGTAATTATTTTTAAAGATCTTAATTTTATATAATGAAATGCAACATTTTTTGGAGTGTTTTACAAAATTAAAAATAAACAAAATATTACGATATTAAACAGTGTGCATACTTGAATGACTTAAAATTTGATCAACCAAGTACACAATTTAAAAAATTTAAATATCAACAATTTTTTCTATATTAAGTATTATATATAAATGTGATATTATAATTCGAAATTATAATTTTATAAACCACTTTTGAATATTTAATTTTATAAATAATACAAAATACTAATTTCGTTTCTGACTTATTTAGTCACAAACAAAATTAACTTACATAATGAGGATAGGATATGTAAGTTAATTGTTTATATTTCAATTCAACTTGTCATCAACAAATATTTACAAGGAGATCAAACTACGTGAAAATTATAATAATTTTAAAATTATGCAACTTACTAATAATTAATTAATTATATGCCAATTACAGCGGTGAGTTAGTTATGTACGAGAGAGCAATGGAAGAGAAAACGACACTAGTCACTAGCGGCACCGAGGGCAGACTGACCAGACCCAGTTTGAACTTGACTCTTCTATTTCTGTCCCGAGTCGGTGTCGCAACGCCATCCCCACCCACTCTTTTAAGTGGAAAGCTATCGCATCTTTCTCTGCGGATAAATCTGCGATCGATACCACAGGACTACCCACTGATGGATATTGTATTATAACAACGCACCCAAGAAGTAGGATACCAGGTGGAGCAAAATTATAAAATTTGGCCGAAAAAAAAACAACCTTATCTATGAATGATAAATTAATTGCAAGTTCCTTTGGAATTAATTTTATTTGGAAATATATTTGGAAAAAAAAAACAAAAAAAAACAAAAAAACACTGAGTGTCAACATGTTTGATACGTTGTACTACATTTTACAATAATCTATACTTATTATATAAAAGGACAAGTCATTTTACCTTAGTGATCACAAACCGCGAAAACTACGGAACCAATCTGTACCAAATCTTAACTAAGTCATCTTCATAGTTCAAGGAAAGTTTAGAAATAATACAATACACATTTTCTATCAAATTGTTGCTAAAAATAGATAAATATGTGGTGCGCAGTGAAGTTTGAAAATTGACCGACAGGTGGCGAGTGTCATTCAAAAGAGGTTACAAAGGTACGGTGTTATATAGAGCTAGCAATTTATGATAAAAATTACTTATTTTAAATTGTTAATAAAAAAGCTATAACATCGCAGCATCGTCAACAAAAAATTAAAAGAGGATTAAGGTAAACACAAAACCTCTACAACAAAAAATCAATGTCAAGAGGTACAAAAACTCTAGTTATGAACGGTCATGTTGTTTCCACGCAGGAAAACAACAACTTCATGAAATCAAAAAAGAGAAAGAAAGATCATCAGGAAGATTCTAGGAGGAAGACTTACCCAGGACGGTTACAGGCTACAAACAATTCAAACTACAGAAAAGTTTTCAAACATTGAAATTGATTTTAGGAAAAGGAGAATGGAATTCTTTGGTCATCTCAGCCGACTACCAGAAAATCGACTGACGAAAAAAATAATAGATTATGTAACTATACATAAGAATTCCACATCTTAGCTAGATGAAATTCGGAAGGACCTCAAAAATACAAACATAAGACCAGCAGACATTTTAGAAAGAAATATCTTTAGACACGAAGTAGACGAATGGGAAATTGTACCAGATCAACCAAAACAAAAACAGTACAGACCAACGTGGTCAGAGGAGCGTAAACAAGCCTTTTCTGAAAGAATGAAGGGCTACTGGAAGAATAGGAAGAACCCAAACAAAAAATGATTGAGTTAATTGCTTAACGTCTTCCATTTCTGAGGCGAATTCGCGGGGGAAAAAACAATAAACAAAACTATAAATAAATGGAGCGATTTGTGGGGTAAAACTATTAAACCTAACTGTTCCAAATTTTAACTACAACATCTTCATAGTTCTAGGAAAGTTTATAATAATACAATTTACTATAATAATAATTAAAATGTACATTTTTGAATGGCAGAAACGACGTTTGCCAAACTGTCATATACTTTTATGGTTAGAAGTTAAAATCCAACCAGATGGATCGATAAAATTATTTCTGCTAAAGTGGATATCTAATTATGCTTTTACGTACTCTTTAAAAACCTTATCAATGCAATTTTCAAGCCAGGTTAAAATCACTGCCAAGCGTGAAAATATCAGTGAAGAAATAATGCTCAATTCCATACTTCAATACAAGATTTTTATTGATAAACAAATGAAATTAAATTATTAGTTAAAATACTTTTAAGTTCTTTATTTATGAGAGCGACGGGTTATGCTAGTTTAATCTATATGTATAGAAAACTACTTCATTCATATACGAGTGCTTTATTTAAGTTACCCATGATGTAATACGACCACCATTACCCAGAATGCCTATTAGAAGTCACAATAAACAGCTGTGAATGATAAGAGTAAATTGTTATTATTATTAACAAACAACCTGTTCGAATACATTAATATTTTTAAAACATACATAAATATTATTTTAAACAGCCGATCAAATAAATTTTTAAAAAAGAGTTAAAGATAAGCAGGTCAATATTTGGTGAAAAATACACCTAGATAAGTAAAAACAAGTCGGCTAAAAATAAAAAAAAAATAAAAAAATAAATTGATTTGACCAAATAATAAATTACAAAAATTGCATATTAATTAAATTAAATTACCACCGTATATTATCAAAATCATAGGTTACGATATAAAGGTAGTGCGTACAAACGGTTTTTACAAACAATAATGGAACATTTTTAATAATAAATAGCAGTATGGTAAGGAAAATGAAAAGATAGAAAGAAAACCTATTTTAGTTTTCCAACAATTACTACCCAACCAACACTGGTTTTCTAAAAACCCAAATGTTTTTTTGTTTTTTTAAATCCTGACTGCATGACCCATTAACTTCACTACATCTTGAATCCAACAGTCAACAAATCTCTTTCTATAGATATTTTTAACTGTGCAGAAAGACTTCTGCTCTAGTTCTCTCTGTACTAATAATTTCAAGAGAGGCAGTGATAAACTTTTACTGTTAAAATAAAGGCATGTGATAAGCACTACGTTTCATGTATATGTACAGTTATATTGAAAAAAAATAATAATGTGGCATAATTAAAAAATAAAAAGTTACAACCCATTCTATACGAAAATTTCAAATTTTAATAATCCACAGCCGGAAGATTATTTAAAATATAATCAAAATGAGAACCATTAGCCCAACTGAGAGCACCCAAAGATGACAACTTAAAAATATTTTTTAAAAATAATAGTTTCAAAATTAAATCAAACGAAAAATATGAAAGTTGTAATTTATTCATCATGAATACATTGAAACATCTGCTGAGTGTCAAAGACTGATGATAACTGTCGAAAAAAATATTTGAATACATACATAGTTATTTTGGACTAGAATAGAAAAGACAAAAAATGCTTTCCTATTTGTTTTAAATATTTTAAATGCTTACAAAATGTAATTGAGTTTTTTTCATTTAAATAAACTAAATAAAAGTTTAGATTTATAGCAATTTCTGCTTAAAACTTTTGTGACTTTAGTCATTATAATCAATATCAATTATTATGACTTGTAAAAATGTATTTATTTATCACTTTTTTGTTTGTTTGTATATATCATATGTATGAAAAAAAAATCTTTTGTTCGTATCAATTATTATAATATTTAGAAATGTTATTTTTTAGTGCTATTTTTTAAAAATAGTAAAATGTAAATATTATTGGCTAATTCAATTGCTATGAAGTTTATATTTTAAAGCAATAAAAAATGAATAAATAAATAAATAAATAAAATAAAACTACTATGAATATTATTAGACCGAATCCAATAGTTATATTAATACGATTGAATGACGTATTTTACCTCTACTTATGTATGATAATTTCATATTGAAGGGGTACGTTATGTACTTAGAAATTAGTTTACACACCTAGACAACCCAGAACACCTCAGAACGGTATGTTCTTAGATACCATAGTATCCTATCTTTTCTAAATGATTAATGACTTTTCTTAAGAGAGGAAAGGCCTTTTAACTGAATCATACGATCACAAGACAAAATATTTCTTGAGGAGTCATTTGATATAGGATCCAAACGCATTTTCGTTGGTTTATTTATTCCTCAAGAGATTCCTAACGCACTGAACTAAGATTAAAAAATACGATAGATCTAGACATAACGCCGTTATCTCAGAGTAAATAATGGTATCACAGGATCAGAGATTTCGCAGTTCAGAAAGTCTCCTAAGTTTTATCTACCATCAGAAAAATACTAATATTTGCCTAAGATTAGGGTTGTTGATAAATCATATGTTTTAAAATTTATGTGTATCGTACGAATGTTTTATCTTGTTTTATTGCTAATTTCTCATTTCGTTTATGCTATCTTCATTCTTGAAGTTTGTAGAGTTTAAAATGGGTTTATTCCTTGGATTTAAAAAAAACTTTTAACACTCATTTACAAACTTAAAAGTACAGTAGAATCTGTAGTTGGTTTTTAATAATAATAAAAAAAATAAACCACTGTAAATATGGTATCCTTCAGAGTCTGATTACAAAATTTAGTATAATTTTAAGGTAACCAAAACAGAATAGAAAGCGCTGGAATCACAAAAAAGGAAATAAGTCAACTTAAAAACTTATGTTTCTCTTTACAACGAGCAAAATAGAAGTTTAGTGAATAGAAATAGAAATTAAGTGAAAAATATGAATTTATGAAAAACTGTTTTAGAAATATATTTATATATACTGTCGTACTTCATGGCAGCTGGGCTGTCAAAACGTACAATATTTTAATAATTTTGTTTACAAATAGAATGAGCAGGAGTTCCCTAACTTTTTTGTACCATGCCCCATAGTAATTTATATAAACAAGTATTACATAGAAAAAAATTTTTTTTTATAGTTTAGGATACACCATTATAATTTAATGTAAATTAATGAAGTACTGGATAAAAGTTAATGAAGTCACTGAGTTGGATGGGCTTGCATTTTCCTAACCATTATGCTTATGTTTGGTTTCGTTTTAGGAAGGTCACAACGTAAATCATTAGCAACACCAAGTTTGTTACGATACTGTGTTTTTATTGCCGCAAGAGCTGAAAATGCTTTTTCGTAGAAGCAGAAGATTGGAAAAGGCAAATTTAACCAAACAACTTCCTGTGACATGCGTTGTTGTTGTTGAACATTTGAATAAATTCCTTCCAAAATGTCGGTATTAATTTCAAATTTAAAAAATTTGCATGAATATATCTTTCATCAGAGTGAATAAGTGGAAATCAGTTAAGTGAATCAAAAGATTCGTGAAGGTTTTACTTCATGGTGAATAAGTTTTGAAGTTAGATGTTCATTTCAAATAAGTATGTTTTCCAAAATCTTACATAAGCACTTATTTACCATGAAGAAAAACCTCCACAATAAAGAATGCTTGTTAGTCACCTAACTAATTTTGGTCGAAATTCGACCTAACCACTTATTCACTAGGGTGACAGATATATTTTTTTAATGAATGAAAAGGCTTCGTGCAAGTGGATTGTTTTAATTTTCTTAGCATCTTGGTTTATTAAAGAAATCTACAACGTAAATTTTTAAAAATCTTGTACTAACATTTTAACTAAGTGAGAATTTTTTTAAATTGTAAATTGTTACTGTGTACTCTACCCCCCCCCTTTCTAGCAGTTTGTGAACCCTTAAGCTAGATGATTTTATTTCCCCTAATCCAGGAATCTCTGATTTACAATGACCTCGTCCTGGAATTCCATACTTCTTGGATATCATGGATATCTCCCATTATCTTCGCCTTCAAGATTGTTTTAGCTGTGTCCAATCCCTGCCTGGTTGTTACTACTACTATAGGGACGTAATCTGTGCTCCGCTACTTCCAAGAGATATCTTGACATATTAAGATCCACGTAAATTAATTGTTTTTGTAAAATATGACGATTATATTCCATCCTCTTGTAACGCGTACTGCAAACTGCTCAATGTAAAAAGCAAGGAAATTTTCAAAGATCACGTATCAGCAATTTGTATCTTCATAATTTTTCGCACTTAGACTTGAATGATTCATCATGCAGTGAAGAGACTGCCTTCAGGTTAGTTTTATATTATTTTATCAAATGACAACAAATAATGATTTTACTTTGTTTTGCTTGTTTCTTTATATACGTTGGAAGATTATTCAACGATATAGGAAGGCGATGCAGCATTTTAAATGAGAAATTAAGCACATGAATACATATTTGTCCATTTATTACTTGTTTGAAATTCAAATAATCATAATCGTATTGAATATTAATAAGAACCTTTTCTTTCCCACGAAACTTCCAATTCACCTAAATACTCCAGTTTAATCGTCATTCAGTTCAATCCATTACTTTAACCGGGTTAAAACGCAAATGGCTGTGTTCTATTTTAAAATTTGACATTTGAAATCCACAATATCTTTATCTTCCCCATTCATTTTAGTCCAAGCAACGAAGGATTTTCAGAGGACTTAATTCATGTAGAAGCCAATTTTGGCACAGTTGTAGGGGGAGGTGTCCTTAACAACATACTAAAAGTACTGGGGGGTGGGGGTGGAGCTAAGGGTGGGGGGGGGCTCTAAAGGTCGGTTTTTTTCAGTTTTTCGTTAATAACTCGAAAATTATTGCCTCTAGCGAAAATGTGTTTATATACTAAATTATTAACATAAAATTGTTTACAAAAAAGGTTCTATACATTTTGGTTCTAGGATCAATGCTTAAGAAGATATAGTGGGGGAAATATGGAAAATGTAAAAAAAAAACACGTTTTTATTGTTAAAATTTTATATATATATATATATTGTTGAAATTGCAATGTTTATTGCTAAAAATCAATAGTTTATTATTATAATTTGAAAGCTTATTGCTAAAAATAAAATTATTGTTGTTAAGCCAAATATGCGTATTATAGTACAGGGAAATTAGCATTCGAACCTTGATATCGAACCAAAAATAAAAAGATCTGACTATTGCATATTGTTCATCAACCTTAGCTGTAAATGTGGTTAAAAGATTTCTTTGAAACATCTTCAGGTTTGGGCAGGGGAGGGGGGAAAGTGTTGAAAATTGTATGTATTTAGCACTTTGATCCAGTAACTCGGAAACCGTTACTTTCAGCAAATTTTGTTTTATATACATTATTAAAGCTAAGCAAATTTGCAATAAATTTGGTTCTATTCGTTTTTTTGTCAGATCGATAGTTCTAGAACTGTGAAGGAAGAAAAATTGGCTAACTTGCGGTAAGTCGCACTTTTCCTCAAAAACGCGTCTGTCGGTACTCTTTTGTCTATAACTCCGAAACTGTTTGTCTAATCTCGAATTTCTTTTTTCCATCTTAAAGCTGGTTAAATTTATCATCAGATACTATATATTTCATTTTAATTAAGTTCCATGAAATATCTATTCCACCTCGCTGAATAGCGCGTACTGTTGTAAAATCCTTATTTTTTCGGATCATTTCTCGTTATAACTCTAAAAATATTTGTTTGATTCCAAATTTCTTTTTTCCATCTCATAGCTGGTTAAATTTTCTATTAGGTCTTATATATCAAATTTTGATAAAATGCCATGTAATACCCTTGCCAGCACGCTAACAACTGCGAGTTGTTAAAATTTCTAACTCCTAACTAACTAATAACTCCTAAAAAATATGTCCGATTCCAAATTGCTTTATTTCATTTTAAAGCTACTTAAATTATCAATCAGGTCCTATCTATGACTTTTAATTATATTCCATGTAATACCCATGCTAGCACACTAAATGTGTATGTTTTGGCAAAACCTGAAATTTTTGAAATGTTGAGTGGGCTGGCGTGGGTGTTTCACGGACTTAAATCAAATTTGATTTATAGGATCTAATTGCAAATTTAACCAGCTTTAAGATTTAAAAACGAAATTCAGGATCGAATAAATATTTTTAGAGTTATAACGAGAAATGTTCCGAAAAAATAAGGATTTCACAACAGTACACGGAATTTAACGAGGTAGAATGGATATTTTACGGAACTTTATTAAACTTAAATCTATAGAATCTAATAGGAAATTTAACCAGCTTTGAGATGAAAAAAAAGAAATTTGGGATCGGACCAATATTTTTGGAGTTGTAGTGAGAAATGAACCAAAAATAAAAGAATTGCACAACAGTATGGGTTTCTCAACGTGTTGGCATGGGTGTTTTACGAGACTTGATCAAAATTTCACATTTGTGGGTTCAGAAAGCAAATTTAATCAGCGTTCAGATAAAAAAAAAAAAATTCAAATCGAACAAATAATTTTGGAGTTATAGTCAAAAAAGTGCCGACAAACGTGTTTTCGCGGAAAAGTGCAACTTACCACAAGTTAGCCAATTTTTTTCGTCCTCCACAGTTCTATAACTATTGATCTTAGCAAAAAAATAAATAGAACCAAATTTGTTGCAAAATTTCTTATCTTTAATAATGTATAGAAAACAAAATGTGCTAAAAGTAACGGTATCCAAGTTATTTAATCAAACAGCTCTGATACTTCCTGGGCTCGATAAGTATCACTTAGTTTAATGTTCTTTATTTTAACTATTTATTATGTATTTAATTAACTAAGGATCTCCAAGGTCTATAAAAGCCTTAAAAAAAAAAAATATATATATATATATATATATATATATATATATATATATATATATACATACATACATACATACATACATACATACATACATACATACATACATACATACATACATACATACATACATACATACATACATACATACATACATACATACATACATACATACATACATACATATGTAAGCTGTTTTTGATATTTGGAACCAAGGGCGCTAAAAGATTAATTATATAAACCATAAACATTTCATTTTTAACAATAAAAAAGGGTTTTTTCTTTTAATTTTCATTTTCTCGCTCCATATCTCCTTAAGCATTGCTGTTAGCAAAAAAGTGTATAGCACCTTTTTTGTAAACAATTTTATAATTATTAATTTAGTACAAAAACACATTTTCGCTAGGGGCAAGAGTCTTAGAGTTATTAACAAAAAACTGAAAAAAACGACCTTTAGAGCGCCCCCCCTCCGTTAGCTCCACCCCCACCCCCCAGTACTTTTAGTATGTTGTTAAGGACACCTTCCCCTACAACTGTGCCAAAATTGGCTTCTACATGAATTAAGTCCCCTAGTCGGCCTTTTTTGGTCTTCGTTGCTTGGACTATTTCATGAGTTTGCTGCTTTTGTCATTCGATGCTGCCGATAGATTTTTTTAAAGTAACGGGAGAGAAGCATATCTACCCGAGAGACTTGCTTAAAGTTTTGCAAAAAATTGTTTTGAATTGTTCATTTGTATTGGTTAGTAACAAGCCTATTACCTACCAATTGTTAATGACTAAGGTACTGAAATGTCTTAGGTTCGGTTACTCTGGAACGTTACAATTTCCTGCTTTTGCTGCCCACTTTTAAAGAGTTATGCCTCACGAATCGAAGTTCTAATGATCCCAAAAAGAGTAAAGAAATGGATAATGCTGTAGTTCCTAAACTTTATACTCTTACATTATCATTAGGGATATATTTATCCTTTCTTTTCATCCTCTTTACATCAGGCAAATAACATCATCTTGGGAGAAGTTAAGGATCATTTCAAGGAGAAACCCCTCTTTCATTATGAACTTGTTGTTTCCTAAGGAATATTTTTTCCTATGTCGCAACATGAAATAACTGGAAAAATGTTTATTAATCGAAAGCATATATTGTTTCCATACAAATAAAGTAAAAATAATACAATAAATCCTGCTAAAATCCTAAAAATTTCTCCCGTTATAACATTATATTTATAAATGGAATTTGAGATTAGTCAGTAAGTCTGTAATTTTGGATTTTATTTACCAACAAAATATGCATGAATGTCTTATACATACTTTTATGTAGATTGGTAGAAAATATTGCCGGTCGTTGAGTATACAGTATACAGTGCACTTCTAATGTTGCACAACTCAAAAATATGGTTTGAGACCGTTGTAAATTGCATAAATAGTTTTATATAAAACTAGCTGAAAGTACCATGCTCCGCTACGGTTTAATATCATTAGCATTTAGAACAACTTAAATTAGTAAAAGTTAAGCTTAACGTTGATAATTATTATTACTTCAATAATCCTAAAGAATTACATTCTTGGAATAATTTCAATACGTAAATTTGACAATTTGCAAAAGTTAATTTTATATTATTATGATAGTCCTTCAGTGAAGCTTTGAGGCAGCACTACCATCTTACCCAGATCTGATACCAGACTATCAGCTTTTCTTATGGCATACTTTAAGTGAATATAGTCTCAACTTTTTTGAAATACAACTTGGGCCTGGTTGAGAAAAGCCGATTTGAAAAGGGACAATTATAGTTCAGAACAATTATCTTGCTACTGGAAAGCTGAAGGAAGAGTAGTTGGGGTGAAGCAAGGTTGGTTGCTCGTAAGGAATATGAAAATCGAACTGGCCTTACATGTCATCATCAGAGAACATAAGTCTTTTAATAGCTTCTCGTCACGAAACAACTCTAACTTGTAAGGGTACACCTCTGCAGACACCATGAGTTCACAGAAAGTACCATACAATAGGAATACAATAGGATTTCGACATCGATCATATTTTTGTTTGTTGACAACTATAAGGAACTTAATTTGTGGTCAAAGTGTGCGTCTTAAGCATCTAACCTATTTTTTAACTTAGCTTATCTCCAAATACCATATGACTATTAATCTATTATCATTTTTCACCCAATTAAAATTGTAATCGCATTTTTCGCGAATTAGCCGTGATCCAGGCCGATTATTTAAAATTCCTTTCTTAGCGAGCACCTACGGCCCTAGAGGAAGCTACATATCGAATTTCATTCCAATCCGTTCGGTGGGTTCTGAGATTTCGTGTTAAATGAGTGAGTGGTATTTGACAAATATATAGTAGATATAAAAATCAATATTAAATATTAATAATTCTGAAAAGCATACCAAAATATTTTCGATTCCTCCACTTGACTGCAGCTCACTTGAGTCATACCTTCAGTCAAATTCGATGAGGTAAGATAAGTTATAAATAAATTATATTAATAACATAGATAAGCCGAAGCGAATGTGTTGTAGCTATTACAAACTATTTATTATTCATATGCTAATATCTAATTTTTCTAAATTTAGGCCGTTTCAATAGGCTTTTAACCAATATTTAAATAAAGAATACATTAGGTTTACCTTTTCTTTTTTTTTAATTAGCCATCGTCTTTTAGGATTAAATAGTTTTTATAGAGTAATTTTAATTAAATATTATAATTTATATTACTGGCATACCTTAGTTATTACGGACACTAGGTGTCCACCTGTCCTTTTTATCACCAGCTGTATTCCCCGTAACGCTATCTCAAATATCAAAAACAGTTAAATGAGGTTTTGAAATGATTTGAGTTAAAAGAAAAAAGTCATGACAAGTAAACAAATTTTTTTATTTTGTTAAACACAAATCAACAAATTAAAACAAAATTGAAATGAAATTATGGCCGAATAATTGGAACATCATATTTCATAATATGACCATTTAATAAAGAATAAGAAATAATTTTTGAAGCGATGGCGAGCCTTATCCTTTTCTTTTTTTTCTTTTTATTAAAAATTAATTTTTTCTTTTCTCTTCGACAGAGTTTAATACTAGCAATCTACACAATTACGGAGTGTCTGACATTTCTATTAACCGACATTGTTAGCCTAATTGGGATAATAACCAAAAAGGAATAAATCACAGGGAGCTTTAAGTTCCGTTAATAAAACCGTTCCGTTCCGAGCACGAGGTGTTAATAGGCCAAACCATCAAGGCCACTCACTACTCATCGGGAGCGACCACAAGCGGCGAATGCATTCGAATGCAGATTGGCATCCAGGAAATGGAAAATCACGTCATGCAGATCGCGAGGGAACAACGTTCGGAATACGAATATTTTCCAGACTCACACAAGACAATAGTGAAGGGAAAAAAAATATTAGGATCGATGAATTATTTGCTATATCTATTGGATTTTTTTTATTTGGAGACTAGTTTCGAATGTTAAACACTCATCATCAGTTCTAAAAACTTACAAAAAAATCAAGATATCAGCACTAGAATATATATTAATAACAGAATAAAATATTACATAGACTATTTAAGAAGGCTGTTAGGATAGAAGGGAAAATGAAAAAAAAACTGAAAGTGAGATTTTATCGCCACCAGTTAGCTTGTCCCTAGTTCAATAACTTAAGGTAGTCTAATTTGAGGGGAGAAAGGGGATTGCCACATATTTTGAAGTTTAATCCAGAATTTCGATTTTTTTCAGAACTAATCGAAAATTACCAGAAATTCCACCAAGTAACATAACATCCTCATAAATTAATAAATTAATAAATCATAAATTAATTTTTTTTAAATGTAAGAATTTGCAAAAATCTATCAAGCAAAGTGCTAATGTTTTGAATTGTTTGTATGCTTATAGAACTGAAGAGGAATACTTAGCATTCGAAACTAGTTTTCAATAATAATTTCAATATAAGCGGCAACTAATTCATCAATCTTACTTGTATTGATCCTTCTATCCCATCATGCGTACCTTAAGTAAAGAAAAAAAGAAAACTTCATTCCTCAAAACGACAGTACCGTGTATATAGAGTTACTAACAATTAGTATATTAGACTAAATAGATACAAAATTAACGGACAATATTTAACGATTCCCAAAGATTTAGTAATTACCTTACAATTTTGGTACACATTATATATATATATATATATATATATATATATATATATTAGATACCAACTGTAATACTGGTATCTGCTATACAATAGAAACGTCATCAACATAGTTGTTTTTGTTTATTGACTGATCCGCAAGAACCTTATTAGGCATATATATATATATATATGTAAAAAATACATTGGTAAAAAATGGACTTTCTCTCTCTCTATATATATATATATATATATATATATATATATATATTTATATTAGATACCAACTATAATACTGGTATCTGCTATACAATAGAAACGTCATCAACATAGTTGTTTTTGTTTATTGACTGCACCTCAAGAACCTTATTAGGCATATATATATATATATATATATATATATATATATATATATATATATATATATATATATATATATATATATATATATATAGAAAGTCCATTTTTTACCAAAAATACATTATTAACTCTTCTTACCTATTTTTCACTTTATCAAGAGGTGTATAATACTATGTCCTAGACCAATTAATAAACTAGGTTGCTCTCCTGTAAAGATAGGAAAATGTGACATAGAGTTCTATACCTCCGAGGTACAGAATAAATATTAGGTATATTTATTTTATTAAAAAACTTTTATAATATCAATAGCTAATAATTTTAAAATCATGGTTACATTTCAGGAATCTAAACCGATTATAACATTGTAGCTTTCAACAGCAATCTCATCAGTGCAGTTGGATTACATCATGAGAAAAATGAAAAACAGCAAAACAAAAATTGTTTATAACTAACGAAATTAATCCATTGAACTGGCTTGAGATAGGTAGCGTAGGAGTTGACTTAAAAATTGTTTATTAAATTGTGCTTGACGGCATTGTGCTTTACAGAGTAAAAGGAAATAAATAATGGCACCTGTGTAATAAAATAATTGAAACAAAAACTTCAAGTTCTTACAAAAAGAGATTTAATTTCTTTTACAGTTTGATGTTTTCAGATAAAATAAATCGATCATCTCAAAATCGATTAACACCATTTTTCTCCGAACATAAATAACTAATCACCTATATTTCATTTTTAATCAAGGTCATTATTATTTCTTTTAAATTAAATTAATCTTTAATTACTAACAGTATTTAAATTGATAAATACAATATGATTTTATCTTAGAAGGATATAATTAAAATAAAAACTATTATATCTAATGGTCGGTCATTTTACAGAATTCCTAACGGGATACTTAAAAACAGGTAGATATATAAATAGAGACATATAAGGAAAAAAGAACGGCAAGTACTCGTTTTAAATAATTATTCCTCGAATTATTCTCTCATTTGATTTATAAAATCTGGTGCTAAGTGATTCACATTAAAAAATATATTTAAATAAATGGGAAAAGAACAGAAAAGTAGAATATTCTTTAACAATCTGGTAAGGTTAAATTTCTTATGGACACTTGATATCGAGGGTCTTTAGGGTCATTTTTTAACCTATATTCGTTTCTTTCTAGTTTTAGATAATTTTTTATATTTTATCGAATGTTATATTTTTAAAGGAATTTTATAATTATTTCTATTATCGCCGAAAATAATAGGGAGGTTCCTTTTTAAAACAACTTTCTGAAAATAACAATCCCATAGAGGGCAGTTCTCTAAAATGTGTTTAATCGCTAGTTGTAGATTATTGTATTTTAACGATCTGTAATGGCGTTTTTTTAATTATATTGTTCAGAAATTACAGTGAGACAAAGACAAAATTAATACAACGTGAATCCAAAAAATACAGAAAGAACTAATCCTCTTAATTGAGTCCCATCAAAAACCCTATGAATCATTAATGACCACTGCGCATCTGGTTCGAGCAACGCATGTTTTGACGTCATTCGATTGTTGCATCGGTAATGAAATGCAACGCGGTCTGATCAGTTCTGTCATGCGGGATTGCCATGTCTAAACCGTATATAGATCCGTGACAGTCATTTTAACAAAATCTAAAGAAATCCACAATATTTAAATAAAAATAATAACTAATTAGGATGTCAATAATAACCATATTTATTTATCATTACTATAGACTTGCTAATGGAATAGTTCTCAAATTATTATTGTTTCCTTGATTGTAAAATTATAGAGAAAAGGTTCTGAGAGAAAGTTTTTCTTTATAGTAATTATTGTCTTAATTTCTGATTTCAGAATATTTTATCATAATACATAAAATAAAAATACAAAACATAGTATGATTAAAAAGTATTTTGGAAACAAATTATTTTTGAATTTTATTTAATAGAGGAGTTATCTTTCAAAACTGAACATGTCCGCTACAGAAAATATTAAAAAAAAAAAAACACCAGTCCTCCGTCGGCTGTTAAATCTAAAACAATAATATTATAATTATCCTTGATAGATCTCTACTAAAAAAACAACAACAAAGTTTAGTAGTGTGAGCAGCTTGCAACGCTTTATCAGAAAACATATTAAAAAAAAAAAAAATTTGACCGATAGTGGACATCTTCAGTTTTGAAAGACCATTTCTCAATGGAATAGGCGGGAATAGCATTGAATGTTATCTTTGGCAAATTTACAGGAAGGCTGAAAAACTAATATACATTAAAGAGGTACCTAAAAGAACCTCTGAGTACCAACAAAAAACGTTTTGGAAACCTCTGTAAAAGGTATAAATTGTTAAAAATAAACTATATTTAGCATGTAGAGGATGTAAAGACAGGTACATGTATACTTAAGAGTTTTTTTAACCGGTAGAAATGTAAACAAAAATATTGTTATTAAAAGAGGAATTAATTTTTAGTAAATATTTAACTATATATTAGTAGGGGAAAAGGTGTAAAGACGGGCACTGGTGTAAATTTGGGCATCCCTCCCTAGGGAGAAATAGAAGACTGGCAGCAAGGACTGTCTATGGAGCCATTTGCTAATATAAGATAGCAGTGAAACCCTTCACTGGATAAGATACAGCTTTTCCCCGGGAGATCACAACTTGCATTTTTTGTGATGGAAAGATCTCTGAAGAAATTCGGGGAGAGGTGTGGGTAAAATGTTGACAAATGGGGGAACTTAGATCATGCCAGTTATGATTGCGATTTCTGTACATAATTTTTTTCCTCTAATAAATAAACTCTCCACCGTTTCGAATTGTTTTAAACTATTTTTAGTGACTTTTTTATAGAGGACCCATATTTACACACCAATTTTTCTGGAGCTATTTTTAAAGCTTTTTGTAAAAAGTCGTTTTTGAAGTGAAATAATTAATTTTGATCATTTTTTTGCCTTCTCGCATTTAAGAAACTTGTTATAGTTGTTTACGAAAGAACTAATATTAGAATTTTTAAGTTAAAAATAACTTTAAATAAATAACAAAAGAGGGTGGCCATATTTACACCTTTTCCTCTACACACTATTCCGAAAATAATCAAAAATAAAATAAAACAGAAATTAAGGGCCTAATAATCCATCCAACCCTAGTTGGGGTTTATTAGGATGTTAAGCCCCGACAAAAAAATAAAATAAATAAATAAACAATAAAAAATAACTACTAAAATCTTTATGGAATTATGCATCCCAAATTTATGGTACTGATAAAAGGACAAATTAAAATATAACAAACGTTTCAGTTCAGGAAACGCTTAGCTGTAATTTTTAACCTGGCATTGATTAGGTGGTTAAGGAGTACGTAAAAGCATAATTGGAAATCCAGTTTTTAACTTTAATGAATAAGCTAGTAACCAGATGGACAGAGATTATTTACTTTATAACTACGTAAATATATATCGGACGATTTTTAAACTTCACTGAGACCCAAATGTTGCTACACATATTTATTTATTTAAAAAATAATTTAATTGAAAATATGTGAATTTTATTTTGTTTCAAGATCTAGATAACATTATACCATTTTAACATCTCTTGCAAAATGTATCGCCACCTATTGGCCGATTTCCAAACCACTAAATTTTTAATACAAAAATATTAATTGCATTTTTAATACAAATTAATTTGGAAATCAGTAAATTTCATTATTGCAAAACCTTCCTTGAACTATGAAAATTATTTCGTTAAAATTTAGTAGATTTCTGTACTAAAATACATCTGCTAATTGTCCTTTTCGTATTCGACAGCCGCCGATTTAAAAATAAAAGTGAAAAAAACTTAGATATCATCTGGAATTTAAAACCCAATTTATTAGAAATTAAGTAATAGTCGTAAATATATTTGGGATCTTGTTCATTTTACTTGCTGCGAAATTTTCATCCTTCTGCTATAACAAAATAGATAGGGACAATCTTATGCATAATTAAATTTAATGATATCTCGATTACTCGTAGAGCAGATCTGCTACCCTCTCGTTACAGTAAAGCACACCTGACCTGATCATATACCCTTTAAAGAATGCGCCGGGATCTTTTGTTCTTCATCTCTCTTCCGTAACCGCTCAGTTAAGGTTTGTTAGTCTGGGGGTTCATCCACGTGGTAGAAGAACAGAGTAAGCCAATATTAAACGGTAGTTGCTTTCAAAATTTAGCATTTTTTAAATTTTATTCCTTCATTCACACCTCCCAAAAAAAACTTATGATAATGTGATAAATATAAAAAATGGCATATCAGACACGAGGAAGAACCACGCCAACAATAACATTTCTCCTTAGCATTTATCTTCTTTAAGAGATACATCCACTGGTTTTATGAATAATAAACTCCTACGTTATTTTTCATAGAATGTATTTATATAATCATATAATGTATTATCAGACTTTTTTTGTACAACTGGAAATCTTAGAAAAATGAACTCAATGGCTTGGACTAAGTAATGAGTTCTGTTAAAGTTTGAACTTGGATTATATGGTATTGTAGCTTTAGTTGTAGGTATATCAGAGCGTCTTTGATTCTAACGGCATGAAACCAGTCAATAGAAGGAATGGTGTGTTGGCAGTGTGCAATGGAGAACTAGTTCCAAGACAAAGAGTGAATGTGAAGAGATTTGATAAATAGTTTACTAAATTATATATTAGTTCTACAAAATACAGAATATTCCTCGACAAACTTTATGACCGTCCCAACAGACTCATACAAAACATGGCTACAAAAAATATTCCCGACAACGTACGGAAGGCTAAAAAGAAGCTGGATTAGAGACCTCCTTAAGTGAGAAACAACCTATAATGTCAGGAGGTACCGATAGGCACTAGTCTCCCTCAAGTTTTACTCATTGTTATTTTTCTTCAGCATATTCGCTGATTGCCTTCTCATACAATATTTGAAGAGAGAACTTTTTAACGAGGCAATTGTCCAAACGGCACAAGAGGTTACTACGGTTTACAAACAATAGTGCTAAATCACAAATATTAACCGCTATTTCCCGCTTTACTCTGAACTTTAGAATACCTAGCATGTAGTCCAGATCTAAACACTGGTTAATATTTTTTCCCCAAACCAGATATCTATCTTTTCATAGTAAGCTCCATAACCACTCCAATCCCCTAATTTCTCAACTTGCTTCCCACACCATTCCTAATAATCCTCCGAGGCGTCTGAAAAGAAGATGGTCCAGAGAACTTCTAGAGTAGAATTTTTATTAAAGTGCTACTGATGAATAGTTCTTCTCAAGTTTTGTCACGTTATTGTAATAGTTAACAGCACATTTAATTGATGTATAAATTTTGTACAGTTGTAAATATAAATAAATTGTTATAAAAAACAAAAAAAAATTTTTTTCCAGACTAATAAAGATACATCAGTCTTACATTCACTTTAGCAATTTACGATGCCTTAATATAAAAATTTATAAAGGATATAAAAATATCCTTCAAGAATTCATTCAAAGCCTTTTTAGGTCGATTTCTCATTGAATATAAAACTAAGAACCAAACCTTATAATTTTTATAAAATTTGGTTAGTATAAAATTTAATTTAATATATATATATATATATATATATATATATATATATATATATATATATATATATTTATTTTTTTTCTAAAGACAAGTCCTGAAATCTATTATATAAAATATCTCATTAACATTACAAATATGTATCACGTGGCTTGTTATTTATTCTAAAAATATGTGCAAACTTTAACAGCGAATTGATTGTAAATCACTATAAGTATCGAAGGCCAATTTTTTTAAACTCTCGGAGCATAAAGATAAATAGAACTATATTCTTACTAGGATATCAGATTTTATAACTGAAGACTTGGTGATTCACACCAGAAGGATGTTAGTCTGAAGATGAGACAAGGTGGTCCCGAAACATGCAACTATGTAATAAATGTTTTAAGAGGAGTGAAGCTATTTTAAATGAATTGAAAAATTATATAAATACTCCTTGATATAAGAAATTAAGATTTCATAACTTATTTTTATATACTTCCTACTTATAATTAATTATTTTTTTATGTTTTTAACAAATCACACTGAGAAAGAGATTCCAGATTTTAAATAAATATTTTAAAAAAAGATAAATAATACATGGTTGTTAGGAATTATGTAACAAGAGAACAGGAAAATTAAATTAAATGAAGAGATATTAAAAAAAAAATTATATCTCTGCACAAGCCCTTTATTAAAAAAATTCTTTGGAATCTTTCATTTCAATCTACCATTTCCCATTTGTAATAAAATTGAATTAATAATTTAATAAAAGAAGAAAGCCAATTTCAATGGTAGGTTAATATCCTAGATTCAAACTGAACAATATGACGAGAAATTCTTTTAATTAACTTTTCAACCTTAAAGGATAGGCATATCTTTTTAATCAAAGATGCCTTTGATCAATTTTATCAATTAATTTTAATATGATTCTTAGGCACTTATTCAAAGTTTTTAATGATCTGTCTATAAAAGCGGAAATTCTAAAAGGAAATATTTCTTGGGGGTATTTCGTTTAGCCACGTTTTGTTTAAAACTGAATCTATCAAATATTTTAGGTTATAAACCAAAACTACTGCTGTTAAAAAGATGACATATGTACATTGCTTGATAAAACTGATGTGAATAACTAAAATATATGATTAAGTTGTAATGTCTGAAATTTATCCTCATCATATAACATTTAAAGTTTAATGTATCACATTATATTATATTCCACATTTACACATCAAGAACTTACAATCAGCCAATACGAAACAAATTTACAAAAAAAACTATAACTATTCATTAACAACTATAACAAGTTTTTTAAATGCGATATGGCAAAACAATGATTAACATCAATTATTTCACTTCAAAAACGACGAATTACAAACAGCTTTCAAAATAGCTCCAGAAAAACGGGGGGGACACACCAAAAATAGTTTAAAACAAGATAAAACAATTCGAAACGGTAAAGAGTTTATTTATTCCAGAAAAAAAATTATTTACAGAAATTGCAATCATAACTGGCTCTTTCACCCCTGGCACGATCTAAGGTCCCAGATTTAGGAACATTGTACCCAAACCTCTCCCTGAGTATCTCCAGAGAACTTTCCATCACAAAAAATGCAAGTTGTGTAATCTCTAACAAGAGATATGTCAAAGTTCCCGGGGAAATGGCGATCCATATTTACACCAAGAAATGGTGCCCTTATTTACACCAACTCCACCTAAGAAATATGGCCACTATCACATGTTACCTAAAAGCATGCGTGAATAAATCTGTGTTTCAAAAAGTAGCTTAATTTCTCCGCTTTCCAGATATCTTTGAGATATTATTTTTAAATAAACATAAGAACATGAAAAGAAAAGGAGTTAACATGTCTCTCAAACGTTTACAATCCAGAATGAACAACAATTTGCACTATAACTCAAGCTGTATCCATACTAGTCACTGCTATCTTATATTATCGAATGGCTCCATAGACAGTCCTCGCCGCCAGTCTTCAATATGTTACTTAGCCAGTAGGGAGGGGTGCCCATATTTACATATCTTTTCTTCTATTGTATGTGTTAGTGATCACAAACGAATGGCTTGTCCTGTTATGCAGTACAATAGATTTTATATATTTTTGAAGTCATGATACATATTTTTTGTTATTAATTATTATTATCGTAGATTCCAAGGCTTGAGAATATAGCTTAGCCATGAGACGTTGCCCAAATAAAGAAATATCTCAATGTTCTAATAAAGTTCTTACATATGAGAAATCATTTTTTCCATTTATCATATATAATCAATCTAATCACCTAACCGAATAATGTATCACGTTTCAATATTTTATAATGAATTTAATTCCATAGATTTCCTGTTGTCCACTATCTGTGCAAATTTAATGTTTAGGTATAACACAAGAAAAGAGATTAAATTACTTATTGTAACAGTATAATCCATTTTCATACGTTTCGGCCATTTTCATAAAATAACAGCGATACTCGGTGCATGCATTTGAGAAATAATAAAGTTCATAATTACCCTTGGCTTACGAAATCTATGGAAAATTCCATAAATGCGTCCACCAACCAGTATGTTTACCATTTTTCCTAATTTTATAAAAAAAAAAATATATAATTATTTTAAGGATTTTTATTATCTATGATGAGGTGGTTCACTACCGACCTGCTACTACAGAAGAGAAAGGCCAAGTCATTATTATGTTTAGGCTCTGCGATTGGTTTTCGAGGAGACCCAAGTAACGGACGTTACGGAGCGGTAACCGCACAAAGGCCTATCAGTTACACAAACCGTGAAATCGGTAGTAAATGATGCATTACCGCAGCGGGACACTGATATTTAGTATACTGCCGCAGAAACTGACGAAAAAAACAACAACATAAAAAAAACTTGTTCTTTTGATGTTTATGAGAATAGCCGGTGTTACTGTCACGTCTTGTTCACTGAGGAAACCGAGAGAGGACGTAATGTAAGCGATAAGATCCACATTTTTCACCAACGATACAGCGTTCTCTAACATTTTAAAAACAGTTTTAGACTAAAATGGCGTTCAAAAGTGTTGAACTGATTCGTAGGATGTCAAAACTATAACGTGTCTATATAATAGCTTTATTGAAAAAAAAAAAAAAAGAAAAGAAAAAAAAAAGTTCTTTTTATACCTAATTTCTTTTATTAATATTGATGTGAAAATTTGTATTCGTATTATTAATAATAAAAGAGAGTTACGCGCCAGCCAAAACTGTAGCTTTGCGTGATCATGTTTGGTCTTTTTCGCATTAAAAAAAAAAGTACTAGAGAGTTTTATTCTAAGTAAAATTAACAATTTATAATTTTGTAACACAATAAGTTAATGCATGTTTTAAATACATATAATACATTTATATAAGCGGGAAAAATAGATCTGGATGTGAATATTCTATTAATTGTTTGGAAATCTAAACCAAGTAACATATCGGTTATTTTTGTGAACCTGGGGTAGTCATTTATGATTCTCATACATAGTTATTGTATCTTTTCTATTTTTCTATAGGTGAAGTCGCATGAATAGTTCCATACAGGAGAAGCGTATATCAGTAATGGTCGTATCATTGAATTATATATACTAATTTTGATTTTACTGGGCAGCAGAGATTTTCATAATATTTCGAATGATGAATGATTTACCACCAAAATCTGAGTCAAATAGTGATACCAAGTAGATTATTTATATTTATATCTTATATTTTATAAGTCTTAGGAAACAATAATCATACAGGGGACACAATAAATGGATATAATGATCCAACAATAGTAATTGAAAATGTAGTAACGCGCAATTAAATAATATATTTCTTACTACGGTAAAAAAAAAAAAAAAAAAATAGTATATATATATATATATATATATATATATATATATATATATATATAATTAATGACATTATTTTAAAGCAAAATATATTCTTGATGAATGACAAAAGTATAAATTTTAATTAATTTAAGTATATCTAAAACAAAAATATATCTTATAAATTTTATATATCATGTTTTTGCTTTTTACGTCTAACATAAAAACGCTAACAATACTTACGGTAAGAGGTAATAGTACACATTTTCAGCAAAACTGGTTGTGACAACTTACCTAAAAAAAATATGATAAAATTAGTGAAAGTACTGAAATAATGGCAATAAATGAAAAAAATATGCTATATTAGGAATCCAGATGTATATTTTTTTTTAATTTACTTAGAATAAATGTTAGTACCAGTTATGAAAAAAAATAAGATAAATAAACTAAAAAAAAAATTTCACTTGAACGTTTTATTTTTTATTTCTTCATTGTTATTAAAATTATCATTAATGTAATTAGAGAAAACACAATTTTATTAAAATAAAAATAAATCGAGAGGCTAGTTCAATTTCAGTGGTCATGGAGTTCACTATGGAAGGGTAGGTATTTGGTTCAGGCTAAATCAGCAACATATGTGATATTAAGATCTTAAGAGGATACTAGACAAACTTATAAAAGTAACCACCATCGGTGGTTCGGAAAAAAAAAAATGTTTCTAGAAATAATATACTAGAACTAATAAAAAACTATAAACCTTGAATATTATAATATAAAATAAGTGTTAAAAGTGCATCAAACTAAAATATGACTAAATATTTTAAACTATGGCTGAAATATGACAAATAAGCAATTAAAATTATGTAGAATTTCTTTTAGACAGCCCGATCGGAAAACCTAGCAGATTAAGAAAAATTTGTAGGTACTAAATTTTTTGATTGAAAAAAGACGTTTTCATTAGATTTTATCAACGCAAATTCTTGAGCTAACCTTTAAAAGGTTGTTCGATGTGTTGTGGTTCATATATAGTGTTACACAATGTTGACCGATGTTCAAAAAAGGAATAGGTACTCAATTCGACCATTTTATTTTAAATATTTGTTCAACCATAACTTAAACCATTTAGGTAGCTAGTAGATATAAGGAACGGTGAAATGTAGAAAGTCTCATGCCAATGCCAATATAACTGGCAGCCATGAAGAAGTCAAAAATGTGCACTTTAAATCAGAATTAGAAGGGCATTTTTGATCATTTTCCAAAATCTTGTTATTACTTTAAAAACTCCATTTGTGCCTAAATAGATCCTTTAAGGTATATTAAGAAGTACAACTATTTTTTTTTTCTATATATCAATTTATTGAAATTTACAACTGTACAAATATATACATTAAGTAAATGAGCTGATAAAGATTACAATTACATGTCGAAACTTGTTGCTAACTCAGCAACATATGGAACATTAATTAACATTCCCAACCAGAATAACGAAAAACGATTTATCAATATCAATGTTAACAGCATCTTGTTGTCATAGTATCCATAATAAATTTTGCATCTCAGACAATTTTGTAATTTTAACAAAATCACAACCAATCAAATGAAATTAGTCACTGTGCTACAAATTATACATTTATCCGTTATTTACAAGAAAATATTAAATACTTTGAAAAAAAATCATACTTATTTAAAATATTTACATTCAGGATGAGGATTTACAAATCAGCTTCCCCCACCATTTAAGGGGGCCCTACGCTTTGTAAGCCAGTGGAGAAGCTGGGCATCGCCAGAAGTTTTAATCTGCTCGGAGAATAATAATGATGACAGTAGCTGGATGAAGATTGGGAATGAGGATTTAGATGGGCGAAAATGTTTTAATAAAATTTTGAATAACAATTATAATAACAAGTAAAATAGGGAAATAAAGGTCATTTATTATATAAGAGATTGTTGGAGACGAAATAAGTGGCTTTGTTTGCACTAATTTATATTTTAGCGATCAGTTGAATTATTAACTCTTTCAAACAAAAACTCACCCATATTGCCCTTTGTAAATGTATTAATTTAAAGCTTAAAGAGAATGTAATATTTTCATAAGGTTAAGGAAAGAGACAAGAATTACAATAACTATTGCGTGATATCTTTCATTACAGGGAACTTAGCAACAAATAATGACAGCCAACTTGCTCGAGCCAAAAACGATCTTGATAATTGGTCTATTATCCACCTATTAGCCATAGAACAATCATTAAACAATCAAGGAAGCTATTTTCAATTGCTAAAATTATTATATTGTACAATTGAAGCTACTTCATTTTTTCATTTACACCATTAAAAAATCATCAGACTTTTTTAAAACTCAAAACTAACTGGGTCAGTTGAGGGGAATGATCTGCCCCACCACTTTCATCCTTATAAATTAAAAAATATTTCAAAATACATTGCTAAAAATAGAAGGATCATGTAATCATGTAACAATATAAGTGTAGTTATATACTTCAATTTTCACCAGTCTTATTTCATTATGTACTATCATTTGTTACGCATTATTTTTCTAGTTTTGTTCATTACCTACATAAATGCCAAATCCTATACAGATTTACTATTCAGTAAATTTGCTAGTGGCGAATTGGTTGAAGGAAATTTGTCACTATAAAGAGCTGAAAAGAGGAGATGCTTTAAGCTGCATTCATTAATTTGGTACTTGAAAAATCTATCAAGGATCTGGAAATTCAAGTAGACAGTAAAGAAGTCGATAATGTTGGACGGTCCTTACATGACATTTTTCCTTGAAAATTTAGAAACGGTGATTTACCTCCGAAACCTTCTTATATACAGAAGATAACACTTTGTTTCAAGAAATTTTTACTAAAAGTGGTAACTTTGGAATCAGTCACCTATATATATTTATATATACATATAAAATACATACGAGTACTATATTAGATATTATGTATTATATGACGCTATTTGATTGACTAACCAATTTATGGATTTTACTTGTGATGGTTAACTGAAAATAATCAATTAAACTCGTACCTCTTATTTTGCGCGTTGCTGAATTAACTTGGTACCGGTAAAGTACAAAAAAAAAAAAAAAGTAAATCAAAATCGGACCATTAGAAGTAGAGATACAAAACAATTAATAGCCGCCATCTTTGATGACCGAGACTTCAATGTTCTGCACGGATTTTTGAGTGCCTCCCTAGCTGAAAAGTTTTCTTAGGGCATAAACTGTATTCACACAAAGTGGAATATATTAATCAAAGAGAGAATATTTTTTTAAGTGTAGTCACTGTACTATTTGTTTGTCTTCAGATTCGAATTCAGCACACATAAAAATATAAAAATCATAGTTATAGTCATAAAAGAGTTTCTTTGTTTTGTTTTTTTTGTAGAACTGTGTTATTTTCATATATTAAACTGTCGGCTAGTTACACGGGATCAATGATGAGGAGGTTTAAATAAAAACTAGGAAGATACAGACAGGAGCTGAAAAGGACGGTAGCCATGTATTGTAGTTTGAATAAGCTGTAGAAAGGAAAAAAAAAAAGTACAAAAAGAGAAGGAGACTAGCGTGGACGTCACGTTACAGCCGGGATAAAAGACATCATGTTCCAGCTTTCTCACCCCTAGCTCCTGTTCACTCACCTCTGGAAACTCCTATGACACTTCTCAGTTCCAGAAACTGGAAGATAAGTAATAACACTGTATTTTATAAGACGATTCTGTAATTTATAAGAAATAAAAGTTTCACAATCATTCAACAGGTACATTCTTATTTTAACTTAAGGGAAACAGTTGTCGACACGTTTAAAACTGAAAAATTTCATTTTTAACAGACAAGATCAGATAGGTT
The DNA here is from genome assembly GCA_003667255.2 of Euschistus heros. Lineage (NCBI taxonomy): Eukaryota > Metazoa > Arthropoda > Insecta > Hemiptera > Pentatomidae > Euschistus > Euschistus heros. Next base: position 3,995,666 of record RCWM02000020.1, read on the forward strand.
TCCATAGAAATAATAATTCAAACCTTTTCAAAATAACTAAAATTCAAACGTACTCCAATACAAAGATGGGCAAATTGCAATTTAATTAAGATTTCAGGATTACAATTCAATTATACGTCAGAAAATAGAAAATCAAATTTTCTACATACTTGCAAAATTTTGAGAGGGTTCTTACAGCCAGAATATAATATTTTGATTTTTGGAACATCCTTTTCCAATACTTACTATATTATCCTTCTCTCTTTCCTTTCCCTCAGATTTTTCTCTGTTCGACAAGGCTCGTAAACCTTTTCTGTACGACCAATTAGGCCTGGAGTACCGCAGGGATCGATTCTTGCGCCTTTGCTATACATTATTTACACTCACGACATACCCACTTAACCTAATACGATGCTCAGACATTAATCAGGCTGCAACGACTCTCTAACACTACTTACAACAATTACAAGACTAGTTCAACAAATGGAAAATTAAACTCAATAACGAAAAATCACAGCACATTTCTTTTACACTTCGACATAATACCTGCCCCATAGTTTATATTAACAATGTTCCAATTAAACAGACTATCACTGTTCAATACTTAGGACTAACTTTCGACAGTTGGATGACATGGATCCTGAATCTGTGTGAAACAGAAACAGCTAACCTTAACAAAAGACTGAGACTTTTATATCCAATTCTACATAAACGATTTAGATTGAAAATGACACAAAGCCTACATACTTATACTTACTTATTAAAACCTCTATGGACGTACGCCTCATAAATTTAAAGAATAGATAAAAAAACACACATATAAAAAATACAGACTTTTCGTTCAAAACCTTTAAGACTCATTACACAATCACACTGGTATGTCAATAACATAACATTACACACAGATTCACGCATACCAATAGTACAAAATATACCCAGAATCCATACAAAAAACTTTACGGACATATCAATAAGTTAATACAAACTATGGCCTCAAGAAGCATGGCTGAGAATACCCGAAGAAGACTGAAAAAGAGTTGATTGAGAGATCTATTCCGTTTGATATTGATTAAATTGATGCTTCATGTTAGAAGTAAGTTCCACTGGGTTCTGATCTCCATCTTGCCTGTCATGCCAATGATCTTGCATACAATCATCACATCTACTTGTTTTCACAGGATAAGTGAAAGGTGTGGATTTAAAAATTAAATTTAAGGGCGCGGTTAACTGATTTCAATGGAATTTAAAAATAAAGTTACATTAAATTCGGCTGAGTCGTTCTAAAATACCTATCCCCACTACTTCCACAAACTAAAAAATAACATCCTAACTGGAAGTACGCTTTGAATATATTAGTAAGTAAGACAATTTATAATCAATATTTTTTAAAACCGAGTAAATCGTCCTTAAAAAATAACAAAAACATATTTATACCCGTCCAACCACAACAAACTAAAACATTATAAAATAACAATGAAGAAATTCCTCCCTCCTCCCAAATTGAGATGTATCAATTTGAGTTCAACGGAGAAAATCTTGTCAAAAAGTAAAGATTGTAAGATGAACAAGTACCGTCTTGAGCTTAAAAAGGAGACTCTGGTGCCAAACCCTATCAAAATTCTTAGAGAACCCAGAACACTAGAAAGAACCAGTTGAATAGCACGTAGTAACATTGATATCTAGTCCATCATTCTATAAAGTTAAAGAGAGTAAAGTTATCAGAAACCAAATTAATGTCGGGGATTATTTCACTTAATTTTAATCTGACTCGTATAGAAAGTACAAATTAAAACCAACATTTATATAATTAAAATAAAAGAGGAAAGTTGTGTGATCCACAAGGGCATATTTTATCACTCTCTGCTATAAAAAATAAATAAAGAAGAAATTAAAAAAACAAAAACAAAACTCATTTGTGTTTTAGAGTGAATTGCACTTAGCAAAATAAATATGATTTCATCCTAAACTGTTTATACTTTACGACACAATAATAATATAACATTTACTATATGGATAAAGAAAATAATTTTTTTTTATTTATAATACACCGGCGGAGTTAATAAAACAACATGAGATGTAGATTAGACCAATCGATTAATTTTTAGCGTGCTTTAAACGTTTTTCATTTTTGCATATTTAATGAAAATCCTCTCGAATGGCTTTTTTTCATGAAAATCAATGAACCGTTATTAAAATAGTAAAATAATAGAGAAGTCATTCTATGCAGGATTAAAAAAATTTAACCTTAAATATATTTTTCTAAAATTTAATTATTGATATTTACAACTAAATACAATATATAGGGCGATTCCCTCTTAGTGTGAAATAAAATAAGTAGCATTGTTGAGATTACTTAACTTAGGACCTAAAGAACAGCAATCTTTAACTTATTTAGAATATTTATAATTTTTAATAATACTACAACGCTCACCTTTTTCCCAAAAAAAAAAAAAAAATCCATAAAACTGCAAATATCACAAAAACATGAAAATGTAACTAGCTTTCGAATAGTATGGTAAAAAAAATAATTCCGCGTCAATTTCATATATTAATGAAACGTTTAGAAAAATGCTGAGCATAACATATTAAGAACTAAAAATCAGTAGCACATCAATAAAAGTTTAAAATTAGAAGGCCATTTCTTTTCAAACACCTCGGAAGGTTATCGGGAATCAAAGAGAAAGAAAGTTGGGAAACAAGTGGATTTGAGTTGGTATGTATCTTATCACGGAACATATAGAGCATTTAGGTCATTATGGATATGTATATTTGCGATGCAATGAGGTATTGAGAATTTTAAGAAGAAATTTGTATTTTAATTATTGGATACGAGGAGAATTTGAAGGATACTAAAAAAATTTTTTTTAATATACATTAATTGAAATTTACAACAGTACAAAATAAATACATCAAGTGATTGTATTGACAACGATTATAATAACATGTTAAAACTACTCATCAGTAGCGCTTTATTAAAAATTCTACACTAGAAGGTCTCTAGCATCTTCGTTTCAGACGCCTCGGACGATTATCAGGAATGGAGTGGGAAGCAAGTTGAGAAACTATCGGATTTGAGTGATTATGAAGCTTACTATGAAAGGATAGGTATCTGGTGTGGGCTAAATCAGAAACATATGGAACATTAAGATCTTTATGGATAAGTTTATTGGTGAAAAAGTATGGAGCATTGAGGATTTTTCGAAGGACTTTGGATTGTAAGGACTGAATACGAGATGAATTAGATTACTAAAATCTAACATTAAATAAGCTTATGCAACTTTGTTGTTCGTTTTAATGGTTTCTTTGAAGAATATATTATTCATTCAACTCGATATCGGGTTGATTTTAGGCACACACACACGCAAACGCACACACACACACGCACGCGCACACACACACACACACACACACACACACACACACACACACACACACACACACACACGCACACGCACACGCACGCACGCACGCACGCACGCACGCACGCACGCACGCACACACACATAGATCACATTCTATTATACATGTCCTCTAGGATAATTATTTGGAAGAAATCAATACATAAAAAATAACATTTATTTGCAAATAGAAAATTTATATTTTTTAACATACTATTTGTTTAACTCTGTTATTTCATTAATTACTTTAAAATAAAATAAAATTATTCACCTATACGGATCAACAATTGTATTCAAACAAATTGTTATTTCGTATTATTTGAAACTTGGAAAATTTATTTTTTTTATTTAAAACTGTGTATTAAGTATTGAGTCGCTGGGGTTAAAGGTTGTTTTACGAATGTTTATCAGTTAAGGTTTAAAATTGATGATTTTCTGTGTGAATAAGTCATATTTCTATATTATATAGCAAGCTAATCAGAATAATATTCAATGTCATTAAATATAAATATATAAAATAAAAAATAATCTTCATTCTGGAACATATCGTTAATTGTATAAATATATACATCATTCCATTGCATTGATTTTAGTTATTTATTATAAGCATAATTAAAATAATAATAGTGCAAATATAAAAATAAAATTAACAGAAAATTAAAATCGTACTTTAAATCCTTAAAACGCCAGGAAAGCTAAACCCTCAAAACACGGCGGATGTGCACCCATAGTATCCTAATATTTCTTAATGTTTCCCTTAAATATTTTTACAATTATTTAAAATCACTTGGAAATAACAAAATAAACAGTTTAGTAGTTTTTTTCACACATAAAATTCTACTCCTGGTTACTTATATAATTCATTATTTGCATTAATATTCCTATTCATTAGTATTTAAATATTTTCATCAGTAAATTAAGTCAAATTGGATGAAAAACCATTATTTAAATTAAAACGAAATTAAATTTAAACACCCTTATTAAAAAAATACAGATTTATAGTATTATAATAAACCATAATGTTTAAACAATTTAACTGTTAATCTATCATCCAGTATACTCGTTGATATAATTAATAGATTGTAGTTTTATAAATGAGAAACTAAAATCTAAATATGGTTAATTAAATCATTAATATATTTCAAATATAAAGAGCATTTTAGGGAATATTTTTTAATACAAGAACACAGCAGTCAGCACACCACTGAAGAGGAAAAAAATACTTGTTATCAGTCGAACGTTATCGCTTACTGATAAGTCTTATAATTACAAAAGTCTGCAAAATGATTAATCAGTGCTTTTAAAGATATATTAGATAATTTTTAAAAGACGTCAAACAGAATTTTATAAATTTATTTTCCTCAGTATTTATTTATCAAAAACATAAAAAAATGTATACAGTTTGTGGGAAATAAACTATTGAATATATTGAATATATTCATATGCTAATGTTTAAACTACGTGTACGTATCTCACAATCAGCTATGGGATAATTTCGCATATTGGGATCAAACACATTTACTTAACTAAAGAAAAATTTAAAATAAATTTAATAAATTTTAGTAATAGTGGATCTAAATAAGAATTATAGAGGAAGTTCTATTAAAAGCACCTCAATACAAGTTCTACAGCAAAAGGTCTCGAAACTGTTTAAGACGCTTCGTAATAAACGCGAAGGAAGTTAAGAGACAAATAAATTCATTATAAGGAAGTTAATGACTAAGGAAGAGTGGGGTCACCTGTGGTGAAGTGGTTAGCATAGCAACCTACTAAACCCAAGATCGCGAGTTGGCAGCCCGGCAGATGACCTTTTAAAGGGAGTAAAAAATCCTTAGCTATGCCGTCCTTCGGAAGGGACGTAAAATGGGGGTTCCGAGCCTGTGCGATGTCAGGTACTTGTTAAAGATCCCTATCCCAATTATACCTGGATAGGCAAAATTTAGGACCCCCACCGTAGCATCGTCCGATTAGCCATAGCAGCATAAAGTGACGTTAAACAAAATAAACAAACAAACTAAGGAAGACTATCTGATTTTATCGAATTTCGCGTAACATGGCTAATGACACAATTATGGATTATGTATCTTTTAAAGATGATAGCATAATATAATAAGCAACACCTTTGATTTTATGGATTGGAATGTTTTAATGGCGCCTTAAAGTTCAAGTTCATTAGTAGTATAAGTGTTTAATGAATTTAAACCATAGAAAATGAATTTTTATTTATAGACGTGCAACTGTACACGGAACAATATCTTAAACGACGCGTGTATCAACATAAATACAGTTGCACGTCTATAAATAAAAACCCGAATAAACCTGACCAAACAGCTCTCAGTATACATTGCAGATAAACAAAACATTATTTTAAATTTGATTCCCCCAAAATTATTCACCATGAACAAAATAATTTTAAAAGAAATATTAAATAAATTATAACCATAGAAAAATTAAAAAATCGCGCAATAAATAAAATATCAGACGTTCTAAATCTCAAAACCTGTTATTCCAATTTAAGGCATTCAGGCCATTAATATACATCATATAAATCATTCATCCATTAATTAGTATATTACACCGAAATATTTTTGTACCTGTATCTTGGGAATACCATCCAGTCCTTTTAACCTAATTTTTCTTAGGGAATCCCCCATAACCTTTGTAACTGTTTTTCAAAATTTCCCCAGGTCATTTGTGTACTAGAATTGTTAGAATTTAGTTAGTCGATACCATATCCACCAGTGACATTGTAAGTAGTTTCAGACTCCTCTATATTCTGTAATTATATATATTTTTATTATTCTAACACATGTAGTTATATACTAGTATTATAGGTAACTTTATACTTTGATATAACATGTATAACTTATATAATTTTATTGTAATTTTTTTTTTCACTGTAGGGCATGATTATGAGAACAATATGGTCTCGGAGCGTCGCCAAAATAGTTGTTTTTATTTATTGACCGAACCACAAAAACCTTACTAAATATATATATATATATATATATATATATATATATATATATATATATATATATATATATATATATATTTTTTTTTTTTTTTTTTTTTTTTTTTTTTTTTTTAATTGTTTCCCTTCCATAGTAACCCTATGGAAAGGTCGTTTATTTTGATATTTTTTTACAGGTTCCATGCATATTTGCATACTACCTGTAATTAACAGGTGTGATATTATTTTTAATTAAGATGAATTACAATTGTAAAAGTTCTATATAGAAATTAGAACAAACGGGGAAAAATAAAAAAGGAAATAAAAAAAAAAAAAAAAAAAAAATAAAAAAAAAAAAAAAGAGAAAAAAAAAATCATGAACAAAAAGAACTATTAATAGGCATAATTAAAAATAAATAAATCTAAGACAATAGAAAGAAAAAAGAAAAAAAAAAAAAAAAAAAAAAAAAAAAAAAAAAAAAAAAAAAAAAAAAAAAAAAAAAAAAAACCAGTAGACAAGTTGATTTTCTGATGTGTCTTCAGGTATTTTTCTTAGATTTTGATGAGGGGTGGTCTTCTTTCTTCATGAATACGGTCCAATTGATGTAGCGAATTTCACTAAATGTTTCTTATATTTTTTATATAGCTTTGCTTCCTGAGAAGGCCATGTGTCCCCATTCATCAGTACTGTCTTTATCAGTAAATATCTGTTGTGTTCGTAAAGGGTGCAGTTGTATAGTAAATGATGAAATGTTTGTGGAGTCTGTCCGTCGCATTCACATGTGTCTGTGTTTTTGATGTGAAATCGTTTCAAGTAATGATTAGTTTGTCCATGTTCCGTTAGCAGTTGTGTAAATTTGTGATGTGTACTTTTTGGTGTATCGTGATTTTGTAGTGTGATGTTTGGGATGAATTTGTGCAAGGGTCGTCCTTTTGTCGAGTTGTTCCAAAGTTTGTCCCATTCAGTAAGTGAGTCTGTTTTAATATGTTGCTTAATAAATGAAATAGGAATGCGATTGTAGTCTATAGCTAGTTCTGAATCGTGAGCAGCTGTCTTTGCCAGTAAATCTGCTCGCTCGTTCCCTTCGATTCCACTATGGCCTTTGACCCAGATCAATTTAGTTGGTGTTCCACGGTTCATTAGTTCAATCAAATTTGTCTTGAGTTGATGTGTCAGTGGGTCGTTGGATTTGGGGTTATTAGTTGAGTCTATTAATGTCTTGTTGTCCGTGTAAATGGTGTATTTGTGTTGAGCAACGTACGTTTGTCTTAGAATATATTCTGTGGCCTTAACTACAGCTAATTTCTCTGCCTGATTATTAGAGCAGTTATGGCCTAGTCTGTATTGTTCATCGTAGTAGCAGTTGTTGTGAAATAGAGTTAGTGCGCATCCTGTGTGCTGTTCGTCTTTGCTTCCATCCGTGTAAATGTCAATACTTCCTGTGTCTGTGTCTGTAGCTCCTGTGTCTGTTATGTGCTGTGTTAGTTTTGCGTGTATAGCAGGATGTATCCAGTATTTGGTAGTTAGTTCGTCTTCAATGTCCCTTGGCTCCATGTCCTTGTACTTTAGTCCTTGTTTTCTTATTTTATATAATGTCGTTAGTTCTGTAATTTTTAAGTGAATTGGTTTTATCCCTGCTAGGACACAGGCAGCGTCGTAAGAGATAGTGCGAAATGCTTTGCTTATCCTTATTCCCATCAGTCTCTGAACCCGCTGAAGCTTTTTCAGATTGATTGGTTTGACTGCTCCTGATTCCCAAATGGGTATGGCGTAAAGGAGTTTTGGGATGATGGCCCCATCATAGATAATTTTTAGTGCCTCTGTCTTTAGGCCCCATGTGTTTCTTGCAGCGATAGTTAGTCCGTTTACTGTTTTTATTGTTTTGTTAACAACGTAGTCTGTGTGTGCTTTCCAACTAAGTTTCCTGTCGAATGTTATCCCTAAATATGTCATGGTTTCCGTTTGTACAAGTGTTTTGGAATAGAGTCTAATATTTAAATTTGGAATAATTCGTTTCTTGGCAAAAATTACGTATTTTGTCTTGTCAGTATTAAATTCGAGTTTATTGTCTGTTGCCCATTTTTCCAAAATAATTAGAGCTTGATTGGTGATTAATTGTAATTGGGGGAAACGTTTACCAGTGACGAGAAGTAAAATGTCGTCTGCGTACGTGGTTATCTCTACATTCTCTGGAAGTACTAAATCGAATAAAGAGTTGACCAAAATATTCCAGAGCGTCGGTGAGAGAGAAGAACCTTGGGGAGTGCCAATAGTTAGTTTCTTTGAAATTATGAAGTTATTGGATCTGATTTCAACTGATCGATCCTGAAAGAAGCTTAATATCAACTGAAATAAATTTCTCGGGCATTGGTACTTCCTCAGATTAAACATTATGGCAGGTACCCAGGCATTATCAAACGCTCCCGATATGTCGAGTTTCAGCATTAAACAATTATTTTTATTATTTGTTGCTGATTCTATAAATGAATTAGTATAATAGAGAGCATCGACAGTACTTTTTTGGGGAATGAATCCAAATTGGTTTTTGTTGAGCAAGTCGTTTGTAAGTAAAAAGTGGGTAAGTCGGTTGTTGATTATTTTGTCTAGGACTTTGCTCATGATCGGGAGGATTGTAATTGGGCGTAACTTGTTAGAGTCTCTCTTTGGTATTATATGTAAGAGTCCTTTTTTCCAGGTTATCGGAATTTTTGTTTTAAGCCAAATCAGTTGATAAATTTTAGTAATTAAGTTTGGATAAATATTTGTAACTTGTTGTATGATGTCTGTGTTGAATTTGTCATGTCCAGGTGTTTTCTTTTTATTTAAATTCTCGATACAATGTAGGATTTCATTTCGTTCAAGGAGATGGTCATTGTTTGAAGCAGGGGGTGTATTTGCGTTAGTCCTCATTGTAACCTGTTCTTGAGTAATGTCAATCGAATTGTCCTCATGAATCAAGTTATCAAGTAGGTTTCGTAATCGTTTCCCGGTAATCTTTTGTGTGTTCGTTATTGTCTGTTTGTACAGTTCGTAGAATGTCTTGGTTTTTCAATTTATTTGCTGCATATTTATAAGACCAATTCCAGGGGTTAGTTTCTTCAGAGCAGTAATTTTTCCAAGATTCGATTTTTGATGTTTTCATAAGTGCCTGGTATCTGTGTTTGCAGTCCAAATATACTTGTTTCTTTAATGTTCTCATGTCTTTGTTAGTTTTTGTTTTTTGGTAAGATTTCCTAAGTCTGTTAGTTTGTTTCCTCAGTTCAGTTAGTTTGTTGTTCCACCAGGGTACTGTTCTGTGAGGTCTATTTTTTGTAAGTTTAGTGTTGGTTAATTTAAACGTCATATTGCAAGTTTTAGTAATCGCTTTGTTAAAAATTTCGATAATTTTGTCCACTTCATAATTGTTGATAATGTCGACGATTTCTGATTCTGTATCTAGTGTATTAGAGTCCGTTTCGAGTATATTAAATCGTTTTTTAAGTTGGAAGGTAAGATTTTTTTCAAAGTTTTCCCAGTTTACATTTTTTGGTTTTGTAGTGTTTTCTATCTAAACAGTTATAATTTTGGTGATGTCCGTTTTTTTTTTGCCAGGTAATTTCGTAGTAAATAGAATTGTGGTCCGAAAAGTTACAGTCGTTTAGTATCTTCCAGGTCGTCAGTAATCTTGTCGTTTTGTTGTTGCTTATTGTCAAGTCAATATTACTCTTACCTCTTGGTCCCTTGAATGTTGTTAATTCTGAAGGTTTATTAATTAAGCTTAAATTTTGGGAAATGATAAATGCCTCTAAGGTTCGACCTCTGGGTATATATATATATATATATATATATATATATATATATATATATATACATATATACATATATATATATATATATATACACACACATACATATACACATCTGTATATATGTACTTACATCAATAATGTTGAGTTTTTAATTATCAACGACAAATCAGCCCCAAAAAGGGCATAGACTTAATAAACACGTATAGTAATAAGGCAAAATACGAAACATGATTCAAAGAGGATAATAACAATTAATGCTGGTATAAAATAACAAAAGTAGTATAAACAGAATATTAAAAACATAAACAAATCTTGTCGCCAAGGAAGATAAATCTGTTTCGCCTACCAAATTCTTTGGTTCTTCGCCAAATGGTATAAGGGTAAAGTCACATTTCTGTCAGGGGAGACTCGATGACTAAACGAGTTGGGGCAAGAGTCTCAACGCATTCGGTACTGAAGGTCGTAGGTTCGATCCCACCGGGGGGGGGGGGGGGGTTAAAATTTATTTTGTGGCGGGACCACTAATTAAATCTTGACCTTCATACCATGGCTAGAATAGGTTGGTTACCTCTAGAATAACCCCTCATTCCTGCCCTAGTTAGAGTACATAACGACGTCAAGCCCAAATAAACATACAAACTTTTATGCCAAAGCAATCATAAGATTCTTTTTAAACCTTGAATGACCATAAATAAACATGTTTTTCCTTAAGTATTATAAAAATTTTATTTTTTCTTATGATATAACCAGAACATTTTTCTTATAATATGACCTTTATTAGTAAATTTGGTAGCTCAGTTATAGACATTTGTGTGGTGTCTACGGAATTTATATCAATGATAAAAGATTTTAAAATCGACAGCCAAATTTTCTCGGATCATCACCCTCTAATTTTACAAATAAGTAATAGTGAACATGATAATAGAAATATTCTGCCGCTGCTCCCTAATTTGATTTAATTGGCCTGTGCAAAGTTTGAAAACCTATCAGCAGAAAATGGATAATGTTAGAAAATTTTATGACATTTGTGACAATTGTGTTCACGACAGAATATTATATAATAATGAAAACTTAAATTATAGAATCCTTTGTAAAGAAAAAAATATGTTGTATAACACGGAACTTATCCATAAATTCAAGGATACTAGGGGCTCAAAGGAATTCTGGGGTTTAGTCAAAAAATTCAAATGTAGTAAATTTGAAATAGGAGGAAATTCGGAAATGAAGGACAGAGCTATGCATTTTGAACAGCTCTATAATCCCCCGCTTACTGCTAGCCGTATTTATTACGCGGAACCTCTTGATACAAATGAATATTTAGATCCATGATTTTCTTTAAAAGAATTAAAGGATGTTCTACGGGATGTAAAAAATGACAAAGCACCGGGAAGTGACCGTATGAATTTTATAAGAATGCGCCGAAAATATTTTTAGAAGCTTTATTAAAATTTTATAATTAAGTTTTTACCTTTGGAGCAATCCCTCAATGCTTTAAGCAGTCAATAATCTTCCCTATTTAAAAAAAAAAAGGTGATAAAAATAATTCAGCTAATTATAGAGGTATAGCATTCAAAAACACCTGTGGGAAAATATTTCCTGGACTTTTTTTGAATAGATTAACCAAATGGGTAGGTAGAGGATAACTACATATTAAAGGAGGTTCAAGCTGGATTCCGCAAAGGGTACTGTACAAAAACATAAGTATATACTTTTTTGTTGATTTTACATCAGCGTTTGATTACATAGACATTTACATGGAATGAGTAATATAATATACAATTCGTACAGACATGGGAGCACAAGTATGAGGTTTAAATATGGTTTCTCATTCTTTTTTGACTAAATTAGGTCTCAAACAGGGAGGTTTACTGAGTCCAATCCTATTCTCATTATTCATAAATGATTTGGATGTCCATTTATCAGGTGGCATTAAGGTGGGAAATAGGATTATAAAACTTTTAGCATTTGCCGATGACATTATTTTATTAGACACTTCTCCACTAGGTTTACAAAGAATGATTATGTCACTACGCAATTACTGTATTATGTGGAATCTAGTGGTAAATTTACAGTAATCAAAATTTATGGTTTTTAAAAATGGCGAGAGGCTTAAACAGACAGGAGAGTGGAGGTATGGAAGTGAGGTAATAGAAGTGGTGCATACCTATAAGTACTTGGGCATATTGTTAACACCTTCTTTGAGTATGACAAAACATTAAAGTGAAAATTTTAAACAGTCAAAACAAGGAATAAACTCAATCTGCAACAAATTTATGCAAAACGATAATATCAATTTCCAAACAAAATTACAGGTAGTTAATTGTGTCAGTCGAACCATTATATCATAAAGTGCACAGGTATGGGGAGGTAAATATTATGATCAAGTCGAAAAATTACTGAAATTCTTTATCGAAAAAAAATTAAAAATTCCATTAAACTCACCAGAGTAGCATACTATGAAAACGCATCATAATTATTTGCTAAACGTTTTTAATTTACCTAATCACCGTTACCCAAAGCTACTTGCAATAAGGACAGTTAGGAAAAATACATTTTGTTTTAAAAATAAAGGTAAATTATGAAGAAATATAATGTGGAAGATACTATTTCTATTGGAAATTTTCAAAATTGCGGAATGGTTTTTGAAAAAATTAGAAAAGTATTAATACTACATTTCAAGTCAGAACAAGTTTTAAATAAAAACTACATATCATAACCCTACCAGCAATAGTCATATAAATAGTGCCCTAAAATTGAAAGATATTTGCTGGATTATAAGAATCAGAGGGGAATTTATTTATTAATTTATTTACTCCACACTTGGATTTTACAACAGTACGTTTTTATTAGCAGGCTGGCATGTACATTTTACAGGGTTTGATCAAAACTTCTTTTATAGATCCTTATAGTAAATTTAATCAGCTTTAAGATGAAAAAAAGTAATGTTGTATCGGACAAATAGTTTCAGAGTTATAGCCAAAAGAGTACGACAAACGTGTTTTCGCGAAGCTGTGTGACTGACGGCAAGTTGGCCAATTTCTCTATTTTTTCCCAATAACGTAACTTCGGGAAAAATGGTCCGATTTCGAATTTATTTTTTTCATTATGTAGGTACTACTTCCAGCTATAATTAATAATTTGGCGGTTTTTTGCGATTTTGAATATGAAGCCGATGATTGCCGTGGTAGCAAATTTCAGATTCGGATTCAGCACCCCAAAAAACATAAAGATCCGTTGAGAATAAAAGTTCCGCAGTTTTTTCTTCGGCAAACCCTTATTTTACTGGACTATAATAGATCAGAGAGAGAGGATATATATCATTTCCTAGCGGTATGTCCTATCTTAGGAATTCTGAGTAAAATTTCTGGGAAAACCGTTCGTTAATGAAGCGGAGGCATTGAATATTTTAAATGGTAAATGTTGGCTACATTTATCAAAGTATTGTCAAGTATCATGGAAGTACCGTATAAGTTTAGTCCAAAAATTTAATTATAGTTAAGAATTTGTTTTGAAAAAAATGTTGACAAGAAAAATGTTATTTTCCAATTTTTGTTTTGTTTTCATAGTGCTGAATTTTATTAATCTAACAAAAAATATGTTAATTTTGTTTTTAATGATTTATATTGTATTTAAGTTTTCTCTATTCATTAATATCGTATACTTAAAAAGTATAGCCATAGAGATCAAACTCCTCTGATGGCAAATGCCAAGAGTAGTCTTTATTGTACTAGTATCACTAAGAGAAGTACCTGTATGTATGTATAGATTATACTGTTCAATAAAGACATTATTATTATTTTTATATTATTGTACTGAATATGAAAAGATCGTAAACAATGCGAAAATTAAATCGCAAACCCAATAATTCGGGAAATGGACAAGCTGAAGCTCTGATTTTATTTATTAATAATTTAGGATCCATGAAATATTAATGGATTAAACTGATTCGGTGTTATTAAATAATGGATTGTATGAATATCAATATAAGAGTATGAATGCCTTAACAGTCGAAAGGTGTTTAGTTAATTTCATTTAGTCAAAATAACATAAACTTTAACATTGTACTACCTTTACTAACAGAAAAAAAAAAAAAAAAAAGAAAGAATAATGGTAATGTTTATTAGATAGGGTAATAAATTTATCTATTTTTAGTTGAAAAATGCTAAAGGCGTGAAACATTGTTAATATGCGGTACAAAATAATGCATGAAATATTTACCGATTAATCTTTAATGGTACTTAATGAGAATAGGTAATAGACCACTCTGCATACCCAGAAAAGAGGAAGAGAGTATTAAAGATAGTTATGTATTTGAAAGTTACTTACTCTTGTCATACGCGACTGACTCACTTGTGATTATGACTGACTGACTGAACTCACCTGAAACAGAAAATACGATATGAGTAACGGTCGCATACAGGGAACAGCAATTAACTAACCTTATCTAAGGTGCCCTGTGAAACGCCTACATTTCACAGGCTTTTACGTCTTCGTTAGCTTTTGTAAATATGCTAATGGTGACTTCCTACTTCCGATGTGTGGGAAATTATGGTCTTTGTTCAACAGATTTTTTAGTACTGTATAGCTATGGTATGAAATGCAGTGAAAGTTCAGGGAAAAATAAGATTTAAAAAAAAACTGTTTACTTAATTATTTTGTGTGCAGCCTACATATATATTTTTACAAAGCTTGCTATGAATAATGTTATAAGTCTTTATTTTATTATAAGTTTTAATATGTCAATTAAAATTGTTTGAGTATTAAAAACTTGTAACAAAATTTGTATTAGGAAATTTTCATTGGCAGACAACTAAAAAAATATACATAAATATATATTTATAATATGCTACTAAAAAAAAATGATACTTTAGTGTTTGAAAAGAGGCGTTTTTAAATGTATATACAGCCATTAATAGAATGGGCATCGAAAGTTATGCCCATCTATGACCGCATTTCAAAAAAAATAATCAGTTTTGATCCGTCGGGTCAAATATATCTGAGGGATAGACCGAAACTTAGCTGGGTTTTGAAACAAAGGTTTTGCGTAAGGGTGAAAAACTGAAGTGGAGCACTTCAACCTAGGAAGAAGGGACCACGCCCCAGAAAGACCAAAGGACTGAGAATGATCCTAATGACAACTTCGTAACCGAATAAAGACTATGTGAAATTTTAAATAAACGTTGTTAATGCTACTATGCTAAACATAGACGTTAAAATGTTAAAAGTTGAAATATATGTGACGTTGAAATGTTAAATGTTATTATCTGAAACCAGCTGTGATGGCTATCTTGTCATTAATACAGAACCCATGCAACCATGAGGCCGAATTGGTAGGGAGAACAATCCGAAATATAGATTCTTTTCTATAGATTTTTGTCAACCACTGAGGGCTACCAAAAAGTTTGTGTCTAAAACTATCCAGAGTGGGATTACCAAGATTTATCAAGACACTAACTTCATAAATATTAAACGAACCAGATTGGAACTGAACCCACACTTCTTTAATCTGAACTCAAACCAAAGCGCTCGGCCACCATACACGCGAATATCTCAGTAAGTGTACTGTAAAGGGTGTACAAGTTATACACCAGAATACGAAATTTTGATACATAAAATTTTACGTTTCAATTTCTATTCACACAACATTAAAAGTAATGCACATAACATCCACTTGTCAAAAAAAAACTTTTTACTTTTCAGTTTATTTAAAAAAACCTTCTAAAGGACCTCCGGAGACACTAACCTCGCCTTAAAGGTCCAGGAGGCTGTGGACTGTACATTTGTAAAGGATAAGAAAATCACCAAGAGGCGAGAACCACTGAATTGAAAGCTGTTACAGCGAAAGTAGGAAACGAATCGCGTTTCGTTTCGGTCCCTTTATAGCTTGTGGTTCCCTCTGTGTCCGAGCCGGGATCATTTCGAGGGGAGCAGAATGGACAGTCACACGGTGCCTCATCAAACATCCTCCCATCATGGGGCGAATCGGGCGATGTATCAGCGAGCCATATATCATGGCAGGATTACGTCAAATATTGAGGGAAAGAAATATCATTAATCAATCGATTTCGGCCTACAAAAAAACTCCCATTATTAGAGCTATTAATGAAACAGGGTATAGGCTTTGTAGAAAATAACAGTAAACAGGGCAGTACTCTAATGCAATTGTAAGAAATACAAATTACTGTTACGTTGGCTAAAAAAAATAGGTAAGTTTATTTTTCTCTGTTTGGATGTAATATTTTTCTTGTTCTAAGTCGATTATTTCAAATATGGTTCGATGTATTTCCAAAGTCACACTTACAGTGATGAGCCTCATGGTTGAGCTTCACGTTTCTGTTTCAAAACCTCTGCTATCAGTTGTTTACATTGTTGGGGGAACCGCTATTTTGAAAAAGTGAAAATGTGGCCATGCCACGCACTGTTAAAGGGGCAAGTCCCCGCACTCATAAACGTCTACAACAGAATACTTTCAAATTTCCCGAAATTTGAAATGAGGACACTTTTGTTAATAAAGACACTTTTGGAATAAAGATATTGTGGTGATAGAAAGCAATAGCAATTTTTGTTCAACATAAACTTGAATTCCCAACTATGTTCAGCTTCAATCCGGTTGCCAGTTTCACGGGCATTTAGCTAACACCCAGATCTCTTTAACCCATTCTTAAACCGAGCAAAATCAGTTTTCCCCTTTCCTCAAGAAATGAAAAACCGCAAAATGCGTGTCTTTACCCCCACCTACCCTATGTAGAGATATTATATCGAAATATTCAGGCATAAACTCGTTATTATATTTTATTCACACAAACTACATGTTTCGGGATTCATAACCCATCTTCAGGTTACTCTAGAAAACAGTATCTTAATTAAACCAACATACTAACTAACAATCAAAATCAAACATTTATTTTTTTTCCTTTATTACAGTGTTATCTCACATAGTCTACAATTAAAATGTACTTTCAAATACAAAGTGTACTTCCATATTTAAAGTCTTAAGTGGATGGACATTGTAACTGCTACCCTAGTTTGTGTGAATAAAACATACTAAGGAGTACATGTCTGAATTGTTTGATATAAGTCAGAGATTATATTTAAAATTAACAATATTGAAGCTATATACTTTAAATATTATATGGTATGATCCGAGACTATATGCGATTTAACATAATACGATCTGACACTTGTAATGAAGACGGACAGATTCAAAATCAATTGAAAGACAATTTGATGTAATAAAAAGTATTATTGTCAAGCATGGAACATAGCCAGAGACAGAACAGAATTTATTTTCTAAATTTAAGACTCACTAACTCACATTTATACGAAAGATCGACTTTGACAAACTGACTAATGGGCAGTGGAGTTAGTTTCTTGTTGGCTAGATGATTTCTTTTGTTTTTGTTTATTTATTTTTTTTATTTGCCTTTATTTTTATTTTCCTTACTTTTGTTTATATATGTTTTGTTATCTTATTAGGTTATGTTTCAATAACTAATCATACTAAGCTTCGCACTTTTATATTCATACATATAGTATACCTATAAGGCTTGGACCATGTTACAGTCCTTATATGGGGGTACCATATAAAAAAAAAAAAAATGTTGGTGATTATTGGACAAGCTCTGTTAGTGTTGCTCGAATCGAAAATTTGCACTTTCCTTATCAGAAACAGTAGATATAAAATCACTAGATAATATGTGTATCCATGATCTATGGTTTTTACCAGTCAGGAAGAAATTGAGTTTTTTTTTTTTTTAAAGAAAGCCCCACTAAAATAATATGCCCAATATTTAAATGAGATTAAATTTTAGGGGGTTTTGTCGAAAGTTGTTTTAAGAAAACAGTGTAACGTATTCGTATTTCATCATAATGTTTAATTAAAGTTTATTCATAGATAGGAAAATAATTATCCTTTGCTTTGATGATAGAGATGAAATGAATCGCCAGAAAGTGAAGATGAACCTTAGCTGCGTTTTGATAGCAGCTCCTAAGATAAAAATTTCTTTATCTAGAGCAGGAGCTGTGGAAGGAAGTTCAGGATAAGATAAGCGTAGTTTATAGCGCATAGAACTCGAATAGTTTATGGTTTATTTTACTGTCACATTTTGCGAGCCGCAAATCCTAACAAAACATAGACTCATTTAAATGGTAATCCACAGGAAACCATTCTATAATAAGTATCTTAAGGGTGTTGAGGAACTCCAATAATCAAGTCCAACCTAGTTAGAAAGGGATCATGCAGAATAGGACATTGAATCTAAGTGGTGCAGTATAGATTTTTTTGGTCTAGATTCAAACAATACTAGAACGTTACTATACATTCACAGCTGATAATCAGATCATGAAAGCAGTATCACAGAAGAAACATATATATACATATATAACCATGTAAGCCAAATGAACGAGCCTGTAACCTAGTAGATGGTCACAATCTAATAATAAATATATAAAGTAAATGTATCGGTAGCGAGGACTTGGCTAATCAAATCGTCATATCAAGGCAGCAAGGCCTCAGTTTCCAGCCTACCGCGAATGTTGGTGATACTGCATGGAGGCAGTAATTTATGAATTTATTAAACCATAAAAAACACCATTTGATACTTGCAAATGTAGACTTCAGGCTCAACTGTTTGTTTTTGCTCATTTATTTCTATATTTATACTTTATTGATATTTACAACTAGCATACACCGTCGTGGCTTTGCCTGCTCCCATAAATAAAGAACTTATTTTAACTAATAATTGAATTTCATTTGTTCATCTATAAAAATCTTGTATTGAAGTACGGAATTTAGCATTGTTTCTTCAATGATATTTCCACGCGGGCAATAATTTTTAACCTGGTTGAAATTGCTTTGATTAGGAGCTGACAAGTATGTAAAAAAATAATTAGACATTCAATTTGGAAAAAATGATTTTATCGACCCATCTTGTTGGATTTTAATTTCTAACCATAAAAATATATGACAAACTATACATTTTAATTAGTATTAAAGTAAAATTTATTATTATAAACCTTCCTAGAACTATGAGGATATTAAAATTGGGTTCAGTTGCGCTTAATAGTATTACCATTGCAAACTCGTTGCAGCATGGCCACATATCCGTCGATTTTTAAACTCGACTGGGAACCACATGTCGCTCCACATATTTATAGCTTTTTTAATAAAAATTGGATTGAAAATAAGTAAATTTTATCATACATTTCTAGCTCTATATAACACCGTACCTTTGTAACCTTTCTCAAATGGTGTTCGCCACCTATCGGCTGATTATCAAACTTCACTGCGCACCGCATATTTATGGCTTATTATGGCAATATAATTGAGAATCTTTATATTTTATTATTGCTAAACCTTCCTTGAACTATGAAGATGATGTTAAAATTTTGTAGTGATTGGTTCAGTAGTTTTCGCGGTTAGTGATCACAAACGAAAAAAAGCTTGTCCTTTTATATAATAAAGAGTATAGATAAGTAAAATGTATTAATAATAATAAAAATGTATTATGTGCGATAAAATTAGTACAATAACTTGTAAACAAATACCCATTAGTTTTACTTCAATAACTGTTCTACATTAGAAAGCTCATAAGTAAGTTGAGAGACAAGAGGATTCAAGTAGTTGCTAAATGCTCTTTAAAAGTAGAACAAATTTTATTGTCGGGATCAGTGATGGTTTTAAAAAAGCATACTGTAATACTAATTTGATGTTTATGAAAAACAATAAGAAACTATAACTCACATTCAATTAGCCTTTGAAGTTGAAGCATAAAAAAA
Organism: Euschistus heros; assembly: GCA_003667255.2. Classification (NCBI taxonomy): domain Eukaryota; kingdom Metazoa; phylum Arthropoda; class Insecta; order Hemiptera; family Pentatomidae; genus Euschistus; species Euschistus heros. The sequence continues at coordinate 4,015,562 of RCWM02000020.1, forward strand.
TAAATTTGATATATAAAAAAATTATGTATGTGATAAGTCAATGACTCACATGCACATTTCGGAACAAATGTACTTTCATCGACCACATTTTCATTTCTTGTTAATTATACTGTAAAGCTCATGTTAATGTTAATGCAGATGTGACTCAAAGCTTATCTAAAGCATTTTCGTTTTAGTGATCTCAGAGCAACCTGTCGTAGTTAGCAGTAATTGAATTGTAGTGTTTGAAGAATTGCGCCCTAAAACATTAAGAGCTATTTAATTTTCTTTTTTCTTCTCACAATCTGTTGTCAGTCCCTAGGAGAGGATTTTTTTCTTGATTAACAATTAACTGTTTGTGATAGGAATCAATTTATTTACGACAGGTTTTAGTTTCACATGAATGATATGGAATGTGTTAATCCAATTTACGATTTATGGGCATACATGTATCACGTGACGATAAATGGGAAACTTTGAGGTTTTGTATGAGTTACAGAAACTACAGCGTATTGTTTCCGCGATTTGTTGCGCAAAAGGTATTATTTACATTTTTTTTAGCGAAAAATAAAAAAATATGTAAAGAGTAAATTTAAACTCAAATAGAAGTTGATTTTCCCTAAACCATTGTAATCCTGCTCTGTCTAGTTTATAACTAATTTTAATTACTAAAATTTCTTCTAATTTACAATATTATTTCCTTTTAAGAGACCATGAGTGGGGTGACAAAATAGTGTAAATGTACAGAGCACAACCCAGCCCGCCCTAGTCCGATGAATTATTCAGGATTTGTTTAAAACTTTGATCCCACCAGGATATTGCCTGGAACTGTTTACCAATAGGAGCCTAAATGAAGGCACAGTTACTACTAACACAATCCAATGATTACTAATTTAATGAAAAAATAACCTCATGTAATTTATAACAGAGTAAAAACTTAAATACCTTTTTCCTGCGATTGTTCATCGAAAGTAAACCGAGCAGGAGTATGATTGGTGTATTCTTCCCCGAGAATATAGAACGGATTTCCCATAATTGTCCGAGACAAGGAGTATGAAAAGTAGCGGGAAAAATAATAATAAAACTCAAGTTACCTAACAGAGAATGTATGATACGATAATGTCTATTTGATTTCAATGTTCTTTTATTTTATAGGAAGAACATATTAATTTATTTCCAAGATGGCTGCATTCACAGATTTTAATTACTTTTTCACAGCTGAATTTTCTACTTTATTTTTAAATCAATAATTATTTATTTTATTATATCAATGACAATGCAATAAATGCATTAGTATATGCTTTCAAAAATTTTCATCTCTCAAAAGATCTTAGGTTTCAGGAATTCCAAGATATGCTATACAATGCCTGCAGTATTTATGTTAAACCTAATGTGAGAGGCACTTGCGAAGTATGAATCTCTCGTAGGTTATAAGTAGATTCTATAAAATAGACTTTTTCAACGATTGTCGACAAATGCTTCATTTAAAATAGCCTTATTGAAGTTGAAGCCTGTGTTTAAGGCGGCCAAAGGCAATTTTACATAAGTTACTAATCATCTTTATTTTTTCATATAAAGACATCTTTTGTAAGAAAAATCTCATTTGGATCGATTCAACATGAACCGCTAAGCTTTAATACTTTTTAATCTCTATGTTTTTATTTTTTCTTATACCTCTTGGGTATTATTTTCAATGTATTGTTGAACTACCTATAGTCCAGTCAGTAAACACATTGTAGAGTGCATGAAATATACGACTATTTTTGACTTCATAGCTTCGTTAGGAATAGTTAGAAGGTAAACATACTAAAAGTCCCCGAAGGTCACTATTTTATGTATTTCGATTATATCTCGAAAACGGTGGACTCTAGACAAATATGCTACGAATTAAAATTAAAGCTAATTAAATTTCGTATAAAATTGATGTTATACATATTTGTCGAAATTCCAACGGTTTTCGAGATGTACGTTATTAAAAAACGATAATTTTAGATATAAAAAAAAAATGATTACCTCACTTTTTGTTAAACATTTGCTTAAAAAAAAAAGTATATATAAAATTAAAGTAAATTTAATGCTCTATAATTTTGATTCTGACATTTTTCTGAGAAACGATCGTGGAAGGTACTGGAAGCAAAAGTTTGACAAAAAGTAAGGTAACATTTGTTTATTCCCTAAAATAACGAATTTTCAATAAAGAATATCTCGAAAACGACAAATTTATACAGAATCAATTTTATAGGAAATTTACTTAGCTGTAATGTTTATTTGCAACACATTTTTCTAGAGTCAACCGTTTTCGAGATATAATCAAAAAACCAAAAAAATTGAACTTCTCCCCTCCCCCACCGTTAGCTCACCCCCCTGAAGCGGGGACTTTCAGTATGTTTGTCTTCTAACTATTCCTAAAGAAGCTGTGAAGTCAAAAATTATCGCATATTTCACACCCCTCAATTTAGCACTCATTGACTGGACTACTACATCTTCTTCCCCTATATGTTAAGCGGAGAGTACCGTCGGACCACTTTCTACATTTGTCACGGTCCACAACCACTCTGTATAACTCTGCCATACAGCTTCCTTTGCTTTTCCTAGCCTCTCTATATACATTTAAATATCATATACAGATCCTTCCCAGGATTCATTTCGCCTTTCAGCTGTCGTCCATACTGCAAACATATCCAGACCTTTTGAGCTGTCTTTCCTCCTTTTAGGTTCCATACAGCAGTTGAGTTTTTTCCACGAACCGAACATACGAATTATTTTCCGTAGTTTTTATGAAAAAAAGTCTTGATACACAACTCTAATATCTAAAAGCTACTTTTTATATTTTTATTGAACTCTTTGAACACTAGTGTCGTTTAGACCGTGTTGGCTAATTATAGTTAATTGATCGCCTCCCTCAAAAACGTCGCTAGTTGTGTCAGATAAAGGTTGAAAAAGACATTCTTCTTTTTGATTTCCAAACTTATTTTTTAGATCAATCTCTACCCGCTGGTATTTGGCATTTTGATTTAGGGCATATTAAATGACTAACGAAAATTATAGAGTTAACGAAAAAACTTTTTATTGTACTAGCATACCCGGTCGCGGACTCCCTCGCAATCATACATTAAGAACTTAGATTATTTTAACAAACAATTGAATTCCATTTGTTCATCGATAAAAATCTTTTATTGAAGTATGAAATATAGCATTATTTCTTCAATATTTTCACGCATGTTAGTAATTTTTACCAAGGTTAAAATTGCATTGATGAGGTGTTTGAAGAGTACTTAAAGGCATTATTAGACATCAAATTTTGAGGGAATAATTTTATCGATCCATCCGGTTGTGGATTTTAATTTCTAACCGATCATAAAAGATTATGACAGTTTGTCAAACCTCGTTTCTATTGCTCAAGACAATATATGGTTAAATTTATTATTTTAAACATTCTTAGAACTAATAAGATGTTGCAGTTAAAATTTGGTACAGTTTGGTTTAATACGTTTTACCATTGCAAACTCTGTTGCAGTATGGCCACATATCGGTCGATTTTTAAACTGCACTGGGATCCACATGACGCACCATATATTTATAGTTCTTTTAATAACAATTAAATTGAAAATAAGTAAATTTTATCCAAGATTTCTAGCTCTATAAACACCGTACTTTTATAACCTCTCTCGAATGGTGCTCGCCACCTATCGGTCGATTATCAAACTTCACTGCGCACCACATATTTATGGCTTATTATGGCAATATGATTGAAAATCTTTTAATTTTATTGTTGCTAAACCTTCCTAGAACTATGAAGATGATAAAATTAAAATTTTTTAGAGATTGGTTCAGTAGTTTTCGCGGTTAGTTATTACATACGAAAAAAAGCTTATCCTTTTATATAATGGTATAGATTCAAGCCATATATTGACAAAATTTCCTTATAAATATAAGTTAGATTATTAATAAACTCATTATACAAAGATTGTGTATTAAACTAAAATAAATCTAGTGAAAATCTGATCTGCTAGACTTGTCATCTAACCGATTAAACTTTTTTTTTCAATTATCAACAATAATTTATTTTATTATTATTTAAGAATACAAGCATGAAAGGTTTTAAATGTACATACATAACAGAAATATATTTAGATTATGTTGATGCTCAGCATGTATTAAAGTTCTATCAACCAATAAATTTACAACTTATTCTTAGCTTTCATCTGTCAAAACATAGTGATTGAGAGGTCCAATTCGTTTTCTAGGTCCCTGTGGCAATGCAAATTAAAGAATATGTTTCATCTCATGACGTACGGATTGTCCTCATTGAAATATTTTTCTGCTCAGTTCCGTAATGTTTTTAATGTTTGTAACATTCTTAGCAATTCGAGATTATTGATAATTATAAGCATTTATACTTAGAAAGATTTAAATGTTATCCACATCTTTTTTTATTTTTTTATCTGGGATTGATTAATGGAGCGAGATCATTTGAGAGTAACCTTTTTTTCTGTTAGCTGTTGCTTGGCCAGTGTTCCGTTTATTGGCTGTTACTCTTCAATAACTTATCTAAGCCTCAATGATTTTTTTTTTTTCCCTGTCCCCAAATCAAACTTTTACCCTTCCAAACCTCAAACTTTTACTAGCTTCGAGCTCAATACTTATCAACACAGGCCATTCCTTAGTACATTTACTAGATGTTTATCCATTTAAGTAACTATAGACCATTGCTTATTTATTTATTTTTATTTATATGATACTTCAGAGAAATATAAATCATTTTCAAATATAAAAAAAATGGGGTTACTAGCAACCCCCATCGTGGCTGCGCCCGCTCTCATAAGTAAAGAACCTAAATCATTTTAAGTAATAATCTAATTTTTTTTTTGATCGATTATTGTAATCTTGTAATGATATTTTCACCCATTAGGTGTTTGAAAATTACATCAAAGCAGAATAGGACATAAAAATTTTAATTTCGTTATACGAGTTGGTAATCCAGACGGACCGAGACTATTAAAAAATTATTGGGGATAATGGACTGAATTATCAGTGCTGGCAACTGAATGCCCATGGATCATATTTTTACACACAATATCGAAAAGCAAAGGATTGACATTTTGATTTAGTAACCATTTTTATTTTACAGAAATAATTTTATAGATTTAATCTGGTTGGATTTTAATTTTTAACCTTAAAGGCTAATGACATTCCGGCAAACCTCGTTCCTGTCACTCAGCACTGTACATTAAAATCTTTCTAGAACTATGAAAATGATGTACTAAATCTCTGATGCAGAATAGCACTAACCACACATCCTTCGATTTTTAAACTTCATTGGAATCCACACGTCAGACCACATATTTATAGCTTTTTTGATAAGAATTAATTGAAATAAGCAGATTCTATTATAATCTAGCTCTATAAAACACCATACCTATGTAACATCTCTTTGTTATAAAAGAATGGTGCTCGCCACCTATCGGTCAGTTTTCAAACTTCACTGCGCACCACATATTTATCGGTTTTTAACAGCAATTTCATAGAAAATATGTAAATATTATTATTCCTAAATCTTCATTGAACTATGATGATGATGTTAAAATTTGATACAAATTGGTTCAGTAGTGTTCGCGGTTAGTTATCACAAACGAAAAATGGCTGATCCTTTTACATAATAGTACAGATTATAATTAAATAAGTTAATTGAAGAGTTTAAAATATTTTTGGAGTTATCATTTAAAACTGTAAGCAGACATCTAATAATAACATTAGTATACATCTATCAAGGATTCAAATAATATAATTTTCTGAAGATGACACAGGTTTGAAAAATAACTCCTCATTAGACATTACATACAATAATGAGGTACTTAATGAAATATAAATATTATATGTGTATAATAATATAATATCTTTAAGTTAAAGATTATTTCTTACTATGCAATAATTGGACAGTACAATACACTAAAAAAGAAAACAAACACCCTTAACAAAAATCCTACTTGGGTACAATAACCAAAAAAAAAAAAACAAAAAAAAACGGAGATATTCATTCTTTTCTTTTTATTATTGTGATTACTTTTTTTTTTTCTCTTCAGTTTTTGGTATTCACCCAATCAACTAATTCAACCTAACTATTCAGTAAACTTATAACCAAAATACTGTTTTAAAAAAAATCAAATGGGCCTTTTTAAAAATTAAAAAGAAATGACGTTTTTCTCTATAAAAAAAAAAAAAAAAAAAGTCGAATAACGACTACTGTATGTAAAACCAGAGACCGTTAAAAGCTGAAAATAATGACTCTAATGTTAACATTTTTAGATAACGCCTCTTAAAAGTTCAAAAGGGAGTTAAAAATTTGGACTTTTTCAAGTTTTTAATAATCCAAACAGTAATTGCTGTAAAAATCTAAAATTTAGTGGATTTAATACTCTATAATACTATTAGAAAACCAAAAATTATAAAATTTTAAGAGGTCACATTATTCAAAATATAAGAATAATTTAAGATTTTATAAGATAATATTCATATAATTATATAAGAATTTGATCTTATAAGTGTTATTCTTAACACATCATTAGTGAAATGGGTATAAATTTTTAATGTTTTTTCAGTGATCAGTCATGGTTTTAAAAAATATACAGTAGGACCTGATAATCAGGACAAATTGTTGACATGAGGATCGTCCGGATTACTAAGAACTTAGTGATTTAAATTTTGGACTTAAAATGAAAAGTGAAAAGAGGTGCATTTTCTTATTTACAATTAAAATGGTTATATACAAAATACTTAATAAAATAATATGAAAAATAGGTAACTATGAATACTTAAACATAGCAAAACTTATTTGTATTGGAAAGGTCCGTTATTTAGAATGAACTATATCCTACAAATGGGATTCAAAGGCACTCTCTACTCAAATCGATGTTTTTCTCAGCCCATTGAAGTGGCACGTTGAATGCTTTTACTTGACGCACGCATAATGGTATATAAGGATCAATAAAATTTTTGTTGATTACACCAAATAACTCATAGATTTTTCTATTAAGTCAAGGATTTTAGCCTTGTTCCTTGTCCAGCCTTCAATGCGACGCTTTTATGTTTACGGGAGGCCATTAAAAGATAGCACTCGATGGTAAAGGTGGCAATACTATAAGAAAACAAAACTATGGCGTGTGTCGGGAAAGGTAGAAAAATATGGTAAGGTGAGCCAAGTAGAGGGGATCGTCCGGACCATCGCGTCGTCAGGATTTTAAGTTATCCGGATTATTGAGGTTTTACTATATTGAAGTACTTTACAATGGATTGACTTTAATCCATTTCTATGTTAGACTATTAGTTCAAATTAGATGTATAGGGAAAAAAGACTAACTTGGAATCCACACACAAGACTAAAACGACAAAAAACTGCCCTTCGTTTCAGACTACTTCAACATTTACTAGACAAACGTTCAAAGATCCCAATTAATTACAAAAGAATCATATACATGACTGTGATTAGACCTATTTCGACGTACGGAGTTGAGCTTTGGGGCTCCACTAAACCATCCAATTTATCTCGTATTCAATCCTTACAATCCAAAATCCTTCGTAAAATCCTCAATGCTCCTTACTTTGTCACCAATAAACTTATTCATAATGATCTTAATGTTCCATATGTTGCTGATTTAGCGCATACCAGATACCAATCCTTTCATAGTAAGCTCCATAATCACTCAAATCCGTTAGTTTTTCAACTTGCATCCCACTCCATTCCTGATAATCCTCCGAGACGTCTGAAACGAAGATGGCCTAGAGACCTTCTAGTGTAGAATTTTTAATAAAGTGCTACTGAAGAGTAGTTCTTTTCAAGTTTTGGCACGTTATTGTAATAGTTAACAGCACATTTACTGGATGTATATATTCTGTAGAGTTGTAAATTTCAATAAATGTATACATAAAAAAAAATGTATCTCATTATTGAAGTGATACAATGCCTCACAGTACAAAGACAAAATCTATCCGGTCTGATAATTTAAAAAAGAAAAAAAAAAAAAAAAAAAAAAAAAAAAAAGTAAGAATCACAATCGTAGATGCAATTAGCAGTTAAGGAAAAAACAAATGCAACCTCGGCCCAAGGAATGAATACTTCCGTTAATTAAATGGTTTCCAAGTGCTACAAAAAACAAGAGTCATATCAAATGTTGGCGATTTGTATCCAAATAAAGGATAATGATACAATTATTATGGCAGAATAGGAACAATAATTTATCGACATGTTACCATTTTTATAGATCATTATTTCCGTTTATGATGAGAAGTTTAATAGCTTGAGAAATAAAAACCTATTAAAACTGTTTATTACTTATAAGCTAAGCTATTGACCATTAATTGAGACGACTCGTTAAGAAACTGAACGATTCCCTATAATACGATTTCTCATCGAATGGCAATAATAATTTCCTTCCTCGGATTTTTTCATGAATATTTTTACATACGATTAGATTCTTCAAGATATGTTTACAATAAAAATGTCTAAACTAATTTAATTGGATAACAGTGCCTGTGAATTAGTATTTCAGAAAACATCATATAAAAGTACAAGAAAAATAGTCAAAATTAGGACTTTTTCACATTTCTGAGAATAGACAACTCAAAAAGTGCTTGCTGTAGAAATATAAATTTTAGGATTTATTTAACATTCATTGAGTATAAGTTTAAAACTAAAAATCATAATAATTGGTAATGATCCAAAATTTTGTGCCACTATAGTGAATAGTCAGTTAAGTGCTAAAATCGTATTTTAAGAAAAACGCATTTTTTTCCTTATTCATCTATGTAACAGCCTCATAACTACGCTCATTAGACATAAAGAGAAAAAATTATTGTTGATATCCCTTTCCCAAAATTCACTAACACTTAACTCACAAAAAGTGTATTTTGAACCAACTATTCACAAATGCCACAGAATTGTTTTATTGGTTGGTTTAGTATAGAATAAATTTCTTCTCCATTTGATGACTCGTCAGGAACAAGCATGATTCACCACAAAACGATTTTTTATTAAATGAAATCATTAATTTTCTTCTTTGAGATTATTTCATTTTTTCATGAATAATTTTACATACGATTATATAAGTCTTCTATGAGTAATTTATTTATTTATAGTAAACATATTTTAATAAGTCTAATTTAATTAAAATGGGTGTAGTTTTTTTTTTATCTGCATATAAACTTATACATGATGAAAATAGTATGGTTGACAGTATGATACTATGGTTGAAAAAAGTGGTCAGGAATGCAGTCAGGTTTAATAAACTACATATTCAAATTTTAAAAAACTATCGTCTTCATTGAATTTTTTTTTTATAATGTTTACAGGTGTGTTGGACGACTATACAACTGTACCCATAGTTTTATTGTTATTAATAGAGGAGATCATATAATATAAAAAAAAAAGATAAATAATTTTATTAAAAAGATTGACTCAGACTGAGAAAAAAAAATGTTCTGCTCTTTAAGATTAAAATGATTTGGTTTATTATGGTTTCAATAAACCTTCCAACTCATAGTAAACTCCACAACTACTCAAATTCACTAATCTCACAAATCGCTTCACACTCGATTCCCGATAACGCTTCGAGGCGTCTAACAATACGGCCAAGAGACCATTCAATGTAGAACCTTCATTGAAGTTCTACTAATGAGTAGTTCTTTACAAGTTATTGACATGTCATTTTAATCATATTTCACATATTTACTTATATATATATATATATATATATATATATATATATATATATATATATATATATATATATATATATATATATATAGTTGTAAATATCAATAACTTATAAAAAAAAAAGAAAAAAAAGTTATCAATTTAAATTAAAATAACCATAAATTCAATAAAGACATGGTAGTGAAACTAATATATCAAGTAGAAAATAGTCTGAAATATAAAGATTTATGAACCATTTAAAATGATTTAGATTTTTATTTAAATGGTCAAATAAATATTTCAAATTGTCATATTTTAAATTCGAAAAAAAAAAACTAACCAGTCATAGGAAAAAAAAAGGTTTGACCAGACTACCTTTCCACCTCCCCTTGTACTCATGACATCTCTCAGAAGTCCGTTTTTCATCCTTAGATGTATACGATTTCATGTCTCCCATTTTTAAAAGTTTTAATATATATAGCCTAAGTAACAAAGTGCCGATGTTTTAAAATTTGTCTGTGTTGTTAGAACTGATAATGAATATTTAACATTCGAAACTAGTTTTCAAATAAAAAGAATTCCAATAATAATCCTAAATCCTGATTGTATTGATTCTTCTACACCATCATGCGTACCTCAAGTGAATCTGTAGCCAGCTAGGCTACAGTGTATACTTCATCGCAAAACTTTTCAAAACTCAGCAAATACAAATTCAGTTCTTTATCAGAAGTTATACCAGAGCTATGGGCATTATGTTTCAATAAAAATATCTGAATACTAGAATCACCCGTCGCGGCTTCGCCCGCTCTTATAAGCAGAGAACCTAGATAGTTTTTACTAATAGCTTTTATTCCTTCAAGACAGGCTTCCTAGATCAGAAAGAAGTCTCAAAGGCAAATAAGAAGGTAGTCTTCAAGAACACTTTCATCCCTTTTCTAACTTATGCAAGCATGTCTTGGACCCTTACTTCCAAACACAAAAGCCAAATCCAAGCCATGGAAATGCGCTATATAAGAAAAATAGAGGGGAAAACAAGAAAAGATCGTGTGAGGAACACTGCTATTAGAACAAACTTAGACCTGAGGCCTGCAGAAGAAATTATCCAAGAAAACTAACTCAGGTGGTTTGGGCACGTTTCGCAAATGGCTGAAGACAAAATTGCCAGAGTTACCCATGTGGCCAGAGTAGAGGGAAGATGATCTTGCGGTTATTACAAGTTTACATATGGGATAATAATTCTCTGGAAGACGAAGGAAGACCTGGGAGGAAGCAATCAAAGCGGCCTTTAACAGAAGAGGAATCGGCTGGAGGAGGAGAGGGAAACTGATGCAAGACCTGAGGTCTTCTTTCATTCTTGGGTCAGGCTCTATAAGAAGGAATCTCACACCGCTCAGCGGTAAAAGAGGGTTGGATTAAGAAAAGAAAATAATATTTTCAGGCATAGCACCAGTTTTCAACCTGGTACCATAACACAGATTAGGTGTTAGAAGATTACGTAAAATCATAACTTGATATTCTTTTTTCAATTTTATGATAGTTTAACATTTGAAACTAGTTTTCAAATAAATGGATTCCAATATAAGTGGTAATTAGTCCATCAATCCTAAAGAAAAAGGTGTTAGCCTTCTTTGGGAATCTTGATTTTCTTTCTTCTCATTGCAGTTTCATGATTTTCGACTGCATTTTTTTTTTCTTTCTTCAGTCCACTTTGTGCCCATCTATTTTTCTCTAATGATATTGGTGAGATATTTCATTGTTTTCCTGTATGTGTTTCGATCCAGACAGTCGGCATATGAAATTTTAGGGTTCTTTAATTGTTCCTTTATTTGCATCGTGTATCCTCCCATTACTTTTGTTAAAGATCTTTTTGTTCAATTTTTCCTCCTTCATTCTTTTCATGTGCCCATAGAAAATAAGCCTTCTGATTCTTATCTCGGTTTCCAGGTCTTTGATTTTCCAGTAGATCTCTTCGTTAGATCTTCGCCTGTAACCTTCCTGTTTTTTCCTGGGCCCATTGATTTTCCTTGAGATTCTCCTTTCTATTCTTAGCCGCTTTTCCAAGTTGGGTAGGCATGTGGTCTCCATCCCATAAAAAAAAAAAGAAGTTTATTATATCACTTTTATGTTGAAGGAAATGTAATTATAATATCCATTCTTAGGCATAACTCCTATTTATATATGAAACTGCATGTTTCGGAGTCTTGGCTCCACATTCAAGCTGTCTGTATGTTGAAATGTCAGAATACATATCTGAATTTATAGTATTCATTTTAGTTGAATGTCTCCTCGAATATTGAGGAATGTGGTTATTTGATGCCATCCACTAACAATTATATCACTTTTATGTTGAATATGTAATTATAATATCCATTATTAGGCATAACTCCTATTTATATATATATATGAAACTACATGTTTCGGAGTCTTGGCTCCATCTTCAGGTTGTCTGTCCGTTGAAATGTCAGAATACATATCTGAATTTATATTATTCATTTTTGCTGAATATCTCCTGACAGACAACCTGAAGATGGAGCCAAGACTCCGAAACATGTAGTTTCATATATAAATAAATAGGAGTTATGCCTAAGAATGGATATTATAAGGTTTATTATATTTTACTTTAAAATAAGTTTACTATTATTTAACTAGATATGGATTAAAAGTGATACAGGACACCATTAAGCTCAGAATAAAACTGTAGATCATAATATTTATACAGTGAAAAATCGATAAAAGCAATACACTTAAAATAAAGTAAAGGATAATAAAACCTCAGCAAAGAGAAGATGGGATAAATAAAGACGAAGAATGACAATCTAGTTAGAGAGATAGATGGGCTGCTCTAGAAGCAGTAGTATAAAGAAGCAGTCCCGTTTGTTGCGGTACACCCTCCTTCCTTCCTAACTGTTCCCCCACACGGCGACCTGTCTTCTTTAATCTTATCCACTTAATCATCTACACCATCTATTTCTTCATTCCCTTTGCGCTCTCAGGGCAGACAACTGTATCTCAACTGTTTGAATAAGTAATCAACGATTAAATAACAAATGGGGAGTCACCATTTTTTTTTTAAACTATAAAATAACTAAAAGTATCTTTTAAATCTTTTATTAGATTAAATCTCTAAAGAACACAAAATAGGTCAGTAAAATCGAATTATATAGCACGTTCCACAGAATATTAAAGCGAAATTTATTCCTCGATTTGCATTTTAAAGAAGAAAATGTCGTTTTAATAAAGTTGACGTTTTTAACTGTCCAAGATATAGAGTGTGGTTCCTTAATAATAATAATAATAAAAAAGATAAATAAAAAATTGACATAAATCGCCTTTCTACACCATTATATAAAAGGATAAGCCATTTTTCATTTGTGATCACTAACCAAGAAAACTACTGAACCAATCTGTACCAAATTCTGACCAAATCATCGTTATAATTTCAGGGAGGTTTAGCAATAATAAAATCAACTGATTTTCAATTAATTTGTTAATGAAAAAGTGATAATATGAGAATAATAGTAAGTTTTGAAAGTTGACCGATAGGAGGCGAGCACCATTCTACATGAGAGGTTACCAACGTACTGTGTTATACAGGATTAAAAGTAGCACCTCTTAGTGTTAAAAAAAAAAATTGGGAGAAACTAAATCAAAAATGTAGAACAATGTCGCAGACCTCACCTTTCTTTTCCAATTCGTTTTTGACTTTTTTGAGTAAAGCACGTTTTTTTCCATAAAAGCTGTAGTATCTCCATTTTGTTTAAATATTTTTCAAACTTTGACCACATTTTCGGATTTAGCATTAAATTTACTACAATACCTGAGGACCTGTAACCTTGAATTTTACAAACTTACTATCTAAACAACAGCTTGAACTTCACCTTATTTGGGAAGTCACTATGTCTTATATTACTTCAACGCTCACTGTTTTTCGAAAAAAACTATCAACAAAACGTCAAATCTCACAAAAACTTGAAAATTTAATCAGCTTTCGAATGATATGTTAAAAGTAATGATTCTGTTTCGATTTCATGGAGAACTTTTTTACTTTTAAAGCCGAAAAAACAAGGTGTTCTCATTTGGCATACAAATCAGTTACTTTTGTAAACAAAACATTATGACAATCCCTTAATGGAAATGTGCATTTTAAAGATAATAAACTGTTCATTGGAATATAAAGAAAAAAATTATGGTTTAATAGAAAATAAAGGAAAATTGTCAATAAGGGACACCAGGTCAAAGGATCTGATGTTATTACATTTAAACAAATTCTTTGATTTATCATATATCTGCAACGGATTGGAATAGAAAGGTGAGGTCTGCGAAATTTTTCTACATTTCTGATCTAGTTTCACCTAATTTTTTTTACTCTAAGACGTACTCACCCTGTATAGACGTTAAAAATGATAATACAATTTATTCATATCAACTTAAAGTATTAACAAACATTAAAATATGTGGTGCTATTCAAAAAATAAAACAATTAAAAGCTCAGGAAATCTAAATTGGGTTCTTTTTCATAAGAGGATATAACACAGCTAAAGACTGCCAGTAGGAAGGATAACTGAGGGACTACATATGGGTTCTCAAAACCAATGATGTTAATATTTCTGCACATTGCTACAATGAAGGCTATTACTGCATCTGCTGCGGCTGGCTGCTCCATAGGGGACCACACCTTAAGGAACAGTACTATATTGGTAAATGAAAATGACGTATTTTTTTGGCATGGTGTTCTTGACGAATTTTGAAAATTTACGCATTACCAATTCTTGCCTTCCTTATCCCAAGTCATGATTTTCTTTTACATACATTACATTCGGCGATTGCAATAATTTTAAAGGTATGAATAAAAATGTTGATTAAAGAAGAAGAATATATGTAATTTTTACTTATGAAGGAAAGTATTATTTTAATCAACAATAAGTATTGATATTAAGATATACTCGTATGACTATGGTTTAAGAGTGAATTTAATTACAATTAGCCAATTAATAAATGTATTTCCATTCCATTTAATTTATTTTCATTTTATTTCCTGTACAGGTTTATGTGTTATACTATAGCCTTTTTATAAGATTAGTTTCAACACCAATGGTAATGAATTAATTTTAAATAAAAATGAACCAAAAAGATAAATATGTATATAAACCCTGAGTAAGTTATATACCAGAGAAGAATAGATCCAGAAGAACTAGAACAACAGAGCGAGCAGGAAACGTGCAATATAAGATGCGGGGAGTGGAGTGGAATGGAGGACAATTAGAACGAGACGGCACCGGTTCGGGCGGAGCAGAGTGCCTCGGAGGTTTCTCAGCAACGGCAACGTCTTAGCTAACTCTTGAGGTATTAACTTTAATTACACCGTTCTCTCTTTGTGTCAACAATCTTTCACATTTAACAATTTTTACCTCAACCACTGACTACAACTATACTCCACGTTCTATCGAGGTAGAGGTGTGTTCTGATACAAATCTGAAATGGCTACGGTTGTCAAATCGCAATAAGGTATCGAGAAAAAAAAATTGGTATATTAGTGTTACGACTAAGTAATTAAGCTTTTATTTTCTTTATTTAAGTGAATTCCGAAAGTGTAAGCAGGCACAACATATTAAATAAAAACTTCTGATAAAGAACGGAGATTGTATTTGTTGTGTTTTGAAATGTACAGATGTACAGAAATGAGTGATGCAGATTGTAAAAATTTGTACTTATAAAATAGTTAAAAAATAAAAGGTCAGTTAGTCCATTTCATATCTACAAATTGAGAAAAAACATTTTTAGTCACGTTATATATTACTACCCATTGTATGAAAGATCAACATCAAAATTAATAACAGCAAAACTGCCAAGAGATAGTGCTTTATCTATGTGAAGTATAATCGATTGATATCAATGACATTAGTAACAAATAATGAAAAATATTGATAGGTAGAACTTTTGAAATAAATAAATTCCTGGATTAAGCTATTTGACGGACGAATCTTCTTAGGAAACTTAAATGAATCAAATCACTTATTACTGCATTAGACATATACATATGCAGCAGAAAACCTCTCCCTCCAACCAACGCTGGCTCAAGAGACATGTCCGACAGTTCTTATCAGACCTGAAAGGAATGATTTTTAGTTACGTGGAAATAAATCTGGACCCTCTCAAACAAATAAACAAACAATAAACATCATATGGGACATGATGAGTTCTAAATCTACATTAGAAATTTATGTAAACAATTACATGGAGTGCAACGACTGACTTAGTAATTGTTTCGTGCTTTTAACTAATGACATAAATTAATAGTAGGGTTTTGTCATGGAAATGCCGGAAGTTGGCCAAGCACCGACTATTTTCACAAATGAAAAGATTCCAGAGTGGTTACAGATAAAAAAAGAACTAGATAACTCTAGATAAAAAGAAATAGATACTAATATAGAGGGTGTCCCGAATTTAAATGGCAAAACTTCAGGAACTTATAGGGGACCGAAAAACTAAGACAAAAGGTCCTTTAGAGATTTGCTAATTTTTGCTTAGTTTTAGAGAAAATCGCAAAAAAAAGAAACAAAACAAAAATGTTACAGGTAGCGATTATCACCTTTCAAAGTTCGTCAGGCTAGGCACTAAGATATGTAAACACTTAATGTTATCCTTTACATTATTTTATTTGTTTACATTTTGGCTTCCTTCTACGATTATAATTCCTAAATCAGTCTTCAGTCAGTTACTCAGATATTTTTGTGTGAATAGCATCAGCCACAATGCCGCATACATATTCTAATGTTGAATACGCTGATATGATTTTTGTGTATGGTTTCTGTAACGGTAATGCTTTAGAAGCGGTGCGGGAGTATGCGCACCGATTTCCAAATAGAAGAGTAAGTAATCCACGAGTCTTTTCGTTAACTTTTAATAGACTACGAGGGACTGGGTCATTCTTCATACGTAATGAAGGCGACCAATTCCAGGTAGCAATAAGAGCAGATTATCGGAGAAAAAATTGTGTCCAACGCCACTTCGATAACAATCCTGAGACTAGCATCGAAGAGCATCCGCTGCATTAGCAATATCGCGGCAAGCAATATGGCGAACTTTGAAAGGTGATAATCGCTACCCATACCATCTTCAAAAAGTTCAGAATTTATTACCTCAAGATTATGTCAATAGATTGAATTTTAGTAACTGGTTTCTTGACAAAATTCGCGATGATAATTTATTTCCATTTAAAATTATATGGACCAATGAAGCTACCTTTACAAGAGGAGGAATTGTAAATTAAAGAAATTATCATGTATGGGCTTTTGAAAATCCCAGAGCTATTAGAGAGAATAGGTTTCAGCATGAATTTGCTATTAACGCTTGACTTGGAATTTGGAACGGATTACTGGTGGGACCATATTTTTTACCAGGAAGATTGAATGGTATCACATTTACCATGTGATATATAATAATTGATATATAATAATAAATGTGATAATAATAATAATCACATTTACCATACCATATAATAATCATATAATTACGTATAATTAAACAATGGTACATTAAAAATTCAATTAAATTATCACATGACCTTGCAATTATCTTCAGAACTACAAAAATTGATCCTAGTGTTGGTTCAATGGAACGGTACTACTAGTCCAAGCAACGAAGGAGTTTTAGGGGAGTTAATTCATGTAGAAGCCAATTTTGGCACAGTTATAGGGGGAGGTGTCTTAAACAACATACTAAAATTACTTGGGGGGTGGGGGTGGAGGTAAGGGTGGGGGGCGCTCTAAAGATCAGTTTTTTCAGTTTTTCGTTAATAACTCGAAAACTCTTGACTCTAGCGAAAATATGTTTATGTACTAGATTCATTTACATAAAATTGTTTACAAAATAGGTTCTATACATGTTTTTTCTGGGGTCTATGCTTAAGAAGATATAGTGGGGGAAATATGGAAAATGTAAAACAAAACGCGTTTTTATTATATTTCAAATGAATAGTTTGTTATTAATAATGGAAAGCTTATTGCTAAAAATATAATTATTGTCGTTGAGCCTAATATGTTTATTATAGTACTTGCGGTAAGTCGCACTTTTCCTCAAAAACAAATTTGTCGGTACTCTTTTGGCTGTTACTCCGAAACTATTTGTCTAATTTAGAATTTCTTTTTTTCATCTTAAAGCTGGTTAAATTTATTATCAGATACCATGTATTTAGTTTTAATTACGTTCCGTGAAATATCTTTTCTACCTCGCTGAATTCCCCGTACCGTTGTGAAATCCTTATTTTTTCGGAACATTTCTCGTTATAACTCTAAAAATATTTGTTCGATTCCGAATTTATTTTTTCCATCTCATAGCTGGTTAAATTTGCTATTAGATCCTATATATCAAATGTTGATAAAATTCCGTGTAATACCCTTGCCAGCACGGTAACAACTGCAAACTGTTATAAAATTATAGTTTTTTTTGGTATATTTTTTCTATAACTCCTTAGCAATTTGTCCGATCCCAAATTGCTTTTTTTTCATTTTAAAGCTACTTAAATTATCTATCAGCTCCTATCTACGACTTTTAATTATATTCCGTGTAATACATATGCTAGCATACTTAATATGTATGTTTTGGCAAAACATGACATTTTGGATTGATGTGGGTGTTTCACGGGCTTTAATCAAAATTTGATATATAGGATCTAATATCTTCTTAAGCATTGATCCCAGAAAAAACATGTATAGAACCTTTTTTGTAAATTAATTTAGTACATAAACATATTTTCGCTAGAGGCAAGAGTTTTCGAGTTATTAACGAAAAACGGAAAAAACTGACCTTTAGAGCGCTCCCCCCCCCACCCTCCAGTACTTTTAGTATGTTGTTTAGGACACCTCCCTCTACAACTGTGCCAAAAATGGCTTCTACATGAACTATGTCCCCTATTCGGCCTTTTTTGGTCTTCGTTGCTTGGACTATACGGAATCGACACGTACCTACGCCCTATATAATGCACCTCCGTGGTTTCACAGTACTCCACCCCCCTCCTACAATCGGCATTAACTTAGCAAAATTATGCTAATAAAAGTCCGATAAATTAAATGGATCCATTAAACAGCGGAGCGGTAACATTTCAATCAGTAGCCTGGATCTAACAGGAGGCGTGTTACTTTTCTCATTTCGACCCACGCAACAGTCACTCTCCATTTCTTTATAATCTAAGCCCTAGCCTCGACCCCTTAAACTCATTTCGTGACTCATGTTATTCTTTAAAAATATCGAAACAACTCGTATTTTAATCTTCTTAATAACATTGTATGAAGGATATAAAAATAATTCACTGTCTACTGTCCTAACGAAGGTTTTAGAAAAGTGAAAATAAGGTATAAGGGTGAATCTCAACTAAGGGCAACTTTCAGGTGGAGAATATCCAAAAATCAACTGATCCAAAAGTTCATGAAAAAAATTCCTGATGGTCCCTTTGATGATTGCGGTGCCAAAAACGTGTTTTACAAAAATAAAAATGATTTTTAGTCTCGAAATCAGAAATTACCAAGGGAAAACAAAACTACCTTTAGCTTGTAAAAAAAGAAAGAAAAAAAAACATGATAATTTTACTTTTCCTGCTTTGGTAATGTCATTTCGTGGCATGGAATCTCTTATCTCCTATTAAAATGACAATATATTATAGACAAAGATTTCAAACTTTAAGGGATGTGATAATAAATAAATGATTGACTGATAATTACCTATTATTTATATGCAATTGAGCATTATTTCTTCGATGATATTTTCAAGCATAGCATTAGTTTTCAACCTGGTACCATAGCACAGATTCGGTGATAGAAGATTACGTAAAATCGTAACTTGATATTCTTTTTTCAATTTTATGATTGTTTAACATTCGAAACTAGTTTTCAAATAAAAGAACTCCAATATAAGTGGTAATTAGTTTATCAATCCTAAAGAAACAGGTGGTTTTTTTTTTGTAAGTTTTTTTACGTAACGGCCACTAAGGACCACACTAGAGGTGGGCAAAGTAGTTCCTTTTGAGGTAGTTCAGTAAAATGAAAATAAATTGTATTACTGCTAAACCTTCCTTGAACTACAGAGATGATAGTAAAAATTTGGTACAGATTGGTTCAGTAGTTTTCGCGGTTAGTGATCACAAACGAAAAATAGCTTGTCCTTTTATATAATAGTATCGGCAGCAGCAGGTAGCAGATCCTAGAAGAAATTGCTGTAGTTCGAGATTCACCCATACCAGATCTGTCTAGAATCACTCCACATGGCACCAATTGCTCAAACATTTCTGTTGCAGAACTCTCTCTGGTTAACAGGCCGACATCCTCGAGTACCAGCCCTTGTTTATTGCCTTAGGAGGGCCGGCCAGCCCTTAGCATAAGAATCCACTCAGAGATATAACGCCATGCTGGCTAGCACGTGCAACGGGAATAAACAAACAAATAAATAGCTAAGAGAGCCATAAAGTGCGGTCTCCAGCGTTGACGCACACCCTCCAGGCGACGCTGTGTCAGCGATATTAGGCATGCCTTTTGGGGTACTAATCTCTCCTAGTGTCTTACGACACCGTCCGCGCCTCTGATGAGTAAGAGCCATTGAAAGAGAAAATTGTTGATAAACATTACTACACAAAACAAAATAAATACCTACTAGTGACAGCGTCTAGTAATAGGAAATAAGACTGGCATATATAACCGATATAAATAGTTCTATTCTACTTCTGATATACAGTGAAGGTTATTTACGTGGTACAGGGTTTCCATATGAATAAGACCTTGTTTTCGGAAGGGCACACATAAAAAGTAAATTCAGTGGCACATTAAGACGGCGATAAGTTGTTAAACCTACAAATTTGACTAAAAGAAAAAAGATTTTTTTTTTCCCAAGAAGTTCCCGATACACGTTATAAAACAGTATTTCGATACCATTTCAAATCAAACATAAAATCTTACTGACAAGGGGACGTTTTGACTTGTAACTCACAGATACGAATGCTGATTTTTGTGTTGGTAGTAGTGATCTATAATAGTAAAAAACTAGTTATAGCCGCCAATAGATCATTGGAAGCCGAGAAAAAAAAAATAAAAATCATATTTTATTTACTTATTTTTTATCAGCTCTAAGTCAAGAAAAATTCTTCACGTAAAATTGTAGTTCTGTATGCAGTTGGAAATAAAAATACTATCGTTATGCTCAAGATCCGACCCGGCTTTAGGATAGCAGAATATTTCTAATTTAGACAAAGTTTGGTTTCTACATGATTTTTGAGAAGAGGAATCTCAAAATATCAGTTTTTAGTTTAAAAATGACGTTGATAGTAATTAAAAAATATATCAAAAACTAACAACAATTTTTTTTAAAGGGAATCCTTGCAGACAACCAGGCATATCTATTCCAAGATACAAGAAACCACAGGAAGCGCTATTCTGGAGAAGCAGCTGAAAGATTTATAGAAGAGTTTCTATTCAGAACACGTCAAGTAGCCGGCCGTTATGCGGGCAGTTCTAGCATGCATTGAATTCTCGATTGCTGCCATAAGTTTACATCAGATACAGTTTGAGTTATGAGTCTAAAAGAAAACAAACATCGCATTTATGATAATCAATAACAAATTATAAGTTTATATTCATTCATTTAAAAATTTTAACTAACCATAAAAATTATTTAAAGTTCAATATATGGTAAAAAATGTGAACCGATGTAGTTGTACCTAACTGACTGGCAATACCTTGCTGATCAAAAATAATCCTTAATTATTACAAAAAACCTATATTTTCATATAGATCAGACTTTTGTACAGCTAGATCGTCCATATTTTCCACTCAACCACTGAATCGTTTCATTAATTCATAAAAAAAAAATTTTAATTTTATCCCACCATAATGTATATTGCGTAGGATGTTGAGAGATATCAATCGAAAAAAATTAGTCATTGTTTGATATAAGTTTTAAATTTTTTAGATCTATGAGCAGTATTTTCTGAATGTCTCCTTTTTTTGTGTGTTAAATAATTGAATGTATGTAATTTTATTTTATAAATAATTGCATTGTTATAACTTACTACAAAAATATTTTGACATTAATAACTTACTATTGCTACACAGATCATGTAAATTAATTCATAATTAGTCATTGATTTTTACAATTGAGCGTCGAAACAAAAGAAAAAAAAATAGTGATGATTAAAAGGGCTTAAATTGAAAGATTTAATTAAGAATAAAATATATAATTGTTAAAGATGAAAAGTCAATTTTCATCAAAATAAAACGCATTTACTCAGGGACAGAAGATTGTGGAAAAAGAGTACGAAAATAAATAAACAAATATAACATAACGAATGTAAATAAATGTTAATATAAACAACGCTTACTAAATTCTAAAAATGGCATCAAGTTGAAAGTCATCACTTACCTGAAACAATAATAACATTAATATTAATAGAGAGTATATTTAATCGTAGAATATATAATTATTATGTTAATATGTTCTAACTAATATTCATTAATGGTGTAATTATAATATGCAGTGTATACGAAAAAATAGCAATGGTAATGAAAACTATATTTACAAATTACATATTAAAAAAAAAGCGTTTAACAGGATAGCAAAGACTTTATTCATAAAGCTTAGGCCGAACTGAACCTGTTGCTCGAATATATAGCCCATGTTTAAAAATTTAATGAATTACACTGATTCCTCAGATAATGAATATCTAATATATAATGTCTTAGCAAATTTATAATACCTTATAGCAGGGACAAAAATTAATGTTAAAATTATAAATGAACAATTTACAATAACATAATATATATATAATAATGCTTGTACTCAATCAGAGATATATATATATATACATATGAAACTTCTCGTCATTACAGACCACTACAACATTTAAAAGACAGGATTCTAACAAAAGACTCATTTACATGACATCAATAAAACCTATTTGGACATACAGAATTGAGTTTTGGAGGTCTAATAAGCCATCCAATAATTCTTCTTGTAATCTAAAATCCTCAATGCTCCTTATTTTTTCCAAATAAACTTATCCATGATGACGTTAATGTTTCGTATGTAGCTGATTTAGCTTAAAGCAGATACTTAACATTTCATAGTTGACTTCATAACCATTCAAAACCACTGGTCTCTGAATTTGTTTCCCATTACCGATTACCCTTCGAGTTGTCTGAAAAGAAGATGTCTTCGGGACATTAAAATGTAGAACTTCTTGGGTAGTTTCTTTACATTTACTAGATGTATTTTTATATACAGTAGTAAGTTTCAATAAATGGGTTTTAAAAAACATGTAAGGATAACATTCTTAAAATTCCAAAGATTGGTTTTATTATCAAAATATCGAAATATTGTAGCTTATAAAAGAACAAATGAACACCTCTATATTTAAAGGCAAGAAATTAAAAGATTAATAGATGGTGCAGATGTTGAAATAAGATGAAGGATTTTCGAAGTATAATCAAGGACAGATTAAATAAAAAAAAAAGAAAGTAAATAGTCAGTAGAATAGTGCTACCATGCTTCCGTCACCATTACCCTTGTGAGATATGTTAAAGTAGGCACACTTACATAGCTTAGAGTTTTCTAAAACGCCTAGACAAGACCCGATAGCAGACTCGATAAATCCAAAACATCTAAAACATTACCATCAGATTATCTATCATTCAATTCAATATAAAACAAACTGATTAAAGAATGTTAAGTAGATATTGACAATAATAATGATACATTTGCATGCCGTCTATTATTAAATAGAGTATTCATTAGAAATGGTTATAAATTAGACACTGAATTATTCAATATTTCTGTGATAGGAACCAAACTTCAGATCATACTATTCATCAAACTTCTAAACTTATATTAAAACCAGGATTTCCACTTATAGCATCACCAAAGAATAACTTGACTGAACATAATAAAGATAATAAGGTTGACTAAAGAATATCTTATGGAGAAAGTAGTCAGGGATGCAGTCAGAAGTAAGAAAAAGGCATCCAAATTTTTAAAAAGATTAATAGAGTGCCTAAGATTCCGTATGCATTGCAAGCCTTCATCAGAGAAATAAATAATAAAAAAACGGAATCTGACGAAGATGGTAAAAAAACAAAATAAATAGAAAAATATTATCAACAATATGATATTGATGGCAAACATAACAATAAAATGAAATCAAGAATAAAATATGAGTACTAATAGTGATGAAAATTTGTTAATTTGTTAAACGTTCACTTTTTTGTATACATTTTTTTTTTTTTTATTTCTGTATGTTAGCATATATTTATTTTTTTATAATAGTACATGTTTTTTTTATCACATCCTTGATCCCAATCATCTAGAATGTTGAAGCAGAACTTAATATCCGACTTCCAATGTCCCCTCCCCTAAAGCATTCCATTCTTCAGAAATATCCATTCTACAGACTACCTTCAAACAAAGCCCCTGGGCACGACCTAATTACATCCCATATCCTAAAACTCCTTCCTAACATACATATATAATGCTCTAATCCACACAATATATTTTCCTGACCCCTGAAAACTATCTATAGTTAACATGATTCCCAAACCCAAAAAGCCACCTACTCCACCCTCATACCGTCCAATTTCCTTTTTACCAATCCTTGTATTGTAAAATACTTGAAAAACTAATTTTAAAACGCTTGTATCCTATCCCATTTTACATTGCATCGGTTCCATCATGTGATCCACATCACCAGATTCTGAACACCACTATACAGCATGTCATCGTGTGGTGGACGTTGGTTTCTACGCATTGGAGCGCGGAATGTACTGCACGGGAGCCTTTCTCCACGTGGTTCAGGTTTTTGACCGAGTCCTGCACCTAGGACTGCTTTACAAGCCCCGTACATTCCTTCCTTCAACATAATTTTTAATAATCCGTTCCTATCAAAGTGATAGAACTTTTAAAGTAAACCATAAATTTTCCTATTTCCCTCTCTTCACGCAATTTGCTTGTGTTTCACAAGGTAGTAACCTAGGTCCCATCTTTTACACAGCTGACATCCTGACTCATCCTAGCACAGTCCTCACGACGTACGATGAAGAAAAACGTGTGTTATAGGCAAATCATGATCCTTTCATAGCATCCTAGACACTCCAATCTCATATCAGAAAAAAACAGGAATGGTGTCAAAATTGGAGAATTAAAATAAATCCGACCGCATAATAAACATTTTAATAATTTTCTCTAACTATAAATTTGTTGCTACTAAAACTATAATTCTATTTCTTATTTTAATATTATTGTTACATTTTTCATTACTTTCATATCTGTTTTAATATTTTCTTTTTTATGTTTTTGATAACCCTTCTCCATTAAATTTCCGTTTATAGCCATGAAAAAACGAAAGCACGCCGTAATGTTTTTTTTGAACTCCAGACTACATTCCTAACAATTTTCGTCATAAAACATGACTAAACCATTATTTTTAAAGGGGTTTTGAAAAATAAACAAAGGCTAATTGAAAAGTGGTGTTTATTATTTTATTAATTTCGTTTGTTTCATCAGGTGATCTAATTCAATTTGTGACGTTCATAATCTTTAAAGAAGCCAAACAACCAGACAGAATCTTTTTAAAATAGGATCTATCTTTTTTCTCTCTTTTCGTTCAGCATTCTTCTAATGCACAGAACTAAAACTTGAAATATAAAACGCACTATGTTCAAACTTATGCAATATTAGAAATATTTATTGGCTAAAACAGTCATATATGCAGTGTATATGATACTATATATGCACAGTATATAGTAAATCCAGTAAGAAGAAGAAAGGTATAAGGAAAGTTATATACGCATAGATGAAATGAGCAATCCATATTTTAGTGAATTGGACCAATTCCAAAATTTTTGCTTCCTTGACTGAATAATGTAAACAAAGAGACTAAAAAATTTGAGAAAAATAAAACAACAACAAAAATCGCTAAAAGATTAAAACACTGCATTATACGTTACTGGACAATATAAAATGCCGATTGATTAATATACTTGAACCCAAACATATTGCAGGGAAAAAAAATTATTTTAAAAAATGATAGCAACAGACATAGACATGGTTTTCTGAAGGAGAGCAAGTTATATCGTTTTCCTGTACATAAATACAATAAGCAGAAAACGCAAGTAAAAATAAATAACAAACAACACGCAAGGTGGAAAACAACAAAAGAGAAGAAGCCCTCGTAAGCAAAAGGAGACTTAGTAATTAGCACAGTCGAAGGAAACTAAATATGAAATGTATATAAACAGGCATAAATAGAGCAATGGATAGTTTAGGGAGTGTTAGGGAATAATCATAACAAAACAGGAAATCACAACTAACAAGTACCTATCGTAAGATAGTCAATTATAAAGAAGTATGAATGATCATAAATATAATAATGAGAATGGTTGAGGGTTTAGACATATGAATAAAAATACTAAATGTATCGTATACGTTATTCTGATGATTCGGTCTATTTAGGAGGTACCATCGACACAAGGATTCGGAGTTGTCATCCAATGAACACCAGATTAGCCCTAAAGAAGGTCTTAAATGTAAGACGAAACGTGAGAATACGACAATAATGTAATTCCACTCTCAATCTTCCTATTCATCCACAGATCCTCTACTACCTTATCGATATTGCTATAAATATATACTTCTGAAACTGACGGAAAAAAAAAAAAAACTTCATTGCCATTAAAAAAATAAAACCTTAACAAGCTAATAAAGTTCCTACTATTGAAGAGGGCACCATTCCTCCCCAATGCTCAATCAATAAACCAATGCTCTAACCTTAACTCGTCAAACCTGTCAACCGCAAAACCACAATCTTCCCCTCGAGGCCTACTTATCTGCCTCAGGCAGGCTCCTTCTGTGTGCACCACCCTCAAACAGGTAAGAAACTAATAATTATGTAATTGTTAGGCAATAACCATGACCCTGGATGACACGTACAGCGATCCGAAATACAATTTGACAAGGCCAAAAAATATTTAAAATCCATAACAACGCAAATCAACTTCAACTAGTCTCTCAACTTCGTTCGCATTATATTCCCGATGATTCTACGAGGCATCTGAAAAGAAGATAGCCTCGGGGCCTTCAACTATAGAACTTTCATTAAAGTGCCACCAATGAACAATGGGGCGAAAGACCTATCCAGGAGGAAAAAAGTAACTAAGTAATTTTCACCAAGTCTATTGGTAACCTGATTTAATTAAACAATAAAGTTGAAATAAGTTAAAATCAAACCGCTCAAGTCACAACAATTAAGAAAATACTATACAGTAGGAACCCCATTTCACGGGGCAACCCCATTTTTTTTAATAGTTCACAATTTATTTTACATGTATAATAATAATTTAATAAGAATACGTAAGACAGTTTCTAACGATTACATAATTGTTAATTAATTGTAGTTTTAAAAAAGTAATGAATGGAAAAACACGGAAAGCTGGTATCGTATTAATGAGATGTTTCCGGTAACTATGTACTTTTCCAATTCATATAAGGGAAAGGTAATTTTTTTTTTAAATTTCTATGAAACTCCTACTGGCATGTTTGCCTACTGAACAAAAATATTTACTCAGTTGCGCTTTAGCCTCCATTTATATACGAACTAATGAAAAGTCGCAAAAAAAAAACTCTTCATTAAGAGACTTATAAAAAGTTTTTAAGAGAACACCGATTAAAGCAGAATAATCTTACAACAGGGAATGAGAACTTACAACAGAAAAGAAATGCCTAGTAAAACACAGACTAAAATTACTGATCATTTCTCTAAATGAAAATTCAATACATATATAAAAACATACATGCATACAATATTCAGTCTAATGTATTTTTGTATTTTTTTTTTTTTTTTTTTTTTTTTTGACTTTATATATTTATTCACACCTGTCAAATAAATTTGACAACCAGTGAATTTGCGGTACGAATTTAAATGGCTTGAAAGGCATGAGAGGGAGCAGAACCCAGCGGCACCTCCAGTCTTTATTTTATTTTATTATTTTAGTCAAGGAGGTCTTTCATCCAGCTCCTTTTTAGTCTTCTGTGTGTGTTGTCGGGAATATATGTTGTGGCCATGTTGTTTATTTGTGTATTAGGATGTCCATGTAGTTTTTCGTGGAATCGTTTGTAGTAGGTTTGTATTTGTTCTTTAACTGTTGCTATGCGTAGGTTAGAATGTAAAGTTATGTTGCTTACGTACCATGGGGCTTTTGTAATTGTCCTGAATGTTTTTGCCTGGAAAATTTGGAGTTTGTTAATATGTGTCTTTTTAGCTGTCCCGTATATCTGGGAAGCGTATGTCCAAATAGGTTTCAGTAAGTATAAGTGTTAATTTTTTGTTTAAGTTGTAGAGTTTAACGTTTGGAGAGGAGTGAATATAAAAGTCTTTGTATATTAAAGCTTAATAAAACAGATATTTTTTTGTTATAAAAATGATTCTATCGATCATCATGATGATCGGAAGTCAATAAAATGTAAATCTCGATTTTTCGAGGTTTTCCAGCCTCTTGTCATTTCGTTATAATTTTCGTAGTTACCAATTTTAAATCTGTGTTCAATGCAGCTGAAGATGTTGGAATAATATCTTCCATATACTAAATAACTCCCTTCACGGAATCAAAATATCATTTTCTGTAAAGAAAGCAAATAAAAATGTGACCCGTCGAGTCTGATACTATTTACATCGTTGGTTTTACAAGAAATGATAACCTTAGAAACATTTAAAAATCGCATCGAAAAATCAAACATCCTAAATCTCAACAAATGTTATTCCAATTTAATACATTCAGACAAATAACATAAATTTTTATTAATATACATCACATAAATCATTTATCCGTATATATATATATATATATATATATATACAACACAGGAATACGTTGATCCCTTATACCTGTACCTTGCGAATAGTTTTAGAAATACCAACTCCCTCAACCCATATTTCGAAACTTCCACAGTTCAGTTGTGTAATAGAATTGTTTTAATTCAGTATTTGATACCCACAGCATATCCACCAGTAACATTGTAAGTAGTTTCCTACTCCTTCATATTTTGTAATTATATGTACTTAATTATTCTAACGAATGTTTTTATATATTTATATTGTAGCTAACTTCTTGTTTTTTAATCATCTATAAATAACGATAAAAGAATACGAAATTTTTGTTTTCTTTAGATATATTAATTGTAATAAACAATTTCATTTTATTTTTAAATAAATACATTAAATTATGCATTGAATTTTCATGACGGTTTTAAGTATTTCTCATTTTACGTTAAACTATTATATTAATTTATTTATTTATTTTTTTTAATTTAACGGTATTGATTAACTACACCGCATTGAAATTGTTCTTCAAGGAAACGTTTTTTGTTCTTTTTGAGTCTCTAAAGAAGAAGAACTAGAAAACGGTCCAACGGTTATTGAGAACGAGTGGTAGAAGAAAATGAGGACAACCAAGGTTTAAAATAAGTAAGGTTTCGAAATAATATTTTAAAACGAATACCTTTCCCTTTTTAGTATCCTTTATCTTAAATGGATTGAGGATGAGGATATAATGAAATAAGATTTCATCTCTTTTATTACGCAAAGTGCAATTTCAGAAGTTTACGAGATAGTCGATTAGAGGAAGCTATTTAAAGTATTTTAATATCCTGTGAAAGGAAACACATGGTCATCTGTTCGTGATCAGATCAAAAAGATTCATTTACCGTGAGTTAATTGTCACTTCCATTATAATTCTGTTCATTGAGAAACTAGTTTCGAATGTTAAACATTTAGCAGTAGTTCTACAAAACCTTTCAAAACTTCAGCACTTTGTTACGTAGATTATGTGTAGGTACTAATTTTTAAAAAATGTAAGAAAAGAAATAAAATACTATAGGTATTCAACTAAGGAGACAAAACGTAAAGGATATTTAA